>NC_051169.1:33211633-33811633 GCF_013339725.1 Rhipicephalus microplus
GATGAGCAATAAAGACAAAAGAGTGAGAAAAAGCAAGAAGTAGACAGCGAGAAGAAGAATGAAATAGAAAGAGATAAAACAACATATGAAAGAAGCTGAGATAAAGACAGAAATAAAAAATAAAAAAGCAAACTGCCATGTTTTTTTTTCATTGTCACTCGGAGTAAAATAAATGAAGTCAGAACTTCAATAGGTTTAATTTAAAGCTTATAGAAAGAAACATTGTTTGCATTGTGAATCCTTATTGTCATTCATTTGCTACAATATTTTTGTCTTGTGGTAGCGAGAGAGGGGGAAAGATTATTGTCTATGGAAAGCTGGCGCAAACGATCTTATACCCAACGATAATTGCGTCAGCTGGCGTAGTTGTGTGATTTCACATGAAATCAATAAACACACAGCAAAAGAAGAAAGCAAGTCAAGGTGAAAGCAAAAGATGTTTCGAATACCTCAATGATTATGGTAGAGAAATTATACCATGGACTGCGTTCTCAAATCAACTCCAGGTTACAATGAAATCCCCAAGAAGTAATTCTTTCGCAAAAAATTGAACTTCTTGCTCTTAATCGAGCGGTGGTATGCAGGTACCTCAAAATTTTTTTAATGCAGTATGTTCTGAAAGCTATGCTGGTCATCGCACAAAAGTGTACTTTACAAAGAATGAACTCTTGTAGGTTTGAAATCAAGGACAACTAAATTCCAGTCACCAATTCCCCGGGATAACAAGTTTTCTGCCAAATTACTTCATTTTCGACGTGATTTATTTCAAGGGTGCTACCACTATTCTAAAGGCCCCATTTATTTCGAAAGCATTGGAATCTCCGACAGAACTCTATTAGCCTCCAGCTACAATATCCGGCCTGGGAACGAAAGCTTCGAAACCGCACAGACCACTATTTTATTAGGAATCTCATTTTCTGGTTGTCTTCTTGCTGAAAAGCGAACAAACAAATATATAGGTAGAAAACATTTCTCGTCTCAAAAATAATTATTCCCAGATAAAACGTAGACGAAAGGTATTAAGAACGAGGGAAGACTCGGAGCTCAATGTTTATTTGCAGCGTTAGCAGTGATTCACAGAGGCAGTTGTTGAGGAGGCTTATAATATAATGAAACACAAAGCATTTGTCCCTCGTTTTAAAATCTATACTCATGTAAGTAGGATTCATACTGTAACTTTAGGGATACACCAGCTGGCCAAAAAGGAAGGGGTGGGTAAGAGGAAGATAGATTTTTGCAACGGACATGACGGCTGCCACTTAATCTTCTGCTGAGACAGCCGGAAGTACATCGCTGACCAGACACATCCGGCAGAAAAGGACGTGACTTCACGGAATGACATTTCCGATTCGACAGACCACAGTATTGTTTTGTTCTCGTCTATTGACGTACCATCTAGACCAGTCCAGCACACTTTTGCCGCATGAACACTTTTTTTTGTTACTGTACAGAAGTAAAGTATGGTAAGTGAAGCATTAGCACAAACTGCGAAACATCACGATTGTTCATCAGTCTGTCGTGTAGTTTGTTCCGTGCAGTGCAAAGAGCGCTGCGTTTGGTCGCAAAACGATCGCCGCAACACGGTAGATATTTTGTCCTTTTATCACTGTTGCACAAGGTACATCTGGAGTTGTCTGCTTATCCCATGCGAAAAGAGCATGTCATCGTGAAAGCCACTTCTAACCACAGGTGGCACAGAAAAATTGTGTCAAGGCAAGATAGCTGCGACTGAACTTTGAGAATCCTATAACTGTCGGGTTTTTGCAAGAGAAAATCCCGGATCGGAGCTCTCATACAGTAGACAAATAAAGGGACATGGGTTCTCAGGCTGTTCCTAAGATAGTCAAGGATAAGCGATCATCTGTATATGCAAAATGGGCAGGCGCCTATAAGTACCCTGACAATACCTGTTCTCCATCCCTTAATTCCCTCCAGTGTAGGGTGGCAAACCACATGGACGTTTGGTTGACCTTCCTGCCTTTCAATCGTCATCCTCCTTTTTCTGGTGTCGAATGCACGCTATGTGAGCAATTGAAAAAACAGAAAAAACGTTAAGCTTGAAATTCGCATGTCGAGGTAATAATTTTGAAAGTCGGAGGCTTACCGTAAATTACAAGAAGCCGTAGTACAACAAGAGGATACTTTCGCCCCAACTAATCTACTTAGGTTGAAGAAATCACTTGCAACATGTCTGCACAGAAATGTTCAAAACTAATTGCCTTTGCCTTACTGTTCTAGCAGCAATATGAACAATGTTGTATATCTTTTTTCTTTAAAAATTTTACCAATTCTATTTTAAATTGTGCTATGAATCTCTCGTTTCACCAGGTTGCTTTTATGTCCTTGCCTCGCCCAAATGTTGGACGTTTTCTGAGGAAGAAAGAAGTAAGAGCACTTTCCTGTTTTTTTTTTGTTTTTTTTTTTGGTCAGAGCATACAACTGGTGAAAGTGTCCCATGATAAACTTTAAGCGCAGATTCTGTTTCTACGAGTAAAAAAATAGCGTGGCTTGTACGAACACTGCTCCTCTTCACCGGCCTTCGCCTCTTCATATTTATTTAGCTCCCAGGCAGCGTTGACATCCCAATACAAAATATCTGCTCCAACATGCGACAAATTGCGCCGTCTGATCCGCTTTAAAACATGGACTGGAAACCGAGTGCTTAAAATGGGATAAGTAAAGGTGAACAAGCCCAACGCATCGTTGCACCAAACACGTAGAACTCCTCAGTTTTTTTTATATTTTGTACGAGACGTTGTGTGTGCTCATTAAATATAGTTTAATTTTTGCAGGATTTTGTATTTATATTTTAAAAAGCTTAAAGTACAAGTGCTATGAAAGCACTTAATGAAAAATATTTATATACGTTTTATATTTATATAAACATGTATAAATATTTATAAGTATTTATATAAGCACTCAATGAAAAATCTTATAATAATATAGCGTCTTCCTTGTGCAATGGTTCTGATCGGGCAGCTTTGAAGCCCTGCCATCATCAATACGCAATCTCTGTTTACGCGGACGTTGGCTGGATAATAAGGTAGGACAGAAAAAATAATCACCAGTCACGAGGGCATGATTGCAAGAAAAAGATAATTTGCATGCAGCGTTCAGAAAACAAAGCCAAGACAATAACATTTAAGCGAAGACGCAGTGCGATGCAGTGCATAAAGTAAATGAGACGAATATAGCCGTTAAATACGTCGAGACAGTAAGAGAGTTGTCAGGATTATAATGTTTTCTGATTTTTTTTCTTTCCTTGTCTAGTTTCTTGCAAAATTATTCTAAACAAATAGGTTAAGAAAGGAGCACCTATGAGCGGAGTATTATATAGCTAGTTTATTAGGACCTCACTAACCTAAAAACATGAACATTAAGAATAATATTAACAGTAATAACCTACAAAGAATAACGTGTTAACTGTACGACAGGTTCAGTAATATTTATTTTTTAGAACCTTCAGATTTCGAACCATATTCGACTATACTTGCTCGGCAATCCTTCGTAAGTTGAAAGTAATGCTTGCACTCAGATTACTGACAAAGCATTGAATTTCAGATTGGGCGGCTAGTTTAACAGGATTCAAAAGTTCCTTGGCTGCCGTAAGAAACAGTTTCCAGCCACTGGGAGGTCAGTCGCAAGGGCCTACAGTGCAGGGCAACATAGATGTTTTCTAAAAGAGTCCCGACATTCTAATGCATGTTATGTTACTTGTAATCTATTTATAAATGTGGGTGAAGAGTTCTTGAAGACAACTATATTCAGACAGCACTAGTAATGAAAGGGGCAGTACACATGGTACGTATCTTGTTCCCACAAAAAAAAACTATGCTTCATTCGAATGTCTGGGCTAGCTTATATCATTTTGTTGCACTCGGTAAGGCGGCTAACCTAGAAAAATATGAAGTTCTTCCAATAGAAGGAACTCAACACATTTTCCTAACTCACTGCTTTTAGATCAATATGTACCAGCTTTAGGAGCCATCATGTCCACACCTTCACGACTTCCTGATTGCTCCAAGCGACAGTGCCTAGCAAGTGGCTTGCGATCCGACGCAGGAAAAGTAGTTGGCTCACCTTCTCTCTGATATATACATTCTGCAATAGCACGCTAATTAGCGAACCAGTCACCCCTACCGTCAATACGTACTTATTTACGCAATTTGCGAGCACTCATTAGGAGAGGTAATGAGCTGGATCCGGACTGCTCTGTAATGAAGCTCTACTAGTTTCAAATCTTTTCCCCTTTAATAATTGCTTCTTCGATGCACTTGCCAGTTTTCGAAGTACGGCTGTGATCATTATTCCTATTTTATAGCAGCCTTCGGGCTCGTCCGATATTAAACGCCTAATCTTTTTGAGCATTTACCTTTAGTTGTGTTCTATCCATCAATTCTCCACAGCGTGCGTTCTTTGTGCGACCTGTGTGTATTCTGGTATTTTGGTGCTGGTCTACATATACTTACAAAATTGGTCAACACAAACTTTTCTCTGACTCAGCGGGCGCACAGCATCATCATTGTTGAAGAGGTACGATAGTGGTACAGCAGCAGCGAAGAGGATCAGTCGTATTATGGTAGCCATGTCCGGTGTGTAGAAAAATATTGTTCACTAGAATGCTTCATAGGAAAAAGTATTGGCTAATCGTGGTATACTATAGAGAGTGTATCGCTAGCAACGCGTGTTGGTGAATGCCATTATGAACTAAAGCTATTGTGTATACAGCCCATTATCTTTTTTACTGTGTAGTGTTCCTGGCCTTGTTCGTTCACTGTACATTTAAAAAAAAGGTCCCCTGTAATAGTTTGAGCAATTTCTAACTTCGACAATACTGTGTGGAATAATCAGTATACATTTTCATAGCCCTCCACCACAATATGCCAGATTTAAGTAATGACTTCAAGGCCATTACAAATGTTAAAAATGATGATATTATTACAACCAGTCCCTCCAGTAGGTTTAGTGATTCCTGCTTCATTATTTTCATGGTTTAGTGTTGCTCATAGAATTAACTGTTGTATTTACGTTAAGAGCTCAATTTTCGGCGCGCGTGTCATTATGTAGGAGGAGCATACTTATTGCAGACGTCGTGCGTTCTTCGTTTTCTGTCAATGAACATGTGTTTTAACTCACTCACTCATCACTTACTCAATCGTATTCTCTGCATTTAGTTATTTATCATTCTCTGCAGCCTTATTTATTCCATTTAGCGTTGTAGTAAACTGGCTATTCATCGTCAAGTTGATCTCCCTGTATACGTTTTTAGTGTATAGAACTATAGAGGCCAGGGTTGTCCATCCAGGCTCTCTGTCGCATGGCAGCGCTCAAAATCAAGTGGCCAATACAGGCCTAAAACATACCTAGCAATGCTCAAAGTCGGGTTGACATCAATGCATAAGTTAGCACTAAAGTCATCATCATCATCATCATCATCATGAGCAGCAGCAGCAGCCTGACTACGTCCACTGCAGGACAAAGGCCTCTCCCATGTTTCGCCAGTTGACCCGGTCCTGTGCTTGCTGCTGCCCATTTATACCCGCAAACTTCTTAATCTCATCTGCCCACCTAACCTTCTGTCTCCCCCTAACCCGCTTCCCTTCTCTGGGAATCCAGTTAGTTACACTTAATGACCAGCGGTTATCCTGTCTACGCGCTACATGCCCGGCCCATGTCCATTTCCTCTTCTTTATTTCAACTATGATATCCTTAACCCCGTTTGTCCTCTAATCCACTCTGCTCTATTCTTGTCTCTTAAGGTTACACCTACCATTTTTCTTTCCATTGCTCGCTGCGTCGTCCTCAATTTAAGCTGAACCGTCTTTGTAAGTCTCCAGGTTTCTGCTCCAGTGCTAAGTACCGGCAAGATACAGCTGTTATATACCTTCCTCTTGAGGGATAGTGGCAATCAACCTGTCATAATATGAGAGTGCTTGCCGAATGTGCTCAACCCCATTCTTATTCTAGTTACTTCAATCTCGTGGTTAGGCTCTGCGGTTATTACCTGCCCTAAGTAGACATAGTCTTTTACAACTTCAAGTGCACTATTACGTATCTCGAAGCGCTGCTCCTTTCCGAGGTTGTTGTACATTACTTTCGTTTTCTGCAGATTAATTTTAAGACCCACCTTTCTGCTCTCCTTGTCTAACTCCGTAATCATGAGTTGCGATTTGTCCCCTGAGTTACTCAGCAATGCAATGTCATAGGCGAAGCGCAGGCTACTAAGGTATTCTCCATTAACTCTTATCCCTAACTGTTCCCATTCTAGGCTTCTGAAAACCTCCTGTAAGCACGCGATAAATAGCATTGGGGAGATTGTGTCCCCCTGCCTTACACTTTTCTTGATTGGTATTCTGTTGCTTTCTTTATGAAGCACTATGGTAGCAGTTGATGCCCTGTAGATTTCTTACAGAATGTTTATATATACTTCATCTACGCCCTGATTCCGCAGTGTCTGCATGACGGCTGATATTTCTACTGAATTAAACGCCCTCTCGTAATCTATGAAGGCTATGTATAGTGGTTGGTTATACTCTGAGCATTTCTCTATTACCTGATTGATAGTATGAATGTGGTCAATTGTTGAGTAGCCTGTTCGAAATCCTGCTTGTTCCTTTGGTTGATTGAGTTCTAATGTTTTCTTTACTCTGTTAGCAATTACCTTTGTAAATTGCTTGTATACTACAGAGAGCAAGCTGATCGGCTTGTAATTCTTCAAGTCCTTGTCATCTCCTTTCTTATGTATTAAGATGATGTTAGCGTTCTCCCACATGCATACGTCCCATAACACTAAGTAATTAAAATCAATTAACAGTAAAGTAATCCCAATATTTACCGTGAAATTACTAAAACCACTTTGTAAACATGCAGCTGGCACCCGAGCCGTGCAAAAAATCGCACCACTGCCTCTCAGAGCGGGTGGTCACTCCTCTCACCACAACTTCGTCACTACATCTCAAAGAGGAGACAACCTGACGTAAGTAAATGCAGACGACATCTATCTCTTGAGCTTTGGCAAGCACTAACTCGATAAAACGCAGCAAAAGTATCGTGCGTGCTGCACACTCATGTCGCACGCCGAGTTTCCTTTACAAGTTCCTATTTGTTCCGGGGAAATCATACATGCTTACCTCGAACACTGAAGCCATCGGCGAGTTTAGAAAAAGCAACAATGAGAATTCTGTGAATGGCAATCACTTAGGATCTGTGCTATGCACTTACCGTATTAAGTGGCAGCAGTGCCCCATTTGGCACACTACACCAATCGCTATAAAAGTTTTTTGCTGATTTTTTAACCTCGTTTGTCCGTATTGCTGTTAAACGCGGAAAATGATTTCCTTCATCAGTAAAAAAGAATCCTAATGGTCAAATGAATAAAATACCGGAAACCAAAATCACTTCACGTTTTTCAAGATTAAGATATGTAGTTGTATGAGTGGCTAGTGCACTTACATAAAAGGCGTCAAACATTCAAAGTGTTCTTGTGTCAATGTGTTCTTGTGTCAATTCTATGTGTCAATGCATAGCTTATGAGTGACTTTAATTGCAGTTGTGAAAATATCCAAGCTAAGCACACGATGACGAACGCCATTTTTCATATGTGCCTCAGTAAAGTAGACACGAGCGAATCTTGACAGCATGTTGAAAGCCCAGGCCTGTCACCAAAGAGGCCGCCATACGATGTCTTTTTTTGACATTGTCCTACCGTCTTTGTCGCTCTATATTTCGCAAGATGCGGAGTCAGGAAAAGAGCCGTTATAATTATTTTGTTGGTTTTGTTTATAGAAGCAGGAGACCAGATGAGCGAGAGGCGTGTATCAAAAAATACGAACACAGTTATGAGCTCTTAAAGGGACACCAAAGAGAAACAATGACTTGGTTTAGATTGACAAGCTGCACTTGAGAACTCTAATGCCATATATTTCACTATGAATAATCATAAGCACATTATTAGCGGAGAAAATCAAGCCTGAAGTTTTATTTTTTTATTTTGTTCTCAGTTGTCTAGACATATTCTCAGAAATTTTAAAATGTATTTGTGATATTTTGGTGATATATGCTCGGCAAAATATTTTGAAACTTCGTAATGTAAGTATAAGGCACTACGGATGACGATTTATTTCATTTTTATTGAGAAGACGCTAAGTAGGGCGCAACAGACACTTTCGAAAACTATGACGTCACGGTGTTTGTGCGGAATTCTCAAGGTGACGTCTCCACTGGCATTTTTTTTTTATCGCGTGCTTTCTCGCTTACTAAAACCGTGTTGCGGTATGAGTGATGTTTTCGAGGTTCTGAAGTTGTGCTTTAGTAATCCGCGAAGAATTTTTCGTTCCCTGGTGTTCCTTTAAGCACAAAGTTTAGTGCAAGTTCAAATACTCACAGTTACTTACGATTAAAAGAGCATCTTTTGAGGAGTTTTTAGAATTGCTCCTATTGTAACAAGAAAAAATTAAGAACTTGTTTAATGTACATTTCGTTTCTGATACTATGTAAACACATGTACTTGTAGTCTCTGAAAATGTGCCTTACAACTTACGAATTTTTTCAATGAAATCCCACAAAGAGCACTGAAAAAAGTAACAAAAATCAGCCATCGTCGCCTTGCCAGAATGTATAACTAAAATTCTCACACATTTTACAGAAAGAAAAACTTCACAGTTGAGCTACGATTTATCTTTTTTGGGGATGAAAACTTGGAACCAAGTCTTTTCCAATCTGTCGGTCTCGTGGCTTTTGCCTGTGGTTTGAAGACAGTTTTTTAGGTTCGTGTTATAGTTAGGTGGGTGAAATTTAAAAATAAGTATACCTTGCAATTGATGATCACTCAATTTCTCTCAACAATTTCTATACTTTGTATGCTTTTTCCAGCACGGCCGTCTACATCAGTTTTTACAGCTATTGCTCCTATGTTTTCCTGCGAGCTGATTCGGCTTAGAGAAGAAAACTTCTAACACCGTAAGATAGCTGGATATTGCATCACGCTTCCAGCTTTGTGTCTCTTCATTAAACAATTTTAGTGCTGTCTCTGATATCTTTTACATCCCTGCTATCTAGACCACGCAGAATCCCCGTTTCTTAACTTTGCCATTTGCACGCTAGGCGAAGAAGGGCGGTTTTGTACATCATGAATCACTTTCGTAAACTAAAGGAGACTAGGCCGTAAATAAATACCCGTCAGCAAGTATTGTGATGCAAGCACGACAACTTACTTTCTGCCTATCTGGAGCCTAAGAAAACATTTAAGGCGAGCTATCTATAGAGGCTCGGCAATCACCGAGGGGCATAAATATACACGTGATCATCAGCGTCCGAAGGGAGCGTCGTACGTAATACTTTCTCGATGTGTGTGACGAAACGTGCGAGGCAAGCGTTGTTCAAAGAGGCAGATGTTGGTGCGCGGGCAGTTGCATCAGTGTATAGATAATATTACTTGCTGTACATGTGTAGCGCTTATCGGAACAGGGTGTTTTTGATGCGATATTGATTCCTTAGGGTGATATGTGCGTGTCCATAAAAAACAAAAAAACGCCCGAAGTACTATTCGTGAAGCGCTGAAGGTGGTAACTATGTAGGGAGGAAGATCACGCCACAATATTTCTAGTAGATGCATTGCTAGGGCGTATTTACGCGTGTAAAGCAAAGCATCATACATCAATTATATCTGAACAATGTACAAGTATGGGTGTGATAACTGAGACCAATAAAGGAAATGCGAGATTGAAGGATCGTCTTACGTAGGTTCTAAAAAAACAAAAAAAAATTCATCACTAGAATAGCGTTCTGCACATCCTTCTACACAAAGCACGACATATGAACAGGATTACTCAGGGAACTTTCCAGACGAAAAGAGCTGTTCGTGTGAGGTAAATTTCGGCTATACAGTGGTGCACCGTAATTTGTCTTGTTAGGCCTGGATGGTCCTGCATATGGTAATTGTAAGACCCGGGCTCCCTGCGTACCAAAAACAAATTATTTGGTTTTACGAGCCATGTAAAGAGCGATGTGAAACGAGCTGAATTGACAGCAGTCCGGCTTGGTGGTACGAAAATAAAAGTTGGCAAAACAAGAAGTATATATATATATATATATATATATATATATATATATATATATATATATATATATATATATATATATATATATATATATATATATATATATATATATATATATATATATATATATATATATATATATATATATATATATATATATATATATATATATATATACTTCTTGTGCGTCCCATCTTTTCATCTGTAAATACTCATCATCACCAGTCAAGTTTAGGTTGTGGGGCACATACTCGAGTCAATAAAAGAAGAGTCTCGAGTGTTCTCGACGCCATCTTACAAGTGGTGGAGAGTGCTGCCCGGTTCCTGCGTCCTCTCGCGTTCTCGGATACACCAGCGTCTTCTGGAACACATCCCTGGAGCTCCGTTCAGGCCGCCGCTTAAACGACCTGGGTCCGGTAATGTCGCAAGCCGCCCAGTCCAGCGTGCCAGCTTCGCCACCGCTCCCACCGGCAAGAAACCCTTCTCACCTGGTCACCAGCCCTCAAAAGGATCCTCCGCTGTTCGCAGGGCTTCCGGGTGAAGACGTTGAAGACTGGCTAGAGGAGTATGACCGCGTGAGTGTTATCAACAACTGGGATGAGCCTGCGAAACTCACCCACGTTGCATTCTAATTGAGCGGCGTCGCAAAAACGTGGTTTTTCAACCACGCCACAGATTTTCCGACATGGCCCGCCTTTACACGTCAGCTCCGCCAGATTTTCGCCAACCCGTCAGTGCGTTCGGATATCGCCAAAAAGAGGCTTGGTGCACGTGTTCAACGCCCTGGCGAGTCTTACACTTCTTACATCGAAGATGTTCTCGCCCTTTGCCGCAGCATCGACAACAATATGGCGGAAAATGACCGTGTGCGCCACCTGCTAAAAGGAATTGTGACTGTCGCTTTTAATGCGCTTGTGGTGCAAAATCCTCAAACCGTAGCCGATGTTGTCGCTACCTGTCAGCGCCTTGAAGAGCTTCAGACCACTCGGGTACAACCTGATATGTCTGATCTGAGCTCAAGTAATGATACAACAGAGCTGCGTGCACTGATCGGCTCAATCATCCGCGAGGAACTTCACGCACAGGCTTCACCTCGCCACCTCGATATCCGAACGACGCCACCCGCTACTAGTTTGCGCGACGTCGTGAGGAAGGAACTGGCCTTGATGACTAGTACACCAGCTCCGAGTTCACATCCCATGCCGAGTTATGCTCACGTTGTTGCAACGACACCTACGCCCCACCAGAGCCTGGCCTCGATGACTGTCACACCTGTCCTGAGCTCATATCCTGTGGCCATGCCAACGTATGCTCAGGTTGCTGCTAGGACGCCTGCACCCCAGCAAAGCCCAATGCAGCTACCAGCGCCCGAAGTGCATGGTTCGCTCAACTCACTCGCACCGCGACCATCTTCCAAGCCTTACAACGCCTGGCGCAGTTCGCGACCGACTTGCTTCTATTGCGGCATCCGTGGTCATATTTCAAGGTTTTGCCGACGCCGTCAGCAAGACGAACGACGAGGCTTGAACCTTGAACCTTGAACGGGACGACTTCTACGCGACTGGACCCCCCTATCGTCGGCTGTATCCGAACAGCACACGTCGCTCACCGTCTCCGCAGAACTTTGACCCAGTTGGCAGTTCCCGGTTCTCACGTCGTCGCTCTCCTTCACCGATGCGGCGTTCTTCTTCTCCTCTCCGACCTTTTACTTCAATTCCCGACCGCCAACTGGAAAACTGAACAGTGCAGCTTCGGGAGGGAAAGCTGCATCTTTCGAACTGCGTCAAACTCCTCCGGACCGCCCATCGAATGTTTTATTGGTGTATGTTGAAGGTATACAGACAGAGGCACTGGTGGACACAGGCGCATCACATTCCGTAATTCGTGCAGACTTTTGTGCCCGCTTGAAAAAAGTTAGGACGCCCTACGATGGTCCTCCCCTTCGTTGCGCAGATGGAGTCCCTATTCAGCCTTCAAGTGTTTGCACAGTCCGTGTTTTCATAGATGGCATCATTCACCACATTCAGTTTCTTGTACTTCCTTTGTGCACTCACACAGTAATTTTAGGATGGGACTTCCTTTCTTCAGCATCAGCTTTCATATCGTGTCGTCAGCGAGTCATTCGAATGTCAGCTACTGAGAGTTCATCGGATGTCGATCCATACAGCTTCCGTTTCATTGCTGCTACTGATTGTTTCATTTCGCCAGGAGATGAGCAACTTCTAACGATTGCTTCGGATACTATAGTTAATGGTGACGTGTTCATAGCTCCATCAGTTCGCTCGAAACCTGCGAGGCTTACGATAGCACCCGGCCTTGTGTGGTTTAACGACGGTAAAGCATTGGTCACCGCCTTGAATCCAACTTCTTCGCCAGTGATGCTGCCCCAGGGCACTGCTGTGAGCTGCTTCGCTGACAGTGAGTCCTTTTCACTGATTCCCCTTCACGCAGAATCACCGCCTTTGTCTGCTACTACTGATATCAAGGGTACCACTGTTACCTTAAAGACACCATAAGTCCTCACCTCACTGCCGAGCAAAAGAGAGACCTCTTAGACCTTCTCCAAAAGCACAGCCTTTCGTTTGATGTACATTGCAAAGTTCTGGGCCGCACCTCCGTTGCAGAGCACAGCATCGAAACCGAAGCAGCTCCATTGTACGCCGCCGCCCATACCGTCTCTCTTCGGCTGAACGGCAAATCATCGAGAAAAACGTCGCCGACATGCTCAAACGGGATATTATTCGACCTTCATCCAGCTCCTGGTCGTCTCCTGTGGCGTTGGTCCGGAAAAAGGATGGCTCTGTCCGCTTTTGTGTTGATTACAGAGCGCTCAATAAGTTCACGAAAAAAGACGTATATCCGTTGCCACGCAAGGATGATGCCCTGGACTCCCTACAAGGCGCAGAATATTTCTCCAGCCTCGACCTCCGATGCGGTTATTGGCAAATACCTATGCGCGAAGCAGACAAGGAGAAAACACCGTTTGCGACGCCTGACGGGCTTTACGAATTCAACGTCATGCCCTTTGGCTTATGCAACGCTCCAGCAACATTTGAGCGCATGATAGATACTGTCTTACGTGGTCTCAAATGGAAAACCTGTTTATGGTATTTAGACGACATCGTCATTTATTCTTCTAATTTTTCTCAGCACCTTAAGCGTTTGAACGAAGTTCTAACGTGCATTTCGAACGCTGGCCTACAGCTCAATACAAAAAAGTGCCACTTCGCCAGCACAAGCAACAAAGTATTGGGTCACCTTGTCAGCAAAGACGGCGTTCGACCCGACCCCGACAAGGTTGCTGCCGTAATTAGTTTTCTACGTCCGCGCAATCAAAAACAATTGCGAAGTTTCGTGGGCCTGGCGTCTTACTTCCGCCGCTTCATCCGTCACTTTGCTGCCATTGCGGGGCCGTTACACAAGCTTCTGACGTCAGGGACGGATTTCACGTGGACTGACGAGTGCGAGTGTGCTTTCCAAGCCCTTAAGCGTGCTTTGACATCAGACCCCGTCCTCCGTCACTTCGATGAGAGTGCACCCACTTTTCTGCACACAGATGCCAGCGGCCACGGAATCGGAGCTGTCCTCCTCCAGCGCGACGACACTTCACGTGAGAGAGTAGTTGCGTATGCCAGCCGCGCACTAACACCTGCAGAGCAGAACTACCCGATAACAGAGCAGGAATCTCTCGCTGTCGTTTGGGCCATCCAGAACTTTCGACCTTATCTGTATGGACGCCACTTTACTGTGGTTACCGACCACCATGCCCTATGCTGGTTGTCCTCGCTGAAGAATTTGTCTGGGCGCCTCGGTCGCTGGATACTGCGTTTGCAAGAGTACACTTTTGACGTTGTGTACAGGTCCGGCAAACAGCATCAGGATGCTGACGCTCTCTCTCGCTGCCCTCTGCCACTTTCATCTCCAACCACGCATCCTGAATGCCCCTCAGGTCATCAAGCGACTTCCTGTTCACCCACGTTATCACTCCTGGCAGTTGCTGGGTCGCTACCTTTCAACAACAGCGCCCAGTTTGCCGCGTACCAACACGACGACCCCTACTGTAACCGCATCATCGGATACTTGAATGGCTCGCCTTCTCCACCTAATGCCAGACTACGTCGTCAGCTACGGCTGTTCAAGCTAGAGAACAATGTCCTGCAGCACTATACTTACAATGCGGATGGGCATCGGTGGGTGCCAGTACTTCCCCGTTCGCTGCGAAAACAAGTTATCGAAGCATTGCACGACGACCCATCAGCTGGACACTTGGGATTTCAAAAGACCTACAACCGCGTTAGGAGCCGTTTCTTCTGGCCTGGTTTTTCTACCTTTGTGGCTAATTATGTCGCTTCTTGCGCACTTTGTCAACGCCGGAAACGACCAACTTCAGCTCCTGCTGGCTTATTACAACCCATTCCGTGTCCCGACACACCTTTTGCCGTTGTCGGAATAGACCTCGTCGGGCCACTTCCCGTAACGCGAGCGGGCCACCGCTGGATCATCACAGCCATCGACCACCTCACACGATACGCGGAGACCGCTCCTCTACGCACTAGCTCCGCCTCAGACGTTGCCGCCTTCTTTTTAGAAGCCATTGTGTTGCGTCATGGTGCACCTCGCACGTTGTTGAGTGACCGGGGCAAGGCCTTCATGTCGACAGTTCTTGACGGAATTCTAAAAACTTGTGGCACACTTCATAAGACCACATCCGCTTACCACCCGCAGACAAATGGGCTGACAGAGCGATTCCACCGGACTCTAATCGACATGATATCCATGTACATCGGACCGAACCACGATAATTGGGACAAAATCTTGCCGTTCGTAACATTTGCACACAACACCGCTGTTCAACTAACCACCGGGTATTCACCTTTCTTCCTCGTCTATGGTCGTGCACCGACATTCACCATTGACGCCTCTTTCTTCAATGTAATGAAAAAACGTCGACGACTACGCCAGAACATTTCGTCTCAAGGCTTGCTGAGGCACGGCAACGTGCTCAACTCAACACGGAGGCCAGTCAAGAAGACCGCAAGCAACGCTATGACAGCTTTCGTCGAGACGTCACCTTCCGTCCTGGAGATGAAGTACTACTTTGGACGCCTGTTCGCACACCCGGATTGTGTGAAAAGTTTCAGTCTCGCTTTCTAGGACCTTACGTTGTTTGTGAAAGAACATCTCCGGTCAATTACCTTGTCACTCCCGTCGAGGGTTCCTCGGACCGTCGTTACTGTGCCTCCGAGATTGTCCACGTTTCACGTCTTAAACCCTTTGTGCGCCGTACCTTTCCCGCCTAAGTCTCGGCCGGGCCGGCCGCTCAAGTGCGCGGGGAAAATAAGTGTGAGCATTATTTATGCGTCCCATCTTTTCATCTGTAAATACTCATCATCACCAGTCAAGTTTAGGTTGTGGGGCACATACTCGAGTCAATAAAAGGAGAGTCTCGAGTGTTCTCGACGCCATCTTACAATATATATATATGCGATCTAACAGATAATCATGCCTAGGAACGTATACGGGATGTTATTAGACCAGTTTTCATGTAAATGTGAAGAAAGAAAAGTGGCTGAAAGATAACTTGAAAGAGGAAAAATCTTTCTTTAATAAGGAGGTGAGGTGGCAGTGACGGGCCTTGGCTGGGACCAAAGAATAACTTGTATCATCTGGATATCCTTCCAAGCAGTGAGCGCATCTCCAAGGTGTCACTGTGCATAGGCTAAACGGTTACGTTAATTCCGCAATAAACATTAAAATTTTCTTTACAAAAGCTCTCCGTTAATAAATATCCTAGATTCCCGGATGTTAAGTAAGCTTCAGTATACATCACTTTGCGGGGGAACTATGCTGAACAATAAAAATGCATATATGAGCGATCATTTCTTACTATTTACCAGCTACGTGTTCATTGCCAGAACACTTTAGTGACTATTGAGGTTAAAAAAGATAATAAGTAATGCTAAGGAGATTACCAAGACAGGTCTCTTGCTTTGACGTTGAACGACGAGAGTTCTCCAAGTTTTGTTGTTCGAGTCACGGCTTGCATTGTGCTGACTAACATATGTATAAAAATAGCAAAAACAAAGTGCTAAAATGAAACACGACGCTTTTCTGCTATATTTTTTTCTAAATAGTCGCTGATATTTTATCTCACGCCTCTTACTATTTTCGTTGACGATAAGGTGGAGGTAAGGAAGAGAAGAGACATGGTCGACTCGACGTCAGGCAGAGCAGTTCTGTGAACAAAAACTAAGAAAAAGCAGACACACACAAACTCTATTCAAGACACTCTTTCTGAACACCGATGTCAAGGAGCGATAAAAAACCATGACAGAGGAGTTCACTATGATTGTGCTTCACGCACACCTCAAAGGGCAACTGCTGTATTCTCGGTTTGCATGCCAGTGTCGGTTATTGATAGGAAAATATCTATATAATATTTAGAATACACGTCTGAATATCTAATTATCGCATCTAAATACATTAAAAAGGTACTTGTATTTCAGTAGTGAAACAGATTTACGATGTAGCAGTTCTATAGAGATATGATGCAGGATACAGGTACCTTGTAACATCTTCATTTTTTGCCTGAAATAAGATGGGGCATGCTTCTAAATTGAAAATGAAGGTCTTAATTTGTGTGTGTGCGTGTGGGGGGGGGGGCGGTGCAAAAACAAGGAAAGACGTGCCACCAGTCGGTAACTTGGGAAGGTCGGTCGTGATTTTCACCCAAGCACAGGCTAGCCCGTGAGGCAAAGCTCGTGACGCAGCTGACGGCAGATTAGTGGGATCAGTGTTAGCGTCCTCTGCCGACGAAAGGTGCGGCCTCTCAAGGTTCCGCCCGCAATTCTTAGTATTTTTTGTCGAGTAGCAAGCCATTATTTTGTCACCACCCACACGCGTGACGACTCTCCAGAGAGGGTTTTCAGTGTCTCGCGTGTGATGATTTCTGAAAACCGTGGCGCTTCCAAGAACAGTTCTCGCAGTCACGGCGAGAGTGACTACATTCATTTCCGCCCCACTCCCCCCACCTTTTACAGGTTTTCAGAGAGCGCGTTCCTATTTACAAGCCTGCAACGTTCCTTAATAGTACCAGGATCCCCCATCACCGGAGCCTAATTCGCTGTTACGGCTTGCTAAAATGGAGGCTGGTGACAGCTTTATTGATGGGTTACCATTTCGGCCCTTGTGATGGGTGCTTGCTACAGTCTCGTGTATGACGCTCCGAGCAGCAGCCCCTGCTTCAACGTCTGTGTATGCAGCTGGAAGGAGCGATCTTGGGGGACTCTAACTATATCTCCTCTGAAGAACGGTATTTTCGAAAGCCACAGTAGGCCTCCATGTCACGTGTCACATGTCAGGTCTTATTTGCGCCTACGTAATTGATGCCAGCCCAAACGACAATTTTTTTTTAAGAGAGGCTGCTTAGAAACTCAGTGCGCTTAGCAAGTAACACAGCTCCCTTCTCAGAAGAAGTACCGCCTGGCCTGCACGAAAGGCGCAGCACAGTCACAGTGAAAGCTAGAAGAGCGGCCTTTCAGAGCCTTTTCAAAACACTTATTGAGTAACTACTGCAAGCACACTTGCTTGATGCCCACTAGCTAGGACATTAATAATACACTTTTGGGTAGTAGGCCGGCATTCGCCATACAATTTTTCGTGAATCTTCTGAGAAGCGTGGTATCCGCTAAACACTTGCAAGGAATTTCGGGCCAATTGCTCATGCAGTGGCTGACGACGATGAGGAATTATGACTGAAGTGGGTATGCACCACAGTTAATAAGGGAACAAGAACAGGTTTTTGTAATGGGTTGGGGCATTGAAAGGCCCACTCGTTACGCTATTTGCGTTATGCGACGACTGCTTGTTCTTTCGCTGTTTCAAAACGCTTTATAAGTCGTATTAACGTGATTGCTTCCCGACATCAAGCCTACCTAAGGCAAGTTTGCCAGCAATTCACAAGCACCAGCGTATCTCAGTGGTAGAATGCTCAACTGGCACCCAGCAGACCCAAGTTTCGGGCCGCACTGTGGCTTTGGTGCTAGGTATTGTAGCAAGTGAATAAATAAGATGGATGTTTCCATGCCCTGCAACATTATATAGAACACTATGCTACACCTAACGTCATTGCAGACAATGAAAGAATACAGGTATTCCAGAATCTGTACTGCTGTACCTGTATTCAGGAATACTTCTTTCGCCTTTTCGCTAGCGTGTCTCCAAAATATCCCGTTACGTCATAAACGCGGTAGCTCAGCATCTGTGCTTTAAGTTTCCAAACAATATATTCAGATATCCACATTTAAAAGCACTCTTCTGGGCATATGTGTCCATCCCTCATAAAAACTAAAAAAATAATACGAAGCCTAAGCAGATGTTCAAGGGAGGTCTGTTGCTCTGACGTTGATCGACGCGAGTTATTCAAATTTTGTTGCGATGGTCCCGTCTTACATTGTAGAGCAAAAAGGAAACGGTAAGACGAGAGACTAGACTATGCTTTACTGCCTTTATTTTTAGTCTCGTTTCTGATATATTTTGTGCCTCTCACTATTTTCATTGATCATACGACAGACGGAAGGAAGAGGAGAAAGGTGATCGATGACATGTCATGCACAGTAGTCCGAAAAAAAAAGAAGGACAGACACGCTCACACTTTGCTTTAGACTTTCTGACTGAGCAGCGATGTCGAAGGAGAGTAATGAAGAAAAAAAAACATGACAGAGGAGCTCCCTGAGATTGTGCTTCAGACGAACATCAGAGAGAAGCCACTATATTTCCCCAATTTTTTCCCTGGGTCGGCCATTGATAGCTCCTTATTTTGGTTTGTTTGATATTTAAGGAACGTGATATAGAGTAACCTGTATGTCTGCCTGTTTGTATTTCAGAGAGAACTTTTTACCTTTTGTTAATCAAGTACCGATGAAGTGTTGTCTTTGTTCTGGAGTTTCGTGTTATCGCAATTTCTACAGTATAATTGGTGAAAACTTTGAAACGCGCAGATTATTGCAAAGATATACACGGTGTTTCGAGACATGCGTCCGAAGTCTTCCAAAGTAAATGAAATGAAGTATTTTCCTGCTGCTTTCACGATTGCTTTTTTTTTGTCTGAAGGCAGGTCTCAAGCTGAGCGAAGGCATCAGTTACGAGAGCAATTAGGAAAACTAAGTTTTTCGGCAGCATTTTGTGGTCAGGTCAAATGAGAAAAATCGCAGCCCTTGCTACAAAGAGCCTAAAGTCGCTTTTATATTCTACGAAAACAGCCACTGGCAATAAGTACTGACTAATAAAATGTGAAAAAAATCTAACATAACTTTCCTAAAATAAAAATCGGAAGAGCGCAACTGCCATAACTCTTCGAGACGTCCAGAATGAGAGAGCGTTATTGTACTAGCCTTCACTCACTTCACTTCAACTTTTTACGTGTTTCCTTCGTAACTAGAGCACACTTGGCACACATACGCTAACAAATACAGAACAACGATACCACAATTACCCTCGTAAATAGTATCGTCAATATGGTATTCTGCTAGTTGAGTTCGACAGAACTTCGGTTTCGGTTTCACGGGTGAACTTGGTTGAATTTTAGTGCTGAGTAATAATCACCAGAGGTCAATATTTCAAGATCTCCAAGAGGCGTCAAACCTTTCGTAGGAAGCACAACAATTCTCTCATTTGACCAGAAAACCTATCTCCACTAACTTAAACTTTAGTTATATTTCAGTTTTTAACGTTCGTTCCATTTTTGCTTACTTGAATTTTACGCTGTGTGCCTTGGAATTACGCCACGCAATTTTACTTGTTTCTCACAATGGCATAATCATTCGTCGGTAAAGGGGCTACGTAAATGGAGTACGCCATTCCAGCACTTCACTCTCCATTGTTGGTCGAGCGTGAGGGCAATGGCTGCGATATCAGTTCATTTCCTGAGGCCACTTCTCTGCGACTGTGCATGCGTAGCCACAACTATACGCATTTGACGTTACTGACAAGCCCGAGAAAAGCCCCTTCCGCGAAAGTACGTGAAACTGTTAAAGTGGCATGCGCTTGAATTACACGTGGGAAGTTCGCATTCGCAATAATTTCTTTTGTTTTCCGCCTTTGTAATGGTGCAATCAAGGTGAGCCACGACTCGCAGCGCATTGATCTAGAAAACAAAAGCCCGCAGGGTACCTTGTGAGTTTACCTAAAACGAATTAATGGCGAAAGCTATGTTCTCCTTTTCTTTCTACGGTCGATGAATTGTTTTCCCTCACCTCCTCTGAAAGCTTTTTTTCTTTACGTGGTGTTGCAGTGCCCCCACGATAGGCCCCCTGAGGATAGCGACAGTGCAAAAACACCCTGTCAAATGATGACGCCATTATGTGACGTCACATAACGTGATGTCACGATGTCATAGTGACGACTTGGTGAAGCCACATGTGTTGGCGAACTGTGAAGGCAAACGTTGACGACAGCACGTCGTGATAAGTTTCTGTATCACTCGTGTGGACGCCGCCGACGCAGACATCCAATTTCTACATTTGATGAGACACATAAGGCTTTCGCCTTAAGAACCTTTCTATTGTCGCATTGCTATCTCTGTGCATCTTCGCAACGCCTCACGCTAATAAGTGACAGCGCTGACAGCAGGCTTCCTTTTTCGCGCATGTAACATTAGCTCAAGGTCAACATTGCGATGAACTGATCAACATCTGTTAAATACATCGGGCAGCGCTACAAGAAGCGGGTGAAAGAAGGAACTATCTTTTTATTGTTTTTCTCGGCATCACTATAAAATTGTCTTAAGGTATTAAACGATAAAATCACGGTGCGGACAGTGTCTGTTTTTTTTTGACGCACCACTTCTTGCTTTTTCTAAGTGGCAACGAATATAGTTGACAAAAAAATTTGCGCAAAGTGCTTAAGAACAGTATGTCTATTGGAGCCGTCCAGTCACATTTCGTGCTACTTAGCGCATGCACTTCACGCTTCCATGTCGTCTGAGACATGACAATGAACTCCGGAAGCGCTGGAGTCCATTGTCACTTCTCAGACTACATGAAAGCGTGAAGTCTTCTCCCATTATCATGTCTGCTGCAATGAATATACGCACCTCTAACTTTTAAAGCCAGCCACCAGTGCGTGCAAAGTCGCTCCGAGAATCTGTACACGGGTATCAGAGAACATGACATAGGCGTGGGCTTCTCGTAACTCAGTAAGTGAGCCTCGTGATAACACCGGGCATTGTTTCGGAACATCCCTAGTATCGGAAAGGCTGTGTCAAAAACTTGAACTTCGAATTTACTCAAAGATTCATTTTCTAATATCGAACTGTGATTGCCTACTAGTATATATCATCACTGCATGAGCACTGTCGAAAAAAAAAAACATGAGGTCTAATGATGACCAAGTTTCAATTTGCGAAGTAGTGGGTGGAACATCGCAGACATACATGAGTGCAGCCGTCTCTATGGCTTATCATGCGAGCTCCATCACGCTGCTGAGCACGAACAGACGTGTAAGGTTTGTTCCCGCAAGGCGGCAACGTTCTTGTATGGAGGCGATATGCGGAAGCACGTTTGCGCAATTTTTTGTTTGATTTACAGAAAAAAATGCAGGTGGTGAATAGTAACAGGGGATTGCCCTCTGCGAAGCCCGTCATGGCTCACTGAATTTCTCTGTGGCTCAAATTTGCTTTTTGGCAATTATAGTAGAAAATTTGTTTGCTAAAGCAATGCACTTCGATTCCTCAAGGAGACGCATGGTGTGCGAGCATAGAACTTCTAAAACTTCTCATGGGCTATTTCATTACACTCGGTAGTATAGCTGACTGAATGAAGAAGGTGAAATCAGGCTTATAGCACAAATATCTTTATATCTGCATGTGTATCCACTGTAGTTGTCGAAATAGAAAAGTTTATGCGTTGTTTTGTTGGAAAGTTCAGACAGCGGAGCCGTTACTCTAGGTCCCCACTTGCTACTTCAATCCGACTGGGTTCGTCAATCAGTTTTCCCCGGTCGTCTGTGACTAAGGCGAAAAGAGCGGCGTTCCCCTTGAAATGTGAAGCGGAGGGGTAATTTTAAGCTCGTCGTGCAACTGGAGAAATTCCCGACCGGTATAGCAAGGTATACGTGTCTCCGCAAAAAGGGAATTGCCTTGGTTGGGTAAAAAGGGCACATCTTGCCCTAGTGGTGCGATGCTGGGACAATCCTCGGAGCAGTTGTTTGACCTAGCGATTGCGATAGCAATTATACGAACATTCTCAGCTGATTTTTGCTATCGGCGTCATCTTCCTATATATGTTACTTTCATCACAAACACACACACACACACACACACACACACACACATATATATATATATATATATATATATATATGTATATATATATGGCATTTTTGCATAGTCATGTCGCATCACTACCGACTGCCATTGTGCATGTCCCGAAACAATTTAGAAATGTGTTAAATGGCTACGAAAACTGCCCTACATGTCACACAGACAAACACTGGCCCACCAGCCGAAACGTATATGACATATGACTATAAAAAGTGTTTCAACGGAGCCACTGCGCTTTTTGTCCCACTATATATATATATATATATATATATATATATATATATATATATATATATATATATATGAGGGGGAGGAAAGGAGTAAGCTTGTTTGAAACTGTTTAATGGTCAACGTTTCGATCAGAGACCACCCTTCGTGAACACAAAATTTACTAGGCTTCGATGCGCTTTTTTTATCCTCGTCTTCCTAACCGAGTGAGAGGACGCAAAGACAAGAGAAAGAGAAGGAAAACTTGAAAAACAAAACTAACAAATAGCAATGAGAAAGAAAATGAAGAAAGAGGAAGAAAGGAAAAGAAATGAAAAGGAAAAAAATGAGTAGGCAGAGGTCAACGTGGAGATACTTGAACGTTCGCAAAACACGTGTTTCTTCCGGTGCAAAAAAGAATAGAATAAAATACTTGGGGGAGAAATTTTGTCAATACACAGCGATGGTTGTGCTGTCATTTTCACGTCTCGTCCGTTCGGTTCCCTTCTCCTCATTTGCTAAAAATGATGTTGACTTCCTTCTGCGCTATATAACACTCACGCATGGCCGATGCGGTATAATTTTTCCAAGGTATAACTACTAATCTATCTAAGCATGCATCACCCTTGCGCATGCATAATTGCTGTTGACCTATAAATTGGTTTCTGTGTTTTTGCAATACATGATAAGCTACCACTATAAGCCGGCATGAACAATAGAGAAAGATAGAGAGAAGGGTGTTAAAAAGCCTGCAATGCATCTACGCGACTATTATCTCAAAGAACCGTTCAGATCATTCGTTGCACAGCACAGACGATCATGAATATTTTTTAATAGTTTTTCTGTGCAAGTAAGGCCTTTGAATATGCACTTGGGGAAAGAGTAGCTTCTCAGCACTGTTCAACTAAAACCGTCGATGTTGCCACACTAAACATGCCGTAGAGTACACATTGTGAAGCTGGAAGATACTTATATCATTTTAAGCTGTGAACGATGGTATAAATATCTTTGCCCTTGACATTAAATGACTCCCTTGGGAACAGGATACTGTTTCTCGAGTGATTTAATAGTTCTTGCCTTCTATGAAAAACAAATATCAAAAGCTCTGCTGCATATTTCATTAGACCAATGAGGGTTGGGAAGCGGAAAGAAGATCTGTCTTTTTTTATTATTTCATTAAGAAACCACCAAAAAATAGCATATAGAAAAAATGATGAGGGCCTTCCTTCAGCGACTTATCCGAAGCAATTATTCTTCGGTAACAAAGTTTCACGAGAGAGAATTACGGTGTGGCAGCAGCAGAGCTTCGACTTCCCGAAAGAATGGGCAAATGGAAAACGTCAGTAAAAGCCAGTGCTTTCAACCGCGAAAAGAACTGCATTACGTATACATTAGGAAAAGCAACGTTGTGAATGGAACGCTGCACAGGGCACTGGCAGTGCAAAGGCACATGGCGCCTGAAGGAACCCACATCTCCAACTAATGGTGCCCACTAACGCCACTAAGCGAGACAAGGCATCCGCCCCGAGCAATGAGAACTGTAATCGATAAGTGAGTCTTAATCACAAAAGTGGCCGGCTCGTTACTGCTTCCAGACCTCGCATAGTTGTTGTGCTTGTGGCTGAAACGTGACTCACTCGGACCACATCCGCTCCGCATGTCCTTCGTACTTTCTCTCTTTACCTCTAAGCATTTGCGTAAGTACTTTTATCCACCTTGTGCCATTGTTAACGGTATACACCAGCTATCGTGGTTAGTTTCCATTGGTATGTGTTATGCAGAAGGCTGGAAAGAGCCGCCTCAGAGAAGTAGGAACAGAGTTGTTCTCAAGGGTCTTCAGCTGTCCGTGGTTGCTGAAGTGAATAACAAGAAAGTTATATAGAGAAAAGACAAGGCTCGGAGGTCAACCAGATATTGGCATCTGGTTTACTACCCAGCACTGGGGTAGGGAAAATATGGGCTCGAAAGAGGAGGTAGATATAGAATAAGAAAAAAAAAACGCACGTGCACTCATGACAAAACGAAATTACACACAAGAAAGGCGTTTGGGCTACAACCATTCAGAAAGACCAGTCCACCGCAAAAAGTGCAGTAGGTCATTAAGATACTTCTGCGAAGTTGCATCTTGTCAATATTGTGGACATACTTCCTCTGACATAGGTTGATTATCTAATTTGCTAAGTTCTCCGCGAAGACATTGTGGTTGTATATTATACTCTAGGCAGCCACAAAGGATATGTTGGATGGTTTCTTCTTTGCACAGTGGCCACAGGCTGCGGTGTCGGCCATCCCAATGCGGAAAGCGTAGGCGTTGGTAAACGCGACGCCCAACCACAGCCTACATAAAAGGGACTAATCTGCTCGGCAAAGCCTCGACGGGACTTGAAGACTTAACGTACGGTCAAGCAAGTACAGTCGGGCATGCTTGAAGTGCGGCTGATTCCATTGTGATGTAGTTTCCTGGCGAGCAAGCCAGCGGAGCTTTGGTGCAGCATCTGTCCTAAAAAGTAGTAGTGGTAGTTCATGATCTTCTGAGTCGGCTGAGCGGGCAGCTCGATCGGCCCGTTCATCGCCGATGATTTCGCAGTGACTGGGTAACCACTGAAATGCAATTTGGTGCCCTTTCTCAATGAGATGGTGTATAACGTCTGCTATCTCCAGCACCAGCTGCTCATGTGGTCCACGGCGTAAGGCTCATAGTAGAGACTGCAGGGCCGCCTTCGAGTCGCAGAAAATAGTCCACTTGCGGGTAGACTGACCAATCACAAATTGCAATGCGGTACGAAGTGCTGTCAATTCTGGTGCCGTTGATGTTGTTGCGTGTGATGTCTGGAATTAATTTGATCCTTGTGACCAACCTTGGTATCATGACTGCTCCGGTTGAACTGTTCGGCTGAACCAATTTGTCAGCGTATATATATGTATGGAGTCTTGGTATTTTCTATGCAAGAGAAGTAGTGTGATCTGTTTAAGTGCGGTTTCTAAGCCGGGCATGATGTAGTGTCCTGTAGTGTTCAATAATGCTATGTAGCGTATCAATTTGACTAAAACGTCTCTTTATAGACCTGGTGGCGAGAACAAATTGAAGAGGAAGGAAAGAGATGAAGGTTACCAGCTGGAAATAACTGGTACATTACCCAACACTGTGGAAAGGCATCAGCGATTTTGTGAGCTACCGGCGAAAAAAGTCAGACATGAACAAGTGGGGAGCACAGGCACAAATTGCTGTCAGCAGGGCAGTCCTGTGGGGTATGCGACATCATTATCTGTGTACGCAAGTGTATCGTCTTTCAATGCTTTAACATTGCTTTCGTCGCTTTTATTCTCAAGGAAGTTTTGGGGCATTCTAGTGGCTACCAAACTTCGGTTGGTGGTCGAGAGGAGAAAAAACGATTTCGAGAGATTGTCTCAGAACGTGGTAACGAGGACAGTCGCTTCACGCCATCTGCTGCCGTGCTCATGGCACGCTATTCCTTTCGCGGCGACGGCAACCACCTTTAGTTGAAGGCGAAATTTTCTTATTATTTGTGGTGGACGTGCTCGTCCTTCCTTGTATCCATCACAAAACTCCGCAACGGCCGCATTATCGCGGGTCCTACCATGTCACAGGTTCAAGTTACATCGTCTTCACCACCCGCCTCTTCTGTAATAAATAAAGTAAAGAATAAATAAAGAAATAAAAAACGCAGCTGGCGTACAATTGCCACCCAAGAAAGCGATACTAATGCCTGCTTTTTTGCAAATTAAGGACTAGGTAAATATAAAAAAATAGAAAAAACACAGTATACTTGTCTAATTCTTTGATACGGAGCAGCTTCATTGTGGTCATGTTTTTTTTTGTCTTTCAAGGAAGAAAAAACAACTAAAGCAATGTCAAGATTTCAGCGCGCCCAAGCGTACGTTCGAAGAAATCAGACCACGCGTATTTTCGCGAATGTCGCAATCATTGAAGCTCACATTTCCTGGTGGTAACTTTCTAAGAGAACTCGGCTTATCGCAAGTATCGTTGAAGTGACCAGGAATGAAGCGGAAGTCGACCTGATCAATGCCGGGACAATTTAGCGTTAATTATGGAGCTATGGTGAATCAGAGACATACCCCAAGGTGAAGTACAAAATGAGAAACTTTGCTAAACTTTTCGTTTAATTGCCGTGGACTCTGAAAGGTTGCTACTGACTTTCACTGACACTGCTATGACTCCTGATCATCATTTTACTCTTCGTGTATTCATGTACAAGATAAAGGTTGCCAATGTATTTTGAATGAGTAGGTTGAGGTGGCGCACTCAGTGAGCCTCCCTTAGTGCTACGAGTACAGCAGTTTTTTTTTCAGACCGAATTTTATTACCTCTAAAACGTAGTTAGGCAGGAATGTACTTTTTTGGCAAAAGAACATTCTGCATGTTTTGATTATTAGTATAGCCGCAATGAGTCTGAGAAGAATTCCTAATGATGAGCGCTAATATAAGATACTATGCATTTTTGAACTATTTTTCAACTTAGCTCATTGGATCTGATTTGAAGATATTTCATTTTCATGTATGAATTGCTTATGTCAGCAGGGTTTCCAATTATTGTGATAGGCCTGAAATGAAGTATGACGCCCTTTGATCAAATGCTAACAGATCGATATCGTGAACGCATGAAACGTTAAACTTTCCGGCAACGAATTTACTGTTTTATTTGTTACGGATGGAATAAGAGCATTCAAGTTCATGAAATAAAAAAAACTCTTACTGGTATAAGCAGTCATAGATAGTGCAAAGTATTGTTGCAATATTTTCACTGAAAAGACTCTTCAGCGCATTGGTGACAAAACCTTTAGACAACAAATCCGAGAAGAATTCCTAATGGTGCGAAGTATTATATGACACTTTGCATGTGTTGTACTATTTATTAACTTACCTGATAGGCTGTTATTTGAATCCTCCTAATTTTTATTTATGCTTTTCTGAAATCAGCGGAGTCTACGGTTATTGTTATACGTCTCAAACTAAGTCTGACGTCCTTTGATCATTTACTGTGGGCTCGAGATCATAAACACATGAAACAACAAATTCTTCAGGCTCAGAGCTCACTTCTTTATTTGTTACGGATGTAATGAAAGCATTTATTTTCACCAAGGAAAAAATAACGCTTATATAAGCCGTAGCGAACAGCATGTCATTGCGGCACCAGGGACTCACGACATACAATTTTCACGAATCTTTGCTGCAACTTTCTCGATTGCTTTCAGTTCCACTAAAAAAAAAATGTGACGCTCAACCATGGCACAACCTGCGAGGAGTTTCAATGAATATTTATTTGCAGTAGCAACCGGCATATGTATTGCACATTCACAGGATACTTTCTGACCTCCGATATTGCTTGCTGCAAGTACCAGCGCTACATGGATGACGCGGTGGCGTTGTTTCAACCCCTGGAAGTCATTTAGCTACAGTGGCAAGTTGAACAACGCAGGAAATGTTCGATTGCAAGCGCAGCTGACTACGGAACACGATTGTTCTCCGGAATGCAGACCGTGCAGCGGCTCGCCCCGCAAGTGGTTCGTGACGTCACGGCTAGCGATCGCGCCAGTGTTGCCCGACTCTTAGGCCGCTCGCTCGATTATAAAGATAATTATTATAAATTAACAGCTTGACCGAATTTGCTGAAATTTCGCCAGCTTGTCCATGAACTTACACGAATGAATCCATACAACACAGAATATACTTGAAAATCTGTGCCATCATCCTTTTAAAGTACACCAACACCGCACCGTTCACGGGCCTCTAACATTTCGCCTCCATCAAAATGCGACCATATTTACATATATATATATATATATATATATATATATATATATATATATATATATATATATATATTTAAATATATATATAAATATATAAAAGAAGTGTATACATAAGGGTCGTATATATATATATATATATATATATATATATATATATATATATATATTGTAATGAATCTGAATAACAGACGCTCTGCTGGTAATGAAGAAGACGAGGATGATCGGTGGCTGCAGGAGTAGCTCGCGCACGCCGTTCGCCATTAGCCAGACCTGCCTGGTAAAGCTCATTTTGCCAAGCTGCGCCTGAACCTTTCTCGACGTACAACACCTCTATTTTAAGTGGTGGAGGAGCCGGGGTTCCCATCAACCTGGAACTTCGCAATCGGACGCTACCCTCACCGTTCACCATGACTGCTCCTGGCCCTTCTCAAGCTGCCTTACCAACGACTGTCTACTGTACTGGCGTGCCTCGGCAACGCGACCCACCAATTTTTCGCGGCAACGACAAACAAGACGTCGAGGACTGGCTCGTCGAGTACGAAATCGTAAGCGCTTCCAACAAGTGGAACGCCTTCGACCAGCTCACAAACGTGCGCTTTTACCTCGATGATGTGGCCAGCCTCTGGTTCAAGAACCACGAAGGCGAAATCACCAACTGGTCCGCCTTCAAGACCACCATCGCCGCGGTCTTCGGTCGTCCCGCCGTGTGCCGGCTTCGCGCGGAACAGCGTCTCCGTAGTCGAATCCAGCGCAGGGACGAGACCTTTACAAGTTACATTAAAGATGTCTTGTCTCTTTGCAAGCGCGTCGATGAATCTCTAACCGAACGCGACAAAATCAAGCACATCATCAAAGGAGTTGACGACGATACCTTCCAGATGCTCGTCGCTAGGAATCCACAGACCATCACCGATGTTGTCCAGCTCTGTCAGGAGTACGACGAGTTGCGTAAGCAGCGTGTCTCGACGCGCAGGGCCACTGAAGATACGGCTGAAGTTTCTGCCCTCGTGCACGATGTCGCTGCTGATCACACCGTCTTACTGCCCCACATCAATCAGTTCATTCGCGAAAAAGTTGCGTGTCAGCTTTCTCTTGTGGCCGAAGCATCCGCGCCAGCGACATCGTTAGACCCACGTCTACGCCAGGTCATTGAGACACAGGTCACGCAGGCACTGCCTCCATCGCCATCTGTCCCTACGTCGCTGACCTACGCTGCCATCGTTGCTAGGCCCCCAGCCCCACCTGTCTCTGGAGAATACAGGGGCACCGGGTCCTCCTACCCTACGACGCTGCCTACATACACGGCACCCCATCCCGTTTCACCCCCTGCACCTTCTGTCATTAGCCCATGGCGCACCTTGGATAATCGGCCCATATGTTTCGCATGCGGTTTCGTGGGACATATAGCACGCTACTGTCGCCGTCGTCACTTCCAGCCTCCAGACCACGGGAATTCTGCAAATTACCAGGCTGCCCAGAATCCCCGGCGACCATCTTCTCCTATCACCGACTCATTGTCCCCATGACGCCCTGTCGATTCTCGCCCGTCATTACCACCCCGTCGCCGATCTGTCTCCCCGATGCTTCGGCGCACGAGCCCCGCTCGAGAGGAAAACTGACAGCCGCAGTTCCGGAGGCAAGAACTGCGTCGTCGTCGAACTTTCTAAGACCTCCTCTTTGTCCGACCAACGAAATTGATGTGCTAGTAGAAGGTGTTGCTGTACGTGCACTTGTCGACACAGGCGCCGTTGTTTCTGTAATTAGTGAAAAACTGTGTCGCGATTTGAGAAAAGTTACAACGCCGCTTACGAATCTTGCTCTGCGTACAGCCACCTCCCATTTCATCGCGCCGACAGCTCAGTGCACAGCACGCGTTTTTATTCAAGATGTTTGGTACGCCGTCAACTTTGTCGTTCTCCCACGTTCATCTTATGACGTCATACTAGGATGGGATTTCCTTTCTACCCATCAGGCCCTCGTCGACTGCACTCGTGCTGAACTCACGTTGACGAATCCGTGCCTTGATATCGACCACCACAGTCCCTCCAAAGTGTTTGCCGCAGCTGACGTCCGCATCGCGCCGTTGTCCGCCGTCCTAGTGCCTGTGTTTTCCCCTGCTGCCACTAACTCGACGCCCCTGTTCCAGCCAACTATAGCTAGTGTGCAACACCGAACCATCGTCCTCCCGTTTGCCGTCATCAAGTTTTCCAATTGTTCGGCGGTACTTTATGCGTGCAACGTTTCTGCATGTCCGTACATCCTGCTACGCGGCGAGTGTCTGGGAAGCCTCGAGACCTTAAATTGTATTTTCAAAGACCCGATCTATCCAGAAAAGCCATTTTTACCGACTTGTGCCATTACACCCGCAACGGACGCTAATGAACCTATAGATGTATTCCGCAAGTCCATTGATTGTAACCTCACCCCTGGGCAGCAGGAACAGCTGATCAAGCTCCTACAACGTTTTCGAGCCTCGTTTGACGACAATCAGCCTTCCTTAGGTCGAGCCTCATCTGTTGTTCACCGTATAGATACCGGTCAAGAGACGCCAATACGGCAGCGTCCATAACGTGTGTCGACTACCGAACGCCGTGCCATCAATGAACAGGTTGACGACATGCTGACACGTGGCATAATCGAACCGTCAAGCAGTCCCTGGGCCTCTCCAGTTGTGTTGGTGAAGAAGAAGGACGGATCCATCAGGTTTTGCGTGGACTACCGGCGTCTCAACCGAATCACGCGCAAGGATGTCTATCCGCTGCCACGCATTGACGATGCCTTGGACTGCCTACAGGGAGCCGAATTTTTCTCTTCTTTAGATCTGCGCTCTGGATACTGGCAGGTACCCATTGCAGAGGCCGATCGTGAAAAAACTGCTTTCATCACGGCCGACGGGCTTTACGAATTCACAGTCATGCCCTTCGGCCTCTGCAACGCACCAGCTACTTTCGAGCGGATGATGGACTCTATCCTTCGAGGCCTCAAATGGAACGTTTGCCTTTGTTATTTAGATGACATTGTCGTCTTTTCAACCGATTTCGCAACCCATTTAACCCGCCTTGAGAAAGTCCTCGCGTGTATTTCTGCCGCGGGGCTGCAACTGAATCTGAAGAAGTGCCATTTTGCTGCTCGAAAGCTTACGATCCTTGGCCACGTGGTTTCAAAAAACGGCATTCTTCCTGACCCTGCCAAACTTACAGCCGTTTCAGCGTTTCCCAAACCGACCACCGTGAAAGAGCTCCGAAGCTTCATAGGCCTTTGCTCTTACTTCCGGCGCTTCGTCCGCAATTTCGCGACGACCATTGCTCCTTTGACCAAGCTCCTCGCCGGCTCTAGAGACCTTTCCGCCTGGTCTGCCACCTGTGACGATTCTTTCAATGAACTGCGCCGCCTCCTCACGTCGCCGCCTATTCTGCGACACTACGACCCATCGGCACCCACAGAGATCCACACCGACGCTAGTGGTGTCGGGCTAGGCGCTATTCTTGCACAGAAGAAAGACGGCTTCCAAGAGTACGTGGTTGCCTACGCAAGCCGAACTCTTAGCAAAGCCGAAACAAACTATTCTGTCACTGAAAAGGAATGTCTCGCCATTATTTGGGCAATAGAGAAATTTCGACCTTACGTGTACGGGTGCCCTTTTGACGTCGTGACTGACCACCACGCCCTCTGCTGGTTGTCGTCACTGAAGGATCCAAGCGGTCGCCTCGCCCGATGGGCATTACGCCTCCAAGAATCTAATATTCGCGTGGTCTATCGCTCCGGCCGGAAACATTCGGACGCGGACGCCCTATCTCGTTCGCCGCTACCCCCTGACCCGGACTGCTGCGAAAGTCTAACCTGTGATGCCACTGCCGTCACCATCGCCGAGATGCCATCTAAGCCACGCAAGGACCCTTGGGTTGCTTCGATTCTAGACATCCTGGCTGGGCACACGGCTTCCCCCCCTTCTCGCACATTGCGTCGGCAAGTCGAGCACTTCGCCACTCACGATGACGTGCTGTACCGACGCAACTACGCACCCGGTGGACGTCAGTGGCTACTCGTGATTCCACGTCATCTGCGATCCGAAATTTGTTCCACGTTTCATGACGACCCCCAATGTGGCCACGCAGGTTTCTCGAAGACTTATTCTCGCATACGTCTCCGATATTACTGGCGTGGCATGTACCGTTTTATACGACAATACGTTCGGGCCTGCTCGACGTGCCAGAGACGAAAAACTCCCCCTTGTCACGCTAGCGGTACCTTGCTACCTTTACCATGCCCATCCCGACCATTCGACCGCGTCGGCATCGATATCTACGGTCCCCTTCCCAACACCGATGACGGTAACCGCTGGATTATAGTTGCCGTCGACCATCTCACGCGGTATGCCGAAACTTCATCCCTTCCCTCGTCTACAGCAAAGGACGTTGCGACTTTCGTTCTTCACAACATCGTATTACAGCATGGAGCACCTCGGGAGTTACTGAGTGATCGTGGTCGCGTATTCTCGTCAGACGTCATCACAGCATTGCTGCGTGAGTGCCACGTCGTCCACCGCACTACAAGCGCCTATCATCCCCAGACCAATGGAATGACAGAGCGCTTCAACCACACCCTTGGTGACATGCTGTCTATGTATATCTCGTCAGACCACTCCAATTGGGACCGAGTGCTCCCGTTTATCACGTTCGCTTATAATACCGCCATTCAAAGCACTACTGGGTTCTCTCCTTTTTTCCTCCTTTACGGACGCGAACCTTCTTGCACTATGGACACCATCCTTTTGTACAAACCTGACTCCTCAGAGTCCACGACTTTGTCTCAAGCCGCTACATACGCTGAAGAATGCCGCCAGCTGGCAAGATCATTCACAACTCAAGACCAAGGACGCCAAAAACACCACCATGACGCATCAAATAACACTACTTCCTACGATCCAGGTTCACTCGTCTGGCTGCATGTCCCTTCGGCTACACCTGGCCTTTCGACCAAGTTGGTCCCCAAGTATCACGGCCCATATCGTGTGCTACAAAAAACGTCACCGGTGAATTACCTCATCGAGCCACTGGAACCATCTTCTGACCAACGTCGTCGTGGCCAGGAAATTGTCCACGTCTCGAGACTTAAGCCCTGCTACAACCCTCCCGTGTTGACTTGTCCATAGGTCGCCAGGATGGCTCCTTATTTCGCGGGGAGTAAGTGTAATGAATCTGAATAACGGACGCTCTGCTGGTAATGAAGAAGACGAGGATGATCGGTGGCTGCAGGAGTAGCTCGCGCATGCCGTTCGCCATTAGTCAGACCTGCCTGTTAAAGCTCATTTTGCCAAGCTGCGTCTGAACCTTTCTCGACGTACAACACCTCTATTTTAATATATATATGTATATATATATATATATATATATATATATATATATATATATATATATATATATATATATATATATATATATATATATATGTGTGTGTGCAAGCAAACAAAACAAGCTTGACGAAACACTTTTCTTGTGGCGATAGAAATGCAGCAAGCTTCCTCACAGGTGTGCATCATCAAGCTGCCACTGGGACATGCGCAAAACTGCTGAAATTGCGAAACCAAGGGCTAAAATTATGCAGTCTATAACATGTAGTTCTAACATGTACTTTACTGTCCCAAAACAAAGCCATGTGTAGTATAGATTTATATCTCCTATATATATACTTTGCTTGTTGTTTCAACACACACTACCGTAGGGGCACACCTTTCAATGGTACATTAGAGAAATCTTTTAATAATCTGTTTCGTATTTCGAGTGGTTCTGGGTGTTGTTACGGGCAGGGCACCTGTTTATGCTTATTATACTGTTTTTTTATTATATTCAACTAGTCGCACTGCTTGATGTAAGTTTGTTGCAGCGTTTCTCAAATGTGTCTTTCACTGATTGCATTTCGTAGGCATGGCATGAAATTAAAATGGTGCTTTCTCACCTCAGTTTACCCAATTTCACGATTAGAAAACAGAGGTTTTTGAAGATAGCTCAATACGCCTGAGGACAAGGCATCATGACTCGCCACCACGGACGTATTTTGATGCATAAACGCTCAAAGTTATTGCGCATGTCATGAAAAAAACTATAACAACTTGGCGAAATTAACCTCAACTTTTTTGCTATGTGTTCATCGTAACCATGGCGGTAATTTTAAACAATATTCACCGTCATTTCCAATAAAATAAGAGCACCGGTCCCTTGCATTCTCCTCCCCCCCTCAGAATTCTTTTTCGCCGGGCCATAGATAGCCCAAAATGACACTCGCTCATATCTGCCTCCCCAGCCCTAACCTTAAGTAAAAGTGGTGCTCCCCCCCCCCCCCCATTCCCCGAAAAAAAGAAATTCTGCCTACGCCTCTGAGCCAATGTGAGTGTTCTTACATGACACCAAACATGCCATGTTGTTTAAGGCCGGGGTAGTTTAAAGGCTTTTGAGCTGAGGGTCTCTAGAACATATGTGCTATTCTCAGATGCCCCATCTGCATTACGGTCAAGACGAAATGCAAAACACTTGTCTAAACAGGTTAAGCAAGGAAATCGGGAGAGAAAAGTAACGCAGAGATGTTTACTACCTTAGCATAGAAAACCGATATGTTACCATAAAAAGGAGAGTATATGAGGAGACGGGAAAAGAAGAAACAAGTTTATATTAGAAAACTTCTTTAGTCAGAAATATTTTGGAGTCATTCACTACGCTGTAGAGTTCATATAGCATCGTCGTTCTGCCACGTTACGACGCACACTTTAATTTTTCCTTCATGGCAAGTACGCATTCGCAATGTGTTTCTTATCCTTTCCCAATGCGTAAGAATGTTCAGTTGTTCGCACTGCGTCCACCTAAGCCACCACAGTATATTACGTCTTCCAGGCGTACTCCGCTGTGGGACATCATATGGCACCGTGGTCAACGGGCCCAACAAAGCGGTGCTGGCGACTTGAAATTCATCTGCCTCCCCAACGTTTCCGCTCGTAGTAGTGCGAACAACTCCACAAGGTGGGAAAAAATGTGTTATTCCTAAGATTAAAATGAATGGTGTACCAAGTTTAGGTATATGTTTAGATGAAAATGCCTTAGGGGGGGGGGAGAGAATGGCGAGAAAGCGTATAAACTGGGCAGCAAAGTGCACCAAGTTCCGCTGGCACGCATGTAGTTTCATCTCTTCAAGGCATTCATACATGCATGAAAGTAATGATAATTTTAACAAAAATGTTCGACAGGTTCTATCAAAATATTTTAAGGCCACGGCGGCCACCTTTCAGTGGGGCAAAGAAGGCCCTTGTGCTAGATGCAAGTGCTGGTCAAAATTAGTCATGAAATCTCCACATATGATGTTCCTCGTAATAAAATCGGGGTTTTAGAGCGTATACTCTAAGCAGTTATCAACATCTCTCTATTAAGATATTATTTGGCATATTTTATATACTATTATGTATGTTAATAGCGTTAACATCGATGCGACCCGTTCATTTGTCAATTCAGGAAACCGGGGGGGTGGGGGTGCCCCTTTATTCACCAAAAATCTGCCCCGGTAGTTCGACTTAGTGATGGGGAGAGGGCTAAATGGGAGGAACTTTCACCCTCCCCCCTTCACTGCTGATGGGGAACCCTGGGCACGCCTTTGCGTCGCATTGATGCTGCCGACTTTCTGACGGCATCGTTTGGGCGCATGCACAGGAGGTTCTCTCTTCCGGAGTGACTTTCCACACTGTAAACAAAAATATACCTAGCTGTGAGCAATCGGGGAATGATGCCTCTGCTCTGCTCCAGTGGCCTCACTAAAACCGGATTCAACCGGGACAAATACATTCGTTTTCCACCGTTTTCCTCCGGTGGGTGCTGGACGAAGAAAATCGGAGGAAAACGGGGCCAATCCCCTGCATGGGCTCCCGTCGTTACTCTGAAAATGCTCCGGCACATCACTTTTGCCCCGGTGGGTGCTCTCCAATTGCTCCCGCTCATCGCTCAGCGGCATTCATTGGCTGTTTGAGGAGCGACCTAGGTAGCGTCGCCACCTGGAGGCTGTTCCCCACAAACCAACATGCACAGATAGAGCCGGTGCAGTGAGGATTGTGCGAAGCGTTCGGCCACGTTGCAAAAAACGAAATCGTTCTGAGCACCTTCTGAATATCACAAGCGACGAGCAGTGACGAAGGTTATCAATGACAGAAGGGAGTTCTGTGAACGGTAATCGTGTGATGGTTCCTGCAGCAAACGACCCATTGTGATCTTGCGAGTGTTGAGGGACCCGGCGGTTGCGGGTTGGGGCCAGAAAACTGTGAGTGAGGCCTTCTTGAAGAATTACCTTTGGTATTTTTGTTAGGTAGTGCAAAGATTGGATATTGTTGGGTTAATAAACCAAACAAGTGATCAATATTAGGCTAAATTCACAAGACAGTAGGTCAGAAATAAGTGAAATTCCGATAATAATAACTTCGGTAAAGCAAAACGGAATGATGAGCGAGTTAGTACTGATTCATTATGGCGTAAATGTTGCGCCAAAAAAGAAACGAGGTAAAGAAAGTGAACATCTCAAGCGATTGTGATTGTTCACTTTCTTGTACTTGTCCTTTTATGGGCTGCATTTGCGCCATAATAACTTCGGTAAGTTGAATCAAGTCCCTGTAATATTTGTAATGCTGATTAGATATGCAACAATAAAAAATATTAAAGTTTCCTATATATTCTAGAAAGCGTCAACAATTGTATTAGGTAAACGTAATTGGTTAAAATATTTTTGGTTTTGTTAGTACACATGCACGGTAACATTTGTCTGCTTTCCATATCAATAAACACCATCTCGAAGTCCACCACTGCGTAAAAATTATTTTGACAGAATATGTAAGCTTAACTAATCAAACTTGAATAACTAAAACCAGGGTTTATTCTTTATAAATGTAGTGAATTGAAATAGGCCAATTTGTTTGGTAAAGACATTTATTACGCATACAGGCACTCATACTTCTGAAAAAAGTTATTTTGCTAGGATAAGTGGTACCTGAGATATTAATCTAGAAGTATACTGGAATCCTCGTGGGACGTGGTGCTTTCAGAAAAACAAAAGAGAGGGGCGAAACAAGATGACGATACCAAAAACGACGAGTGCAAAAAAAATGGCCTGAATCTTCCTGTTACACTGCAAATGTCATCGAAAGTCGATAGTCTTGCGTCTATAGAGAGTGAAAAATACGTTTATTTGATGTTCTGCGTGAAAAAAATTGGTAAATAGTATTCTTGAGGCGCTGCTTGAAAGCATCTCGAACGTGTGGCGGAGGTGAACGAGCGCATCGAGGCACGTTAGACACTACCGCCACCTGGCAGTTGTCTTCGAAAACGAAGGCGTGCGCGCCCGCGGAGGAAGATGCGCGCCAGTCTCGGAGGTGATAAGGTGTAGAACGCAAAGCGACGGGCAGGTGCCACTACTGTGTCGTCGTAGCAAAGCGTTGGAAACGCGTACCTTTTTGAGCGTCGCGTTGCACTATCAGCGCAGCGCGATAAACACTACAGTCCTTAGAGTTTTTTGTGCGTGCCTCTTCTAGTATAAAGGCAGACATGCAAAACATCGACATGTTGTTATAGCGTCTCAGATATGCGCAATAATTGATTTTTGATTGACAATAGCACTACTTTGAAGGATAAATCTTGAGCAATATTGGTGGGTGCTGTGGATGGGGTCGGTCATTTAATTGCGTTTCAGGTATCGTTAAGGGTGGACAAGCAGACGAATGTACAGAAAGACACATAGACAGACCAAAATTTTCCTGTCAAAGGTCTTTTCTATCGTCTTTAAAAAAGAGTTGCTTGCCAGAATGAGTCATGCGGCGCGTGAAGTTCCTGTGAAAAAGGGAGGGGGGGGGGGTACTGAAGTTAACCCATATGGCAGCCCGGCTCAACATTCTATGATAGAGGGGACATTGTAGTCAAAAAAAGAGAAAGGAGAAGGCACGCTTTTGAAAAATTACCTGTATTTTCTGTGTTCATGATTAGAGAGATTACTATTCTTGCTGCTCCTTTTTTTTTTCTTTTCAGTCGGGCTGCTGTTGTTGTGGCTGCAGTTATTTATTTTCTTTTGCGCAAGACGGAAGTGCGAACAGTGCTGAAACGTAGTTGTGACCTGGACAATGCAAACACGGTGGTCTGTGAGCAGAAGAGGAGAAAATGAAATTTCTTCAAAAGGGTGCACTGGCACGTTGTGACGCCTCCACATGCATCACCTTCGGTGGCCTAAGGACTTTAATTGCTTATTTATTTCATTACATTGTAGTGAACTTTTCCTTATGTTGTGCTTGAAGCTGTTCGTATTGAAATACAATACAGTATTTATGCGCATAATATTCATCCTCGCATAATTTGCGCACCTCTATATTGTGCCAACTTTTCAAAAAAATATTTACTCGCATATTTCACGCTCCCCGACACGCCTGAGTCACCTCACTGGCGCCCACACCTTTGGACCTTTCGATGTTTCACCCGGGTGCGCGCCTCGCCGAGCAGACGAGCGCAGTCAAACAGGCCGCGAGTACGAAGTCCCTTCTTTCGAGGATTTCCCGCAAACCAGGGTTCCTAGGATACCGCACCTGAACACAAACCTGTTGATGGGTCGACAGAACTGCTTGAGCGTATGCATCCCTCTATTTCCCCATCTCAACCCGTGCGATGATGGCGAGAATGCACGCCCGTGTCACGGCAAGGACGACTTTCTGCATCGGAGGCGTGCGAGGGCTTCTGGCGCCAAGCGTTCCCCTTTTTCTCTGCGTCCGCACTGCAAAGCACGCTTGCTCGATTTCGGTAGTTTAGATTTGGCCACCCGGCAGACGTGTTTTGACGGTTCCCTTGTGATAAAGCAAATATATGTACGTCGAAATTGAAGTTCGCTGTCGTAAATTTTGCCAAGGAAAACGGAAAGCGTTCCGCCGCAAACCACTTCAAAGGGATGTAGTTCAACGTGACGACCGGCACGATCGATGTGCGAGAAAGCAGAGGAGTGCGCACTTGCTAATGCAAGTTTGACATGTTCGATTATGAGCGGATGCTTAGTACTTCCGGTATCGCCGTTTCGTAGGACCTAGTTTTTCCCAGCATTGTAGATATATCCATTTAGCTATCAGAAAAGGTAGAGCTGTCGCTTTAAAAATGTATACAAAACATTGGCCAGTTTCGAGCTTTCTTCGCGGTATTAGGTGTGTTTTCTGGGGCGAAACAGGGAAGTTCATTGCAAACTGGTAACAACATTTCAGGTGAGTACAACTGTCTGGTGTAAAAAAATCACTTCAGTGGCGTGTACAAACAAGAGAACGTAGACAGGATGTAACACACAGCACATCCAATATTCTCACAGATCACGAATCACTCAGGAAAACAAAAAAAAAGAAACGCAAAAAACAGTAAAATTGGAACAGATTCACCTATTACGTGCAACGAGAAGCAATTTTTCCCCCGAGTTAAAACGGCAGTCAAGGAAGTTCAATATTCCTGTTCTGAACTCCAAGAAAGCGTGTATGCCATCTCCTGATAAATGCTTCTTCACCCTGAGTTTCAATCTGTTCGGTAAGGTACCAAATCATGATTATTTTAATCTTCTCTAACGCTGGGTATGCAGCTGGTTGGGGTCGTCACCATGCTTCGGCCATACAGCGGCGACGCCACAAGACGAACATTGTGACGTACAGTACGAGTTGTTCAAATAAGCCTCTTCTGCGCTGTTGGCTCGAAGGAATTGACACTCCGAATAGACGACGCACGACGTGCCACACGCCTTTAGCCGCTACGCATTCAAACATCGTGTGGCGGAATGTTTCTCTTTTCCCGCAGTTGGGGCAGTGGTCACTGGGAACGACGCCCCACTTTAACAGTCTCTGTTGAGTGGGCAACGCGTCCCATCACCGCAACCAAACAAATTCTCTAACTATTTCCGGTACGGGGTTGTTCCTCCATTTCTTCCACACTCTGGGCCTCCATCTCTGTTTTTCCTCGTCAGTAATAGAGCGATTGATTAACATTTCGCTATTGCGTACGGGTTCCAGCTTTGCAAAGTATTCTTCGGTGGCGTCGCCGTCAATCGAACGCTTGAGGCCCTCTGCTGCCTTATAAATGGCATGTGGGTGTTCTGCTTGAGGTCCCCGGTACCTTTCCGACGATCCAACAGTTCCGGTCCAATATAGCAAGCAGCTACGGCCAGGATAGTCATTGTCCTGAAACAATTTGTGAACTGCTTTAGTTGCAAGTGCCTTTGTGAATGTCGCAACATCTGGCAGACTGAGTCCTTCACAAATTTTTGGGAGCTTCAGGAACTTTTATTGAGCTTTTGGTGTTTTCCCGTCCCATAGGAAGGCTTCAACCAATGACGCAAGGCGGCTCGCAAAAAGTTTGGTTATGAGTGCAATGTGCCCGATATAAAAAGCATATGCGTATGCTTTGGTTTTCACCGCCGCCACTTTGGCGTCAAGTGACAAATTGAAGTCAGTGGCATACGCGAAGACCTGCGTGGTTCCATGTATGGCGTCCTCCCAATTTCTTTTGGCCACCTCCCCAACTTGAATGTATACCCCGAGGACTTTTACGGCATACACGTATTGAATACCATCCGGCAAAGAGCCGTGGAAACTACCGAAACGAAGGGCTTTGCTTTTCTCTGCATTCAGGAAAGCACCCGATAAACTGGCATACTCTTCGAACAGCTCCAAGAAAGCGCGGTGACTGGCTTGGTTTCCCACGAACAAAGAGATGTCATCCGCATAAGCGGTAATGCTAACTGACTCCAGACCTGTCATTGGAAAGCCCCGAATATTAGGGCACTTTGCCACTTTGCTAAGGAGAGGATCTATGAAAAGAGCAAAGAGCACTGGTGCGATTGGGCATCCCTGGCGAACACCTCTTGTTACTGGACTTGCTGTCTCCACGCCGTTGATGAGAAGTCGGCTGGTCATGTTGGTATATAGAAGCTTTGTACAGTGAACGTACTGCTCAGGCAAACCAAATATTCTAAGTACGAAGTATAGCTAGTCATGTTCGACCTTGTCAAAGGCCTTAGCTTGATCCAATGACACGAAAGCACCGGTAACGTTTTTGGCGTTGGCATAGTAGAACAAATCTCTTATCAGAGTAAGTGTTTGAAAAATTGACTTACCCGGCACTGCACACGTTTGCGTGGGTGACACTATATCGGGCAGAAAAGGTTTTAGCCTCAAGTCAAGGATCGTAGCTACAAGTTTGTAGTCCGTGTTAAGGAGGGTAATCGGCCTCCATGACCGTGGATTGTCAGGATCCATGCCCTCCTTTGGCAGCAAGACTGCACGGCCCTCACTGAAAGACCTCGGCTGTTCCCCATCAACAATGAACCCGTTAACCATGTCAGTAAGTGCGTCGCCTAGGACGTCGAAGAAAGTTATATAAAACCGCGTCAGTATTCCGTCTCGACCTGGAGCCGTGGTAGTGTTCATTTTCCTCAAGGCTTGCCAAACTTCATCTTTCGTCGCCTCAGCGCAGTGCATATCAGACGCCTCAGGACACAGTGTGGGCAAGCCTTCGCAAAAGTCTGCGATTCTTTGATGTTGGCTGCTGTCTTTGGGGGGATGATCTGCATAGCAGAGCCTTCCACATGCGCCCTAAAGACCTCCTCGATTGATTTGATATCTGTGACGATGCTCCCACACTCTCTCCGTGCTGCACCGATAATACTGGGCTGGTTTTTCCTTACCCATACTCGCTGTGCGTATGCCAAGTTACCTAGTTCATCCGTAGGCAGGTGCAGTTCCTCTGCGCGTTTAAAAGTCCCGGACCTTGCCCTCAACAAGAGGTCACATTTAGCCTTTTTGGCGCCAATGTACTCTTGAATTGCGCCGGCCAGATTACCTGCACGCTCAACGATTTGAATACGCTTCAATGTTTCATTCATGTGTGATGTTAGATGTGCATGGCGCATTTTTCCGGCCTCCTGCGCAATCACACGCCATCTGGCCTTCAAGAGATCCCATGCTGTCGGCGTAATTTGCGGCGTGTCTTCCAAAGACGCACAGATATTCATGCGCATTTCAGATACCGAAACTTCGTCATTTAAAATTGATGAATCCACTCGCCACAACGTGGAGCAATGCCTGCGCTGCTGGGCCTTCAAGGTGAACAGCACTGGCACGTGGTCGCTGAGCTAGCGTTGCCCAGGCGCGAAAGAAATGTCATCGCATGTCTCTAAACTTGCAACGAACTTGTTAGGGATGTAGAATCTGTCAATCCTGCTCTGAGACGTACCCTGAACGCGCGTGGCTCCAAAGGTGTTCCCGTGAAGCGCTGTCCATGCATCTACCAGCTTCAACTCTCTACATATCTTCTGCAACTCTTTCGAATGGTATGAGCTTTGTCCTTGACTAGGGCCTCGGACATCTCGAATGGAATCAAAAACACAGTTGAAATCACCTAACAACACACATGGTGCTGAATTTAGCAGGAATGATCTGGCACCTCTAAAAAGGTCATTGGCAAGAGACCTAACCACGGGCGCATAAAAGTTGGTGAATCAAATTTTCTGGTCGTTTATCCACATGTCCACAGCAATAACACGGCCTTCTGCATCTAAAAGGCAATGCGCACCCCACCTGAACCTGGGATTGAGAAACACGACACCGGTTCCACGCGACTGCGTCTGCGTTAAGGAGAAGAAGGCTTCAACCGAAAATCTAGTACGGAAGTTTATGATGTCGTGCCGCGTTCGAAAGTTGATCTCTTGCAGAAAAGGCACGTCGACCCCGAGCGAGCGCACAAGGTTCATTATCTCCTGTTGTTTTACAAGATCTTTGAAACCACGAACATTGAAAGTCATCAATGATAGCCTATCCATTTAAAATAAATTTAGATGGAAACGAAACAATCGTTTTTTTTCTTTTTTTACAGCGATTTGTAAGGGGACGGCACGGCCTCTCCTGTGTCAAGCGGCAGTAGATGAAGTCAACGTGATGATACTCGAAGGACTGGCGCTGAGATTTACTCACGCGTACAGAAAGAACAAACCCAGTAAGCAACACCAATAATAACAGAAATAGTACACGCAGCGTGCAACGTAACTCACATGATGCAATTACTATAACAGGGCATAGTTACCACAGCATAGAGCTCACGAATTGGCACATGAAGGTTCCATTGTTAATGACAGTAACATATGGAATACTAAACAGTTTGCATGCATCAGAGACAACAAATGCATAGTGGTTGTACGGCTGAGAAGCAAGTATTGCAACGGTACAGACAACAGGAAGCGGAAAGAATGGATGTTGGCCGCACAAATTAAAAAATACATTGAGTCCTCACCCGCATCATGTGATGGATCTCGGTTTGGCGAATCCAGTCGGGGCTTTTCTGATGTTCCGGAGGTGGTGAAATCACTTCCACTGCTTGAAATACCAGGCTTGGTTGTTACGCTGAGAGTTTGTGGCTCTAGAGAACTTGTCAGGACAGCACGTATTTTCAGAAGACAAAGATACCGATCATGAAGCTTGCGAAAATCTGTCACTCCTTAATTTTCATGATGGTGACTGGCTCCTACGATGTCTCGATGTCTTGCCGGACGCTTCTTCTGGGGCCTGTACAGCGTGTGTGCAAGGCGTGTTAGGTTTCCTTGAAGACGTGGTCTTTACTTCTTTCGTAGGCGTCGTCTTCATGCTACCTTCCAAGCCCACAGGGGGCCTTTTAGGGAGCTCGTCACTTGCACTTGTTGCCTCAAAAGGTCGGAGTGATTTTCCCGGTTGGCCAGCGCTCCGAGATGCTTGGGACGCTTCCTCCAGCGGTGATGCGTTCGAGGATTGTTCGTTTTCTGTGGCCTTGAGTTCCTCTGATGAAGAAGTAGCAGACGCACTCGGCGTCTCCACAGCGTTGCTGGGCTCCTCTGACGACGTTGTGTGGGATGACAACGCTGCGGTGTCCCCAGTCAGCGCAGATACGTCGTTGTCACTCGTTGTGCATGGCGACGCGGCATCAACGCCGCTGGCGTCTTCTGTCTAGGCGTCATAAAAATCGGTGTTGGTTGCGCTGTCTTCATCCCAATAAACTGGAATTTTCGGTTGCCATGGCTTGGTTTTGCGTTGCGAAACCTCCATGTGCGTGGAGGTTCCAATTTGGGTTGTTCTCTTCGAAGCACTTCCTCCAAGATCTGGCAATTCTTTCAGTGGCTGTGAGGTGCTCTGTGCTGCGTCTGCGTATGACTTGGGACGGAAGCAACATTTCGTCGCGTGGTCCTCATTACAGCGCTTACACTTGGACACACAATCCTCAAATGTATGGCCGAAGGTGCCACATCATTGACAGAAGGGTGTTGTGCAAGTAGCCGCCACACGACCTTCTCTGCTGCAGCGTGCGCATACTCTGCGCATACCACGATACTCGAGCATCACGCGGTGACCTTGAATTGATAGGAAGGTAAGGGCGGGCTTGGCAATCTCGATTCGGACGATGCGGGTGCCAGTGTACGTTGATTGATGCCTTTGCAAGGTAACAAATGTGATACCCTTCACTTTTCCGTATGGCTGAAGAGCTGAAATAACTGCGTCATCTGACACGTATAGCGGGAGGTGGAACACACTGACCTGTACGCATGGCGCCCCGACTGCCTCAACTTGTACCTTGTGACCTTGTAACTTGAATCCTTGGTTTACCATCAACTTGGTTGCTTGTGCAGCCGATCAAGGCACAACTAGGAACTTCAAAGCTCCGAGGTGTTGCAGGAACTGCACCCCTTCACCCCCCAAGACGTCTCCGAGGCCATCGATGATCTCGTCGACGGACGCCGTCCCCTCCGGGACGGTGAAGTTGAAGCAGTGCTCTTTGAGGGGGAGCGCCGCCGCCCTTGACGCTATCCTCGCTGGTCCCGACAGGGGCTGACGACGATGGGATCAGGCCTCAAAAAACTGGCTGACAAAGTCGCGAGTTGACACCCGGCAGCAACGCCACCGGAACGCTGACCGCATTGAAGACTGGAACTCCGAAGCTCCTCATAGCGGCACCCATTCGTCTCTCGTAGTCATAATCGTATTGTGTAACAAGTTTTAGATTTTGACCTCCAAAGTGGTGCTGGTGGTAGATTTCTCCTGTGCGTTGTTGAACGAAAAAAATTTGCAGCGTGCGCGTTAACTACAAGCCGATTGCTCCTGTCTCTCATTCCCCATCAGCAGCCATGGGCGTGTACATTGAGCACTATCTGACAACAAAGGGTTGCTACGTTATACTCGTTGGGTGTAACCTCATTAGTTTTAGAAAGGTTTAGCGAGTGTTGAGCCGCAGTGCCATGAATACAATGAACTAGTATATACCATGAACTCGAGGTGGTTAACGGTGGGAAGTAGATACGAAGCGCAAGCCGTAAGAAAGTAAAAGCCGAATTCTCCTGTCTTTCATTTCCCATTAGCAGCCATTGGCATGTACATTGAGCGCTATCTGACAGGAAAAGGTTGCTACGTTATACTTGCTGGGCGTAACCTCCTTGGTTTCAGAAATGTTTTGCGAGCGTTGGGCCGCAGTGCCTTGAATACAGTGAACTAGTATATACCATGAGCTCGAGGTGGTTAAAGTAAGAAGTAGACTCGAAGCGCAAGCCGTAAGAAAATGTGCGTGTGCCACCTCTCGTTTAGTCCTTGGAATGTGCATTGGATGACGGTGCTTTTATATGGGGAATATAAGATGAAAAGCTGCGTGATGGTGGTACTTGGAGTGTTGAATAGACGGACGGACGGACACACAGACAGATGCATAGATTGACGCAGGGGCGGATGCATGGACGAATGCAGGGACGTACGCACGAACAGATGCACGCACGGACGGGTGGATGGACGCATGGACGGTCACACAGATGGACCCATGGATGGACGGAAGCAAGAACGAATGGACGGACGAATGCTTCGCCCCGCTCTCCATCATTCACTCCTTGGATACGCTGCCATTTTTTATATCATGCTGCAGCTGTCTCACACCGGATTACATCGAATGTGATTCTTCATATTCAACGATCCTCCCGTCTTTGTGTGTGTGTGTGTGTGTGTGTGTGTGTGTGTGTGTGTGTGTGTCTGTGGTAAGATTTAGAAATTGTTTATGTTCATTGACTCACAGACTGTATAGGATTTATTAAGGGTCCATGGCTTTAGTGTTTTTTCCATGCCTCCCGCATGATTTTCAGTTCTCATGTATATTTATTTTTTCAAAGTTGCACAGGAATCAATCAGCTTGGGAAAGGACGCCACTTGCCAGACGCGGGGCAGACTATCTCGCATTGTCTCCTGCTTTTTTAAATGTTATTGACGAGAAGTTTGCCGATTGACCTGATTTTTTCGGCTCATCTGAACCACTTGATCCCGAAGATCTAGTGCAACTTGTGTGAGTAGGCCACGTATTCGCCCTTTTACTGGGGTTTTTCGCCCCGTGCCATGGTGGCGTTGCGAAGATACCGCTCGAGGACTTAGTATTCGTCGAATACATGTACAGGCAGGAGGATGAAGCCTCCGGGTGGATTATAGCCCACTCACGGAAGAAGCGGCGTCAGGATTTTACTGCTGGTGACAGCCCTGGTCCCAATGCCTGCAATAGTGCCGCCCACCTAGTGCACCCGAAGGGGCTGATAAACAAGCTCATCGCCACGTCGCGTCTGCCGTGACGGCCTAAAGATCACTACCGTGTTGTCATCCTTCCCAAGGGGGTTATGGACATGTATGTGCAAGGTCAGTCTACTGAAGGTTACCGAAGCTTTGGTGATGGGTGCTTGTCTCGGCCCACTACAGGCTGAAGAGGATAATGTTTGTGCTAACGAAACGCAGAACATTCTTGTGATCAGCCCGCCATGCGCTGGGAACGCGGAATCCGACCGTAAAGTGAAGCAAATTTGGGTGCGAGAAAAGCTCCACGAAGTGTCAGCTTACGTGACGTCACCCTGGGATAAGTGCAGAGGAGTCGTTCGGGATATTGACCCTGACCTCTCTGTTGACCGCCTTGGCGAGCTGTTCGTGCACGCAAGAAATCCGAAGGTTCTTGGAGTACGGCGCATCAAGCAAACGCCGACGGTAAGCATCCTCTTTGACGGAATGAAAGTTCCAAACTACGTTATGTGTGGGACGACCTTGATTCGGCGCACCCTCTACCAACGACAGATCGACGCCTGTGGAACCTGTGTTAAGCTGGGGCATCGCTAGGATGGTTGTCCCACTTGTATACCGTCATCACCTGCCGGAACTTCGGGGTCTCACCACCTCCTGAAAATCACACCTGCCACCCAACGTGCTTCATCTGTGGAGGAACGCATCCGACAGTGGATCGGGCCTGCAAAAGCAGGTACCAGGTCAGTTACATCGTTTGCCGTAGAATGCGATGACGCAGAAGAGCAAACAAGCAGCGTGGGCAGTTCGTGCCACAGTAAGCAGCCGGGTCTCGGTTCAACCAGGGGGGGGAACCTGGTACCCTTGGGTGGGGTGCGGGTCACCGCTCTCGCTCGAGGAATCGGTCGGCCTCTTGTGACCGGATTCAGAAAGAACATACCTGGGCTGATCAATTTTGTCACCAACGTGAGTCTCGTACTATTGTGCAGCGCCAGTTTCCAGAGCAAGATACCGCTATGTTACACAAGCTATAGAGCATGAGAATGCAACTCTGAGGAGTGAGCGTCAGGAGAATAAAGCTCTTGTTGAGGAGCTTAGACAGCGTGAATGCATGGCGGACGTGGCAGTGAACACTCAGCAGGCAGAGGCGCAACCTAGAGGCGGTAAGCGAAAGGCCGCTGACCCTCCGATAGATTTTGAGAAGGAGTTCAGCGACTTTAAACAAGAAATTACAGGAGTGGTTCCTGAAATTAAGGACGCCATCGGTGGTGTGAGCTCTGTCATCCAGACCCTCTTTGCAAGAGTGGCAGTGGCGGAATAAAATTTATGTAGCAATCAAGGCGCAGAAAAATAAGGAGTTAATAATTTGGCAATGAAATCGCGTGAGCTACCTCAGGAAGAGGGCATTCTTGAAGCAGTTCATTAGCTCGCAGGTGAATGAGCCAGCCGTAGTACTCCTCCAGGAGACCCTTAAAGCAGAAGTGACCCTCCGAAGTTATCGCTCCGTGGCCTTCTGGGGGGAAGGAAAACGAGAAGTTACCACTCTTGTTTCCAAAGAGTTCTAGTTTGAGGTTCGCGAGGTACGTCCGGATTTAAAGGTATAACACATATTTATGGAGTTAATTCCAAACTCTCGGCTTAAGGAGCACCTCTTCATACTGAACGTTTATAGCGCACCATCAGTCACTCGGGAAACTTTTAGTCCGCTTCTTTGAAAAGCCTCTAAAATCGCCGGCTTGGCTCCGTTTACTACTGTAGCTGGCGACTTCAATGCGCATCATCATACATGGGGCTACATCCATAACATGGCTAACGGAAGGGAGCTTCTGCAGCATTTAATTATCTTAGCCTGTTACTGGTTACTGATCACAACTTTGCTACTCGTCTGGGAAATTCTGTAGTGAGAGACACCACGCCGGATCTGGCTTTTGTCAGGAACGTCGAGTGCCCCCTCTGGCAGAACTTGCATGAGAACTTGGGGAGTGATTATTTCATTGTGTTGGTCTCTCTCAAGATTAAAGCACCGCCGCCGCGGGTTTTCGAAATTGTTAATCGGGACACCTTTCGGGAAATTTGAAAGCGGCATGAAAATAACTACCAAGATCTTGGCCAACTATTCGAGCAGCTTAAAGCAGACGTTAAAACTTCCACTAGGGTGTTGCACATGGGTAATGAAACAGATCGCATGGACAGTCGCCTAGCTAGGCTTCTTGAAGCCAAGAACTCTATAAATGGTGTACGCAGCGACTCAACAGGCGGCTCAGAAGAAAAATTGCTCTACTCAATGAGGAGATTGAATTGTATAGTCATACCATAGCCAGACAACAATGGGATGAGGTCGTAATGCTGTCGACAGGCAGATGCGAGTAGGGGCCAAGTGGAACATTCTCAAGCATCTCCTTGGAGATAGGCAAGCTAAAGCTAATCAGAGACACACTGTTGACCGTCTCATTCACAAGGAAAGGTCTGCTGGGCTCTCCGATGATCACATCATGCAAGAGCTGGCGAATAGGTACCTCCTCTTGGGGGCTTCCACGGGCGCAAACTGCCCAGATTTCTCCAGTCTGGTGAAGGTGGAGCTGGACTCCCCCTTTGGCATAGCGGAGGTCAGGGTAGTTTTTTTGGTCTTAACGGGAAGTCGACTCCCGGGCCGGAGGGTATTACTAACAGGTTACTTAAAAATCTGGATGATAGATCTATTGAGTTATTACTGATGAGGTCAACCCGGTTTGGGAGTCGTGCAGGTGCCACTGGAGTAGCGAACGGGCTCTGTCGTCCTAATTTCTAAGCCTGATAAACCTCTAGGGCTCTACACGGTCCGACCAATCTTGCTCACGTATTGCGTGGGTAAGGTCGCGAATCATGCTATCCTTAACTGAATCTCCCGCTACAGTGAGCGCAACGAGCTCTTTCCTTGCAACCTCATTGGTTTTCATCCAGCGCTCTCTACGCAGGATGTTAATAAAATGATTAAACATCCAATCCTCGACATAAACATCAGAGCTATTCGTGGCATTCTGGCGCTCGATCTTGAGAAAGCCTTCGATAATATTTCACGTGCTCACATACTTAATTAAATCTCTGAATTGGGGTTGCGGTCCCGCTTTTATGGGTTTGTCCGCTCTTTTCTCAGGAATCGCGTTGCCACCATTCAGCTCGGGGACCTCTACTTCAAAGAATTTTTTCCTGGAGCTCGGGGAACCCCTCAGGGATCAGTAAATTTACCACTTATTTTTAACATTGCGCGAACAAACGTTCGCTAGAGCTAACTCATATCGACCGCATCGGAGAAGCGCTCTATGTAGATGATCGTCTCCCCTATCACCTACCAGCGTGGCCTGAGTGATCATTTGGTTGTGCATGCCTCATTCTCATGCAGTTTACACACACGTAAAAAAAACCAGAAAAACACTCACGTTGTACGATAAAGGGGATTACGACAGCATGAACTGGGATTTATCAACGTTCTTTGAAAATTTTTCAGCCAGCTTTGCGCAGCGTTCACTTGAATCCAACTGGCTTCTTTTTAAATCAGAGATGCAACGCCTAATACGCCTTTATATTCCTACTAAAACGATATCGGAACGCCCGTGTTCTCCATGGTTTAATACATCCCTAAACGCTTAAACAATAAGAAAAAGCGATTATTCCGGGCAGCTAAAAATTCTAACTCGAATCAAGCCTTGCAAAAATATTACACCGCTGAAAACGATTACAAATCCTCAGCCGCCCACGCTAAACAAAGTTTCTTCTCTGTCACATTACCCTCTATGCTACGCACTCATCCAAAGCGCTTCTGGAAAACGATTAATCCCAGTGCATCTAACTCTCTTTCCCTGTGCGATAGCTCTGAACTTCCTTTTCCGGACCGTGAAGTACCAGATATATTAAACGGCGCATTTAGCGCTGTTTTTACACCTGAACCCTTGAATGACCTTCCTACTGTCTCTTCTTGTGATAACCCCCCCATGCCGAGTATTATGTTTGAACCACAAGGCATAGTGAAAGTAATTGACTCGCTGAAAAAGTCATCTGTTGGTATTGATGGTATCAATACTAAAGTGCTAAAAAACACCAAACGCATGAGCAGCTTGTTTCTCTCACTCATTTTTCAACAGTCTCTGAACACAGGATCGGTTCCCTATGACTGGCGCATCGGCAAGTTCATACCAGTATTTAAATAGGGAAATCGTTTGAGCCCCAATAATTACCGACCGATTTCAATTACCAGTGTCTGCTCTAAAATCATGGAACATGTATTGTATTCGCACATTGCCAAATTCTTGCATTCCGTTAATTTCTTCAATCCTAATCAGCATGGTTTCCGTAAAGATCATTCCTGTGACACTCAGCTTTCCATGTTTCTTCATGACGTACATTCATGCCTAGGCCGCAACATTCCAACTGATGCAATCTTTATTTATTTTGAAAAAGCATTTGATAAAGTCCCACACAATCGCCTACTGCTAAAATTGTCTCGCCTTAATCTGGACCCATTTGTGTTGAACTGGATAAGCGCATTTCTAAATTACCGCCAGCAATTTGTCCACGCCAATTCGCATACATCATCACTCACGCACGTGCTCTCCGGTGTTCCAGAAGGAACCGTTCTGGGGCCACTTCTTTTTCTCATATATATAAATGATCTCCCCGCAAATCTTACATCGAACGTCCGTCTTTTCGCAGACGACTGCGTCATTTATCGCTCTATAAGTAGCACCTGTGACATATCCGCACTACAAGAAGACTTATTTCGCGTACAGGTTTGGTGCAATACCTGGCTGATGTAGTTAAATGTCCAAAAAACTGTGCACGTTTCTTTCCACCGCCGCCACAATTTTGTGCAGCCTAAGTATACTATTGATTCTGCCGACTCGGTTAAATATTTAGGTGTCCATATATCCCACGACTTAAACTGGTCTTGTCACATTAACCACATAACGAACTAAGCTAACCGTGCTCTTGGCTACCTGCGCCGTAATCTTGGCCTAACCCCTCCCTCAATAAAATTACTTGCATACGAAACTTTCGTGCGGCCCAAATTAGAATATGCAAACGCTATCTTCGGTCCTTACCAAACTTATTTGATCAACACCCTTGAATCTGTCCAAAATCGCGCGGCTCGATTTGTTTTGTCTGATTACTCTCATTATTCAAGTGTTTCAGCGTTAAAAGCAGACCTTAACCTTCCTTCACTTCAATCTCACCGCTAAATAGCTCGACTGTGTCTTTACCACAAATTCTTCCACTCGCAACAACTCAGAAATCAGTACGTCCGACTTGCCCACCGTATTTCCCGTACTAGCCACGCCAACGCAGTCTATCCGGAACGTGCCCATACTAATACATTCCAACAATCATTTTTCATACGCACATCCTGATACTGGAATGACCTACCTGCTGAAGTTGCTACCACCATGGACCAATCTCGTTTCAAGCACGCCATTGTAGTGCCCCCATAATTAATGTACCTATTCTGTTGCTGTCGCTACGATATTGTAACCCTCCTTTCTAGTATTGTGGCGCACCCCTTATATAGAAGTGCCGCCATAACGTCTGTACATAGTCTGTTGCCGCTACCATGTTGTTACCCTTCTTTCAAGTGCCGTGTCATGCCCACCCCTCATGTAATATCCCTATGGGACCTTTGAGGAATCAATAAATAAACAATAAATAAATAAATGATATTACTATGTTGTGCATGGGGGGTAGAGATGAAGACGTTGCGGATTCCCTCCAGCAGGCCCTCAGGTGCACGGAAAAGTTTCTGGGTAGCACATGGCTGCACTTGTTCACTGCCAAATCAGAGCTTCTTCTCTACACACAGCCAGAGAAACACAAATTCACTACCTTCTCAGTTTCGCCAGAAGAGATAAGGATCGAAATTCACACACGACAAGGGCAAGTGATCCCCCTAGTGGACAAAATCCGAATATTAGGCATGTTCCTAGAAGAGGACAGCAGTAACACTCACGCTTTGACCCGCATTACGGCGAAGGCAGACAGCGTGGTCAAACTTATACGGCGGGTATCTAACAGGCATGGAGGGCTTTGTGAGGCCAACCTCATGAGAGTTGTCCATGCCTTTCTCGTGAGTAACATAAATTACATTGCCGCAGCGCCCATATGGGAAAGGAAAGAGCAAAGGAAATTGGATGTGATTATTATCAAATGCGTTATGAAAGTTTTAGTCCTTTTAAACAACACTAATGAGGATTAGATCAAGGCCATTGGTATACATAATGCATTCACGAGATTGCAGAAGTGCAAGAAACAGCTCAGGCTGCAAAACTGTCCTTTTCTAAAGCTGGCAGGCGCTTCTGGAGTTCCTAGGCTGTGAGCCCACTTTGGTCGCAGACAAAAAAATACAACTCCCTGCTAAATTGAGGGAGCAGATTACGGTATTACAAATTAAAAAAAAACGTTCACTCACTCTACAATGTACGCCGCCGGGTTTCTAGGGCTTGGTCGCTCCTCAGTTCCGCTGCTACCACTCCTGAGAGAGAGAAAAATGTGGCTATAAGAGGGAAAATAAGAGAAAAGTGAGCCCCGTAACTGTCTGCATCAGGGTGCGACGCCTCAACAATAGCTCACAGGGAATGGGAGTGAGGAGGGATTAAAAGTATAGAATTAAAGGTATATAGAGAGAGATGCGCTGAGCCAGTGAGCGAGGAGATATCGAGGAGATAGGAGAGATAGGAAAGATGAAAACACGGTCACAGGAGTCCGAGGATGGGGCGCCACTTGCGAGAGCTTTTGCCGGCGTCAGGAGATGGTGTAGGGCAAGTCCAGTGGATCATAGCTACGCTGTCGTCGGAGGTCCGCGTCAGAAGGTGACGTAGGGCCAGCCCAGTCGGTCAGAGCTACGTTGACGTCGGAGATCGCGAAGGCACAACCGGTCGGCATGGAATCTAGCGAGCGAGTCTCTACCACTCCTGAACTTGTGGCGTTCGTTGACGCAGCACAGTATTCTGGAACAGCCAATTTCGTGGTTGCGGTCCGGTCATTGCCCTTGATGGTAAACTCCTCACGGCAGCATCCCTTGAGATACTACGCCGGCCAGGGCTGAGCAGGCTGCTATAGCACTGGCCGTGGCTATTCCAAGCGCACGTGCATTTTCACTGACTCTCGCGCTGCTGTACGAGCATTCGTGACCGCGTCAGTTTGTGAGCAGGCGGCCCATATTCTTACCAAATTTTCAAATAGCACTGCAATCGATGGTCACATCCCCTGGTTTCCTTCCCACGTAGGCAAAGATGTCCACCCTGTTATTCCTAATGCAAATGAGTCTGCCCATTCCCGCACACGCTCACTGTCCCTCCATGACGGGTATTCGGCCTCTAACTTGGGGGAAGGCCTCCAGCAGCTTGATTCCCTCCTTACATTCAACGAAATGTGCAAGCACTATCAATTGTCCAGGCATAGGTTCCCGCTCCCACACCCGCACCTTTCGAGGACCCAGTCAATCACTCTACGAATGCTGCAAACCGATACTTAGCCGTCGCCTCGAGTTTACAGTAAGTTTATTGACAGCATAAAGCCTCACTGCCCTCTTTGCGATAAGAGACAATGTACGTTAATCCACAAGCTCTGGCAATGCACGGCGCTGTGTGATGGCGAGCCTCCCACTGCAGAGAACGCCTGGAAGACTGAAATAACCAGCTCAGACCGGGAGGTCCAAATCCGGGCTGTCCAGAGGGCCCGCAGTTTGGGGAAGGGGCATGCCATTCCTGTCCCAACGTGGGTGCGGCCCGCAGCCGACCCGTCCTCTAGAACGGCATCGGCTCCTCAGGACTATATGTGAATAAAGTTCGTTGACTGACTGAGTGATCAATCAGCTCAATCCTTGCGTAGCGAATGAATCTGATAGATAGTTTTTGGGGATGGTGAAGAGTTGTTCTCGGTGGCCGCGCTGTCTTCGTTCGTCGTGCATCGTTATGCAGCTTTATAGGCTTCATTTAGAAGCGTTGCGCTTCAAACTTGAGTGCTCTTGATTTCATGAGATTTGTCTTATTTTGTTGTGTTTTTGGCGGCCTTTTACATGTTTGTTTGTTCATGTCTCCTTTTCCCAAAGTCTGGGTAAATTCCAGAAATGGCAGCTTATATTGAATAAATCCAAAGAGAAGAACTCAAGTGGTTTCTTGAATTTCATTTTCCAGAGCTCTGTGGAAAAGAATACGCAGTAATTCTTCAGTGTTTGCATGGAAATTTGGACTTCCTTCATTTAACCGATCTGTTAAACGATCAGCATACAATAAACAAACAGTGGAGCAAACACTTTAAAAAAGCACTGATCCACCTCACTCAAATTCTGTCCGGATGAAGTAAGTACATTTGTAAATACTCCGGAGGTACCGTATACACAAAATCTCCGGATAGCCGGAGTGAAAAACCCACAGAAAATGCTCCGGGGGTACTACGTAATCACTCCGGCCTGCCAGAGGGAAATGCCAGTAAAAAGTACTCCGGCGGCGCCATGCAATTTCTCCGGTCAGCCGTGGTGAAAAATCTGTTAAAACACTCCGGGTGCACCACGCATCTCTTCCGGCGAGCCGGAGCAAAAATTTTGCTCCTGATGTCCGCAGCGAAATTCGCTCTGATTAGGGTGGATGCTAGAGGACAAGCATTTTACGCAATTGCTCCGGTCAGCCGTGGTGAAATATCTGTTAAAAGCACTCCGGGTGCACCACGCATCTCCTCCGGCGAGCCGGAGCAAAAATTTTGCTCCCGATGTTCGGAGCGAAATTTGCTCCGGTTAGGGTGGACGCTAGAGGACAAGCATTTTACGCAATTGCTCCGGTCAGCCGTGGTGAAATATCTGTTAAAAGCACTCCGGGTGCACCACGCATCTCCTCCGGCGAGCCGGAGCAAAAATTTTGCTCCCGATGTTCGGAGCGAAATTTGCTCCGGTTAGGGTGGACGCTAGAGGACAAGCATTTTACGCAATTGCTCCGGTCAGCCGTGGTGAAATATCTGTTAAAAGCACTCCGGGTGCACCACGCATCTCCTCCGGCGAGCCGGAGCAAACATTGTGCTCCTTATGTCCGGATCGAAAATCGCTCCGATTAGGGTGGACGCTAGAGGACAAGCGTTTTACTTCGACCTTGGAGTAATTTTTTTTTACAGAGTAGGTATACTTCACCATGTGAAGTCTTAGGACAGTGCGTAAATTAGGTAGGAATTGCAATCATAAGTATAACATGTTTCTTTGGCACGCCAAGGAGCACCCTTTTCTTGATTTCTGCGTGATATGTGGTTGAAATCGTATCCTTTGAAGAATGCCTAAATCACACATTGTAAGTACACGTTAGCGCCACTGCTATGGGCTATTAGTGTCGCACAGAAGCTTGAAGAGAAGGTCAAGCTCCATAAAAGTGTGGTGGTACGAATGGCAGCTTGGCACAAAACATGGTCTATACCCGTTTGAGACACTTCTGAGCAATTCGATGCCACCTTCGTTGATGGAAGAGCATAAAATGCAAGTGAACAAAAAAGCCTCGCTTCAAAACAGCGTGGCCGCACATGTAAGCAAAAATACGCAGAATCAGCAGCTTGCGCGTTGCTGCTGAGAAGACTGAACCCGCTCTTCGTAGCGTCCTCTGAGCGAACACCGACTAAGCTGCTAGAAAACTGATAATGGCCTGAACATAATCTGGACGCGCGGGTATTTCGCTTTTCAACACGTTGCCAAGAGAGCATCAGTACCCCTCTATGTATATTTTAAAGACGACAGTACTTCTTGGGGACATTCGACGGAAAAATTGTGGTCTGTCTGTACATTTGGCTGTTTGTCTGCCCCTACGATACCTTAAACGGCACAGAACGGCCAACCTCATTCGCAGAGCCCGCCAATATTGCTCAATGTTTAGCGTTCGTAGTTGTGCGATTGTCAATTAAAAAAGCAATTATTGCGCATATCTGAGGCGCCATAACAGCAATTCGAAGTTTTGTATGTCTGCCTTTATACTAGAAGAGGCACACACAAGTAACTCTAAGGAATGTAGCATTTTAGCGCGTTTCGCTGACAGTGCAACGCGATGCTCAAAAAGTTGTTTACAACAATTTGCTACGATGTCACGGAGGTGGCACCTGTCCGTCGCTTTGCGTTCTACACCTTATCACCTCCGAGACTGGCGCGCATCTTTCTCCCCGGGCTGCACGCCTTCGTTCTCGAAGATAACTGCCAGATGGCGCTTGTGTTTAACGTGCCTCGATGCGCTCGTTCACCTCCGCTACACGCTCGAGGCACTCTAACGCAGCACTTACAGAATACCCTTTACCAATTTTCTTGCGCAGAACATCACGTAAACATTTTGTTCAGTCTCTCCAGACGCAAAACTATCGTCTTTCGACTGCATTTGTGGTGTAACATGCAGATTTGGAACCAATTTTTCATGCCATGCTCTCCAAGTTTCACCCTCTTCCAACTTTGTATTCCTGTACAACAGCGTCAAGTAATGCAACCGGACACTTTACTCGTAACATTCGTGATTGCTTCCTTTCTTCACAATGCCTCCTCTTTTTTTATCTATCAAACAATCTGGCACCGTCAAAGTAGCTGGATTCTTATCAGTTCTACTGGAATGCTTAAACGCTACACATGGTGCCTTGAGTATGATACGCTCGGTGCATGCGCACTTGAGCTAACGGAACCGGAACCATCCGCTGTGCAAAAGGTCCCAGTCAAACACTTCGCGTAGCTGTTCCCCATCCTACGTGAAAACGATTGTGTCGCATCCAGGTTTCTCACTTATGCCACCCGACAGTGCCATGAGTGCATTTTCTGGCAATGGGTTGACCTTCAAGGTCGTTTTGAATTGTCAGCTCATCGGCGGAACAATTCGTGGAGGCAGTCGGAGATGCAGTGGTGAATACTAGCTGTGAATCAAGTAAGTCTGGTGGATAGCTGATGGCAGTAAAGCAGAAAGCGGCTTCATTTCTCGAAGCTGATATCTCTCAGTACAAACGGAGTTCAGGCCATTCTTCAGAAAGTTGTGGCTCCCACATCGTTCGCCAAGGTTATAGCTTCCTGGTTATTTCAGTAGAATAGTTCTACTAGTGCTTACTTAAGCAACTCCAGCTAAAAACGATGTGCTCACCTTTTTACTGCATTTCTGCAGCGTAATCGAATGCCATGATAAAGACTACCTTCTTATAATAAACATAAAAGCTGGTGTCTCGCTAATGAGAAGTTCAAATGCAGTATGCCATAAGGTCGATGCTGCCCTTTGAAATATATACCATCTGCCTAAGCACTTCTAGTTAGGAATATCTCTAGGCCGCATACCGTTGACCACCCCCTGAAAATATTTGGCTGGCTTTCAATCTAAAAAAAACATATTCTGACATCTAAAACAACCGCTAGTGTTGACTATTCCAGCTTTGAACAGCATGGCAATGAAAAAAAAAGAAAAGAGACAAAGGGATCTAAAAGAGGACGCACCGCCCCGCAACTTTGCCGCTGCAATCCTTATAGCACAATACTGCAGCCGCATTCACTGCAGTCGAACTGCAGCCGAACTCAGTTTGTTTATGTGTATGGATACTCATCCACGCGCTTGCCAGGTACGTCTGGTGTGCCTCAGGGAAGCGTCTTAGGACCACTTCTTTTTCTCATGTATGTGAACAATATAACCGCGGCTGTGTGTCCTGATGTGCAAACTAGGCTGTTTGCCGATGATTGTTTGATTTTCAAAAAGGTAACATGCAAAAATGATGAAATTTCTTTAAACTCTAGTCTAGCAAAAATCCACGAATGGTGCACAGCATGGTATATGTCCTGAATTTCGAGACCTGAATTCCAAGAAAACTGTACTGCTACGCATAAACAATAAAACACAACCTTTTTCGTGCACGTATAAAATTAATGCTGACACCGTCGAAGAAGCCACGGAGTACAAATATTTGGAATTGACGATCTCCAACAAACTCACATGGTCCTCCCACATCGAAAACATCTCTACAGCAGCTACTCGCAAACTTGGCCTACTTAGACACAGACTGAAAAACGCCCCCCCCCCCCCCCCCGATGCAAAGCTTCCGAGATGGTACATAGGCGGGCAGTACGCTTCATATTCAACAACTATAAGAGAACAGATTCACCATCATCTTTAATGCTGGCAAATATGACTCCAACCTTAGAGCAGCGCAGGAAAATATCAAGACAAATTTTTATTTATGCTTTATCACAACAGACTTATTGAGAATGCGCATGCCATTTTTTGTCACATGCCATTCAGCCATTTTTGTCACGTACATCGAGAAATCGACATGCACATAATCTACTTCCTTATCAAACGCGCACTAATCTTTTTAAGTACCCTCTCTTTCCGCGAACCATTTCTGATTGAAATTCGCTGCCTGAAAATATTATTTCTTTTAAATCTGCAAGTGCATTTGAAAGTGCGCTACTTATTGATTTAGAAATGCAGTAAACCAGTGAATGTTCATCACTTTCACTTTTGCGTTTCGTCATTTTTTTACTACGTGTTTTATTGATACAGAGTTACTTCATAATTTGCAAATACTGCATTTACGCACACGACATATTCCGGGAAGAGTTCTTTTTTGTTTACTTTTATACTTCTTATAGTGTGCGTCACTCTCCAAAGAACTGTATTATTTTTTTTTATTCTGACAGGCTGCGCTGGTAATACTTTTAGATATGCCATAAGATTGCTTTGTTTCCCTTTTCTGTGAGCTTGTGTGCCTTACAGCTCTATTTGTGTTTGTAAATATAAAACTGTATATTTTCCCACCTGCATGGTTCTTTGTGACCACAGTATACTGTAAATAAAAATAAATAAAATAAATTTCAGCGCTGGCAAAGTGCTGGACACCCGCGCGCAGCTTAATTTTAAACGGACGATAAAAAAAACCCGGATCGCCAACATTTCCGAAGCTCCTCCCCTCCCATTACGGCGTTTTTCACAATCGTACTGTGATTATTTGATATGTGGGGTTTAACGTCCCAAAACCACTATATGATTATGAGGGACGCCGTAGTGGAGGGCTCCGGAAATTTAGACCACCTGAGGTTCTTTAACGTGCACCCAAATCTGAGCACACGGGCCTACAACATTTCCACCCCACAATCGTACCGTGGTTCGTGTCGAACCTAAACTATTATTATTTACGGCAAGACTACACACTGTGCTCACACCTTACGACGGCGATTATTTGTGGCGGTATTATGCGTATTTGCACCCAGTTATCTTCAGTCCGATGACCGTACGAATGGGCGTTTCCTTCACTATAGAAAACACTCTTTTTTCCGTTATCTGTGGTGCTGCAATACGCATGCTTACAGATGACAACATAGATACAAGAGAAGACGGCAGCGTTGTAGAGGACGTCAAGGCGGGTGCAAGTGAAGTGCGGCAAGCAACCAAGGCAGCGGAGAGTACTATGTGTGTGACTTTTGTCATATAAAACAGTCTAGATCTGTAGTCTGATTGAAGGTGGGGCTTCTCACTTAAAAAGGTGAAGGCCTGTATTGTGAAAGGGTAATACAGGTTGATTAAACGACGTGACTCGTTTAGCGGCATCAAACGCTGTGGTATCCACTGTTGAGGGCATACAGAGGAGCTGGAAAAACATTTAATTCTCTAAGTTGTATACAGGGAGAGTGGGGAGCTGTTCTTAAGGGGGCGCCCCGTACAAACACTAGGAGGGCACCCCTTGACGCGAGCCCGATGGCGTCGGCTGCAGCCCGGGCATACTCAACCAAGGCCCGTGTGGCCGTCAGATCAGAGCATTCAAACAGGGTTGCCTCCCAGTCCCCCAGAGAAGTGTTGAGAATATAGCGGTGAGGTAGGGAATGTTCTGACGCCCTCGCCGTGATGAAAATGTCACAGAAATTTACCTCACAGTGCGGGCAGCTCCTTATGCAAGCAGAGTTGAAGTGTTTCGGAATAGCCGGGTACAAAAAAGTTTTGATATAAACGCGAAGAACGGTCTGCTACTCCGCCTTCGCGAGGCCCTTATGTGTCTGAAATAGATTTGATGGCCGAATTGATAAAACTGAGTGACCTCCTTAAAAGTGTAAGCGAGATTGGGTTCGAGATCCGAATCGTAAGGGGACGAAGATGTTGCCCGGAGAGAGAGGGCATGGGCCGCGGCGTCGGCCGACTCATAAACAACGAGGTCCATATGCGATAGAGCCCTGAAAACCGCTTACGGTGTGTGGGAGCACCTAGGGACTGGCTGCATAGCGAACCCTCGTATGCTAGGTACGGAATGTACCCCTGTTTGAAATTACGGCAAGTACCGTTTGAGTCGGTGATAATGACCCTCGAGTCCAGATCTTCGGTGCTAACGTGATGGCAATATACTTCGTGTGCGTATTGTTTTGTGCGCGTAAGGTGAGTCCGTGCCTCCGGTCCTCACCACGGGGGTTGGTACACGGCCGCGATTGTTCCTCAAAACACCGCAGTAAACGGACTCACCTTCAGGCCATATGGAGACTAAATTAAACTTTCGCTAGCCCCAGCTGAAGGAGCAGCTGGCTTAGGACTCATTTAAAATGTCCAAATCTCTAGGACATAGTATGTTATGCCTGAAAAATTTAAAGTGTTGATTGATTGATTGATATGTAGGTTTCAACGTCCCAAAACCACCATACTATTATGAGAAACGCCGTAGTGAAGGGCTCTGGAAATTTCGACCACCTGGGGTTCTTTAACGCGCACGAAAATCTAATCACAACATTTCCACCTCCATAGGAAATGCAGCCGCCGCAGCCGGGATTTCATCCCGCGACTTGCGGGTCAGCAGCCGAGTACCTAAGCCAATAGACCACCACTGTGGGGCAAAAAATTGAAAGTATCCCACCATAAAAGTTGGAGCGAGCCATTTGGACTGCGATGCAACCCAATTTTTTTTTGTGCTCTGTGAAACAATTCGTTTCGAACACTAGGACACATGGGATTGCGCCCCGACGTTCAACCTATTTACACATTATATAACGTGCAAGCTTTCGATCCTCTCGTGAATAATGCTTGGATGAAGCCGTTGACTGGAGCGTGAAATGGAGTTGTGGCTCAGGATTTTCTCACCGCGCCAACAGGGCAATGCTGAAATATGACGCTGAAAAAAAAAAAAAAACGACCGTGGAACGCCTCAATTTCACCATCTCACTGGTCAGTGTCGGAATGAAATTGAACTTACGCGTTCTCATATATTTCGATTTCGGTGTTCCCAATAACAGGTACAACATACCACTGAAGTAAAATTCAGTACTGCGATAAGAATCAATACTTGCGCGAAATTGCTTTCTGTAGCTTTCCTATTACCTGTAGCTTAGAAAGGCAGCGTCACAAAATTATTTACGTCTGTTGCATAAACAGTGTGTCTTTAAAACTAACTCTGCAGAACTTTGAAAATCGTGAACCTCGTCTTCTCGTGCTAAGAGTTAATTAAATGCTAGCGCAACTTGTTCTTTCACACTAAACATCTACTAGACATTTGTTGCTAGAAGCACTCGTCAATCTATATGGTTAGCTCGAACAGAGCCAAGTGACTTGCTTCAGGTTCTGGGGGCCGACTCTAAAAACCCGCTTATAAGGTAGGAGCTGACTTTTTCCGTTTTATTGCGATAGCAATTATATGGACACTCTCGGCTAGTTTTTGCCGCTGCCGTTTTGTTCCAGATATGTATATGCACATATATATAAAAAGCATAAAAAGTAAATTCAGTAGAAACCACTGGCCCCATACCTGCATGTTTCACTGCAAATGTCATCGAAAGACCATGGTCATGCGTCCGGAGAGAGTGAACGAAACGTTTATTTGATGTCCTGCGCTACAAAATTGGTGGATTGTATTCTGGAGGCGCTGCGTTCGAGAGTCTTTATCCATGCAGCGAAGGCAAACTAACGCATTGAGGCACGTTTGACACAAGCGCTATCTGGCAGTTATCTTCGAAAACGAAGGAAGACGTGCATGCCTGTCTCAGAGGCTATAAGGTGTCGTGCGCAAAGCGACGGGCAGGTGCCACCACATTGTCGTCTTACCAAAGCGTTGAAATCACTTGCCTTTTTGAGCTTATAGAGTTGCATTGCCAGCGCAGCGTGATAAACGCTACAGTCCTTAGTATTACTTATGTATGCATTCCATAGTATAAAGACCCACCTGCAAAATATTGACGAGTTGTTAAGGTGCCTCAAATATGCACAATAATTGCTTTTCAATTGAAAATTGCACAAGTATGAACTCTGAAACTTGAGCAATATTGGTGGGTGCTATGGATGGAGTTGGCTGTTTGGGGTATCTCCTGGTGTTGTTTGGAGTATCGTTGAGGCAGATAAACAGGCAAATGTACAGGCAGACAGACAGACATACCAATATTTTCACGTTGAAGTACACAAAGAAAGACTGTTGTTTTTAAAGAAAGCATACGGGGCACACTAAACGTCAGAGGCCACCGCCTGACAGAAGACGCAGAGAGGTCGTGCCAAGTGCCAGAGTCAAGTTAAAAAAAAGTAAGATCAATTCACGTCGGCTTCTGCATCGTGCCCATTTTCAGCATGTTAGTCAAATAAAAACATGTAACAGCTATGACGGTTGTTCACACTTGTCCCACTTTAGGGTTAGAGAAACAGAAGACAAATGAAGCTAGGTCATTGCTCCGGCTCAGTGAGCCGAGGACATTGAGTGTAACTGAACTCTCAGTTCGAAAATGAACGATAGAATTGTTATAGTTGCGGCTAGCACTACCTTTTGCAATTTACGACACTCTGGCAGATTACATTTTCTCGTTGAACGCACTTCAGCATCTGCACTTTCCACATCTCCGAAACAAATGTGTAGCCTACATTCGGAATGCTGTTTGGTATAGCAAGTGACATTTGCAATCGCCTTGCCGAATTGCCTGACATTATGCGCTGCGTGAAGTCCCGCTAACTTGTTACAGCGACAACTGTTATGAGATAAATTTTCGGCCCACGCGCAGTTGTTGATCGCCGCCGCCGCCACCACTGCCGCCGGTGCGCGTCACCACATCGTGTTAAATTACTGACACCGTGTTGCTTGAACCTTGGTCCGCTGCGTGCCAGTCCAATATTCTACCACTGAGTTACGCCGGAGCCTATAACTTGTCGTCAAACTTGCCTTATGCAGGTATGACCTAGCACCAATGGCACAGCGGAGCTCGAACCCGGGTCCGCTGGGTGCCATCCCAGCAGTCTACTACTGAGCTACACCAGTGCTTGTGATTTGCTATCAAACTTGCCTTAGACAGGCTTGATGTCGGAAAAGCATTCCACCACTCACCGCACTTCCACCACTCTGAAACGGGATTTACTGGCGCAAGTAGTACTTGCACAGCAGGTCTATTGATGCGGAAAGCGGGTGGCAGCAATGGACCTAGGAATCGCAGCACTCGGGGCAAATGCTCGCGCTTGGCTCCACTCGCTAAAGGCGTGACCCACTGCGGCACATAATCTTCTTCCTCTCTACAGCGTTAATATAACTTAAAAAGCATTTTACAACAGCGAAAGAACAACCAGTCGTCACACAATGCGAAGAGTGTAACGAGTGGACCGTCCAATGCTACGACTCACTACAAAAGCTTGTTCTTCATCACCTATTAACTGTGGCGCATACCCCCTGCAGGCATAATTACTCATTGTCGTCAACGAAAGCATGAACAACTGGCACGTAATTTCTTGAAAGTGTTTAGCTGATATACCACACTTCTCAGAAGAATGACGAAGAATAGCAAAGCGAATGCCGGCCTACTCCTCATAAATAGTTATTATTTATGCCTTAGTGGGCATCAAGCAAGCGTGCTTGCAGCAGTTACCCAATCAGTGTTTAGAAAACGCTCTGAAAGGCCGCTAGCTTTCGCTGTGACTGTGCTGCGCCTTCCGCGCGGGCCTGGCGTGTCTTTTTTTTCTTTTCACTCTATCCCAAAGAATGTTTGACAAGCTGAGAACGTTATCGCACACTACACTATATACATACACTCCAGAGTTGTTTTCAGGAATCATTGGAAAATACACAGCATAACGTTTTTAATAAGCACGACAACAAGAGAATGTGGAGCAGCAACAGTTAGCTGTTTATTTAGAGTATAGCAGCTCGTGAGAAGATACCTCAAAATAAGCGCACTACATGGCGAGATGCTGTGAACGATTTGTTACCCAACCCACACGAGGCGCTACATGCATAGGCCAATTCATGTACACTAAAACGAAAGTATACGGACAATAAAATGCATTTGCCATCCACGTAAAAAGATCTAAGACCCGTGCGTTGAACGCGGGGCAGTGATCAAACCATGAAAGGGAATCCCGACACTGCCGCTGCTTCGAAGTGGTCGACAGGTATTTTTTTTCTCGTTTTTGCGTTGCGCCATATGAGACCAATGGACGCATGTGCAACACCAATTCAACAAACAGCAACTTCAGCTGGCAAGGAAAGTCACCTTGCATACCACCGATATAACAGATGGAGGAAATCTGCCAAGTAACAAAGTAATAAGTAAGTAGGAGTGTGCAGTCGGCGTCAATAGTGTAGAGACTACAGCGTCATTCCGAACTAAATCTCTCGGTAATATGTGACCACATTTGGTCGAACAGCAGAGTACACGTTGTTAGCGTGTTTTATATTAGTCAAGAAATCAAGATTCAAGACCAGTTTGCCAAGCCGAAAGAAGGCTGTTTTCTCCTAATTGGGTATTGTAGACCAATCGCACTAGCTGACCATGTCGGGCAACTGTGCGTTGCCGGGCTTGGTCAGCTAGTCAGAATGAGTACTCAGAGGGGTTAGTTTGGTTGACGGCAACTGAGAATAGATGAGTGACTGCACGGCAGCTGTGCGTATTTGACATCTCGGTTCGAATTCTGCTGGAACCAAAAAAAAAAAATATTTTTTTCTCCTTTATGCAGAATATCTGCAACGAAAGCCAGCGAACGCAGACGAGATGATTACCAAAATCGATTTTTGGAGTGAGAGCAAGTATAGATATTGCCGCATTGAATGTGCAGCACCAAAAGAACAACGAAGAGCACACGCAGCGAGATAGAAATAAGAGGTTTGCACGTGATTGCTTTCCATTATACTTTTATTTACACAGTGCTGGTCTTGCGATACCTCCTCTGTGCCCATTCTGCGAAGAAACAGAACCAATAGAGCATTATGTTGTTTTATGTAGGAACTATTCATTAATTAGAAAAAGACTTCAAGTTGTTCCGTTTCTCACTATAGGCTAAAACTTAACTGCAGAAAATGTTCTAAGTTTCAGCGGCTCTGGCTTGGGATGTTGCCACAGATACTTATTTAATGCTGTTTGAAATTTTATTGAAGAATCTTAGCGCATGTCAATATAACGACTGCTTAAATATATTTTTGACGAATATTTGTGATACGATTGATAATGTGAATGAAAGTCACACATTCATTAGATTTTGACCAGGTGAGATAAACTCAACTTTCTGGTCTACTCAAAATTTCGGTCTTCTAATATAGTATTAGCTCTACTTTTCTCCTATTGATTCATTTTTAATTTTTTGTTTATCATTATCTCTATTATTTTATTATTTTTGTTCTATTAACAATAAGCTCTCAATCAGTGTGCCACATATAGGCTACTACAAAGATTTCGTAGCCAATCCCCAAGAGTGGTATTTGCCAATACACACAGGCAACAAACAAACAAACAAACAAACAAACAAACAAACTATTTTCCTTCTGTGCCGACATACGTATAAGTTTTCTTGCTTTTTAAAGTAAACTTTTGATCTAGGTTCTCATCTGTTACTAATGCAATACTTTATAGACGGTGCATTTGAGTGAGAATCAAAATGTTTGTCCTAGAATTTGTAACATTTTCATTTTATAACTTTAATTAAAAACTGAATAAGATTTTATAGGACCACTCAAATATTCGCCAATCTCCCACAGTGGGTATGACGCACAAGGTCAACAAGAACACGAAGAAGAACAGTTTGCCAGTGTTATGGTGTAATTATTATGAGTTCTCCTGCATTCAACTGCTGCGATTTCTGCGTCGTGACAATATTTAGTGCGAAATAGAATGTCAAATGTAGAAACCTCAACTGTGAGAGAGGCTTGCGACTACATATACTATTTAGCATTATCTCGCGAAAAGAACCAATGCTTAAAAAAGAAAAACGAAAACACATTTCGTCTTTACTTGCGTTATTCCATGCGCATACGTGTTTTTGTGTTGTAACATTTTTCTCCTGATATTTACATTTCCGCGCACTTCCGTATGCATACCCTTTGTATAGAAAGATATGTACAGGAATGTAGGCGCGCATTTATTGACGTGTACTGGCGTACAACATCCAGTTGTTCAATATTCGTATGGGCACAAACGTATCGAAGGGAGCAGCAAAATTTTCTGCGTACGCTTCTGAAGCGCGTAAAGCTACTGCCGAAAGCTCAGAAATGAAATATTTGATATAACATTGAATATTTTGCCACCAATTTCCGGTCAAATCGATCTACTCCATGAGCGCTGAGAACACACCACCACCGCTGTCCCAAAATATAAAACGCCCTGCATGGCCGTGAGTGGACGGCACACGCTTGTTCGGATTTTCTTCCAAATCCCTTCAATCATACGCACCTGTCTGCAGCTGGCGGGAAAAGGAGAAAAAGTAGGGGAATTGCACTTGCATTAAAGAAGGGTGCCTTGGGGCAGCCTGGAATCACATTCACGCGTTCACATCTGCAGCTGGCTGTTTCGCATGACCAGTGAAAACACAAAAAGAACTATTTATTTGAAAGTGACACTGAACCGGAAAAGAAACAAATCAAACTATTTGTGTGGCTATTAAGCTGTAGGGCTTTCCGTTCCATCAATATAAACAGTATCTACACGCGGAACGCCAGAGTTGTGTTAGAATTCAGCATTCGTGAGGCCACCCTCTCAGCTCCTTTTACCTCACGGTTTTTCCATTTTCACAGAGCGGTTACGAAAACTTTTTCGAGTGCTATATAGGTCTTCGTGGCACTTTCGGTCGCTTGGGACATTGTGAATACTTTGTAGAAATATTTTCCGTAATATATTTTGACGGGGCATATGGTTCTCACAAAATAAAAATATACAGAGTCTAAGAGTCTAAATAGGCTATATTTTGACGAGAAAATAAGGTAGATTGTAAGATATCATTTTTATGTTGTTTCCTCCGTTTTACTGCTTTACACTTATGGCGCATTACAATAAATCTAGAAGCTCGATTTTTACTGATTTTTTTCGCCAGCTGCATTCTGTTAAGTAAATGAAAAAAATTTTGCGAAGGTTCCATTTGATTAGTTTTCAATAGAACTCATGTTCTTAAGCATCGGCTGTTCTTTTAATTAGGCAATTTTTCACAGTTTATCTGTGCTACACCTTCTACCGAAGTTTTCTAAGGAAGTTTCTAGGTTCGAGCAAGTGTTGTATATTTGCAAAAACTATTTACTTCAGTTTTGCGAAAGAAGAATGAACAAGATTTAGGAGGCAGATGAGCCACTAACAGTCTGTTTTTGTGGACGTGATTCCAGGAAGAACCTGATATGCTCATCGATGTTAACGGTCACAATTTCACAACCAGGGTTGGGAGACAGCGAAGGGGTTCAGCGTCGGAGCTACTAAGGGTCCACACTGTGTGGGATCAAAACTACGGTTTTCTACAAGCCTGTGGGACATCAAGTGACTCCTAATTGTGGTGCGATTAAAGGCGATAGTTTTTTTTTTCTTGAGACACTTCGACGGAGAACTTTTGGTGTGTGTGTGTGTGTGTGTGTGTGTGTGTGTGTGTGTGTGTGTGTGTGTGTGTGTGTGTGTGTGTGTGTGTGTGTGTGTGTGTGTGTGTGTGTGTGTGCGTGCGCGTGCGTGCGTGTGTGTGTGTGTGTGTGTGTGCACGCATCGTTTTTTTCTGTTTTTCTGTGTGTCACCAAATTCAGTAGAATTTCTACTCGTTCCAATGTGACCAGCCATCTTGACATAGTTTCAGCGTTCATACCTGCTGACATTGTCAATGAAAGAACAAATATTAGGCATAATTTAGCGCGACGTCAGTATGGGGCCGTAAGGTAGCGGGTTAGTTTATTTTTGAAATGCCTTCACGTAATTGTGAAGACCACGGCGCTTATTACGCGGCGCTGGCAATGCGATGCTATGACCAAAACAAAAGGGTGTTTTCTAAGTTTCACAAAAGCTGGAGTCACTGTAGATGCTACCTTTAGGTATAAGAGATTTGTTTTCTAACGCCACCAGCAACCATGCACTGCGTAGAAGCTGGTGCACAGGCTGCACCGCCGAAAGCGGTTACCGTCCACCTGGAATCTATCAAGTGACCGTCGTGCACGGCGTAGGACGTTATCTACGAACTGTTGCTTTTATCTGCTTTAGATTCATGTACTTAAGCTCCTACTGCAAAATATTTGGGTGGATTCAGCAACAATTTTGGGAAGCTTACTGACATAATTAATGTTGTAGGCCTGGTGGGGCACTCCTGAAATCTCGGAGGGCCTTTATTTTGTGTTTGAGAGTTGTTGCTTACCTTCCATAGCTGGCACCACTTGACCATGCGGCAGTGGTGGTGCATCTTGTTCGGCATTACGCTACGCCTTCACGCTTTGCGTTACCAAACAGACTAAAATAAATGACCGCATATGCACGGAGTAATTAATGATAAGTTGGAAGAAGCGCTGGAGGGTTTTATCGCTAAACCATGAACCATCCACGAATATTGCCCACTACATCATCAAAAATGTGAGAAACACTGTATATATTTATACAGGAAACTTTATTATTTGCATATGGCAGCTATATGTCGCTTCCGTTCCACCTTCATCATAATGGCTTTATGGTCTGTGAAGTGGTGGATCGGTGATGGGGTGTAGTGGGATGTTTGCAAGGACGAAGTAGTGAGCAGTTTGCAAATGTGAAACTCTAAGTGCTAGATGGCCGCGATTTCACACACAACAAATTATATTTTTGCAAAGTTTACTGGAGCCTCTAAACGTACGTATATGCGACATCATGCCGAGTCGTGATAATACAGCCTCGGTGGAAATTCAGTTCGACGACATTTTTCCTAATAATGCCAAATTACTTCCCCATAATATTTTGGATGGTTCACTACAAGATCACCTGCGCCGTATTACAACGAACGTTATTATTGCTACAGACGCATCGCAATACGATGAAAAGTCAGGCGTTGGTATTTTCAGCCCGATTTTAAATTGGATTTATTCCCTTCGACTACCCAATTTCATACCCGTTTTTGTGGCTGAGTTTCTGGCAGTGGTGCTCGGCTTACGCAAGTTAGATACAGCAATTACATCAGCTGTCATAATAACAGATTCCCTATCTCTCTGTGCGGCACTTTTGTTGGTGCTGATAATCAAGTAACAAAGGCGTTCCGTGCCCCAGTACCTGTGCATTTGAGAAAAGTACGATTAGTTTGGGTGCCTGGACATAAAGGTTTGTTTCTAAATGAAATAGCCGATTCCTTAGCTAAGTCGTCAATCAGCGAACCAATTCTACCACTCTGTCCATCATCCGCTTATGTGACTGCAGCTCGATTCCGCAGACGTACTTTTATGCAAGTCTTTAAAGGTTGAGCACTAACAAACTCTACAGAATATCGCCATTTATTATATCCCTGGCGAAGAGACTTTTGCCGCACTCGAAAACAAGAAGTAGCTATCACAAGGCTATGTTACCGGGTACCAAATCTAAATTGCTATAAACACAGGTCTGCTCAGGCACCTTCGCCACTGTGTGCATTCTGTGATGAACTGGAAACAATAAACCATATCTTTCTGACCTGCAGGCGGTTTAACACATTACGAAAAACCCTATTAGAAATACCTTCACGTGGTATTGGTATGGACTTATCTCTGCCTGTGATTTTGTCTTTTGGAGCTTCCATTTCTGGTTTCTCTAATGCGACAGTATGCGCGGCCGTCCGGGACTACATTGATGAAACCAATAGGTTGACTAATTAACCAGTTTCATTATCCTAACAGGTCCACATAATTATATACGTATAAAATCAGAATATTGCTCTATTCTAAGAATAAATTCGTTTATGTAAATATTTGTATGCATTTCATTAAGCACCACACTTTCCTAGGCTATCGGTAATCTTTCTGTTAAACCTCCATCATTCCAAATCAGAACAGTAAATTTTGAAACCACTTGATTCTTGACTAATCCTCCACAGTGGGTATGCGCCACTAACAATAGAACAACAACAACAACAAGTGGTCACGTACAAACAAGGGATGGACACTGTGGGACAATCTATGGTTCTTTAACGTGCACCTGGATACAAGTACACGACCAACTTGCATTTCATATTGGCTACTTCTCCACAGTATTTGCTTTATGGTCGGCGAAGTGGTGGATCGGTGATGGGGCGTAGTGCGCTGTTTGCAAGAATGTAGTAGTGGGCAGTGGACAAAAGAAGAATTATAGGCTGTCACGTGCATATAAGGAAAGGACAGACCCACGCCTTTCAGAGCCTCGCCCCTGAAGATGTTTTTGAACTCCCACACTACAGTCCCGAAAGCAGGGCATTCTTCATTCTTCGCTGGTCGTTGATCCGCCAGCCAAGTCGACTGGCAATCGGCGACACGCTTAAAGGGACCGACAACTGCCCACAACATGAATTGAGATGACTGCAGGGATAGAAAGATTGTCCCTTGGAGTGACTGAAACCAACCCCGTTTTTCTCGTGAGAAGTGGATTTTTATTTTTATTTCTTCATTGAAAATCGTGAAAAATGGCCTGTGGCATCTCTGGTGACAAAAACATAAACTATCATGAATGCCCTGTCACGTGACCATGCGTTAATGTACACGGTCAACTATTTATTGATTACTACTGAAATAATGTTTGATTTTTTATAGCAAATAAAATAATTAATAAATGTATACGTATAAGCTTGCGTTAGTAGTACGCATCAAAGTTTGCCTTTGAGTGACATATGCACAGTTCTGTTTTCAATTGCTTGGCTTGGCGACGCGGTACAAATGCGGAGAAGCTCTATAGAGCCACACCGTCTTATTGTAACGGCAAAAAAATGGTCCTAAAGCGCAAAATAAACGTAGTTAAGCATAAATTCAGGAAATTCTGCGAAATAAGAACAACTACAGCATGCATAATCCACCAAGAAAGCTATCGGTATCGCCATCAATACTAAGCGTTGCCGGATGAAAAGACATTAGCATGTTCAGAGCCTATCAGGTCCAAAAATGCTGCTTATAAAATGACTACGAGCTCTTGGGATTAACTAGTGCAGCTACGATCACTACGAAGGGTAAGCTTTCTGTCGCGCAGGTAAAAGCTGGATCGAAAGAAGTCGGCTGTCGGTCCCTTTAAGCAAGATGACTGAGAAAACAGAGAACGGCTTCGCCGCGTAAATATTGTGGCTAACCAGGCAATATGGCCGACCTATGTGCTATACTCTGCTCCCGTAGGGGGCATATACGGTCACTCTAACTACGTGGTGCTGCCACCTATGAGTGACAGCCTTCTGTGACTTCAGTGACTTTGCTTCCATGGCAAAGGTTGTCGCGGCAACCTTTGCCAGCGACGCACGTAAATATGCTGCCAATGTTTTATACATGGGCCCTTAACTGAATGGTTGTATATTATATGAGACATGCTAAGGCTTGGTTGCTACATACGCTGTTAGAGTAAGGTGAGACAGAGTGACCTTAGAATAAAGCACACTTTTGATACTATGTATGATATAAAGCAAAGATAAAAAGCTTTGCTTTTCATTTCTTTTCTGATCACTGTGTAAATCTCCCTACGCTGCCTGCAGGCCGTACGTCAAGGAAATGTGCACTGGGCACCACTTGGTTAGAAATCGCAGCAGCGGATGTGTCCAAAAACTCAGCTGTGCAAACAAATGGGGGGGGGAGGGCATCAAGTAGCTCGCCAAATCAACGCGCTATTAGCCCCAGAAATTTGTTTTATGGCTCATTATAGGCGATGGAGCATAACTTGGTCCTAATTGCCCTATAAGATAAAAAAACTGGAACTTAATGGAGAGCTCTCTTCTGCGCCATCTCGCTCCCGAAACCAAGTCCGGATATGCAATGACATGTAGACAACTGTTTTGTTTACGCAACATGTAATGACCGCCTAACTTGTCTCCTGATGTTTCTCTATAGTCTGGTTTTATTACAAGCTTTAGAGACGTGTTTCGCTGGATAAATGGATGCATATATTTGCAGCCACATGCGTCTCAACAATAGAGAAAAACTAGTTGACGTGATGGTACGTTCTACGAAGCACAAATCAGTGCTATTGGTACACAAAATAAAAGATTTTGTTTGCTGCTATTTAGGGCTCGCTCTTGAATTAGAAACATCTATTCTCCGCCCACATTTGACGACCTAGAATTAACATTTAGGAGTAATGATCAAATCGCTTGCACCTCAGTTTATTGCCATGCGGCTGTATTGTTGCAAGTTTCTTTAATTCGTCGAGAACAAGCGGAGCTGCAAGAATTCGTCGTGAGCTTTATGTGCCCTATCTCTTCCTTCGTCATGCCAACGTGTTAGAAGATACACGGGGCGAGGGAATGGTCAAAAGGAAAAGAAGTCTCGTCAGCGCACGTCACGATTTTTAGCGTCTAACATGAGACGCACGCTGGATGTGCGAGCTGGTGCGTCCTATAGGGCTATGTGCAATTCTAGCATGCTGCGTAGAACGTGGCCGACAAGTGGTAGAACTGTGTACCTCAGGGCGCATCTTATTCAAACTCCGCTGTATGTGAGCTGTCGACCAAAGCAGAAATATGTCCTTCGGAGCCATACAGCAGCCATAGGCCGCTCTGAAGAGACTTGAGACTGGCCTATGTATCAAGAGATGACGCTTTAAAAAGTAGCATATTATTTCGTGCTCCATTATTGAACTCTTCTTGCCGCAGGCGACTGCAAAGTTTTCCTGTAGGTATCACAGCAACGTCTGGTACAGGCATTATGCATTTTATCATAAGGCACCCATGGTCTGAGGGTATATCAGGGCTTTTTTAAACATGCGCGTTTCTAAAAAAAATACCAACAGCTGAAAATGCAATTGTAAACCTCTCTATAAGTTTAGCAAAAAGCTTCTCTTTTCAAATTTCTTCGTTGTGCACCGAAGAAACGGCAGAAAGATTTAATTTTACTAATTATTACTTAACTGGTAGTTCTGTTCAATGGGTGTAGTGTAAACGTAATATGCACGAAGAACTATAATTGAAGTGTCGTAATAACCTAGCTAGTATAAAGTGGCTGCAAATTTTATGAACAGTAGGAACTTCTACGCATGGTGATTATAGCTGTGATATGATGCTGTGATTTGAAAGCGGCTCACAGTATAGTAGATGCATGTACTGCCTGAAGTCCTTCTTAATACACAGCAGGAAACACCCATAAGTACTCACGCTTGTTTACGACGTTGCTAACACTCGCGAAGCCAATCTTCGTCCAGGAAGTTTGGAGCCAATTAGCCCACCCGGGATTAGGCCTGCTGAAGCTTCTCATAGGATTACCAGTGTCTCGCGGAGCTTAAACGTAAAGCTCCTCTGTGAATTTAAAAACATTGTATAAATAGTGTGACCGGAATGGAAATGTGCAACATTGTAGAAAGGTGTGGTATCTACAGTTGCAGTGAGGTTAAAACTGCGCGAAAAAAATGCCAGAAGAAACAATCAAGATGCCACATGAGTGCGTACTTAATGTGTTCCTTGTTTCTTGTGGCTGTCCTTGCTTTCTCACGCAGTTTTAACTTCACTGAAAGTGTTAGACAAATTGCCAGCAAGAGCGTCCCGCATTTAGCGCTGCAATGCTATAAGAAATCTGCTCATCATGCTTACTTTCACTCATTACAGCTGGCCTGAAACTCCTCTTTCATTAAAGATGAGGAATACTTACGTTCATATTGCTTATTATGTGCAGCAAAACTGAATAATATGGTCAAAAAAGGGATGCGAAATATCCATTAGATCATACAGCAAAGACAAAGTGATACTATTTATGGCAGTATGGCTATCTGACTGCGTATGAAGCACCTTGTTTGTTTTAAACTAGAATAAAGCTTTCGTTCTAGAACAAGTGCTTTTCGAACAAACGACATTTGTTCCTTTTTTTCAGTTCTTAAGTTTGGTTATCTAAAGAGAAATATCGGGTGTCGCTAGAATATTAGAACTATTAAATTTACTGTAGTAAATGTAACGTCGTTTCTAGCTTTTTTGTTTTTTTATCTCACTGTCTCTTCCTGCAGCTTCACCCTTTTCAGGTTCTCTGAGAAACATCAAACGATTATTTTTAGCTGGATCTCCTAATGATGTTATTTGCTCTCTTGAGAAATAACATTTAATGCATTGAACAAGTTTATTGCATCAAGGAGTCTTTGTTATTTAGTTAAGTTTTTATACACATGGCATTTAAGAAATATTTTACTGCTTTTCTTTATTTTAGGATCGATTGCGGGAGAACTACTGTAATCTAATGAATATGCCATGTTCTATATTTTTCATACTAGGGGATTGCTATTTTGGGCACTGTCGAATTTCGGCAGAATCTCAAATTCCATAACAGTGGCCTTTCATGCCAGCAAGAGAGGCAGTAGCAACCCCCTAGACCAATCAGAGTTTAACAGTGGCGTAATTTGGAAACATGGTGGAATCGGACAGCGCCGAAACTAGCATCTCTTGTTCTAACTATATGAGGCGTTTTTTTTTGTTCTAAAAAAAACAAAGCACTTTAACTGAAACTGAGAAAGTGCCCTTTTTTTCTGCTGGCATTATTAACAGGCCTGCTTGAACAAGTTTTTGTGAGTATGTTCATCTCAGCTAAATACCATCATCTATATTGTGGCTAAAATCTACATAACCCCATGTTGTCAGTATTCAGGTGTAAACATTCTATTTAGATCATATAGATTGAAACATTTCATTCGACATGAATCAGCTCGTGAAATATTTTAAATAATTTGAATGTACGTCAGAGAATTATTTAGCGATCTACCTAACGTCATCTTTATGCTTTGGTCGGTGCCATGCTTCGTCGCATCGGCTTAATGGCGATTCCTAGAATTGAAGAGCGAGTGGTCTTTTCTGGGAAAAAGTGCACTATTCTGGACTGTCATCAGCATTTTTTTTTTGTTCTTGGCATTCATCGAAGGCCTTTAAAAGTGTTCCAGTTTGTTTTATGCCATGCCGTTCCTGAATACTTTTTATTTTTTAGGGAATGGATAGATGCTCAATATCTTGATTTCATGTTGCACTTTATTTCAAATATACCGAGTTGGAGCGGACGGGGAATATCATACAGTAGCGCTAAACTTGAGAAGAATCACTAAAAGGCGAGAAAAAGTAGAAAACCAGCCTCTTGCTCTTCATAATCGAGTTTTGTCATTGAAAATTCTGTCCTTCGGTAAGTGCCAAATCGCTCTTGAAAGCCTAATTGTGGGACGTACAACCATAATAAAGCATCTAGGACACAAATAAAACCTTTTAAGTGAGTCCTTATTGATTTTTTGTATTGATTGTTGGAGCAGTGCTGGTTGAATGAATGTGGCTGTTTGATTGAAACAGTTGGGGCATTTGGCTCATTTTTTATTATAGTACCGGGCTTTTTGAGTTAATGCTACAGTAAGGAATTCACTCAATTTTGATTGGAACTGTTTTAGCAGTTGAAGATACTTGGGCTTGCTTTACGCTCCCGGGAAATTTAGCATAGTTTTGGCTTCTGCATTTCGCTCTCTCTGAGAAAAAAAGAAAAACGCCTGACATCCACGACTTTCAGCAGTGGCACACTACTGTTCAGAGAACGAACACAACTGCAGAGGCTTAACTCAATCCGTGGTACAGTTACTTGCAAAACGACTCGTCAAGTTTTGCGAACCCGTGTTTCTAAAATAAGAAAGGCTTACGAACTTCCGGAAAACAGGTCTAAGACGGGATATGGAAATAAGTGGCAGCAACACACAGTTATTAAAAACAAAGTTTCTTTCAATATAGCAATATATTTACTCTATGATAGGCAAGAACAAAAAAATACATGTAGACATGAACTCTTAACGGCACATAGATGGATGGATAAAAAAAGGGGGGAGGTGAAGGGGTTCTACTGCTTATCCTTTAGAAGTTGAACGTGATAGCAACATCCTGTTCATAGTGCGTATTTCAAACACTTAATGCATGAAACCTTTTCGAATTTGCTATGCACCCACTACATGGTCTTAAGGCAATAGGCACATTACCGTGTGTGCCTTTTGTGTGTGCCCACTCATCATCAATCATTCCGTGGATATGCTGTGATTTTTTTTTTGCAATCAGAGGCGTGGTCGTGTGGCAGAACATCCGCTTGCCACGCAAACGACCCGGGTATGATCCCCACTCAGTGATTAGCGACCCTGGTTTTGTCCTCAGTATGCTCCAGGAATTCATTAATATTTATTTATCATATTTGCATCGTTCTTGATTTATTGGTCACGCATAAGAGGATAACGTTTCGCTCACGACCAATGACGCTGACGCCGACAGCGGAATTTCTACACAACGAGCTATTTAACGCTATCGAGGTAATAACTTCATTAATGGCCAATTGATCACGATAGCGTCCTAGCCTGAAGCGGGGCGCTCGAAAGACCAGGCTTTTCAGCCGCAACGGCACATACCAATTATTTTTCAATGATCGGGATACTGGTGCTCTTTCATGAGCACGACTGCAGAAGCAATGCTTTCGAATGCGTCGTTGCACACGTGAGCCACGTGGGCATCACAAATTTATCGAGTGCATTGGTTCTTGTTTTTTTTTTTATGAATATTCAAGATTAATCTCATTTTTCATGAGACGCAACTGCGTGAACATGAATATCGAGAAAGTTCCCCGCCGCGGATGTCTAGTGGCTCAGGTACTCGGCTGCTGATCCGCCGGTCGCGGGATTGAATCTCGGCTGAGGTGGCTGCATTTTCGATGGAGGCGGAAACGCTGTAGGCCCATGTGCTCAGATTTTGTTGCACCCTTTAGGAACCTCAGGTGGTCGGAATTTCCGGAGCCCTCCACTACGACTTCTGTCATAATCATATGGTAGATGGTTGTTTTGGGACGTTAAACCCCGCATATAAATCAATTTCAAGAACACGAACGCAGCATGAAGCATGGGATGGACAGTATTCTTGCAGTATTCTTCGACAGTACCTCTATGCAAAACGTTTTGTGTGAAAAACTGTACCACTTCTTTGTCTGACGTCACTTTATGTGTCTTTTATTTTCACCGAAAGGCCTAAGGAACAAACCTTAGTGAAATAAGAACTTCGACAATGTCGGTGGTGGTGATGGTGGTGGTGGTGACACTCCCCGTGAGTACACATGGCTGATGGGACTAATTGCATAAAGAGGGAAAATGGCATACAACTGCAATGTTATAGTTAACCCCTAGCAGCACTATTAGCACAGATCAGCTCTGTTTGATAGCTAAACACTCTCAAGATTTTCAATATTTGTATGCAATTATATATTATAAATGGCAACTGCTGGCACACGTCCACATACTAACTAAATCATGAAATCGTAAGAAAGTAATATTTTCTTGTTTTGCTCGACATTTTTAGGGCTGAACCTTGAAATCGTAAGAAAATAATATTTTCTTGTTTTTCTAGATATTTTTAAGGCTGAATCATGACGAATGACGAAACTTAACAATTTTGATAGTCGCCAAAAGCCGAACATTTATAAAAACACTCAATTGTTTGTCTAACACTTCCTAAAGAAAACAATGAAGGTACTTGAGTGTTTGGAGTAATGACAGTGGAGATACCTGTGCTGATATGTATGCTTAGTATTTTATAGACGTAATTGGTTCTAGCAACACATCATTAAGTTAAGCTATTTTATGACCAGCGAACTAGCGAGCAATCTCGGATCTAATGCTCATTTTTATTGTAAATGTCACAACAGCTAACGAATTCTATAGCATTCCTTTAAAAGAAGGAGATTAGAAAATTATATAAAGCACGCACAGTGGCGACGAGTTAAGGAATAATATTTGCAACTAAAGATAACAAATTGAAAATAAAAATTTTAAAAAAGGCGAGGCTTCGAATATAGGTAAAAATAATATTACAACCACTTAGAATGCCGCAATGTTTCATGGCAATCAAGCTTTGGCGTCAGTAGTAGTAAACATAAATTTAGAATCATGAGAGCTTCAGAAACTGTGAAAGCAAGTGCCCTATAGTTTTTTTTTCTGCAGTGGGTGAGTGGGTAAAAAATAATTATTTAGGTTTTTTAATCTTGCAATTCACAAAAAAAGGCCAAACCAGGAACATAGTACACTTAAAGGGGGCTTAAAATAACTGCCTTGGGGTTAAAAAAACCGCCTGGATTATTCTACTGACTTGGTGACTCAATCTATTATTACGAGTGTTTGCTACTGGGCGGCACATTTTATCGGCCGTGTGATCTCGAAGAGAGAAGGTAGTCCACTGCACGTAGCTCTGGCGCCAACTTATTCGGATGAGACGATATGCTTCGGACGAGAAACCGTACCTGCTGCATGCTGTGCGCACTCGGCAGGCTAATGTTATTACATCTACATGATTTCAACGCCATAAGCACAATCACGCTATTTTCCACCACTTTGAGAGATACTATGCTGATGCATTTTTGATAGATGCTGTGCAAAAGACGAAAGAAGCTTATTCAGTATCCACGTGAGCCTACCCACGCATACGAATTGCACGCTAAGTATATTAAATCTACACTTATGATAAACGAAGCCGTCTACTTCGACGACATGACAGCACAAAAAAAGCTTACAGAGTCACTTTACCATTTGCCTGATATGGCTGCAAGGTGAAAGCCATCCTTATTCATTTTCGAGTCATTGTATACTGAGGAGTAGCAGGAGAATCACACGCGATGTTATAGTATACTGCACTACGACACTATATTCTTGCTTTAAAGATGCCTGCTCTCCATACGAATGTGACGTCACTGTTCCTCAGTATTGGTACATTCAGCACCACACCTCACACGGTCCACCAGACATGGTCTAATTCATCGTAACCATTAAAATAAAGGGCGCTCTTCGCAATAAACGTCGGTACGAATATTTTTCATGACAGAAATCATAAACCAAAAATGTCATGCCTTGTCTCTGCAAGTTTGCGAAGAAAAAATTGTTATCGCCGTTATTCTGGCATTTTTTGAATCGTTAATACATATTTTGTAAACAGCTGACGCATCGCAACGCGAATACCATGTATCAATAATAGCAATCTCGGTATTGTAGTTCAGAGAAATCATAACGGGTGAAGGCGAGGAAGGCGTTCCTCATATTCATGAAGACAACAGACCTGCACCGGCTTGTATAGACCAATGGTGATATTGTGGCTGGTTGAAGTGTCACTTTCTGTGTGCTCCGTGCTCCCCCATTCTCTATCATTTCTTTCTCCTTTATGAAAAGTTTTTAAGCTCTCTCATATCTTTTTCCAGTGCATTGCGGCGTACTAGTTTTTCCAGGCTAGTGAACATCCCTACCTGTCCTCTCACTTGTTCTTTCCTTAGTTGAGTTTTCATATAAATAATACTTGAGGTAAAACACATCTGCACGCTATTCAACGTGGGTGAACGCCAAAATATTATAACGAGTGCATACACTAAACTATAATTATAAATGCATGTCAAAATTCTGCTTAACTTGCCAACTACACAGGAAGCGAATCTTGGTGAAGAGCTTAATCAAAGAAATGCCTTGAATTGCGCTTTCGCCACACCTAGGAGTGTTTGGTAATTTACGCAGTTTATATCATTTTATTCACCCATCGGTGCGAGTGTACTATGTCTATGGCTATTTAGGGACGGCTTGCTGCTCTCCCATAGTACAGTGTAAGCCATCATCATCATCATCATCATCATCATCATCATCATCATCATCATCAACATCATCATTGTCGTCGTAGTCGTCGTCGTCATAATCTTCAGCATGACTACGTCCACTGCAGGAGAAAGGCCTCTCCCATGTTCCACCATTCAACTCTGCCCTGCGCGGTGTACGTAAGGTTTTCTAAATTGTCAACCATTTTTCAAACACACAACAGAAAATTTTTGAGCTCTTTATTTGGAAGCAACTTAACAGTCGCGCTTATCTAGAGCTTCGTGTCCCAAGCAGCCGACTGGGGCACTAACGTGCCAGCAGTCGCGCAGTCCTTCGACGTACCTAATGCAGTCTCACGGTTTCCTCACCCATAAGTCAAGTCAGGAAAGCGTTGGCTTAACCTTTTCTCTGCACCGGTTTACCGACACCGCGCTCTATGTGCTCGAAGGGAACTCCTGTCTTCTAATTAGCGGAGTGTGTGGGAAGCGCGTGTCAGGCTGTGACTGTGCTTTAATAAGACTACGAACGAAGATCAAGAATCCTGCGGCAGATTGCGAACAGTATGTAAAGTAGAACACAACTATTTTTTTTGTTTGCAGGAGGACACGTTTAGTGTACAAAAACACCAGCTATGGCAAGTGCATCGTTGGCGACACATTCCTCAGCACTTGTGTTGTTTATGGGGTGCTATTTTGTCTTTATCGCTTATTGCTCAGCGTGCGCGTAACTTCACAGTGGCAAATAAAACTCCTGATATCATCTTCAGCGTCCCTTAGTGTGGTCAAATCTGCGAGAATCTGGAGGTGCGCTAATTAGCCGAGTTTGTCTGAAGTGTGCAGCACCAGTATGTTCCCTTAATGAGCTAAGGACTAAGGTGAACGGAAATCGCAGAATGCGCAAATTAGCTGCAGAGACGCTTACTCGATGCACAATTACCGGTTCGACTGTCGTTGCTTGTTCAGCTTAGTATTGTTTTTCTTGTTTTTGTTTTTACCCAGACAAAAAAATTATGGAGGTAAGCCTGGAAGGTAAGAACTCGTCAGGGTGAACTCCCTGACTTCTTTCATTAAAACAGGAACTATGCGCTTCCTAAACAGAATCTTCGCAATATTTTTCTCATTTTCAGGGCACCTGCGCCATCAGAATTAATGCAGCAGCTCTGCCCGACTGTTAGGGGAACATATTATTGCAGAGCGCAGGCGTAAAAAAAAGTTTTTCAACCCGTACTTAAACTAAAAAACTGCGGTGTTGCCTTCAGAGTGAATACATCGTTTCGTTTAAAGCGTCTTCATTATATTCTAAGGAGAAAGCGTAAAAGTATAGCGTGTTCATTTGAGTGTATAATAGAAGAAACAGAATTGTGATTGTTAGAGCAGTTATTCTCACTATATTGACAAAAAAAAACCCCCACGCTCGGGTAAGAAAAGGTAAATGCTGAATGCAGGGCAATGTCTTCTCCAATGTTCCACCAATGAAATCAAAGTTGTGCTTGCAGCTGCCACGTTATACCTGCAACCTTCTTATTCTTATCTACCCTCCTACCTTTCTGTCCCCACTCACGCGTTAATATTCTCTCGGAATCCAGTAATTTACCCCTAATGACAAGTGGTTACCCTGTCTACACCCTACGTGCCCAGCTCCGGTCAATTTCCTCTTGTTGATTTCAACTACGATATTCTTAACACCCATTTGTTCCCTCACCCACTCTTGCTGTGTCTTAAGGATACACCTATCAATTTTCCTTCTATTGCTCGCTGCGGCACCCTCAATTTAGGTTGACACCACTTTGTAACCCTCCAGGTGTCTGCTCCGTAGGTAGTATCGGTAAGATATAGCTGTAACATGGCCAGTTATATCAAAAGACCGATTTTTTTGATTGCGTAAATGATGAAATGTTTGGTCCACCAACAATTAAAATGACATATTCAAGGAACTATATTACAGTTAAAGTGGCGCATTATTGAAATGCGAAGCATTGCTCAGCGAACTTCAGCGACTTGGAGCGTATCTATCTATCTATCTATCTATCTATCTATCTATCTATCTATCTATCTATCTATCTATCTATCTATCTATCTATCTATCTATCTATCTATCTATCTATCTATCTATCTATCTATCTATCTATCTATCTATCTATCTATCTATCTATCTATCTATCTATCTATCTATCTATCTATCTATCTATCTATCTATCTATCTATCTATCTATCTATCTATCTATCTATCTACGACTTTTAGCTCTCCTGGCCATTTCGACAACGGTATCAATTCCAAACTTGGTATGCCATAACATGACTGTAGGAATAATATATTTAGGTAGTCATAACATGAAAATCAAGATACGTATGTCATGAGTGTCATCATTTACATTTCATGGTCCTGCAGCTCTTGCGGTCGTTTAAGTCACAAGGCATGTTTCCAAAACTGATTGATATGTGGGGTTTAACGTCCCAAAACCACGATATGATTATTAGAGACGCCGTAGTGGAGGGCTCCGGAACTTTCGACCACCTGGGGTTCTTTAACGTGCGCCCAAATCTGAGCACACGGGCCTACACCATTTCCGCCTCCATCGGAAACGCAGCGCCGCAGCCGGGATTCAAACCCGCGACCTGCGGGTCAACAGCCCGGTACCTTAGCCACTAGACCACCGCGGCGGGGCCATGTTTCCAAAACTGGTATATCTCATGTATACATGACGAACACAAGCGACAGACCCGAACCTGAAAGTCATGACATTCGTGTCATGTAACAACATGACTACATGCTACGCTCATGACGCGCCCACGGCCGTTTCGCCAGCTTCACTTACACTAAATTTGGTATTATGGGACGTGAATGGATGACGAAGGTATGATACTGGTGCAAACATGATAAACGCGAGATGCGTGTCATGTAACAACATGACTGCATGCTATGCTCATGATTCACTCACGGCCGTTTCGCTAGCTTAACATGTACCACACTCAGTATTACGTGACGTGAATGGACGATTAGGTAAATGACGCATCTAAACATGATAATCACGACATGCGTGTAATGTAAGAACATGACTACGTGCCACACTCATGATGCGATCCCGGCCGTTTCACTATCTTCACATATGCCAAGTTTAGTATTACGTGACGCCAATGGATGACGAAAGTATGTGATTGGTGCAAACATGATAATCATGAGATGCGTGTCATGTGAGAACATGACTACATGCCACAGTCAAGGCGCCGACACATTTCGACGTGACGCGGTGCGCGTGCTCGCCGGCGTTCATTTTGCCGCGTCACGCCGGCGCTGCCACGCCAGGCGCCAGTCCTGCCATATTACCGTAGGCGCGTGCCGCGCTGCGTTGCTTTGACGCAAGCACGCTCCAGTGCATTCGGCGTCCCTCTATCACGAAAAGAGGGGGACGCAATTTTGTCTGGGTGACGCATCGGCACAAAACGCAGCATGTCGCATATCACGCCGGTTGCTGTCGGGCCACGCCGACGGATGCTGGTCACGCCTGGCGTCAGAAAATAGAGTGCTCGCGTTTGGCTAACGTAGCATCACTGTGCCCAGCGTGCGCGCGCGTCAACGCTACATTGGAGTATCTTTAGCCTTTCATGATGCGCTCGCGGCCGTTTTGCTAGCTCCAAATATACGAAATTTGATGTTACGTGACGTGAATGGATGACGAAATAAATTATTGGTGCAAACATGATAATCCTGACACGCGTGTCATGTAAGAACATGACAACGCTCATAGCATGTCCATGGCCGTTTCGTTAGCTTCGCATATATTAAATTTGGTATCACGTGACGTGAATAGATGACGAAGATAAAGGACACATCCAAACATGATAATCAGCACACGGAAGTCATGTACGGCATTATTTAACTCCGCCTCGTAACGTGGCGCTGATTTTAAAGTGGCTTATCAACCTTTCTTATTCGTGCTTCACATATCATCAATTTTCACTGTACGTTAGATCTGCCAATTTATTTTTTATGATCAAGTTCAAGGCACCTCCTTAATTCGCTAAAGTATTCAATATAATTGTATTAGATCTGATGAAAAAAATTTTATTTAGTAACACCTCGCAGTGATTGCTATGACGAGAAGGTGTGCTAGAAATACAACCTAATGATAGTGAGCTTAGAAAGGCGTTATAGTTGCACAGCCATATATTTTGAGATCACTGTATACAAAGCAGGGGGCATGGTTTGTTGGACACATGCGATTTCTATGAGACATATCCTACGTACCTAATGTGCATCTGGCAGAGCTTCTTTGAGCTCTTAGAGATGCTTTCTTGTCGGGCTCAGACCATCTCATGCACATGTGAGGCCGGCTTGCTCTTATCTCCAATGTTCCCAGAGTTCTACTCATTCTATTCCTAATGCCAGCATGATGACCTGAAATTCACAATGAACTCACTCAAAGGTATAAAAAAAAATGCATACCACGGTACACCTCTCGGCACTCAATTATACTCCATGAGGCGAGATCGCATTCACCGTGCCTAACCTATGATAATGAGACCCACCCGGGCGCCTCAGTCGAAAGCTTTTCTTGAAAGAACTCATCGATTTATAGTTCAGATGCCTAAATTTATACTTTCCTTTTCTTTTGCCGACGTTGGAAGACATATGTTGAGGTAGATTGGAAAAAATAAACATTGTGCGTGTGTGGTCGTTTTTTCTGAAACACCTAGGAATGTTCTGTCAATCTGGCACTACCATGCTTTAAAATTTACCTTTGGAATAATTGCTAATTGAAAAACACGTGCGTCAAAGTTTATGAAGTGTGAAACCGTATGCACAACTGAAAAACAACTTCGGAAGTTTATACTTCTTGTCGGTACCAACGTACTGTCGGTCTTTCCCTATCTCTCTTGTATTTTTTTACACGTCTGGTCTTCAAATTACCATTCATTTTGCTGGTGTAAGGTAGGATTCTAGTAATCTCATGCTGATTAACCTCTCCGATTTTTCTTCTCTCCTGTTTCCTTCGTTTATTTCTTTTTTATTGCATTTCAAGTCAGACAAAAGCTGCTACCTCCTTGATCTTCTTATGTATAGCTTCTTTTAAAAAGAAGAGGGCCCCAATTCGGCGAAACAATCTACGTAACTACCCCTCAGTATCTCCACTCTTACACACCCTTCTCAAAGGCGGTCTTTAGAAAAGCGCTGGCTGCGTCTATAAATTTAAAAAAATGCAAAATAGATATTCGTAAGACTCTGTTAACGGTTCTGTTGAGGGCTCTCAATGCTCATTGATTCGGCCGGAAGCAGCGATGCAGATGCTTCGATGCGAAAAATGAAGAAAAGTGCTGGAGCTCGACAGTGCGTAGCGGAAGTCGACCGATTGATCAAAGCTTCACGCTCCTTCAGTCGATATTAAACTTCGCTCATGATGGAATTTATTACGACTCTTTACGAAGGATTAGAGCGGCAGTGAAGTTAGCGTTCAAACAACGCTAGAGTCAGCCCAGGCATTTCGCACTCTTAAGTCAAGTGGAACGCAACGTTCTGAATGAAAAAAAAATTAAAAGAAATACATTGGACAATGAAGCGAGCACTTTTCTGCACCCCCGCATTCGAAGCTCTAGCTTGCTTTGCAGGTTATGTGTATTTTTTTCTTTATCCGGCTTGCTTTCGTCGCTTGAGTGCTAGTATAGCAGTCGAGCGACGAAGCCCGTTGCCCGTTGCCAAGTCGCACAAGCTGCAAAGATGAGTAGGCAGAGATGTTTGCCGAAAAAAACGATTTTGCGCGTCGAATATAACAAATGTCAGAAAAAAATAAATGCTGCACGAAGTATGCTTTGAAATAGATAAAGCAGCATCGAGTTCTTCAACTGCACTTAAAGTGTTGAAGATTACTTTTGCACTGTCTCCGCTCAAGAGCGCTCGTTCTTGTGTCATGCGCTATTTATAGACATGTATACCTAGCTATAACTGGCATCAATGCAGTATGGCGTTTTTACAACAAAAGATATTGTGAGATCAAAACTCGAGTCACGCGCTGCCGTCATCTATTTCATAATTATACATTATAACTAAGGTGAAATGTAGACCTGCACTGCACATTGTCTGTATGTTAAATAGTTCTCCAATAATTCCGCATAGTGACGTATTGAATGGCAAGGGAGGGGAACTGAACTTCTTTGATGGTGCAAGAAGACGTTAATAAAAGATTGTTTTGCCCTTGGCCAGTCATCCAGTGTAGAGTATATTCCACTGATGCAGGGGTTTAGTCTGCTTCATTCATCTATAGGCGCATTCATACGAAATGTAGATAAGATGAGAAGCTCGATATATAGGGACAAGTTGCCATTTAGAATTGCAACCCCATGCCAGCAAGGCTATTGTGCTTAAACCGAAGATGCGGAAAGTTCTGGTACATTTCTTCTTGCAGAATACGCTGTGTTTTCACAGCAAAGGATCATTCACAGTTTTCACTGCTTTTTTAGAAACAGTACGCGGAACGTTAGGGAGCACTAGAATCATCGTGCGCACTGGCGTGCGACCGAGTTTGTCCCGTGGTGTTTTTTTTTTATTTTGCTGGCATTTGTAGTTATCAGAAAAACGCGAATATTTAACAGATATATTGTTGAAAAGTGCCTAATCAGACATTTTGCAAACCGATCTACAACTTTCTCATTGAAATTTTTATCTGTCTTGATTCCTTTAAAAGTTAGTCAATTAAACATGTCTAACCAAACTATATTTTAGAACACCAAAAAAAAAAAAAAAACGCCAGGCCTGTGCGGTAGTCGCAGCACAGTCACAGCGAAAGCTAGAATAGCGGTATTTCAGAGCCTTTTCAAAACACTAATTGGGTAACAACTGCAAGCACACTTGCTTGGTACCCACAACGGCAATAATAATAAGCTTTTGGGCAATAGGCGGGCATTCGCTATGCTATTTTTCATCATTATTCTGAGAAGCATGGTATCCGCTAAACGCTTGCAAGGAATTTAGCGCCGATTGTCCATGCAGTGCCTGACGACGATGAGAAATTAAGGCTGAAATGGGTATGCGCCACAGCAAATAGGGAAACAAGAACAAGAATTTGTGTTGGGTTGGAGCATTGCACGGCCGACTCGTTACGCTATTCACATTGTGCGACGGCTGCTTGTTCTTTCGCTGTTTTAAAACGCTTTCTAAGTCGTATACGTGATCGCCTTCTCGACATCAAGCCTCCCTAAGGCAAGTATGACAACAGCTCCAAGCGCTAGTGTAGCTCAGTGATTTTTTTTTTTAAAGCTAGTGTAGCTCAGTGGTGGAATACTGGATTGGCCCCCAGCGGAACCGGGTTCGAGCCCCATTGTGCCATTGGTGCTAGGTCATGCCTGCCTAAGGCAAGTTTGACAAGTTACAAGCACCGGTGTGACGCAGTGGTAGAATATTGGGTTGGTACGCAGCGGGCCCGGGTTTAAGCCCCACTGTGTCATTGGTGCAAGGCTTTTTTTTTCTAATTTTGCGCGATGTGGTTACAGACACCGGCGGCGGCGGCGGCAGCGGACCACATGCAACTGCGCGTGACCCGGAAGGTGATCCCATAACAGATTTCGCTGCAAAATAGTCTGACTAACTCCAGGAAACGGTCAGCAACATGCATTTGGTCGCATCGTAATTGGCTTAAGATAGCTGGGGCACATTGTATATTTAACGCAGGTAGACGTCATCGTAATCTAGTTAGAATGACGTTCAGTTGCCTAGTATCATACTATTTCGTGTTCTATTAAAATTTTACTTTTTTTCTTTTTTTTTCTTCTTCTTCTCCTTTCATGGCTCATACCCAATACAGGGATTTGTCCAAGTAATAGGCGAATTTATTTTCTGTGTATTTTCTTTGGTATACTACTCGCATAAGCTAGACACTCGAGCAGCGTACTGCTTGTTTGTTTGTTTTTCCTTCAATATATCGCTCGTACCCACTCCGAGGGGTTGACCCAGAATGTGGAGCGGAGAATTCAAAATGGTATTTTAAGAATGGCAGGCGATATAAATAAGTAAAAAAAGAAAATGGCAAAATACGAAATTCATTATGTTAGGACTAGAAGCATTATCCTATTGAGCTTATATCGTAGATTACCAAGGAAACACAGGGTAACCGTAGTTTCACGGCTTCTGAAACTGTTGGGCTGAGTGAAACTAGTGGAAGATATTTAAAGAAGAATTAAGGTTACTGCTTATTGTAACAAGTTACTCGAAGCGTGAACCGCTTGCGGACAATGTTAATGGTGAGTAAAAAAAAACATATTTATAGAAGTTAAGGTTGGCGTGAGTGACCACACCGTTCCAATACTTCGCTTGGAGTAGGCATTATTTAGTGTTGCAAAAGAACAGGGACGAGAACTAGAGAAGATGGCGGAAGACGGATATATCATGCTTGTACGAGAAACGTATATTAGAAATATGTTTCCGTAAGTTTGCACAACTATGAGCCCAATGAAGTGTGCTGTTCTATCTTCAATCTTGTTTCGTGGCGGGACTAGGTTGGTTAAGTTGTAGAAAAATATACTCTCACAAACACCGACTGGTATGCTCTAAAAGGATGTCTGTGACAGGTACCCTGACAGCTTCATTGTGTGAACTTCTTTATCTGCACGGCCTTGTAGGTCAAACTGCAGGAAAGCTCCTTGTGGTGTAAAGTGGCTAGTGGTTGAAATTACAAGTTGGCTACGTGTGCATGCCAGCTGCCTTAACAATAAAGTCGTGAGAGCACTCGTAGTTCCGAATGAACAAACCTCACCCGATGTGTTTGTCTCAACAAGGTTACCGAAAGCTTTTTTTTTCTTGCTGTACGTGAAGCTCTTTACAGATCGCGAAATTGATTATAAAAAAATTGTTTGGTCTGCTACGGCTACGTTTTCGCTGTACGCGTGGTTCTGTTGTAATCTCTTCTTACTTTCTACGTTGTCCTTGTCATCGCTTCCGTACCGGTAGCTTTCATCATGACAAAGTTTCATGTTTCTCTAGCACCACTGTAAGCATTCGGCTTAGTAGTAAGCCTTAGTTTAGTTGGTGCAGAAGCTCGTAACTAATTTCGTTATTTCACTGGTGGTAGGGCGTACCAGCGCTGAGCGCAGTAGTCCTTCGATAGCGTGAGTTTTATCGTTATCATCCTCTTGGCTTCATGCATTCATACAATACCGTAGTCACTAGTTGTCATTTATATATTTTGTTTACGCTCACAAGCAGATAAGTGTCATCTTCACGTCAAGTGCTTTCAAGGCTCGAAACATTCTACTTTTATTCTGTTTCTCTGAATGCAGCATATTTGATGGAGGGATTCTCCAACAAACAAACTGCCTCACCTGCATGAATTTCGGGGACCTAGCATGAACTAATAACCACATGGGACTTCTTGCTAACGTTTCGTTTTCGTACAGGGTCGTTCTCATGCACGAACACTTAGCCTTTCAATATAAACTAACCGTTTCAGTGTGAAATGACATAGTTTGCCGCAAAGTTACAGCAACGAAAACAAAATACTAGAATACCGCACTGGTGAGACTATGTGCCTATCTGCTGTCCTCCTATGTCTTTTTATTGTTTGTGCGAAATATATACTTCAGGAGGCACCTCGGGTGCCCAAGAATTGAATCTGTTGTAGCACTTATAAAAAGGCAATATTCCAGGTTTCTGCCACGTCAGGCCATATACCGGTACTCCTTCAATAGCAAGTGACAAGAAAAATGAAACTATAACGCCACATTACAGAGCTTTCTCTCGAGCTGTGTGTCTAGTCTATTAACTCTTCATAAACAGACAGACAGGCTGTGTTAGATGTTTGTAAAGTCAAAGGTTTTTATGAATAAGTGACCTGCGCTTTTATAGTAATACGAAGAGGTTGTAAGGTTTGCCTAATCACGCTCGACGTTTGTTTAGGCCTGATACGTACGTCTTCTTGAATGACTCTGAAAATTGTACTTGTGTTTCTGCATGTGACAAGTGTTGACGTAATTATATTATTGAATACATTTAGACCTTCTGCTAATAAATGACGAACTTTAGCCGCCAGCAATGTTTCTTCTCGCTATAGATGCAGGAATTTTTAAAAAGCCTATGAACTTTGACACTTTTACCTCTTCTGTTTTGTTAATGCTAGTCATTTATTTATTGTATATTTGTTAATGAATGCTCCATGTGCACAGACAATGAAGACGAAAAAAAAAAGTATGGTGAAAGCTTCCTCAGCGTAGTGCAGTATACAATAAAAAAACTGTGCACTCTTCCACACTTTCACCGTCATTAACTAAACCATCTAACAACGTTGGCAGATAGCCATAAAGCTTTCCGAGTTTTTGTTTAACTTACGGCATAGCGCAACGTGTATAGAAAACGCAGTTTTGCAGAATTTAGTGCGCTTTGATTGCTTTCGGTACACTTCGTAGCATTTCCTATGAACGTACCATGAAATTTCAAGAGAGTTAGCACTAAGTGCCTCACATGAATGCCCAAGAAAGAGCTCCCAGTGCAACGGTAAAAAATTCCTCTCGCTAGGTATGCCCCTAGCATTGAAAGGCGGCAATACACTAACCTGTGCGATCGATAATGCATTAAGCGTTAAGTTCTGCTGACGCTTTGAGTCTCCAAGATTTGAGTCTCTAAGCAAATAAAGGCTCGTTTATGGAACGAACTAACTCATGCGCTTCGCTTGCTCTGCAGGCATGCGCGGGTGGGCATGTGGAACTTGAATGCCTGCGAAGTTCCAATGTGTTTGTATGGAGATATTTAGGAAGAAACGTTTTTTTCCAGTTTTATTGAAGAGACCTTGTCCAGCATCGCAGCTGGACGTATTTTGTAACGTTCATTGATTAATATACGCTCCAAAAATCTGCTTCGAATGCAGAACGTGCTCATCACGCATTATGTGGCATTTCGTAAAAATAAATCCATGATCAGACCCTTTCTGGCTTTGTGCCTAAATACCCCTGTACAATTAATGTTCCTTTCAATTGAAGTTAATCATGGTTTACTTGATTGATCTACCGATATGCACCAGTGACGCGTTCATTCATTCAACTGGTATACAAAACTTTGCTTCGGTATAGCCTCCAAGGCCGGACAAACTACAAAAAAGGCTTTGTACAGTTTAAACTCGATTCAACGAAGTGACGAGCAGGCTAAAATTTGTTCGTTGTACAGGAAAACTCGTAAGATAACGGAAGCGGCTGATTCTTGTCGAAGCTTGTTGGTACAGTGACCTTCTTGGACACCCAAGCGCACAAAAATAGGGGCACTGAAAGGGGCTGTGTGCCATCTTCACAATTCTGGAGTGAACAGGTATGCGCACGAGGACGACGTCCTCGTGCGCTTACCTGTTTAAATATCGACAAAGAAAATTTTCGGTCTTTCTAAACCTACAATTCCGATGTGGCGACAGCAAACAGATACCACCGCATCTCTTGTCTGCAGGTGCGGACTTTCTGTGGGAGTTACCGGGACGTGAAGTCTTTCATGTCATGCTGATAATGACCTTGTGTCACGTAAATTCTGCTACGACAGGCTTGTATACATACAAAGGAGGAAAGGGACTTGGCCAGCAAGGAAGTTGCGAGGAGACGATGAGTGCAACCGGTCGCATAGTTCATGAAATGATCAAAGCGACCACCGAAGTGTTCACCTTGGAGCATTTACGAAGAGAATAACCACAATAGCCTCTATCACCATCTAGTACGCGAAGGTGTCGCCCACCGTGAGTGCGTTAAGTTCACACATACTCACTGGGGGTATCTGCGAAAAAACTAGGGTCGTAACTACACGGCTCTTGTTAGCACGATGCTTCGAAACTCAGCAGCAATTGTCCCTGATTTACTCATTGACTTCATAGATAACTTAATTTCTTCAAAGCGGCTTGAATACGACATATAATTCTATGGGTTTATGTTGGGAAATTGAAATCTTTTGGGCGCGGTTACTTCTTTTGTGGTCCGTTCTAAGGTCCTTAGTTTGGAGCAGTTGAGGTTTGGTTTATAGCCTTTTCGCCATTTGCATAGGTTCTACCCCCCCCCCCCCCAAAAAAAAAAGAGTTACCCAAAAAGAAAAGCGAACAAGTAAAAATAAGGCGAACTGAGTCAACAGAGAGAATAACATGGTTATTTGCAGTTAGCTTTCAGGAATACACAATACACTGTAATCTCCGCACGTACACATCTCTTCGGTATACCGGAAATTTCGTTACAGTGGGTTTCGTTAGATCAAGTTTATGGAGATAGGTGTGCGAGAAGCTTACGTTACGAGCTCGATCAGGTAGGGACGCCACGTACGGCATCGCCACCACACAACAAGACGCTGCAGCGGAATTCGTCAACTTTGCAACACAACTTCAGAGGACCGACATTGACTAGTGCCACTAGCCAGGGTGCTGCGTGCTGAGCTGTGAAGAGGGGTGGCACATGGTTTGCGCTAAACTAAAGGAGCTGATGCAGCAGTCATAGTCGCCATGTGACCGAATAACAGTGGTTCCCAATGCCTGAGCCGCGTGAATACGGCACACTTGCGAGCGGGGGAAAGAGGCTCAAAAGAGGAGGGCACTCTCGGTTACCACTTGTTGTTCATGTATGACAGGTTAATTAGTTGCTATCGCTATTACCTCACCTACTGGGTGAAACCACCTCAAAATATGTCGAATTCGTAGTTGAAACTGAAGGTTTCAGGCAATTTCCGCTACGGGATGGCTTCATGCTCTCCCATAGTAGTGTACCAAGCACTCTAAATTGTTAACCACGTTTTGTAAACACAGTATTCTAAACAGTTTAGAAGTTTTTTAAACTGACAAACAGAACCCGGATTTACTGATCAATGTATCTTCACATCATCTGGTTTGTTAGACGAAGCAAGGACAAAGCTTCAAGCAGTACTGACGCGACACATGATTGTTATGTAGGGTGGCCAAGCTTTATGCGCTGTTGCATGAGTGAAAAGCGTTGTCGATTTGGCCCATGCTGATTTTTAGTAAAGCTTCATACCACAACTTGTACCCGCACGCGGCAATTAAACTGCATGAATATGGAGTCCTTCATGAACTTTGTTTCATTCAAGTCCCATTCGTCTCATTGCACGGCTCTTACAAAGTCCAGAATGTGCAAGAACTTATTGAATAAAACTTGTTTACAGAATAAATGTGTTCTTTCTCTCTCTCTCTCTCTCTCTCATGAGGGAACTCGAGATCACACATCTATTTAATGTATCTTTACAGCTTGTTTAAATCGTAATCTTTTTTTTCGCAGGTTGGATTGAGAAGACAGAAATAAGCAGTCATGACATGAATGTATCCCTCTTCGCTGTCACATTGACTAGTAAGTGTTCAATCACATTAGGTGTTTTTTTTCAGTGCCCTTCAGCATAAACATTGTTGATACTTTCTTTATCGTGTTCATTACGGTGTATCACAGAAAGGGTAACTATTTTGTGATGTTCACATGAGCTGAGTGGCTATTCGAGATTATTAACTTACACAGAAGGAAATTCCCTTGTTTCCCTCCTTTGTGCGTCTATAAAACAGGTCATAGAATAGTTACTGATGACAGTCAGCTTAAGTTGCGATTTCCTCATTCCATCGATGCCATAAAACAGTTGGTGTGATTGTCACAGTTCATTTTGTTAATCGGGCCGCCATTGGGCAAACGCATGAATACTAAAACAAATTCATTGAAGTGTACTTTCGTTCTTTGTTTGATAGGAGGAGCGATGTGGGAAGATGGGCTTCAACGTGTGTATTTCTGCACATAGTGCTTATAATAGGCTCTCTCTAGAACCTTGATTTTCTGCCTTTTTTATACTAGTGCGCTTGGGCGATAAACAGATGACTGCGTACCCGCTAGAGTGCCTCAGAAAAAACACATTGCTACTTACCATTCTAGACAAAGGTTCTTCTTATGAAGGCTGGTTCTCGTCGGGAGGAAGGTGGAAGTTACATATTTTTAGTTGAGAAATATAATGTTATACTAACAGGAATCGAAGGGAGGCAGAATCGAAGAAAGAGAAAATAGCAGGATATATATGGCTACTTCTAGAGTGAAGAAGCGAGACAGAATACAGAGACTAACCACAAAATATCCGGAATATTTTTGATTTTTTCATTTGAAACGTATAGGGGTTGAGGACTAGCAGTCATATATAAAGAATTCAAAGTATCCTTTAAATCTCGAGATATTATCAGAATAAAAAGGTCATACTTTCAAAAACATGGAGATGAATTTGGTTTTCATAGATGAATACCACGAAAAGGGGTCGCTGCGCCTGTAGTAGAAACTGGTCAGCCAACATTATCAGGCATATTTAGGAGGAAAGTGAGAGGGATCACTATGCCCGGTTTCCCACTTAGGCCTAATTGTTAAGTAAAAATGTACCACCTCGGGGATTTCAGCAAGCTCTTACGGCTGGAGTCTTCCCGTGCACGTGTTAGTTTATCACCGGCACCTACAAGTGTGCTCTTCGGTAGTGTAATTGTTGTTAGACCATTGTCATGCAGCCTGACTTACGTCCAGTGTTCGGTTCACCCGGCTGACCATGAAACCCAGTACTAATACTTTGCAGTAGACTGATTCGGAACCCCTGACATGCATTCAAATCAGTGGTGCCTTTGGTAAGTTCTGCATAGTTGTTGATTATCGCACGGTATTTCTATTAAGGAACTTACTATATTTATATTGAAACAGAAAATCTATATCTATCTGCAAGTATTGAACGGGAGGCAGCCGCCGTGGTGGTAGAGTAGTTTTGTGCTAAAGCCGGAGGTCGCGGAACAGAATCTCGGGCATGGCGGTCACTTTTTGATGGCAGCGAAAATGTTCGAGGCACGTGTACTTGAACTTCGTTGCACGTCAAACAATACCATGTAGTCAAAAGTTTCCAGAATCCTCCAACGTGGCATCTCTCATTATTGTATCATGGTCAGACATCAAACCACAGTAATTGTTAGCCTTTTACTCTCGTGTCAGTGCTGCGGCACGTACCATTATCAAACAGTGCAATAAAACAATTCCAGTAACTTCTCATGCCAACACTGAAACCGTATGTTCGTGCTCAAATGCTGTCGGAATGCAACATGATGACAGCGTTCGAGACATAATGACCACTTTCGCTCTTTATGGTGGTGGGCTAAACCGACCCGAGTGTTAAGGTTGGCGTGCAGCCATCTGTTCAAGAATGGGTGCATCAGCGCCTCACTGGAATTTGTAGCGTTCTCGCACTGGTATAGTAAACCACTGAAAGGGTGGCGTTTCTATGACATGCTTTCATGCAGCTCGTATTTCTGGTGGAATGTGAAGCGATCTGTCTTGCAGCGTGTTCCATCTGTGATACATCATAAGGGGGCGCGAAGGCTTAGAAAAGCTACTGAACTCTCCGTCAAGGTAAATCGACAATGATGGCCTTGGAAAGCCATCACGGTTAACCATCACGGTAAATAACCATCACGGAAAGCCATCACGGTAAATAACCGTATCAGCCTGATACGGTTATTTATAGTACAGTGCTTTAGTACGCGAGTACATAACGCAGGGGCAGGGCTGTGTATAGCAACCTTTTTGTTGTTGTTGTTGTTGTTGTTGTTGTTGTTGTTGTTGTTGTTGTTGTTGTTGTTGTTGTTGTTGTGTGTGTGTGTGTGTGTGTGTTTCTGCGTACCATTAAAGGCGATGCTTTTGACCGCTTTTTTTTGTTTTGTACCATGCGATCACAAGTACGACCAACGTCTGTAACATTCTTGTTCTTACCGTTTTGTCTTTTGTACATGCATGCTATTTTTAGGATCCTTTTTTCTATGCAAGCGTATTGGCCCTCAACCAAACGCTTGTGCTCATGAGGCATAGCCACCGTCAATACAATATAAGTCTATGATCAATAATTTAGTCAAACCAGGCTTTTTGTAACTTCGAAATTATTTGAATCTCGCCTTATCAAGAAGGTTCCTAAGAGTTCATAAAAGTAAATGAAAAAGAATTAGTTCTTTATGCTCTATGTGCCTCCTAGAATCGCATTGCCCTTCTCTCTTTTGATTTGATACATGTTAGAGTTTATATGATTTGTGTTTCGCTGTTGGTATACATTGATCTACTACCCTAAGCATTAGTTAAATGCTAGCCAATAGGTAGCATCCAGTAAAATCCAAACATACGGGAGGCAGTGTCTTTAGTTTCGCATGATCATAATCGTTCAAGGAGATCAATCAAGCGGCAGGGAATGCAAATACAAGCCTAGCAATGCGCTCGCGTCTTACCTCGCTCCGAAACTTGTAGCACTCATGTCAAACCAGCGTGGTTCTCCAGATAGTTCTATCTGGCGCAATCGATCAGTTTAGCTGCCATAACTATACGCGTGGCCTATTATCCTCTAGTGGAAACGTGGAAAGTTCCCAGAGTAAATGATCCATTAGCAATCATATACTGTTACCGTTCTATACGGCCACGTCAGTTTGAACCCAGACGTTCTGCAATAATGTAACGCTTTATAGCTGATGATTACGAGGGGCATATTCGTAAAAAAGTGGTGAAAGAAGCTTATACGACGTCTTTCCAAGTTCTATCAACTCGCTTAGCTCTTTTTTGCGTTTGAGTTTGCGAGATTTCATACTTAGCTACTTCTTTCTTAATTAGAAACAGTGTGCGCCCTAATCCACAATTGTTTACTTCATGCGACCCCTCTGTATTAGCATTGGTCTGCTATGTAGGATCGGCCGAGTTTCGAGAAACTCGGGAACTTCCCGAGCTCTGGTGACACCCCCTTATAAACGAGCCAACAGTACGCCTCTCAGGGTGCTGCGTTTCATTGGTTACGATGGAAGCAGTCATCGCGTCAAAGACGGTCGACTAAGTTTGGTGGTGTTTTCAAACCAGAGGCATCTTCTTTAACTTGTTTGTCGTTCCACTGAGTGCAGACTTGCACCCATGCAACAAAATTGTCGAAAACGTTTTGTGGCGACGTTTTTTTAGACGCACGGGGTGTTTAAATCTATTTAGAAGCTTTAAATGCCTGCACTAAGTCTGATCTAGAATAATCAGCATGGTGGCTTCGGAGATCGATCAGCACTGGCGGATCATGTCACAACATTGCGACCGCAGCTAAACTCGAGGCCACGTGTTAATCATCATCCTCAGCCTCTACATGCTGCTCGGCTAGTGCGCGTTCTTTTTGTTGTCGGGGCCTGCTAGCAGCGGAGCACGTGTGGCCGGTTAATTAGCTATTAGAAGCGAAGCTCCTCAAGTCGTGGGTCTGTCCCTCCTAGCTCGTGGCATGTGACCACCTAGTTCAATCACTCACTCAGTAGGTGCTGATGGAGAGACAAACACACGGACGGAGGAACAGACAGACAGACAGACAGACAGACAGACAGACAGACAGACAGACAGACAGACAGACAGACAGACAGACAGACAGACAGACAGACAGACAGACAGACAGACAGACGGACGGACGGATGGACGGACGGAGGGACGGAGGAACGGACAGATGGAGGGGCGGTTCGCCCACTCATCAATATTCACTCCGTGGATATGCTGGGATTTTTTTATGGATGGGTGGTATACTTGTTAGGCCAAGATATGCTATGACGAAGCTAATTACGCCAATTTATGGTAAGTACGAGGCAATTAGGTTACATTAAGAAGATTGTGCTAGTGAAGCAATGTAAAACTAGAACTGGGTTAACTAAATCATGCAAGTTGATGAGCTGACTAAATTATGCTAATTAACGCAACTTTACTCATGAGCAAGCCAAGTAAAACTATGTATTTAGCCCTTACTAATATGATGGCAATTAGCAACCTGCTAATCAGGATTACGTTCAATAGCTCCCTACTGATCATGGCCTTGTTGATTGCGCCTAAGATAATTTCCTTTATTTTGAAGCATTATAGTTTAGGACAAGACAGCTCAGTGTAATGGTCGTTAAACCTCAGCCAATTAGTACAATGCACTTAAGACAGAGCTGATGCGGTCTTCACTTCGAAGCCGACCACGCAAATGAGTAGACGACGAACTTAAGAAACTGCAAGAAGTTAGGTTATCACAAGCTCCTTTATGGCTCCAGACTTGCACAAGTAGTAGAAGCTCAACAAATTATTTTATACGCAAAGAAGCTGCCACGTAGCGTTCACCGCATCAAACGCTTGACATTCGGACGAGCATCATCACATTCACGAGTTGAACTCCGGCCTTCTCAGAATCAACAAGTTTGTATCCGAGTCCGTGCGTCAATCAGTTTGATTGACAGACGCCCGCGGCGAAGATTGGGTACGCCCACCACATTTGCTCTGGCCGAGAAGGAGTACTCGCATCGAGCGGCACGTTAAATCTATGAGCTTTATAAAGCAGACTACGCACACACGCATGTACAAGTGAAAGTGATATCACCACGCGGCTACGATATGTCGCATTCAATTTCACCGCGCTCACGACGTATCCAATCACAAGTGCGTTGACGCCATGATGCAAGTGCCCCTGGTGACCACCCGTCCTGATATTTATTTGCAATATTTGATAGAAGCGAAACGAGCATCACGAGAATGTTACGTGTGCACCCTTGCTGCTTTCGGGTAGTGAAAATTTCCATGCTATGGGTGGAACGAAAGAACGTGTCCGAAAGAAGACATACTCCTATATGAACAAGCCTGTGGGAGGTGCATGTTGTGTTGGCAAAAAAAAAAATAGCGCTACAATCACGCGGATGTCACTGCACTGTTAAAATGTTAACGGAGTGGCGGTGCTTGTGTATTCGCACGCAGTGTTTCTTTGATAACTGCCGCAAGTGTCCCACATGCGTTTACAATGCCACGTGCGTTCTTGTATCCATATTTATCAACGCTGTTATCACGCGCACCACACTGTCTTCATGTCATACACTCTAAAAAAAGAGTGAGTAAAAAGGGTGTCTTTTTGTCCCACAACAATAATCGTCATCTATATTGCGTTCTTTCCTTGCGCTATCGCCCCACGCCCGGTACATTCCGGTCACGAACGACATGCCCATTATCAGGGTTACATTGCATTCTCGATAGGCAAGTGGCCGGCGCCGAGTTTTCAAGAAAGACAGGGCACGCAAGCCTGATGACGATTATTGTTGTGAGACAAAAAGACACCCTTTTTACTCGATATTTTTTTAGAGTGTAGCCACCGCAGAGCGAGCTCGGAGTAAACTCGTCTGCCCGAGAAGCTCGGGCCATCCTGCATAGCACTCCTGCACTATTTTTTCACAGGAAAGTACGGTTTCTTACGGTGCTATCTGCATCAGCTGAATATCACTGCTTACCAATGTGCGAAATGCGTCTTCCATCGACACGCGAATATCATAACAGATGTAAATTCAAACATTGAAGATTACTCATACGAATTCAGAAGGACATATAAAGGTGGCTGCATGCACGTGCGAGACGCTTCATTGCACAACTACATCCATATTTACATTCACTTCTAAATGGGAATTTCTGCCGGTCCTCTTGCGCGATGCTTTCCATCAATCTATACCCCTACCACGTGTTGCAAGCGTCGGATAGTCCATCATCAGCCCCTTCGTTTCAGTAATTTAAACATGATAACGCGATGTTTTGATCACGGCATCGGTAAGCTTTAGGACACCTTCCACAGTGTGATCACTCAACTATGTGCCAAAGGCGTGAAATTGGTTTTCTTGCAGTGGTGCTTTGGCCACTTTTTTTTATTTTAAACACCATGATTCCAATGTTCTTTTACACAACGTAATTTCTTTCAGTACCTCTGTTTCAAATGTTGTTTACGGTTCCTTGAGGTTAATTTCCGTGCGCGTATGGAGTTTTATTTCGGAAAAGAGATCGAACAAGCGTGTCATAAGGACCAAGTGACAATGTATTTGCAAAGCGCAAACATACGAGTAGTTACGACGCAACTACAGAAGAAGAGGCAAGGACAGAAAGAGCGCTCTTGCTGTCCTTGTCTCTTCTTCTGTAGTTGCGTGGTAACTACTCGTAGTCTTGCGCTGTGCAAATATGTTGATTCCCAATCACCAACAAGCCCAAGCATCTGTCTTATCAAGTGACTATGATTAGTGGTCGGCAGGAATACGGGGCAAACTAACTATAACCTACCTATCAACTGCTTATAATTTACGTGAAATATATTTGTAACTACTTGTAAAGTGCCTACAATCACGTTAGTGAAAATATACACCTTTATTGTGGGAATGGCAAAGATGTAGCGAGGATTAGTTATTACTAACATGTGAAAACACACAAGATATTGTCAGACAAAGTTTTACGCATGTTTTTCCAACAGACACGATAACCTTGAGGAAATATTTTTTTTATTTAAACAATGATGAAATGAAAAAGATTGCCGCTTTTAGGTGACACTGGCTACTTCTTGTCACTGGAAAAATATTCTAGCGATATATGGAGCATCAGTTTGGCAAATAAACAGCAGAAGTTGTCTGTACAAGAACACGAAGTTGTGTAAGTAACAGCACCAGATGAGCAAGGGTGAATATATATATATATATATATAATATATATATATATATATATATATATATATATATATATATATATATATATATATATATAGTTACAATTGGTTTTATTTATTATTTACTCATGAAATAAATACATTATTTGTGTAGACAGAAGAAGGTCACATATTCATAGACTGAATAGGAACCTTCTACAGTTGTACAGTAGTGAATACAAGAAACACAATAGCAGAATGCACCAAAAAAGTCCGAAATCAAACATAAAAAATAGATGTCAATAAAGTGTCCAGAACCCTTTTCAGCTAATTACATCGAGACGAGAAGGAAAACGAAACAGCGACATCTAGTTTCAGCAGTGTGGGTGAGCGCGATTCATATGGGGTCATCATCGTCATCATCAGTGTATGATGATGATGCGATGCTTATTCGCTAATAGATTGTCAGAACGCACGAAGGGTATCGGTATGAAACAAAGCTATCCACATTATGGAATTAATGGTAGGAAAGTTTTGTTTCCTTCTCGAACATGCCGATTGATTTCAAGGTTTTAATTTCTAGAGGTAACGAACTCCAGAGACTGATTTCCGAGAAGTGGGCTGTATGTTTGCCATATTTATTACGAACTAATGATAAAATAAAATTGAAATTGTGTGCAAACCTTGTCAAGATTTTATTCGCTAAACTTGATGGAGGGATTATACCAAAAAGAAGCTGTTTTTTTTTAATTTCCTTGAACACTGGTGCCCTTAGAATATATTTGAATGTGGTATTCACAGTAAGGATATTGTTAGCATGCACAAGTGCTTTGCATCATTGTGGTAATGACTGTGGGTAAGTATTTATATTGAGTGCTTTAAAACAGAAATACTTTGGGTATTCTACACAGTCGCACGCAAATAATAATTATTGCGTTTGTGCATGTCTAAGAAAGCGCCGTTGTCGACATTACAATTACAAATTTTGTTTAAACAACAAAACATACGAAAAGAAAGACTTGTAGGCAAATACATGGAACGTGAGAGCACTGGGAGGATATGAGAGATAACGTCTGAGTAGTACAACAATCGTTGATTTGCGGAAATGAAGTATAACACAAATGTTTTATTTGGGGAGAAAAAATACAGGTTCACGAAAGTTTACTGCTCTGCTAGTGTAAATGTCATTCCCTGGGTAAATTGATAGAGAAATCGACCCCTGAATTCATTTTTCTTTTTTATTGGTTTGCTAGGTGATTTAATAGCTCGAGCGAGTTATTCTTATATGGTAAGCGTGATCAATAGCGAAAGCGACATCTAATCTATCAATAGTTTCTTTTTGCCCGCTCCTGTCACTCTGTTGTTAACATTGAACCTATTGCTTAGTATTTCGAGCCTGTTGTGTATTTTTTAAATAGGTTTTCCTTCTAAGCAGTGCCAGCTTGTGCGCACCTACGAAATGAGAACCTCAAGCCAAGTATCAACGCCTGGTATTTATCAACACGTTCATTCTACTCAAACAAAACATAAATATTTACTGCTATTTCGCAGCTGTGAAGTAAGAACTCAATTCAGATGCATCAGAAATCGGAAGGAAGATGAGGATGCACAGCGTAAGCATGAGCGGATGAAACGCTATACGCTCCAATATTCACACTTCGCTCAGGCATAAACTGGCGGTCGCACGGTACCGCATTTTGCCTTTGAGACAAGGAAAAAGTGCCGCAACGTTCTTGGTCTAAGCCTATATAGAAATCAGAGTATTGCTCTACTTTATTAATAAATCGCTTTCTTTAAAAATAATTACTTGCATTAGACCAAACACTACAATTTCCTAGGTCATCGGTAATCTTTTTATTATATAATCTTCATTATTGTAAAACTGCACAATATTTTATGAAACCACTGAATTCTAGGCCAATCCCCCACAGTGGGTATTTAGTTCTTATTATTAGCATTATATACATCACTCTATTGACAAGTGTTTCTCGGACATTTGTTGGCTATGCCGTGAGATGAATCCTTAGATTTGCTAACCCACGGCGCCCAAACTTTTCTCAAAATTGGGGCCGTATATATTACTTGCAAACACTACATCAGAGATCTATCAACATGCGACTCTATGGGCTCTTCAACACGTATTAGGTATGTGTTTTTTTCACATCCTCAACGAATAACTACTTGTGCCTCTGGATTAAACGCGCAATCGACAGTCGCTTTTTGAAGTATCATTTGCTGCATCTGTCTAGTTACATTTATTTCTACAAATCAGTGAAGAAAATATAAATTCCCTTTCCACGTTTTCCACTCAAGAAAGAAGAGACAGAGAAAAAGTACTGAAACTACTTGGAGAGATCCAGTGCGAGTGGAGTTACCTTTAAAGGTTCGTCGCACGCTACAATTGCATTATCTCTTCTCTCGTCCCGACGAAAGAGCTGGAAGCTAAGCAGGAAGGGGTGGCAGGGCAAAGAAACTACCGCACCTCATGACCTTGAGCACTTTATCTGTTTTGACGCGCGGATTTCTCAGTGTGATCACGCGCGCACGCGTGGGCATGTAGCGCCCTCCAGCGGCAATCTCGGTAACTTGATTTTTAGGGGCGAAGCTCCTTATAGCGGCACCCGTTCGTCCCTCGTAGTCCTAGTAGCACCCGTAGTGTGTAACCAGTCTTACATTTTGACCTCCAAGGTGGTGCCGGTGAGAGATTTCTTCTGTGCGTTGTTGAACAATAAAAAATTGACAGCGTGTGCGTTAAATAAAAGCCGAATTCTCCTGTCTCTCATTCCCCCTTAGCAGCCATTGGCATGTACATGGAGCACTATCTGACAAGAAAGGGTTGTTGTCACGTTATACTCACTTGGCATAACCTCTTAGTTTTAGAAACGTTTAGCGAGCGTTGGGCCGCAGGGCCATCAATACAGTGAACTAGTATATACCATGAACTCTAGGTGGGTACAGGTGGGAAGTAGACACGAAGCGCAAGCCGTAAGAAAGTGTGCGTGTGCCACCTCTCGTTTAGTTCTTGGAATGTCCGCTGGATGGCGGTGCATATGCGGAAGATATGATGAAAAGATGCGAGATGGTGGTACTTGGAGTGTTGAATAGATGGACGAACAGACAGACAGATGCATGAACGGATTCACGGATGGCTGCACCGACGGATGAACGCATGGACGGACGCAGGGGCGGATGCATGAACGAACGCTGGGACGAACGCGCAGATGGACGTGTGAACGCACGAACAGACGCACGCACGGACGGGCGAATAGACACACGGATGGTCACACAGACGGACGCATGGACGGACAGAAGCAAGAACGAATGGACGGACGGATGCTTCGCCCCACTCTCCATCATTCACTTTGTGGGAATGCTGCCATTTTTTCGGTCACAGACGCACAGACGATTTTTCGGTCACAACCAACGGTGCCTACGCCGGCGGTGGGTTTTCTGCGACACGGGCTCTTTCATGCTCTCGCGTTAAAACAAGCGAAAGAGAAAACTACTGAAACTGCTTGAAGAGCACGGAACTAAATTGTGTAATCCACACATGCTTATAATTGTTCTGGCATAGTCCCCATACACTCCGCAAGAAAAACTCATCAAGAACATTTGGCCTCGTCTCCAGGAAGCATTGGCAGCATGTGACTTTGCATTCAACATAGCAAGCATTCCCTGAATGCCAACTTTTACCCGTACCGAGGTCGAAGCTCTCAAACAATGTCAGCCAGTCACAGCGCAGATTACTGGTCTTTCTTGGCGACCTGTACATCAAGCTGTGTGCCGGTGGAGATGAAGGCCCGCTTTGCGGCATCATCACCAGTTGGATACTCCCCGTCTAGGCGGGTGCCATATACCTATTGCGGATAACGTCAACATGGAGTAAATATGGCTTAGCTCACTTTCTTACCTAAAATAGCAACCAATAAGAAGATTTCTACCAAAATTGCCATCAAAAGTCAAGAAAGTAAAAAAAAAAGAAAACCTGTATGACCATACTGTAGAGTGGTCGATAAACAATGATGCTGAGAAACTCCTGGAGGCATCGAAAGCACCGCTACGAGGATAATTCGAGTCTCAAACGAAAAGAGTTGACTTTCCTTCTGGCTGATAAAGCTGTCCTAGCATGCGAGGTCTCCCTTCAACGCCGACTGATAACCTGTATTTATTTAAGCTTGACATCCCCAGACTTGTTGCAAACGCAGTTCATTGAAGTTGCAGGGATGCTTGTTAGCGCCTAACCTTTCTGCATCGCCCCGCCACTGTGGTCTAGTGGCTAAAGTACTCGGCTGCTGACCCGCAGGTCGCGGGATCGAATCCTGGCTGCGGCGGCTGCATTGCCGATGGAGGCGGATACGTTGTAGGCCCGTGTGCTCAGATTTGTGTGCACGTTAAAGAACCCCAGGTGGTCGAAATTTCCGGAGCCATCCACTATGACGTCTCTGATAATATGGTGCTTTTGTGACGTGAAATCCCACATATCAACCAATCAAGCTTTTTGCATCTTACTGTCTGCTTCTCAAGTTTCTTGTTCACACTGCCATGTAACCATGTATTCCTTATACTCACTGAGGTAAACACTTGATAATTAGCAGCAACCAGTTGGTTAGTTTGGAGGCAGCGATGGAGAATATAGAGCAATATAGATGACGTGGCGTTGCGGAATCTTTTTTGCTTGCGTAAGTGTGGCTGTATGGTAAGGCTTTTCTATATATATATATATATATATATATATATATATATATATTTCTTATTTACATTCCATTGGTTCTAATAACTTCCCCTGTACATTCCTTGGCGTTACTGTCTGTTATATCTCATTAATATTGTGTTAAAACACGGAAATACGAGCCCTTAGGTATACACTTCTCTCCCTTATTTCATTGAACGAGGGTCTCGTACTGGCAGACTTGGTGTGTTTAGGTTGTATATGAGGGACAATTAATCAGCTGCCCGCTCATAATAAGTTCATGTGCTACGTGACGCCAAACATGCGAATAAGAGTGTTTTCACACTGGTTGTTTGGCTTATAGATGGCGCTGACTGTCACTCCTACTTCTAAATTCACATATAAACTCCAAAAAGTGGATGGAGGGACGGCCGCTGTGATAGCTCAGGGGTTAGAGCATCGAACGGGTTATTCGAAGGTCGTAAGTTCGATTCCTGCTCACAGCTGGTAATTTTTTCATCCACTTTTCTTTCTTCTTTCTTCTTATTTACATTCCATTGGTTCTAATAACTTCCCCTGTATATTCCTTGGCATTACTGTCTGTTATATCTCATTAATATTTTGTTAAAACACGGAAATACGAGCCCTTAGGTATACACTTCTCTCCCTTATTTCATTGAAAGAGGGTCTCGTACTGGCAGACTTGGTGTGTTTAGGTTGTATAAGAGGGACAATTAATCAGCTGCCCGCTCGTAATAAGTTCATGTGCTACGTGACGCCAAACATGCGAATAAGAGTGTTTTCACAATGGTTGTTTGGCTTATAGATGGCGCTGACTGTCACTCCTACTTCTAAATTGACATATAAACCCCAAAGAGTGGATGGAGGGACGGCCGCTGTGATAGCTCAGTGGTTAGAGCATCGAACGTGTTATTCGAAGGTCGTAGGTTTGATTCCTGCTCACAGCTGGTAATTTTTTCATCCACTTTTCTTTCTTCTTTCTTCTTATTTACATTCCATTGGTTCTAATAACTTGCCCTGTACATTCCTTGGCATTACTGTCTGTTATATCTCATTAATATTGTATTAGAACACGGAAATACGAGCCCTTAGGTATACACTTCCCTCCCTTATTTCATTGAACGAGGGTCTCGTACTGGCAGACTTGGTGTGTTTAGGTTGTATAAGAGGGACAATTAATCAGCTGCCCGCTCATAATAAGTTCATGTGCTACGTGACGCCAAACATGCGAATAAGAGTGTTTTCACACTGGTTGTTTGGCTTATAGATGGCGCTGACTCTCACTCCTACTTCTAAATTCACATATAAACCCCAAAAAGTGAAAGAGGGACGGCCGCTGTGATAGCTCAGTGGTTAGAGCATCGAACGTGTTATTCGAAGGTCGTAGGTTCGATTCCTGCTCACAGCTGGTAATTTTTTCATCCTTTTTTCTTTCTTCTTTCTTCTTATTTACATTCCATTGGTTCTAATAACTTCCCCTGTACATTCCTTGGCATTACTGTCTGTTATATCTCACTATATATATATATATATATATATATATATATATATATATATATATATACATCAAAGGAACGTCATGCTAACCTTGCGGTTTGTTTCGTTGTTGACGTTTACATGACTTGATTCATGGGGGCATTCGAGAAAACAGGATAAGAGTCATCAGCCTCATTTCTGTCTCGCTTCCCAAAGCGTTGTTTGGTTTATTGTATGACTAATCACGTTTTTCTTAATTTTTAGAACCACAATTTTGCCAGATTGTATTGTGCTTTCAACATGCACTTACGATTGACTTGGGGTTGCGCTCTCGGTTAGGGAGACGATACGAAGGGCAGGCTACGAAGCACACAGGACAGTCCTTTAACAGAACGAGCGCAAAGCTCAGCGCCAAGCTACATAAATCAACTCGGCCCTTAAGCCGCATTATCGCGCAATTTGACGAAGTTTCTTTCATAGTAAAGCTTACTGGAATGGTTCCTATTATACTTGTTAAAGAAAACCTGAAAATCAAGAGACAAATGCAAGTACTCAGCCATCTGGTAAGAAAGAGATGAGGGCTTTTACTACATTTGTATTATTGCAGTGATATTCGATTAGTATTAATATATAAACGACTATCTAAATTAGTTCATTGTATTTAACTTCAGCAGCCTTCTCCTGACGTTTTTGCTGCAGCTCAGTTAGAAGCCACACGCTGGTTGCTGAAACTACCACAACCGATCTTTGGCATTTTATACAATTACCGATAGAAGTCAATCACAAGTTCAATGTTACTCTTCATCGCAAATTGATTTTTCTTTTCTCAAATTGATTAGCTTATAGATAGGCTTTGAAGCATGCTAAAAAATGAAAGTTCATCAATAAATAGCAAAAGCCAAAAAGGAACCAAGCGCTTCGATGATTATGATATAGTATTTTTTTTCGCGCTTCAAGAAAGTATAACTCCGCAAGCAACCAATTAAAGTGTATGTTCGGGGAAATAATAGGTGTTCATGCCGTTCAAAAACCAGACAAAGGCACATTCGGAAACCACTGTGATGCAACGGCAGCATACAATTAGCTCTGACTGCTCAGTGATATCAATAAGTCCTTTGGTAAAGGCTCAGTGTGTGTGTGTGTGTGTGTGTGTGTGTGTGTGTGTGTGTGTGTGTGTGTGTGTGTGTGTGTGTGTGTGTGTGTGTGTGTGTGTGTGTGTGTGTGTGTGTGTGTGTGTGTGTGTGTGTTTGTGTGTGTGTGTGTGTGTGTGTGTGTGTGTGTGTGTGTGTGTGTGTGTCGAGTTTACTTTCCTATTGTCAGACAACGACAGCAAAATTACGTTGAAGAGCAATAAGCTCACTTCATTCCGAATATTCCAGTTGTGTAATTTTTACTTGCAATCTTCAAGCTGTCCTCCTCACATGGTCTTGCAATGTTATTTACCGTGTTGTAAAGTAGTGTTTTCCTTGAAAAAATGGAGTAACTCTAAAAATGACGTAGTCTGAACCTATTCAGCCTTAGCACACACTTAGATACCGAGTGCAGCTTTTTGGTTCGGTATTCAGAGTGTGACCGTTTTCTTTGTTTTTACTTTGTTAGTCTATTGCTGCGACGTCGAGCATTTCCTGTTTTCAAACAAAAGATCGTGGCGTCTGTGGTGTCAAGATGTTTAGAGGGCGTCACAGAGCAGTTCCTTAGGACCACAATAAAGTTATTTGTCTGTCTGTCTGTCCACTCCCACTGCGGGAGGATTACGAGCATTCCGCAGCTGCGAGGGATATTCGTGCTGTCTAAAAAGTTCCTTTGTGCCAATTGTTTTGCTGTTGTCGGGAGCATTTTAAAGACGATTGTCTTTCTTAGGGACATTCGACGCAAAAATTTTGGTCTATCTGTCTGTACATTTGTCTGTTTGTTCACCCTTAACGGTACTATAAACGGCACCAAAGTGACCACACGATATTCCAAACGGCCGACCTCATCCGCAGCACCCACCAGTATTGCTCAAGGGTAAGTGTTCATACTTGTCTGATTGCTAATTAAAAAGCAACTATTGCGCATATCTGAGGCACTATAGCAACAGGTCAATATTAGGTATGGGTACTTTTTACGAGAAAAGGCATACATAAGTAATTTTAAGGATCATAGCTTTTATAACGCTGCACTGGCCATGTAACGCTTGCACGAAACGGCAAGTGTTTCCAACGCTTTGCTAAGACGACACAATGATGGCACCTGCCTGTCGCGTTGCGTTGTACACCTTATCATCTCGAGACAGGCGCGCAGGGCGCGTTCCCCGCTTTCTGGAATAACTGCCGGATAGCGATCACGTCTAACGTGTGACGTCACTTGATGCGCTCGTTCACTTCCGTTGCACGCTCGAGGCACTCTAATATATAACGCAGTGCCTCCGGAATACCATTCATCAATTTTCTTGCACTTAACATCAAATAAACGTTACGTTCAATCTCTCCAGACGCAAGACTATTGTCTTTCGGCGGCATTTGCGGTGTAGCATGCAGATACGGGGCCAATGTTTTAAATCATTTCTTAGCGAGATTCGGTGACTTTGAGCGTATCTATCTATCTATCTATCTATCTATCTATCTATCTATCTATCTATCTATCTATCTATCTATCTATCTATCTATCTATCTATCTATCTATCTATCTATCTATCTATCTATCTATATATATAGATAGATAGATAGATAGATAGATAGATAGATAGATAGATAGATAGATAGATAGATAGATAGATAGATAGATAGATAGATAGATAGATAGCCACCTACGAGTTTTAGCTATCCTGGCCGTTTCGATAATGGTATCGATGCAAAACTTGGTATGGCGTAACATGACTGTATGAAGAACGTATCTGACTAGTCATAACATAAAATTCATGACATGTATGTCATGAATATCATGATTCACATTTCAGGGTCCTGCAGCTATCGCGGTGCCATGCATTCATATGACATGTTGCAAAACTGGTATGGTATATGCATGATTGCATGGCGAACACAAGTGACAGACCCTAACATGAAAATCATAGCATCCGTGCCATGTAACGACAAGACTACATGCCACGCTCATGATGCGCACGCAGCCGTTTCGCAAGCGTCACTTATACCAAATTTGGTATTACGGGACATGGTTGAATGACGAAGGTATTATACGGGTGCAAACATCATAAACATGAGATGCGTGCCATGTAACACCACTACATGCTACGCTCATGATGCGCTCGCGGCCGTTTCGCTCGCTTCACATGCACCAAACTCGGTACTACGTGACGCGAACGGACGACATAGGTAAATGACACATTCAAACATGATAATCACGACTTGCGTGACATATAACAACATGACTGAATGCCACACTGATAATGCGCTCACGGCCATTTCGCTAGCTTCACATATGCCAAATTTTGTATTGCGTGACACCAATGGATGATGAAAGTATATGTGACTGGTGCAAACATGATAATCATGAGATGGTGATCATATGAGAACATGACAACATGCCACAGTCAAGGTGCCAATGCATTTCGACATGACGCGGTACGCGTGCTCGCCGGCGTTCATTTCGTCGCGTCACGCCGGCGTTGCCATGCCAGGCGCCGGTCCTGCCATATACTCGCAGGCGCGCGCCGCGCTGCGTTGCGTTGACGCATGCGCTTTTCAGCACGTTCGGTGTCCCTCCGTCACAAGTGTAGGGAGCAAATCGGCGCGAAATGCAGCATGTCGCATTTCGTGTGAGTTGCCGTCGGGCTGCGCCGACGGGCGCTGGTCGCGCCTGGCCTCAGACTATATAGAGTGGTCGCGTTTTCCGAACGTTGCGTCGCTGTGGCCATCGCTCGCGCGCGTCAACTCCACATTGGAGTATATTGGGCCCTTCATGATGCACTCGCGGCCTTTTTGCTGGCTCGGCATATACCAAAGTAGGTGTTACGTGACGTCAATGGATGACAAAATATTTGAAAGGTGCAAACATGATCATCCCGACATGCGTGTCATGTCAAAACATGACAACATACCACGCTTATATAGCGTGCTGGCATCGTTTCGCTGCTCCACGTATACTAAATGTGGTATCACGAGACGTGAATAGATAACGAAGGTAAACAACACATCCAAACATGATAATCATGACACAGAAGTCATGTACGGCGTCATTGCGGCATCATCACCTCATAGCATTGGGCTGATTTTAAAGTGACATATCAACATTTCTCATTCATGCTTCGCATATCATCGATATCCGCTGTACGTGGAATCTGCCAATTTTTTCCCACTGTGTTTCTTTAAAAGCTGCCGCACTTGAACAAACAAAAAGCAATTTTTTTCTGAATTTTTATATCCCTTTTATAATTGTGGTGAGGTACCTCAACACAGGGTGGTGGAAGCAAGGCCGATTTAGATTGAGTGGTAGGCCTTACTAATACTGCACCGTTTTAGATTGGATGTCTCAGCGTTACCAATGTAAGGTACCAAGCTGAATTTGGCAAACTACGATTAAGGTCAATCTGAAACTTATCGCTGTCAGGGTTTTTCTTTACGCCCCGCCGCGGTGGTCTAGTGGCTAAGGTATTCGGCTGCTGACCCGCAGGTCGCGGGATTGAATCCCGGTGGCGGCGGCTGCATTTCCGATGGAGGCGGAAATGTTGTAGGCCCATGTACTCAGATTTGGGTGCACGTTAAAGAACCCCAGGTGGTCGAAATTTCCGGAGCCTTCCACTACGGTGTCTCTCATAATCATATGGTGGTTTTGGGACGTTAAACCCCACTTATCAATCAGGGTTTTTCTTTACTTCCAGCAGTTATCTCACGCTAAGATTGTCATTACACTTTCATTATGTATCTAAAAGTACCTATTGAGAAGCTCAATAGGTCGAGAAATAGGTACTAAAGTTTAGAGTCAATAATTATAACTGTGTTGGGTTTGCATCATAGAAAATGTCCTGAATACGAATATTTCCAGATAATGCTGGTCCATTGTTGGTAAAAGAAATAATTACAATTGCAGAGTTGGATCACCGTTTTGTTATTGAATATTTTACAATGCAAATCCTCTGACTTGTTGGGGAGGAGGAGGTAAGTTTATTTACAGAAAGGCAGAGAGGTCGGCCTGACTGATAGCATGCTCTAGCCTGCTACTCTACACTGGGGGAAGGGAAAGGGGAAAAGAAAGAATAAATGAATGACGATGGTGAGATAGAGCGGTGAGTACGTAGTGTTCTTTCTAGTTGAGACACATTTCATAGCCGCGCACATAGTCCAGTTGTTTCCAAAAACGTTATAACTGCTCTTGTGACCGCAGTTGCACTGTTGGTGTCTTGCCAAGGGCCCAACATGGTCTCAACAGTTAATGACCTACTGCGATATAGTTCAGTAGAAGAAATCAGTGTTTGTCGTTCACGTGCTTATGCTGGGCAGACACAAAATATGTGTTCAAGTGTTTCTGGCATATCACAGTGTTCACAATTAGGACCGGTGTCACTGCGACCGATGATATGTGCGTAACGTCTGGTGTACGCTACACCAAGACAAATGCGGTGGATAATACTTGTGTGTTGCCGCTTCAATTTAGGGGGCATGCGGAATCTCATTTCCGGGTCCCATTTGTGAAGTCGCTGGTGTCGCCGTTCCGGTTTGGTCCAGTGCTGAAGTGTGTAGCTGTGCATCACGCAGCGAAGCAGGGCGTTCGTGTCAGCTCGTGAAAACGCAATGCGTACTTCAGGGGCACTGCTTAAGGCATTTTTAGCTTCAGCGTCTGCCTCTTCGTTTCCCATCACGCCGCAATGAGCGGGAATCCACTGGAAAGTTATAAGATGACCATCTGTTGAAGCAACCTGAATAAGTTCTGTGATTTCTATTGCCAAGCTGTAATATGGACCTTGCTTTGTGATGCAATTAATGGTTTGCAAAGCGGGTTTGGCATCACAGAAAATCGTACAGGCTCGAGGTTGCTCTCCGGAAATAAATCTTATTGCCTCCCGGATAATGCGACTTGTTGAAATTTTCTTGTGCCTTATAGGACTTGTTGAAATTCTCTTGCGCCTTATAGAATATGTACATAGTTGTAAGTGTGTGCGACAATGAAGGTTTGCAGAACAGGGTGAGGGCAGGGGTGTGGTCGGGCAACCTACGCCTATGAATACGACTACGCGTATTTCATTTTCAAGATTACCATGTGCTACTGTAAGCAAGCTGCTGATTTGCTCGCAATGAGCTAGAAAAATATGCTGTCAACTCACGTCCATCTAATTTGACAAGGATAAGAATCATTTCTTATCAAGCTAGATTTTTCCTTCTTGTGCTACTACGGACAGAACAGCTCTTCGATCATTTCTGAAATGAAGAAAAATGTGGAGTAGCTCAGTAAGAGCTGCAGCAGCACGAGTTTGTGCACTGTGATGCTCCACAAATTTGTAATTCTCCCTTCTTGCATCCATGCGTCGAGACGAGTCTGATTGCTGCGCCACGTTCGTGCTTGCTCCACCTTGTATTTGTGCCTTTCTCACAGGGTACGGGTTGTATTATTCAAGAATGTTTATTTGTTTATTTTTTGGTAGCAGCAACAGCAAAAGAGATTGCCACCTCTGCCACTTCTGCTGCAGACGGCTGCATTTTCTTTTTTCCTTGTGTTTCGACATGGACAGACGAGGCAATCGAAAGATGAAGTTTGTGTGGGCAAACAGAGTCGTTCTATTTATCAGGCACAGCTTCCGATCAGTAACCTCACTCGTGTCGCCTGCTTGAACAGCGTAGACTATCGGCGTCGTCTACGTATAGTGTAAGGCAATCGCTATGTGGTCTGCCACTAGGCCTTTTCGCGCAAGGAGGCAAGCGTGTATTTCTCGTTGCTTTCCATACCAAACAGACACTAAAGAGGGACAGAAAGAATCACCGCTGAGAAACGTAGAGGGGATACAAATCAGTTGCCTTCCCAGCACCGGCTAAGTGTATCCGTATGCCGTAGTACCAGTAAGCCTTTTGCGGGGCTAACGTATTCACTTAGCTAGCCTGCAGTTATATTTCAGCGGCTTCCTCGAGTAATGCCAGTGATTCCTGCTTTCGGGCTCGTGTTTATTTTTCTAGCGAGGAAGATATCGCTGACGCCTTTTTCGGACGTAAACGAAAGCTGCGCCTTCTCAGCGACGCCTTTTGATGAGATGGGCGAAACAGGTCGTCAATACTACGAACGTGTCTCGCATTCAATATTAACCCGCGTGCCTTTATATAGGCAGGAATAACACGGTTGACGTCGGCAGGAATAACACGGTTGACGTCGGCCTCAATGGTGATGTCGTTCTTCTGCTTTACTGGAGATTTATTTGGCCTCGGATAGGAAAGAGAGACAGGTCAACGGAACCTGGAGAACGTGGGCTACAATCTTAAGGTAGAGCTGTGAGACATGGAAGAAAAATTGGCTTGAAAATTTCGGTAGATTACTCTAGAGGAGATAAGGCTGAAGGAAGTGCGGAGTGTTAATCCTTCTTCGTTTCTCTTCGATCTTTTTTTTTCTTTCCCCCTCTCCCTTTATTTCTGTAATTTCCAGATTTTGTGTGTTTTTCTCTCTATTTCTATTTATTTCTATTATCACCAAGGCATTCCAGGAACAACAGAATGAAGATTTCTCTTTGAAGAAAGCACAAGCTAACATGGCCATCCTACATGTGTTTTTGCCTAGGTTAATAATATCATCAAGGCACTCGAAAAAGTTGCACCATCTCCCGCTAAAGGGAACCATGTGTGGATGCGAAGCAGCGAGGAGATGGTGAACGGCTCCCACAGAAAAGGGTCTATACGTCGCTTTCAGCAGGTGCCCCTACATTCAGAACCTCTACCGGACTAACGCTGCAGGTGACCATCTAATGATGCTGGTGACCGCTGCCGGTGACCATGATTATAGCACTGCTAAACAGCCGATCACTCAACGCACACGCCAGAGACAGCGAAATTGATTCGGGCGCACGTTAAACAACCCCAGGTGGTCGAAATTTCCGGAGCCCTCCACTACGGCGTCTCTCATATTCATATGATATGTTGGGACGTTAAACCCAACATATAAAACAATCAATCAATCAGAGACGGCGAACTTGATTCCGTGTACTCGTTCGGGTGTAGTAAGAGAACATCTCGTTGCCTCCGCCGCGGACTCGGGAGATACGGGGGGGGGGGATTGGCCCAATTTTTCGGGAGTTAGCTGACGTTCGCGCCACCTGGGAGCGACAACACAACGCACTAATAATGCGTTCAATAGTGGGCGTGCAGATAAACAGGTGGCGTGATAATATGCTAACTAATAGAGTCTACTCTGTTCACTAACGACAAGGAGGGGGGGTGGCAATGACGAGTCCGGATTTTGATACATGGAGCCTAGGGGGATTTTCGCAACTCAGATGATTAAATAACTCTGCCGAGAACAAACCTGCAGAGCCATCAACTGACCCGAGTACACGCAGACCATTCCTCACGTACACAGGCAGCCCAATCGGTTTCATTATGCAAATTTTATGCTTGTGCTAATTTTATGCATTATGCTAACTCCAACAAGAGGTATTTGTGTACGTAAACGCTTATAAAATGGGTGTTCTCAACTTTCTATAGCTTTGCAAACAGTCTTTTCGTGCACTTCCGACCTGTTGATTCCCTCGGCGTCATCGACAACCGACAATCGGCACATAATTATCAAGCAGTTATTGCCTAAGCTTCCCCGCACCATGAACTCGCAGGTCCTCTTCTAAAATTCGACTCTCGCCGCCGACACATTTTTATTTTTTTTATTTTTTCAGTAAATCATTCTGTAGGCAAACAACAAAGCACTTAACTTATTCCTCATTATACTGTCGAAAATATTAGGCCTGACTCTTAACCGTAACTTCCGCTAGTGTATGTACCAACACATCGCTGTTCAATGCGTTTCTCGGTGTAGCGGAATAGCTTTGCAGTGCATTATGTTATGTTTCAGTGGAACATTCCAAGCGTAATATCAGAGTCTCGTCTTTTAGCTTTATATCTGTGTTTGTAAAACACCAGCATAGCACAAGATTTCAGCGAGAACATATGATAATCGCATAGACGACCAGTCCTACATATCGCCCTCCGACAGTGCTTCATATATCTTTTAATAATGTATGTATTAAAAAATAAACGCTACGGTCAATGCGTGCCTGCATCTCTGTACACAGTGAGTGTGGACGACAGTGTGTGTTTTAACGCGGTTGCGTTAAAGAGTTCGTTTCGCTGAAATTCCGGCGTTGATGTTAGCGTCGGCCTCGTTCGTTGTGAGAGAAAAATGACCATCTTTTGCGTGACCGAAAAAATCAAGAACAATACAAATAAATAAATAAATAAATAGTTAAAAATCCTGGAGCAGAGTGGGGACCAAACCAGGGTTGTTTTGGTCCAAGTGGCAATCAAACCCGGGTTCTTTGCGTGGCAAGCGGATGTCCTACCACCCGTTCGCGCATCCGCTTGTAGAAACAGTGAAAAAGAAATTCCTCTGCTTGGAAATGTTGTGAAAGTAGTTTTCCTGCTTCACAAACATACACCTCCTATATGCATACTTCAAGATGCAACATGAAATATTGCATTAAGAGTGCGTTGTACAAGCGTCCACTGCAAGTTCAATGAATATAGGTGATACGAAAAGGTTTCATGCACTAAGTGTTTCAAGTACGCACGAGAAACAGCATGTCACTATCACGTTCAACTTGTAAAGGCGAAGCTTTAGGGTCCTCTAATTTTTTTATTTCTTGGTTGGAATGTTGTCACTAGGGAACATGCAATCTATTTTCTTTATTTAATTCAGCAAAGGAAAGTTTTTCATCGCATTCAGCGTAGGCTTATACAGTTGACATAATCATTAATTACGTCTAGTTACTTAGCATTCAGTGTCTCACAAAACATTGCCTTATTTCTTCTTGCCCTTCCTAATCTCTTCATAATGTTCTATTCGTGAACTTTAGGTAATTGATTCGATTCTGCAGCTGCCACAATTGCGGTTTACTGAGCGTACAACGCGAGAACTTCCACATAAATAGATATATAGCTTCACGTGAGAAAAATTAACAAACTCAAACAATGAAAGGCGACACGAAACCCTCCATTGAAGCATCTCCTATATACAAACATATGCAGGGGGAAAGGGGCATCAAACCCGTCGAATTAATCAATCATTCCTGTGTATTTCGTCTGTATCTCCAGCTTTCAATTTGAACCACTTTAGGTGCAATTCTTGAGGCCTTCGCACGTGCGCCATACCTGAAATACGCGATATAAAACGATCGAGTGAAGACGCCATTCTCGAACGAAATGAGTTTGCGTTTGAAATTTGTCGATGGCCTCCGTCCTTCGGCTTCACCAGTCGTCGTTCGCCCGCTCCGATCACTCACGGTGCACCAATGGCGGCCCTGCATCACCGGAGGCAGCCAATCTACAAGCTGTCAGAGGCAGCTCCTTGTACACGATGGCATTTTTACTTCTTTCTGAGCGCCTTTGTAGTTCGTGTTGTATTCTTGTTCATCTTTTTTTTCTCGGAATTCCAGCACGTGTAGTTATAACGCAAGTTCTCATTTGGTTTTTGTTTGTTCATTGCCCGGTACCATCGTTTGGTTGCTCTGTTCCCATTAAATACACCTCGCGATGCAAGCGCCTGCTAATGCAAGAAAAGACAATAAAAGAGGACGCCCGTGTGAACGGCACTGATTTTTTTTGTGTCTAGAATGACCGCTGGCCATTCTCTGTCCTTCCTCGGAACATGTGGGCACTTAAGCTACGACTAATTGAAGCTGAAGTGCACCGAAAGCAGTACAATGAGCTCCAAAAAGAATACGAAAAGGCACAGCCACGCATTTTCACCCGTCAGAGTCTGTTATTGTCTATTTTAATTACATCTCCGTTGTTATAGTACAGTGTATATTGTGGCACTTTCCTTTTTTAAACTACGCCGACTGCGTCACATCATCGTCTCCTCAGAATAGCCCCTGTGCTTCATTGATCTTGTAATATGCACTCGTACCGTATACGTATATACCATTATTTTCTGGTTGTTTGCACACATTCACACACTATCTTTAAAAGTGCACAAGAAAAATGCACTATGCTGACCTTTACTGCGTAGGTAAATGACCATTATTCGATGTCAAAAAAGAGAGAAGTCGAGAATGAAAAAAAATGGTAGTGGAAGTGGGGCGCTTTGTTTTCACGCTACTATATATGAGCAAGTTTCCAAATAAAAACCAACTCCTCTTTGGCGAGGCAATATCTATGAGCTCGTGTAGTTAATGATGTGATCCTGTTCATTTTCCGGCTGCTGTGAAGGGGCTGAGTAAAGTGCATATGGGCACCGTAAGGCGCCTGCAGACAGGTACTCTACTCTGTTCTGCAATTCTCAAACACTCGGATCCGAACGCGGATGCGTAGTACGCACACTGTGGGGAGACCTGTCACATCTTGCACATGGTGTGGGCATGTGTGAAAAAATCATCTATAGACCCCTTCTTCTCCCTCTTCCTGAGAGGCATGGGAGACTGCCCTCCTAAACTGCTCCTCTCTGGAGTCTCAATGGACTCTGGTGAGGTGGGCCTGAGTCGGAACTCGTCAGGCGGCGTCTCGGACTAGGGACGTGGACCATGTAGCGGGGTCGTACTTTGGCCCCCAAACTCTTTCTTTCTTTTTTTTTTCTACAATAAATGTTGACTTCTCGCTCTCTCAGTAGAATGAAGTTTCTTTTTCATAAACGTTGTCTTAGCTCCTGTAACTGTTAGCGAAGATGAAGTGACTCTGCGCAAAAGTGTGAGGAGGAGGAGGAATAAACATTTATTTTCCGAAAACTTCTAGCGCAAAAGTGTGAACTTTCTTTATTTCCTGTCAGCCCACCTCATGCTACTTCTTGCCTCCTTGAAATGAAAAAAAAATTCCTTTCTGCACAAGTTTTAGATATTTGCGTATATAGGCACTTGTCAAGTATGCTATTTTTTATTTTTTTGTTAACAAATATTTATACATCTAACTGAAGTTTTTATAGAAAATTGACATACCAATTAGTAGAACACCACAGGTGCAGGCATCTCTGAACACCGCTCGAGAGCCTGGAAACATTTGATGGTATTAAATTTCTAAAAAACTAAAACCTCTAAAGAACATCATAACGAAGTGGTTGTTTAAGAATAGTGGTGTATTTTAATTAAACAGAAGCGAACAATGCATCAGTAATGCTATAAAACAGGTCGAAAAAATGTGATCGAGTCCTTGAAGCGGTAATTTGGGATGATGTAGTTTAAAATTATTGCTTGGCGCCTTCAGCTATATATTGCTTGTACCTACCTTCCTGTGAAAAGCATTGTGACATAACCAAAGAGGCAAGCACACGTTATTAATATTTCAAGTTACATGAACGCACAACAGTTCAAAAATTATTACGAAAAAAGCTGGTCTGAATACCCCCCCCCCCAAAAAAAAAAAAGAAAATACACAAGATGATTCTTCTATCTCAATTTTTTTTCGGAATCCGAGAACGTTAATCTCCATCCACTATGATTCCAGGCTGTTCTTTTTTCAGCAAAAAAAACTTTCTATTAGTCTCCTCTTGATTTACCTAATCAGACGGACTAAATAGAATCAAATCGCGTCACGTGATTATGACTAGAAAAGCGTATAACGGTAAGTCCGACCTGATGCAAAAGCTGGAAGTGTGCTGGGCGCATAACCTGATGCAAAAGAGAAAACAAATAAAAAACAATAGGACAAACACGGAGAAGACGCAGCTGGATGAAACACCTGAGCATTTGAAGATGACATTCAGTGGTACAAAGCAGAACACTCAATTGTTGGCTCTATCTCAAGTTAACATAGTTTTACAAATGCCTGAATAGCATGCCTCACCCCTCAAGGAGTTTGGAATGTGTCCGCCATCATGAATTTCAGTTTACTCAGGTTGACGCCACTTAAACATCATGGTGCGAGCCGGCAGCATCAACATAGAAGACACGTGACATGACTATTTAGCTCAGAAATAGCCTCCGCCCGAGCAAGACGGTGACCAGTGTGGTCATGTTGTTCGGAAAAGGTCGCTCCTGGAGTGCGAAGCGACAAGCTTTGGGGATGTGGATTCGTTCTTCGGCCTGCTGCCGACCCGATCCGCTCTTTGCAGTGTTTGCTGGTGCTGGTCTCATACTGATCCTTTCTCAGTCTATCACTATACCGTACATTCTTCTCTCAATTCTTTCACACCCTTTCTATTTCCTACCTTCTTTCAAACCTGCGATACATGAGCAGTGCAGGGGGCACTCTATAGCCCTTCTGCCATTCTGTCCAACGAGAGATATATTTGAGCGATTGAAAACGTTGCTCTCCGCAGGTGTTTTGCTCAATCGCAGGTGCTTCTGTTGCCGCTTTGAGGGCCGGCAGATGTTTTTTAGGTACACTGTTGTGATGGCATGGGAAAGTGAGTAAACGACGGTACTAAAAAGGATTACTTGCCATCGACCTCACAATAGTGTAAAAAATAATAAAAATACTTGAACATCCCGGGTTTTGCAACTATTTTGCATTTAAGATACGGTAAGGAGTGCATGCAGTTGACTACTATCTTTATTGTTCAATTAGCCGTAATATTTGGTGTGCCTCGGCTATTGAGGTAAGCAAGCACAAACGAAGTAAACGAGCTGTCGCTTGCATAACCGGGCTTCGCCGATCTAAGCCATATACCTTTTAGGCGCGAAGCTCCTTATAGCAGCACCCGTTCGTTCCTCGTAGCCGTTGTAGTATGTAACAAGTATAACATTTGGACCCCCAAGGTGGTGCCGGTGAAAGACAGGAGCATTCGGCTTTTAGTTAACGCACATGCTGCGATCCCCATTAGCAGCCATCAGCATGTACATTGAGCCCTTTCTGACAAGAATGGGTTGCTACGTTATACTCGCTGGGTGTAACCTCCTCAGTTTTAGAGAGGTTTAGCTAGCGTTGAGCCGCAGTGCCATGAATACAATGAACTAGTATATACCATGAATGAACTCGAGGTGGTTAAAGGTGGGAAGTAGATACGAAGCGCAAGCCGTAAGAAAGTAAAAGCCGAATTCTCCTGTCTCTCATTTCCCATTAACAGCCATTGGCATGTACATTGAGCACTACCTGACAGGAAAAGGTTGCTACGTTTTATCGCTGGGCATAACCTCCTTTCTTTTGGAAAGGTTTAGCGAGCATTCGGCCGCAGTGCCATGAATACAATGAACTAGTATACACCATGAATGAACTCAAAGTGGTTAAAGGTGGGAAGTAGATACGAAGCGGAAGCCGTAAGAAAGTAAAAGCCGAATTCTCCTGTCTCTCATTTCCCATTAGCAGTCATTGGCATGTACATTGAGCACTATCTGACAGGAAAAGGTTGCTACGTTATACTCGCTGGGCGTGACCTCATTGGTTTCAGAGAGGTTTCGCGAGCGTTGGGCCGCAGTGCCATGAATACAGTGAACATACCATGAACTCGAGGTGGTTAAAGGTGGGAAGTAGACCCGAAGCGCAAGCCGTAAGAAAGTGTGCGTGTGCCACCTCTCGTTTAGTCCTTGGAATGTCCGCTGGATGGCGGTGCTTCTATATGGGGAATATATGATGAAAAGATGCGAGATAGTGGTACTTGGAGTGTTGAATAGATGTACGAACGGTCACAGTCCGCAACAGATGCATAGATGGACGCATGAACGGACGCAGGGGCGGATGCATGGACGAACGCAGGGACGGACGCACAAACAGACGCACGCACGGACGGGCGGATGGACGCATGGACGGTCACACAGACGGACGCATGGACGGACTGAAGCAAGAACGAAAGGACGGACGAATGCTTCGCCCCACTATCCATCATTCACTCCGTTGATATGCTGCCAATTTTTTTTTTTTTTTGCCGACCTGCTGTCCACTGGTTCGGAGCCGAACAAGGCTTGCGGAATCGCGCACAGAAAACATCGGAATCGTTCACCAGTTACATCGAAGATATTATTGGTGTTTGCAACCGTGTCAACACCGCCATGCCCGAGTCGGGCATGGCGGTGTCGAGATATTGGTAATTCAGTGATAAAAGATGCGCTTCTACTGATATTTCTGCAAATACTCAGACAGTGCTTTATAGAGATTTGGCATGAAAGAAATGAGCTTTGAAAATTACGGCACCGATTTAGCAATGCTTTGGGTTAGTGTCGGTGCTGTCACGTAGTGCTGTGACTTGTAGAGAAGGAACTTGAACGTGCTCTTGGGGAACCACTCGACGGCCTTAACATCCGACAAGTGCCGGTGATGCTTCGGTGTGAATCACAAGAACGCTGGATATTGGCTGAGCACGCTGTTTATATAGTCGATTGTGTTCAGGCTAGCACCTCTTGTGAACACGTCAGCAGCATGAAATGTGATACCATCATTCCGTCATGATAATGCTAGGTACCTACTTTTACGCTTGTGCAGACGAACGATACAAATGACAACAGGGCACGTCCATCGCGTCCAACCAAAAGGCATAATGGGGCAAGGTATACGGCCTTATACTGTGTACCAAGTCTGCGGCAGTGGCGAAGTGCTTTCTTCCAAAGACACCACGGAGACTATTCCGTCCAGGCAGTGTAGTGAGTAAGCAAGATACACAATTCAAGCACTGTGTACGTCTCGTACTCAGCATGGACGCGTTCGAGGGAACGACGCTCTTTAGCACTGTTGTACTTCTCGTCTCACGTTTCGCTAAAAGTGCACCAAAGCAGAAACACCTTGAGGAGAAAATTAAGAAGAAAAAATAGATAACTTGCCGAACAAACTATCCGGCGGGGAACAACTAAAATTGCAGTCAGATGTCCTTGCCTCGCCAACACTGTCCATACGCCCAGAGTAAGATCTCGTGTCAGCGGGACGAAACAGTCTCCAGCCCCACCACTCGTTGAAGAAATGGCGATGGGCGCTGCGCCCTCTTTGAGCAGTCATGCTGTGCGTGGCAAGATAAGAGACCTTCTTCTCTGCCCGTATAGCTGCTGCATAAAACATGAAGACCGTTGAATTGGACCCAAACTACAACGTGCACGGCAAACACTCCAACCACGCCTTTCGCTGGGCACTCCACAGTCACAACACTCCATCTCTTCTCTCTCTCTTTTTTTTTCATCAGCCGTAGCCAGTAGAAAACGGGCGGTCTTAAGAGTCATCGTCACTTCAGTGGTCCCGCAACTCGATTCATCACACTGTTTTCATTTTCTGTTTGTTTGCCAACGTGCACTTACAAAAAAAAGTGCAGTATCTGGGTACATCTGAAAGCCCCACCACCCGGTAATGTGTTCATTTTTACGTATCACTCCCTGGTTGGACCCCGTGATTCTGTATATGATGAAACCATCTTCTTTTTTCTTTCTTGGCACTTTTCTGTGGCGATCATGGTTAAAATCGTCCTAACGTGTGCTTACCACACCTCAGCGTGTTGCGCCACCACCAACCAAAAACAATCATTCTTGATTCAGCTGACTGAACAGAAAACCTGTCCACCGTACGTGTTACAAATTCACTGAGTGCTTTGCTTATTTTGTTTCCTTACAGTGTCTCAGTTTGATTGCGTAATGTAGACTGTTCGGTACCGCGACCCTTCGACTCGATTTGTTGCGTTGTCCACGTGGCTATCTCATCTCTAGATTAGCCGGTCTAAGAGAAGTTCGTGAAACTAGCCGTCTGTGTGGTCGATGCGAGATTTGTTTTATTAGCTGAAATGCTTGCCTGGGAGTGTTGGTATGATAAAGAGAGGGAAAAAAACGTGCAAGCTACGAAGCACCAGGAACAAAAAAGATACAAAGAGCTCTGTTGTCTATGTCTTTCTTTTTTCGGATGCGCCAATTACCACGCTGTTTTCTTTCTACTATTTTGTTGCATTACTATTAGCTACCATTGTTTCGTAAAATCTTGAAATCACTTGTCTTTGTAAGCATCGTTTACGGAAACATGAAATGTATAAAATTTCAATTCACAAAATTATGCAAATGACGTATTTGAATACAGAATTGAATTAGAGCCACAGATATTGACTTATGTACTTTCTGAACCCATACATCAAGAAAACTCTGAGTGATATATGTTTTGTCACATGAACGACGTAGTGATTCCAAGCCCTCTCAGAATACAATTTAGAAGTTGTATCAGGAACCTGGCAGCCAAAAATATGTTTCTATAGTTAAACGTATGTTATGACAGTATGTAGCACCACCTCAAGGGTGGTCTTTTTCTGAAACATTACTGCGCACCCGACATGACTCCACCAACCACATTGCTGAAGAACACAAACAAGAGCTGCTAAACAGTTTGTCTAGATGGAGTAAAAGTACCTAGGTTTATTTATTTCTGACGTCTCATAATTGAATTTTTCACAACATTGATTATGGTTTTCATTTCTATAACCACAAGCAGGTCTGATCAACATATGCCGATTTCAATCAAATTCTAAGAAGGCGACTGCATATAGCTTCAGCTAAAAAACCAATATTTTTGCCAATGTCACTGTTTTTAAATAACTGAATTGCAACAGCATGAGAAAAAAGCGCAAGTGACCGCGTGATTAAACATTGTTTTTCTGTGAGTTGCTGCTAAGATGTGCGTCGCGGTTTTCGAAAAAAATTTTTCATGTAGCAAAGTTCAGTCTGTATTGGGTTATGCTATGAATACATTGTATCTTTCAAATATGCCAAAAATTAAACAAGCAACGAGTACTTTGACAATACATACTGCAACGGTTTTATTTTATTTACGAATATACGGCTGCTTGTTGAGTTAATTTCTTGGTCAATTAATCGAGCTACACACATCGAGTTAGTTGAAATTAATCCTGGCCATCAATCAATTGCCTGTGTTCGGTCAGCCAGGAGCGATGTTGCGGCAGAAAGACAGCCCTCACTGTGCTGTGTTTTTTTTGTTTGTTGTAAGTTTAGCGTGCACTGATCTTTTTGGTTGTATCAGCTTGAAGGTCTCCCTGTTCCATAGAGTGGCTGATAGGCTAGGTTGTTTTTCGACACAAGTCATCAACACAAAGAACATCATATTCGGAGAAAATCTTTCCGTATTCTGTAGAGAAAACAGAAAGGCCCAAGGAAAATAAGCTGGGAAAGAGGCTAACCTCTAAAGGGTCTGGTACTAGTTTACGCTGAGGGTGGGAAATGTGAATAGAGAGATGGTGTGAAAGAGGCGGAACGAGGCTTTCACCATTTGCAAGGCCACACCACGTAGTCGAAAACGTGTTTCCTATGATATGAAAGCAAGTGTGTTTAAACTCCCAATCACGGGCACTGCGCTGTTTCTTATACCAATGAATTATACGAAGTGCTTCACTCGCGCTTGCTAACAAGCGAAGATTAGTTTATTGACAGAAATTCTAGGTGGTCAACTGCAGCTGTTTAAGGTCACTCGTCAACATTGTGTCGAACATGCATGAAATACTGAGCGATAAGGAAACACACTTGTGCACCATATCTATGATGTCGATTAGCGAACTCCGAGGTGTGGCTCGTAATATTTTACAGCATCTTTTTTTTCTTCCTCAAGATGACGTGTACTCGGGAAAGCAATGCGTAAAATATCTCCTTTGGTACGGAAGCACTTTTCCTCTTATCATTGCTTTTTAGAATGTTCACAAGTGTATTTTGAAACGCAGTATTTTTGCCCCCGTACTTAAACTTTGCTTTCGTATGTATACACGCGTACATAGAAAGGCACGAACGAACATACATAAAGTATAATCGACCCTTACCCGCCCGTTTGGGGCTTTATTTCTAGAAAGAAACAATTGTGTAAAACAAAATATATTCCCGAGAAAGTTTGTTCCGACAAGCTTCTCAAAAAAATATGTGAGAAAAGCTGTCTCTCGAACAGCTGTAGTGGTCGCATAAGGTAATTCAAAGAGGATTTACAAAAGTGTGGAAAGCCATTGAAACCATTTTTTTTCCACCGCACCGTGGCGCATTGTAAAGTGTATTGACGTTCGCGTAAAGAACTAGGGGCCCTCGAATGGCTGAATAGTCACTCACCATTTGTTACAATAAAAAAGCTTCATTTTCTTTTATTGTAAATGAATACCTGAGCTCAAAAAGAAATATAATATAAACAGAGTATTACTTGAACTTCAGTAGAAAAACTGCGCGTTGTTACATTGAGCCTTCCGGTGTGCTTTCAAAAATTGTTTCTTGTTTTTTGAGACAGAATCCTGCCATAAATTTCTGATTTATAAGTGTAAACACTGGTCTGGTGGGGCCCTGTTGTGAAAAATCACATTACTCTGCGTTTAATAACGGTTCAAGTGGATGGAGAACGGCCTCGAAAATGCAAAGTGAATTTGTTGCGTGAATGAGAAAGGGTACGCTTCTTCCAAATTCTTTTTGGTGATGTCATCTGAAATCGTGCTGCACCCGGAATTTATTGTGCATAAAAATCACCGAACAGATGAACTCAATGACAAGAGTTTGAAATCATTATCAAATCTGCGTCAGTCACCTGGCTTAAAAAATACTGCGGCATTTCTAAGCTTTCTGTAACGAGTGCATATTGTCGCCATTCTGACACGTTTGGGGAGCGAAGGCGACACGTCAAAGCCAATTCAGCGATGGGGAAAGGAGATCTGACAAAACAGATCAACCATGTACACGCATCATATGAGCGCAACCAATGACTTTACAACGTGCACGATCATTTATGGGGTTCGTTTGTATTTATTTTTCTTCCGCTCTCTTTCTTTTAGTGCGCTCCCTCCCTCTTCAAATACTGCACACGGTAAAATCTGTTTTTTGTCATTCATTCATGAATTTCATTCTTGCTAGTCTGGACCAAGAACATTCACCTTTTCTGCTTAACACAGATACAATAATCAAACAAAGTTTATTCGGTATTTAGGGCATTTAAATTTTTTTTCTTTTTTTCTGTACGTTGAACTTTATAGTCGCAAGGGCCTACTATAAATGTCATCATAGATTTCATTCTTAAGGGAGTCCAAGTTTCTCATACATGTTGCGCTGATTTGTATGTAATTTTAAAAGAAAAGAAAAAAAATCAACAACCCCTTATTCCCAAAGTATCACTAAAATGTGGGCAGTATAGACATGGTGCATGTTATGTGCCGCGATAAATGTATGCTTAGTAAGAATTATTCTGTGTCGGATTATCTCCATGCCACAATAATAGAACAAACAAATCTAGAAAAATATAGTCTTAAGTTTACTCCCCTAGAAAAAAAAAGAACATTGTTATTGAACATTCTGTATAGTTCACATTTCATTGATGTTGAAGTTATTAACGTGACCAGCTTTCCTATTCTCAATGTTTTGAAAGTGGTATATGATACTCCTCTCATGCGTGCTCTTTCATTTTCTTACTTATTCGCAACTATTTTGGGAGAAAGTGAATAAAGGAACAAAATAAATTTCTTAAAATATTACACTGTGACATGTGTCATATGCTTTATTCACAAAAAAAGTATGTCTTCGCATGGTCATGGCTTTGTTTTCTGAACCAGTAAAAATTTCTTCTCGTAATCATGCCCACGCTGCTTTTCTTCCCCTTTCATATCCGGCCTTATTAGCACGCAGCGACCCGAGTAAACAGAGAATATGTTTTGACGATAGCAGAGCTTACAGAGTGCACGACTGGAACTTAGTTTGCGAGGAAGGTTTTATATCTATCTTTTTTATATCTTATATTTCTCTTTTTCTATTAGTGCCTTTATAGGACTTCGCAAGAATGTCTACTTGTAGTTTTTGCTTCTTAAATTTTAATTCGAAAGCGGGCAACAGTCACACTAGACCTAAGGAGCACATATGATACGTTAGGTGTTTTATGCATGTGGTATAGCGCTGCACTGGGTTTGTTGACATATCATTATCCAATTATTTGGCATCTGGTCCCTTGATCAACATTTTTAGTCGGATCAGATGACGCGAGTCATCAGCGTCAAAGATTCTGTGTGTGTGTGTGTGTGTGTGTGTGTGTGTGTGTGTGTGTGTGTGTGTGTGTGTGTGTGTGTGCGTGTGTGCGTGAGGTCAACGCTGCCCAGGGATGTAAATAAACATGGTGAGGTGGATCGATGCCCGTAGAGCGAAGCGGTGTTTGATCAAGCCGCGCTATTTTTTTTATCGCTAAAACAGAGCGACTGCTTAAGTTTTCTCCGAGGACTTCCTTCACGAGCTACACATATTGATATAAAAAAAGGTGCTCTGTTAGTTCTACCTGTTGACATTGTCAAAGAAAAGGCTACAGGGGGAGGCTTGGAGGCAAAAGCAACTTAATAAAACGACAGAATGATGATAATATTTAAGACAGAAATGGTAAAATGTCGATGTTGGTTAAAAAAAAAATAAAGCATTGTATTGATCGCTGCTGTAACAGAGTGACAAAGGCGATTAGTTTGCAACATTTCTGCCCAGACATGTGGCGAGTTATTTCCGTGACTTTGATGGGAGTCATCGCTACTAAAATATTTTATTGGACTACGGCTTTTTTATAGTTTACTCCGGATCTTCTCCAGCTTTCTAAATTATCTCTCGAAATGCGTAACTCAAGGCCAACCTCATTCTTTGCTGCTAAGGTAACGTGCACTCGGCCATCGCTTTGAGACCAAATGCAGCGTTCTTTGCACCACGGTGAACAAACTAGAAAGGCAAAATTCTAAAGAATGCCTGCCATGTTTGGTGGTATGTACACAATGCTTAACATTACCATTTTTATTACAATACAATGACAAAGAAAGTGCTTTCCCAAAGGACCTGTTTTGGGGCTAGTTGGTGCATACTTGGTGCAGAAGACTGAGGCGCAAAAAACATAACGTGAAGAAGGAAGAGCAGGAGAGAAGACATAACAGCGCCACATACCAACTATTTAATGACCGTCTAGGAAACGCAAAGGAAAGAACACAAAACCGCGCATGCATGCACAGCCAACAAACATCGCACCACGTCATGATCAAGGCACTAAGTTATCCAAAAAATGCATTTCTGTTGCGTACAACTCAATAGATGCATCACTGATACAATCGGGCCCTTTCTTTTTGATAAAATAGGCTTCCAACAGCTCTCTAGCTCTTTGTTTTTTTTTTTTTGCTCCTACCAAGAATCGCCGTTTATTCAAACAATGGCACACATTCGCAGGCTTTACAGTGCGCTGGAAGATGCGCATGATCACTTTTGCCTAAACAATTGGCATGCTCCCTCAGTCTGTCATCAATGCAACGCCCCGTTTGATAGATATAGAACTTGCCACAGCCTAGGGGAGTCCAATATATCACGCCTTGTTCGCAGCGCCTGATACAAGACAAGCAGCACACAAGACTCTTTAGGGCTGGTGTTGTGTATGAATGAGAAAACCTGTTTCCATGACAAAATGAAGAGTGACATTTTGACAACCATGATTTTGTCTCACAAGAGTCTATTGCATATAAAGCAAAGACAAAAATTATAATTTCAGTGCAATGAACGAAAACGCTGTCATAATGGGCTGTATTTAAAACATTGTGATATACATATTACAACCACTGAAATAAGAGCAAACATTTTGTGCAATATGCGAGCATAAGCAGTCTCTTTAGTGACGTAGACCGGGGTTGAAATCAGAACTCGATCCGCGTTACCACCGTCTTACTCAAGTCATTGCGATATTTCACACATTTTATTTTCATTATGACTTCGTTTGTTGTTGACAGCGCAGACACTTTACTTGCAATTCCTATTTATCAGAAATATTTTCCCATAAGAGCGCAGAATTGCGCATATGGACCTACCTTATTGCAATAAAGGCATAGTTAACAGGAACGTTATTACCTGAACTGATATGTGCTGCCCTTAACTGATATATGCCACCCTGTTGAAAAAAGTTAAATAGGACTAATGCGAGCCAAATTAAGGGTAAAAGGACTCCAGGAAAAATATTGAGAGAGGTAGTGGTTTGGGGAAACAGAAACATAGAACAAGGACGCTCTTTTCTGCTTCTCGTGGAGAGAGCGGGATACGGCTCAGCGCCTTCGAAATGATAAGAGGATAGGAAGAAAAAAATATAGAGAAGAGTGGGCGCTTTATGACAAGATAGTCTTGTCATATCAGACGGGAGACCAAAGGCAAAATGTTTGGCTACAGGGCCGTGAGGTCTACAGTAACTCCAACTCTTAGGAACGCATGCAGGGCTGCTATCTTCGACCGCGTGGGCAAAAGAAAGTCATTCGATACTGTCGCAGGGATACCCAGATGGTGATAGCGGCTCGCCATCACACATGGTTCAGCAGCCAGAGTAGGACAGGATGCAAATATTGGTCACGTCATATGTAAATTCTGTGTCGCACAATTTGGTGAAGATTGGTCGCAAGCATAGCGTTGATGTCGGGCTCATAGCTCCTTGCACACCGGCTAAGTGGTGCTCCTTGGTTGATCATAGGAAACTGAAAGGGGGCCTTCGCTACAGCGACAGAACCAGTTATGACCACTGGATGCATGACAACACATTTCACAACACACCACTTCATACTCAACACCAGCCTAGTGGCACATATTTCTATTTTCACACGCGCAGAAAATGTTATGCCTTAAGTGCGAATCTATGTCGCAGTAAAAAAGTAAACAGGAGAAGCTGCACAAAAAAGAAGCCACGCATTTTATTCCGTGTACCAGTGACGTGGTGTACAGAATTCCATATAGCTACGCAAACGTGCACATTGGCCACATGAGCCAATTTATAAATGACGAACTTCGACAAACGTGCATCGCAACTGAAGTCTCTTGCTAGTGGTACGCACGTATCTCTGCCTACAAAGATTGTGGGTGAAATATGGAGGCGGAAATGTTGTAGGCCCGTGTACTCAGATTTGGGTGCACGTTAAAGAACCCCAGGTGGTCGAAATTTCCGGAGCCCTCCACTACGGCGTCTCTCATAATCAAATAGTGGTTTTGGGACGTTAAACCCCACAAAATCAATCAATTGTGGGTGAAATCAACAATTCCCAAGCACTAATGTTTTTGTTGTTTTTTTTTGCAAATCAGCATTTGGACTTGTTCAGAAGATCACTAAAGCTGGACAGATAAAAGCAAAGCAAACTCAACCACGTGCATCAGTGTTCTCTAGGTAGCAATGAGTGATAACAAAATGGCTTTTTTGTATCAGTTGAGATATTATTATTCTGGTTAGCTACGTTTTTATTGCGATATGTGGCTGCACAGGGGCGATTCTGTGCTATCATGTGAAAAATATTTCCAACAAACTGCAGTTATAAGTTGAAGGTAGGTTCTGTGAAGTTCTTTCTTGGCAATCTTTTTGTTTACCACTCATAAACACTACAATCTGTTGCAACAACTGGCCCACAATACCACCATGTTGATTTGCTCGTTTACTTTTTGTTTATTGTTTGCTTTTTATTGTAAAAACTATGCCCTCCCTCCTTCTGTTGTGCCTATTCTTGCTTATAAAAGGGCTGATGCATCAAGTTCTCAATAAATTGTATCTCTATGTGCTTACCTACAAAATAACAATATCGGTGAAAAATACGACCTAAAATGAGCTTTGAAAATGAAAGCAGTGTTCAGTTGACGGATTCCAGAAGACTGCGTTTAACACAGCGCCATACACTGTATTGCCTATTGCGCTTCTTACTCGAATTTTTCTGCTCCAAGATAAATTAAAAAACTATGACAAATTTGCACTATAGTCGTGCCAAGCCTGAAAGGAGAGTGCAGATACGTTGCCTTCATTGATTGACTTTATTTTTTCATTTCTCAATCTCTTTCTTTTTTTCTTCCTCGCTCTTTCTCTGCTTGTTTCTCTTCATCCTTCTCTACCTTTTTCTTTTTGCCGTCATCTCTCTTCCCGCTATCTAACTTTACTTTCTATTTTTTTTATCTAATTTTAGTCTCTGATTTCTCCTATCTCTCTATATATATTTCTTTGTCCATTTATCTTTTTGTGTATTTAATAAGTGTTACATTTTATTATTCTCTTCCTCTTTCATTCTTTCTGTTTGCATCTCTTTGTTGTTTTTTATTTCTAATTCATCTGCTAGTAACTCGCACCATCTGTAAACTGTAGTGGATCTTACCTAATACCGCTGCGGCACACCGACCTGAGCCGTCTTGAACGATGAAGCACTGCTTACCGATATCTTAAGCAAGTTCACTGTGAAGAGAATGAAGAGAGCGTGTGCCGGTTCATGATTATGAGAGCTTGCATACTTCTGCATGGCCGTGCCAATGTTGTTGTTGTGTTACCTTCAATGGAACATGAAGTAGCCTAACAACACACCTCTCCAAAGCAGCAATATGGTGCCATATTCGGAGCAGTCGAGAGCATTCACGAACCGAGAACACTTGAACGCCTTTACCGCGACGAAAGAGAAGTAAAGCTAGCAAACAAGGACGGAAAGAAGGAAGGCTAGTACAGGAAGAGAACGCACTTACACCAATAACGATACGGCCCCCCTCCCCCCAAATGCGTCAGCGGTTACCTTCAATAGGAGGTCCCACTATAGAAGGGCCGACTCGATTCGAGCTTTCTTTGTGGGCGGGTTGCCGCCCAGCTGTACGTATAGAGAAAGGCACGCGTTGTTTGGAGCGTCAGTTGCTCGTCTTCGGGCTGCTTTTGGGCGCTGCTCCAAATCGAAACCGAAGAAACGGCAATGGTGCACGCGCGCACTGCTATGGCTTCAGCTACAAAAAACCGCAGTCGCTGCTAGCCAACCGCGGTCGCCCCGCCTTAAAGACAAAATAAAACGATAGAAGAGACGCGCTCATTTACTCGTGTCTTTGAAGACTCCTTTTAGCACGTTGAGTAAGCGATAATTTTAGTCGACAAGACTCTAGCAAACGGCCAGTGGTGCGTATTGAATGGTAAAACAAAGAAGAAGAGCATAAGAAAGCATACGTTCTCGTACTTGGTCTTGAGTGGAAATCTCTCCCTGGTTTTCTCAAAGAGACGGGTGACTCACGGCGTCACATTCAGAAAGCGCTCTCTGTTGACGTAGAATCAACAGCACAGGAATGGCACTCTTTTTTGCCGTTAGCCCTGTAGTGCTGTTTGAAAATCCCTGACTGTGAAGTGGTGTCGCGAAAAGGTCGAGCAAGGTTGCTGTCCCAGCAACGATATTGTAGTCGTTGTTGCAATGAAGAGCACGAAGATAGTGTAAACATATAAAAGATTTAATATCACAGGTTTTGCGTCCCTAAACCACCATATGTATGTGAGAGACGCCGCAGCTCAAGAAATTTTCATCATCTGTTCTGCTTTAACGTGTACTGACATTGCGCAGTACACGGCCTTTCTATTTATTCGCTTTCGTGGAAAATGTGACTGCAGCAGCCGGACATCGAACTCGTGACCTCCACGTCAGCAGCCCCGAAAAAAATGTAAACAAATATCGCTGTGTGCTAAATGGGTGATACGGTTATACTTCTCAATAGGTGACCACACTGTTAGACTCCCAGCTTTGAGAGGCGCATTCTTCCGTTCTTTAATGGACACATTGTTCAGTAGAACATAGCTGCTTGAAACAGAGAAACAAAACGTGTGGTGCAAAATTGTCCTCCCAGGCTCGCGTCCCATAAGTGACAGGCAAACGAGGGTAAAGTTTGCATTCTTGAACGTACAGTGGAAGGATGACCATTCCACTACAACTTAAGGCTAATACACTCCTGATCAGATCCTTGATAAATGTTGGCTATATCCAGAAAAAGAGACGAAAGACGTCCCGTTTCCTTGCGGTATCTGGCGCTTCAAGCGGATATAGTACCATTTTCAAAGCCGTGAATGCCTACGAATTCTAGCAGAGACCACTGAAGCGTTGGCCGTTATATGGGTTGTGTGAGCTGCCTACTGTATTGACGCCAATCACTGACGAAACGACTTTGTCATCTTCAACGCTTCTTTGTCCATATCTCTGAGCACTTAAAAAATCAGCCATCAGTGAATCCGCATATCACAAACTAATCACATGCTCTTTGTATATACTTCTAGAAATATCAGTTAGCATTGAGTTGGCAGATTGATAGCTTTATGGAGACGAAAAAAAATGTAGCTGACGTGGTTGCTGGGGCGAGATGGTATGACATGATTGACATAAAAACAGCGCCAATAACGAGAGACGAGGTCTTTTTCTTTTCTTGTCCCTCGTTATTGGCACAGTTTTTATGTGAGAAAGAAAAGGTACACGACGACGTAATTGCACTAAGAAATGTTTTAATGGTAGCTGCAACAGTACATTTAACTCTACCACCCTGTCTTTCAAGCGAATATTTTACTACGACTACTACACGTGCTGCTTGCTCTCACAAAAAGCATAAAATACATCTTAAATTCCTCTACCACGTCTTGACGCCGCACTAAGAAGAATGGACAAAAGGAGAAGGACCGCAGATATAAACGTAGCAAAAAAATTCTGTCGAGTGTTAGAAGCAGAAATGTAATATAGAAGCTTTTCTGATGCATGACGATTATCACAAGAATTTATTTCTTTTCTTCCCACTTCACAAACGCGTGATTTTGTGCGCAATTTAATTCATCATTCCTTAATCAATTTCGTGCTCTGTGGATGACATGTAGGTTCTTGCACCAGCGAAGCAGACGTAAACCAATAATTTTTCCCTCTTTTTTTCCCATACCCGCACAAAAAGTTGAGAACGTAATATTACATGCATGATTGCTTTTTGATGACTTCGCCCTTTTTGTATTGACAATAGATGGTCTGAAAGAAGGAGGATAATTTGATTCTATACAGGTTAATGTCCAAGCATAACCAAGCCCCCCACTCTGCCATTAGGACTTCATTAGAGATCGCACCGTAATCGCCAATTTCTTTTGTTTTTATTTCTATTTCACCGTTAAAGGTGCAGTGCCATTTTACTTCAGCAGCCCCCATACTAGGGTTCACCCATCATAGAAGTTCCAGGGAAAGCTCAAAATATAGGGTGCTAAATATTCTGAACGAAAGAAGTGGAAACTTAAAGACTAGTTTTTCTTTGTTGCCACAAATAAATGATGACTAAGAGAGAACGAAGCCAAAAAACGTACGGATGTCATTAGTACCTAATTTATTGTAAATATATTTATGTGGCAATAAAACAAAAAAGTTTTAGTATAACTACTACTAATAACATCCGCCATACTTTCAGTGGCATCATCATCTATTAAGATGCTGCTGGAGCACCGTCCTTGTCCATCATTGGTGAGCTAGGCAGTTAAAGCAGCGCCGTGCTTGTTAAGGATTATGGGCCTTTGTGAACTTCTGTGAATATTGTGCAGTGCCAATGTCACATGGTGAGTTGAGTGCATTCGATGATCATTTCCTTGCTTTTTTTTTTTGCACTCTTCTCTCTCCGTCTCACTCATCTTTCCATTCTCATTTCCCTTTTCCCCCAGCGTAAGACGGACAACTGAACTGATGTCTTCTTATCCTCCCTGCTTTCTCTCTTTTGTTTCCCTTTCATTGTCGGCTAAATCTCATTATTATTGTGTCCCACAAATATGCGGACTGCTGTGTTATTAATATTAACATTGTTATTACTAATTTTATCACTATATTATCATTAGTATTATTACTTTATTTCGAAGAAGCTTAGATATGTGGTGACATGAAAGTCTGATTCATCAACCGTGATATAAAAAAAAGACGACTTTACTTAACCAACAGAAACATCATTAAGCTTGACCGGACGCTTGCTGGAACTATCGAAGTCACAGGTGCTACCGCTTTCATGGGCAATGGTGGCGGAAGAGCTACAATTTCATTCAAGCTCCTACAGTCAACCTGCAGGTGCCCAAAGCCAGTTTACCTATATTAGGCAAATTTATGGCAACGTCGGTCGAGGAAATGTGTCCACAGGGTTACCTTCACCGTCACGCGCCCGATAAATTCTTAGAATCATACAGCCATGTTTTATTTATTTTTTCAGAGTAAAGGGCATGTTCGCTCCGACACTTTAGAGCAAGGAATCGTTCCTTTTTGACGTGCAATGGTTAAAGCGTAGTAATTTATAAAAATTGGGATTTTTCCGCGTGTGTGTTCTGAACTACCTTCTCTTTAACTTCGTACCTTTTCTGTTTCGCTGTTATTTGGGATGAATATACTCTGCGTTGTCAACGAACCTCATCTGAACAAAATGTGAGATTCTACATCTTTCTGGTCACAAAAACTCACACCGTAAAAAATTAAAAGCTGCTTGAATAAACACGATCTGTCAATGCTACGTTGACTTCACATCAGCTAAATATGCTCCTTAACAAACTTGCACTGATTAGGACCTGAATATTTGTGTCGTATCAAGAGGCATTTATATCACGTGTTTGAAAAGGCCACTCAACGGCCCGCGTTTAAAGACGAGGCGATGATTTTCTCCTCTCCTTCATACACACGATGCATCCTCCTCGCCCCTGAGTTCTTGAATGCACGCGAACAATATGAGCACTAAGCGCTCGAGCCTACCAGGATTTCACGCTTCGCGGCTGCACGCTGTTATCGCCACTTGCGCAGTTGTGAACCCGAAAAATGAAGTTTGATGGGTTGATTGTGGACAATATTTGTGCGAGACAAAGGAGGAAGGATGGGCGGCTTTAAGGCAAAGCAGTGCAGGAGACAAATAACGTGTGATATTTCGCGTATGTCAATGAATCAAGAGCATGTACGCTGTAGACGTCACAGGAACTAATATTATGCGTCACAGTAATGCGCCAAGAAGAACGAGAAATATCAGGAAAGAATATTGCGCTCTTTTGTATTTTGGGAGCCTGGTGAGTGGCCTTTTAAATGTAAAATAGATCATTTGTTAGGATGGTCTTGCGCAGCACCACGGCAACTGCTTCTTTTTTTTTAAAGCACAGCTAACGTACTCGGCTGCTGACCCGCAGGTCGCGGGATCGAATCTCGTTTTGAGCGTTAACTATGGTAGTTCACCATTATCAAAAGGCATCAACGTACCCAAAACGTACGAAATAATCTGCAAATATGAATTTTTGTAAATGTGGCGAAGTTGTTTCGCCTTTACGTAGCAATTCAGGGAGGAATAATTCATGGAGTTCTGATTTAAACCAGCTTTTACGTTTCCGCTTTTCTCGCTGACCTAATTAGTAAGATCATTGGAGTCTGTGAGCAGACCTGCAGCGGCAAACGCATTGGAATTGCTGCGAATTGCTAAGGGGAACATATGCTTCAATTTAAGCGACCGTTAGAAGGTGTTCAAGGATAATGCACGTACCACTTCTATATGTCTGGCAACTATTTTCTGGTCTTTAAAAAATGTCAGTTTTCAAGAAAGGATTTATTTTTATCCCCTGTATAGATTCACGTACTTTCCTCAAGAACGTTCTTTAAGTCTACTATACATGCCTCCTTGAAAGTATATGATAATATATGGATGACATCCAATCAAAAGCATGACCATTTTGTTAAAACAGGAATGAATATATCTGCGAACGAATTGATCCTACATTGGCGTAACCAAACGGAGGTGGATAAAATACAAATGTTCCAGCCCCCACCCGACCCTCTTAACAAAATAATTCCCTTTAAAGATACTTGGGCCCCGCCACGGTGGTCCAGTGGCTAAGGTACTCGGCTGCTGATCCGCAGGTCGCGGGATTGAATACCGGCTGCGGCGGTTGCATTTCCGATGAAGGCAGAAATGTTGCAGGCCCGTGTGCTAAGACTAGGGTGCACGTTAAAGGATCCCAGGTGGTCGAAATTTCTGGAGCCCTCCACTACGGCGTCTCTCATATTCATATGGTGGTACTTGGAACGTTGAACCTCACATATCAATCAATCAAAGATAGTTGGGGTTGTTGTGTGCGCATACTTCACGGAACATTGCAAAAAAGTTTCTCCAAGAGGATTATTTCACAAATGTTAGGCTGGTGTAGCTACTCGACTGTCGCGACAAGTTTGCCTTCCTTCTGCGCGAAGATAAATGAGCGAACGCATAAAAAAAGGCGGCACATTAAGCGTCCCCGCCTGCGTTACCTGTGAACAAAATCAGCGGACTTGGCTCAAGAGCTTTCAGCAGCGTTCCGGAAAGGGGTTCACTTAGAAAATCTCATTAGGGTGACCTCTTCGTCAGAGCACCCTCGTAAGAGCCTCTCCAGAGGTCCACGCTCGGGTAAACATTAACTAGATGACACTGCGTCGAACCGCTAAGCACGTGACCGAGCCACAGGATCAAGTTTCTTCTTTGCCTCTTGTTTTATACACTGACGTGAAAGAGCGCGTTGAAAATTTTAGGGTTCGCTGGAGCGCATCCTTGAGGGAAGTGGAAATTGTCACGTTGCTCCAAAGGTCCAGGCAATGTTTACTGAACGCTAGTATGCATCCTTGCATTTCCATACAACCCGCTACTAGAGGCAGGGGGCAAAAATTCTGCACAAAAAAAAGGAACTGCAAGGTTGTTGCATGAAAAAACAAAGCAGCTTATAAGTCAGTGCGAAAGAATATGAACACCAAAATGTTACACGCGCACGGCCACCCAGTGGTGAGGCAATGGTAGTAGCACAAGTAGGAGGAAACAATAAAAAATTGAGTAATAGTAGGAGAATAAAATAAGGCTTCATGCGCATATGACTGTCGAAGCTAGGTTGTCTTCATTGTGTTCATGTTGACGAAGCAGCGTCCAAAACCACTTCATTATTACGCAACTCAGGCGGTGCAATACTTTATACATACCGAAGCATCTGCTTAGGAACCTTTTTCGGAGAGGCCACGATAAACGAACAAGGGTCTAAACGTAAACTTGGTCTCCCGAATTGTAAGGTACGTTTCAGAGGTGCATGTTGTATCGCCGTTGCTGCAGACCAAGGCCGCGCGAGCTGGCGAGCTTCGTTAACGTGCTCTGCAAATTTTTCGTCATCTGTTCTTAACTGATCGGCGTCCCCACAAAGAACCATAGTTCACAACACCGTCTGAAGTTGTAAGCCGTAAAGGAGGCGAAATTATGTGAATCTGTTGTCTCTGGTGCGGCGGTGTTACAGGCAAACATCACATATGTAAAAATATCGTCACACGTTTTCTCCTACTGTTTTATTCAGTATAAGCTTAGCAAACCTGTTGCTCTGCGGATGGCAAGCCGTCGTTCTTTGATGCCTAGTGCTGCTTAGTCGAAAAACTTTATGCATAAGCTGTGCAGTGAAGGCTGTCCTTCTGTTTGTTATTACCGTAAAGGCAGCACCATGATGCAGAATGCACGGTTTTTAATTAGAGTGGAAAGACCACTTGAAGACACTTTCCTCGTGTGTTTTGGGTCGCGAGGCATCAACAGTGGTCGTGCACAAGCGCAAGCCTTTTTTTTCGTGTATTGTATAGTACAATGTTTTGAGCAGGGAATAGGGTGGGTATTCGCAGAAACATCAAGCGAGGTCGCATTGTTGATATATAGGGAAGCTGTTCTCCCCCTGTCCTATACTACGACTGCCTTCCCAGCATGTTTTCGTTTCGGCGCTCCAACTGCGGCGCTGCAACACAAGCCCATCTTCGGCAAGCGATGTTCAGTCTATTCATGCTTCACTCCTGCTGCGTCATTTCTTCCAATACTTCTCTCAGTGGTGCTTTGCGACTCATAGAAACTTTCATCTCTCCATCGAAGAGATCTGAAAGAAAAATCTTGTTTTCCTATGTGTTCACGGTGATGCAAGTTTCAGCGGCAAGCAGTATTTATGGCTTATTGTTGAAGAACAGGGTTGCTAATATAAAACATGCCGCAGTGTATGCAGCTCCACAGATCTGTTATGAGTCCCTCCAATCTTTTCCTGTGCGCCGAAATTGATGTACGCTACTGATGTACGAAATGTGAGATCACCTTACAAAACAGGTGAAATAGCACAATATATCGCAGAAGCTGTAGAATATGCCTCATCACAGAGTCACAACATCGTATTCCAATGGATACCCAGCCACATTGGAATAAAGGGAAATGAAGATGCTGATAGTCTCGCGAAGAAAGCATTGAAGGAAGGACGGGATTGCGCAAACCCTATGTCTGGGGCGGATATTCGACGTTTTATATCGCAAGGAGCTAACCATTGTTTGGTGGAGAAGTGGTTTGAGAGCCCTAAATCAAAGGAAACGGTGCTTTATGAAGTTGATCCACACAGAATATTTTTCATAGCGACAAACCTCCCACGACACCTAGAGACATTGATCCACCGACTTAGATTGGAAGTAGCATACACAAACAGCTTCCTGCACATGATACATCGATCCAACTCACCGGAATGCCATTGTGGTCATACAGAAGAAAATGTTCGCCATATTCTTTTGGAGTGCGTTAAATAAGCAATTGAAAGAGAAAAATTAAAGAAGAAATTAGCAAGTTTGGACAGACAGCCCCTCACAATAAAGAAACTACTTGGACCATGGCCTGAGATGCATCTCCAGAAAAAGGCAATAATCTTCCTGAGAGACTTTTAGTGGAGACCGGACTGGACAAGCGCCTATGACTGACAGCCAGAGATGGGTATTATATAAAATGTGGTCATGTATATACTGACATTAGATTAGTAAGGTGCGCGTGTAAGAAGTTTGTGACTGTGTGAACTGCGCGAAGAAAACTGTGTATTGGCATGATATTTGAACTGGTTTCAGTGTGCTATTATGTTTGTTTCCTTTCCGTATTGTTAATTTTTGAGTACCGTTCTGTATTATTATTTTATTTTTCGCTGCAGAACTTTGTGATATGGAGTAGCCGAGGCAACAGGCACCTCAACCTCTCCACAGAAAAAGTTAAAACAGAACAGAACAGAACAGATGTACGCTACCGTTAGTGAGTATCGGCCTCCTTAAAAGTGGTGCCATGACATTGAACTGAACAACCAAACCCATGACACAACACTTAGTGCGACAGTATAGTGACTGAGCCTATTTTCGAGGTACGGAGTGTTTACAGAACAATATCATGCAGTCCGCTATTAATTCACGCACAGTTACGGTGCAGTCAACGAAGGTATATTATGAATATGGCCTGGTGGCAGCGCACTTAAGTTTAATAACAAAACTACCATGGAGCTTGATCAGATAGAGGTGAATATATGCTTTGTCCCTCAAGCCTCGTGACATATTCCGCATAGGATTATTCAAGTAAGAAGAAAAAAAGAAGTAAGAATTGTGCAAAAAATAGACGCGAGGTTTGAAATTAAAGTATCGTGATGAATTGCCGCAGGAGTTTGGGGACATTCAATTGATTACATTTAAAAACTCAGTGCACGAAATCTTAAGGACATTTACTTAAAAACGGCCGTTACTTTCTATTTACTTTATCATACACCTTCAGCCTCCACCAAATCGACAACTCTTGCAAACGACCCGTTGCGACGACATATGAAGCGCGGCCGCTTTTTAGATTCTCTGAGAGCCTCTTTTAGAGCACACGTAAACTTTGACGCAACTGTAAATCCTTTGCTTCGCTTCTAATATATGCCTTTTTTTACAGTGTGTATCGAAAAGTATTAGGGTGGGTTAGAGTTTACAAAATCGGGAAAAATTATATGAGAACAAAACAGGCATAATTCACAAACTTTGACCACAGGGGTAAAGACATCACTGGTTCAGTTTACGATATGTAATTTTCATTGGATCAAAAACAAAATAAAAATGGAGTGTGTGAAAAAGAAGTCGAGACGGCACAAACACTCGCTGTGAACTCTAACAGAGAGGCTGTTGTGCGTTTGTTTTTTTTTACTTTTTTCACTGTGTCCTTGTTTGCAGGTCCTGTCTTCTACCACAAATACTGACCAACTTCCTCAGCTTTGTGTTTTTTTAAGGAAATGCAATCACCACAGAGGTCACTGTAGTGCGCGAAGCCTTCACGAAAACATTACGTCAACATTCGTTAGCATCTTATCTTATATATATGTTATCTTATATTTAACGCATAATTTATATCTATGGTATATTATCTTATATTTATATTATATTTACGTTACGTGTATTTCACATGGTATCAGGGATTCCTCACTGCTCCGTCATCAGCGTGACTAAGCTGTGAAGTATTGCCTGAACGGATATCAGCGACGTGCGATCATGCAGTGTTGTCGAAGTTAATTCAGAATATTTCTTGGCACCTCTTCTTTTTGTTCGTTTTGGCTTTGCATTGCTCCTTGCAAGACAATGCTGCCGCAGTTTCCCTTACCCTACAAAATGCTCGAACACATACCGGCATTTTATGGAACGTATTATTGCGTCGCTTGCTTTTTTGGTGATGCATTTTTTCAACCGTTGATCAGAAGATGCTTGTTTTTATTTGAGTGTACATCAAATACAGTATAGAGAAAAGCGCATGTGTTGCTCCGCGTTTCGAAGTATTATATCGATAAAAATGAATACTACACGTTGCGAGTGAACACGAAATTGGTAAATTTGACGTTCGATTTTTTTGTTTTGTGAAACGAGAGAGTGCTTTTAAAAGCACCATATGGGTACCTCTCAAAGCTTATGTCAGTCCGCATTTCTCGTGGGAGAAAAGATTGAACTGACAGCGTCATAACGGTCTTGATAGATTGATAGGTGGGGTTTATCGTCCCGAAACCACCATAATATTATGCCGTTAGCCACTGCATGAACGTTTGGCCCAAAATTCTTTGCAGTAGTTTAGCGGATAGCACACTTTTCAGAAGACTGACGAAAAATAGCTTGGCGAATGCCGGCCTGCTACACTAGAATTTCCATAATTAATGCCGTTGTGGGCATCAAGCAACTTTGCTTGCAGCAGTTACCCAATGAGTGTTTAGAAAAGGCTCTGAAAGGCCGCTATTCTAGCTTTCGCGTTGACTGTGCTGCGCCTACCACGCAGGCCTGGCGCTTTTTTGCCTACATCGAAAATGCAGCCGCCACCGCCGGCTTTCAATCCCGCGACCTGCGGCCCAGAAGTCGAGCACCTTAGCCACTATACCACTACGGCGAGGTGACCGCATCATAAAGGCGGCCTCGTTTAAGGTATGAAAAGTGGTCTTTTGAAGCTTCCTGGCTGTGCACATATTGCCATTCCACATTTCCAGCTATTTTTAATACGCGAATGCCCAGTGTTTTTTAATTTTATGGCATCGCGGAAATATGAGCAGGACTTATATTACTTTAAGTAGTCTGTGAGAAATTCAAGCAATCAATGCTGATTTGGAACATGGTTTAAAACAACAGTTTCAGGTAACAAGTGAAATTATACAATTGATCTCGTCTACACGATACGCCAGGTCATAACTTGTTACTACTACAAAACTGTGGTCAAGCCCACGTTTTGAGCGAACGTAAACCAGTAATCGCACTGCTCGTAGGGAATCCTGCAGTTTGTTAGAATAAAGAGCATCGAAGCAATGTCTACGACCAACCCGAATGCCCAGCAGGCAAGGTATTCCTACACCAAATTACGCCATACTGAGCTCCATTCACCATAAGGTTTCAGTGGTTTACGAAGCTCTTGATCTGCTAACAACAATGTAGCCTGACGCTCACTCACTGTGCTTGGGCTCTTACAACGAGCTTCCCATTACGTCCTGCTGAATAAGTGTCCTCACAGCAACGAGTAACACGATCAAGTCATGCGCCATTGTGCGTCAGCTGGTCCCCCTCTCTTAACGTTGCTCGCACGATGCACTCCGCTCGCCCCCGTGTAATTGGCTCGCAATGCTGAACCACATGAAGCATGACTCCCTTAGAAAGCTCAGTTAATCCTGGGAAAGCATCTCCAGGACTCAGATGTGTACACTGAGTTAGCCAAATGAGTCTCACTTGTCGCAGCGCTAGGGCTTTCTATTAGACTGATTTTTGTCTGTACGCACACTGACCTGGGCTAGAACTGCAGCACGTCTCAAGACTGTGGACTTTCACAGTGCAGTTGTATATGGTATGGCATTTACGGTGATACAAATGCGTGGTTACTTGCTGGTTCTAAGTATTTGCACACAAAATGTTTCCACAACAGCGCATCATGTTCAACTGACCACGTGCAAACAGCAGGCAAGCAAGTCACCTTCATTTAAACCTTTCTCCCTGCGACAGCCACGGTATTACCAACAGTGCCGTATGTATTTGCCGCCGCCACACAAATCACTCAGCCAAGAGGAGGCTATTTTCTGGAGGCAGCTTCAGGCTAATTGTTATCCTGCCTTTACATCCTCCATCTCTTCCACTCCCCATGATATCTCTCATACTGCCCCTTTGTCGAGTGAAGTGCATGGTGTATCACTGCGCCTGAAAAAGTCTACAACCACGAGGATACCGCCCTATTCATTCGCCTTCATATTCCACTCGGGAGTCTGCGCTGACAAACTTAGAGCAGCAAGTGCAGCGTCAGCTGATACTGCGGGCACGTCGTGTGGCGCGAGCCAATGGCGCCCTAAACTAAAGACTCCACCGAAGGACGATCCTTTCAGCCTGCATAACCAAATGTTTTTTTCTCGCTCTCCGACAAAATGAAACGTCACACAAGAAGACCCTGCAAGAAGATCCTGTGTTCGTTTTTGTTTTCTCCTTGTTGCCGTGCGTTTTTTTTTCTCTCTCTCTCCGCACACTCTCTTCCTTACCCATATTTCCCACTTTCAGTGCTGCGTAGCAAACAGAATGCCAATATCTGGTTAACTTCCAGGCCTTGCTTTCTATCTTTCTCCGCTCTAGCTTCCTGTGACGATATTTTTCGCGAACCATTGTGGAATTCTTCATCCTGTAACCTAGACCACTGTGGCTCAAGAAATAGGAACTATGCGTAATTTTAACCTTACTTCAATTTTGCGAGCTTCATACACCATTGCACGAATGAAAATATACAATTTGCCTCTTAGGCAATGACATATACATTCTGCATAAGTTCGGCGAATTCCACTTCTCGCCTCTTCTCTACTGAAGATGAAGAAGTGAATTCATGTGTGCGCAAGCAACCATTGACATTCTTTGGTGCAAGTTGGCTGAAATTTCTGGAGCCCTCGACTACGGTGTCTTTCATATTCATGGCTTGATTTTGAAACGTGAACCATCAATATTATTATTCTGCATTAAGATTTCTGAACACATGTAACCAGTAGTCGACAAAGACTTAAAGCAACCATCGGGATTGACCGAGTGAAAAAACACCCGATTCATACGTGATAGCTTCGCTTGATACCCATCTATATGAAATGCTTCAGTGGTGGCTTTATGTATAAATACAATGTCATAACAATGCACTGCAAATACAATGTCATAGCAATGGCGATGGTTCTCTACAAACTTTGCAGCCAGCTGATTCATATCAGGGCGCAACACCCAAATCGTACAATTGATCCTTTATGGGAGCTTTGTTGCAGGTGCCTTGTCTATTCAGCAATAAACGAATCTCAGGATCGGTTCACTTTTCAATACTTTGCACATGAAGCATGTGTGCCCAGTTTTGCGCAGTTGGTTACTCTACATACCTACGGCTTTATGGGTGGTGTACTTCTGTGCCACCTATTTTGGGCGGAACACGTACACAACGCGGTATACGTTTGCCCCTGCTTGCCCATCTGCCTGGTTCGACCCACTGCGAAGGCTGACGCATCAGGAAATATTTCATAACAGCATTACTTGATGAGCAAGCGGAGTCAACGAAATACAAAAGGTGTTAATCTTAGGCTTGCTCCCGCCACGAAAAGCTGCTATACCCCTTTAACCCCCCCCCCTCGGCCAACCGAATACTCTGAAAGCATCTTTTTTTTTATTTTAAAGCAGTCAACGAGGCTGTGACAAGGCTCTCGTAAGCGTGGCGTTACTGTTTTGTGCTCATAGTATACGACCACTATGTCTCATGCTTATCTTCTTCACTGTTACAGATACATCAGCTATATAATAAATAGGCGCCGGAACATCTTTATAGCCTGAAAAACATTGACTGCTGAAGAAATAAAAATGCTGTCTCCCTGTGAAGTTATATTTCTAGTGTACAAGCCATGCGTTTAATGCTGCGCCCCCTGTGAAGTTATATTTTTAGTGTATAAGCCATACGTTTATAGTGATAGCGACCCCCACAGCAGCAACTGCCATTGTTATCATGTTATTCGGCCTGTACACTCTACGCACGGCGGCCAGTGTTCGTGTTATTGCTCATACACTGCTTTGAAATATCAAGCAGCAACAGCATTTGAAAGGGACATTGCTTGCACAAAACACTTTGTGGGTACCTCATGGACATTGGGTTTGATGACAAAAGATCATATGTAAATCTCACACTGTTTAAATATGCCGAGGAAGACAGTTCCGATAAATGGCCGGAGAGGCATAAAAGACCAAAGGCGTACGTGTAAGCCTAAAGTGTCCGCTGCCGCCCTCTGGTCTAACTCGCACATACCCTCCCGAAAGCTTCCTAGTTGAATGTTTACTTCGAAATAATACAGGCCTCCTCCACAAATACGTTATTTACTGTTGTTTCTGATAGCCTCCATCATGAATATTACATTCAACTCCGGCATCGTTGTGAAAACTCCGGCACCGTTGTGAATTTAGTTGTTTTAATAACTCGGTGACCAGTGACCATGGATAAAGGAGCGATATATGTCGTAAATATGACCCAGCCCCACAAATAACACTTGTACTGTTACATTTCCTATTTCTTTTGTGCACGTCCACTGTGGGCGAGGTTTTTTTTTTTTTCGCTGCACCATCACCAGCTAGCCAAGCCAGTGAATACAAGCGTTGTTTAAAAATGTACGTGAGCATCTCGAGTGAAATGTGAGCATAAAGCCAAAGGAGGAGCAACTGACGCATGTATTCGCGTTTGTCTTATATTTTGCTAAAGTAAGCGCGCTTCAGAAGCCTACCATACAATTCCTCATTTTCTCTCACTGGTTGTGCATACTAAAAGAGAACGCCGTGTAGCTTTTGGTAATGTGTAAAGACATGAATAGCTATTGTCGGCATGGTTCTTTTTACAAAACTCTTTGCGTTGGAATGATTATTCGTGCATTCATTCACTGGTTGCACTCCTTTCAAAAGACAACTAATGCCATTGTTAACGTGTGCGACAAAGTGTTCACATTTCCTCTTAGTCAGAAAAGCTCTGCGCGACACAGTTGCGCAGTTCGTGCAGTCTTCCTTTGTACTACACAATTTGGTAACTTAACCCAAGCTTGTGCTGCCTCTTCCATTCGCAAAGCCTGCTTGTATTTCTTGCCTATTTTATAGTACCAGATACCGAAAGCATCATATTTTATTGCGATAGCCCCTATATGGACACTGTCGGCCAAATTTTGCCATTATTGGCATGTCCTGGATATGTATATGTAGTTTTATATGTAAAACGGCATTGACAAAATATCAAAGCAACTAACTGAGGAATTGTACTAGCGACCCCTCCCTCTGCAGCCCACTGCGCTAGCCGACATGCTCGTGCTGGTAAAAGGCAAGCTTAGCAGCATTTACCATTCGCTGGATGCAGATCTCAGATTATTTTCAGCGTATTCGCTATCATCATTGTTTTAAATGTTTTTAATTGAATATTGCCCTTCAGAAGTGAACAATAAAGTGGCCACATTCTGTACCACCCACGATGTAGAAGAGAAAGAACACATAGGGCACGCTTGGCGTGAGACGCCACCACGTGGCTTGAACGCAGAGGGGTCCTTCCAGGTTTCTCAGTTTAAAATAAAAGAAAATAAAAAACGTCAGCTTCTGATTAGTGGGCATTTGAAGAATGTTTTCCAAACACAAACACGTAACAACTGTGACTGTTGGTAATTCGCGCACATTCACTGCGTTGGTAAGCCATCATAGAAGGAGCAGAAAAGGAAAGAGTTCGAGCATGGCGTATATCAGCACACATTAGAGGGTTTAACATCCGGCCCCTCTAGGCACGACTCCCAACTCGGCATTTTTGTTTGGAGAGACGTAATTTAACAAGGTTATGTCAGCTGCACAACGACCAGCATAGCAGCATCTTGTGAAAAAGTTTCATTTGATTCAGGCAGCCCATGATGACATGAGAAACGATGAGAAGCACAATGTGGATTTACGTAACTTAATCTGTATTATTATCCTAACGTGTCTACAACATTACGTACGTAAATATATCAGGGTATTTATCTAATGTAAGAATACATTCTTCTTTATTTAAATAGTTATATGCATTACATTAAGCAGCCCAATTTCCTAGGTCATCAGTAATCTTTCTATCATAATTCTAAAACAGCACAATATTTTATGAGACCACTCAATTCTTGGCCGATCCCCCACAGTGGGTATGCGCCACGAACAATTGGTGAACAAGAACATATTGCCGCGAACCATGCATTGGGTTTGTTTATTTGTGTTTTGTTTTTAGATGCGGAAGCATCTTATACTCGCGCCTTGTAGTGCGCCGTCCGCGCCGTCCGCGCCGTCCGCACCGCTTCTCGAACATTCGACAGCTGACGCGCGTGCATGCGCCGTCGCGCCGTCGCCCACTCTTCCACCATCTGTGCATCCCTTCCTCCTCTACACACCGCGCGTGCTTCACTCCTCCACCATCTGTGCACCCTTTCTCCTCTACACACCGCGTTCGACATCTACAATTCTCCTGATTCTCCAGTGGACGCGCATGTGGCGTCGCGCTTCGAGAACATTCAACAGCTGACAGTGCATGCGCCGTCGAGCTGTATATATACTCAAGGTCGGCGCTCGCTCGCTCAGTTGCCGCTCGTCGGTTGGTTTGTACGGCGCGTCGACGTCCAAGGTCGCGGTGAAATGAATTCCAACGAATCCACAAACACAATGATCGACGTCCCTTCGACCAGCGCCGCCCTTTCGCATACGTGTGTACCTGTTCACTCATTTAACACCCCCTCCTACAACCACGTTAACCAATTTAGCCATCGACCCAAGTAAGTCGCAATTTAACACCCCATTTCACAACCACGTTAACCAATTTAGCCATCGACCCAAGTAAGTCGCACTTTAACACCCCGTTAACCAATTATATGCTCCACATCCTCCTCAGTGTTCCCCCGAGGGAAGCTGCGGGCAATTTTTTTTTCGGCCTGGCTGCGCCGGCCTGTGCTATCGCTGTTTTCACAGCGTTTCGAACAAACGCTATCGAACAACGCTTCAAGCGTTGTTTGTTGGAAGCGCTGTTCGAACGAACAGCGTTTCTAACAAACGCTATCACGGCGTTCTCGATACAATTCGACTATTCGAGAAACCCTCGCGCCGAGGGATATAAATCCCCGCACAGCCGATGTCGCGTCATTCGATCACCGACGCTCACTAGCGTGCCCGTCGTTTTGCTGGCCGCTGCTTCGCCGCCTGTGTATTTTTTCAGTTGTTAGGAGAGCACAGGTTCGCTCCAATAAACTTGTTTTTCTCATAAAAAAGCACAAATAAACAAACCCAATGCATGGTTCGCGGCAATATTGTGCATCAACTTGTGATCTGCGGAATATATAGTGTTAAGTGGAAACGAAGGATAACAACTTTGCTATCACCACTTGGAGCAGATGCGTAGAAGGGGCTTTTGTAATGACGCGTGCTATGTCGCATCAATTCAGCTCAGTATACTGGAAGGGGAAAGCAGTGTTATTTTATTCTTTCTCCCCTCTTTTGTCATACGACTGTACTCATTGCCTTGTCCCTTGAGTGTAGTAATTTTAACGTTTAGTCTAAGTATGTTAAATGTCCATTTATTGTGTAAAGACTTAGAGATGTCATGGGTATGGATGAATTACCTACCCCATGGCTAATTTAGGCGTACATTGTAAACAGGAAAAACAATTAGGTGCTCGTGTGGATCCTACCAAACTACCCAATTTAAGAACTATTACGGCACGTGTATTTATTCTTAGTTTATTACATTTCGCGCGACTCTGAAGCAGCTAGCATTTTCGTATTAGTAATATATGCCGCTATTTTCGACTACAACTGCCTTCACATTTCAGCCTCGTCCCCTGGAGAGCAAAAAAAAAAATGTCCGACGACCTGGCACAAGCGCGTTACAGCGATGCAATCACGTATACCTAAACGCGAGGTAATGAAATCAACGTTCAAAGTAACTGCTCCATGTCTACGCGCGGGATACAGAACATGAGCTTCTCCTTATATCACGAGCTTGTTTGCGGTTACATTTTCCGGCACTATATTTTAGCTCCATGTGGAAAACATCTAGATTTCTTAGACGCGAGGAAAGAATGGGGCATCTTTTCTTCATGTTGGATGTACGTCGAGCGCGCACATGCCCTGCTCATCTGCTGAACTTTGGGTGGCCAACACTGAAAAAACTTCCTGGCATCAGGCAGTTAAAACTGAAAGATCTGCATGGTACTAACCACTATGAACGAAAAGCGTATAAAAATGTTCTGACATTTATTTCCGCGTCTACGTCGTTTGCTGAAAGCTTCATCTGGCACGGCAGAAAAGAGGGCGTCATGGCATGGGTTTTCACTGAATGGAACTGAAAGGTCAGTACCCATCGAGAAAGAAAAGAGCAAGACTGCGAGAAACAGGTGCCAGAGAAAGCTCAGCTTCCGTCTGCCTTTGTGGAAGCTATGCGGTGGTTCTGGCTGAGCGGTGACTGGAACGTAAGATTAGATAAAAATAGAAGTGAGTTTCCATGTGCTCGGCGAGGAACAGTCGAAACCTCATTTCACACCACTGGCTGGTAGTGGACGATGAGAGGCGATAACAGGAAGGCAGAGGGACCACACGTGGCTTAGATAGAAGTGAGGGTCCCCTCTGTCTTTCGAGAACTCCTCGGTCACTCTCCTTTCAACGACACATTTTATTTCTCTTTTATTTCGTACAGTAGCTGGTGCGTGAAGAACGAAGTCCGAGGCGAGCCTGGCCGTAGAGTATAGCCATAATTGCTCCTCGGCCACAATGCAGAGTAGATTGACCTTGTAGGTATGCGTGCGCTGAGCTGGTTTGCACGGATAACCTCGTCACGCTCATCCCATTCCTAAACCGCTCCGCATTTTGCTTCGACCATTGGTTTTCGGAGAATGGGCGTCACATTCTCTTGACAATGGACTTGGCTGAGGCGTTACCGGCCACGGCTTTACTCGTAACGCATTACCAACAAAACTGCTTCCGGGCAAAGCACAACTTGCAAAACAGTGACGAATGTTTCATGTAGTTGCCGAACTTATCGGCCGCGGTGGCGACGTGTTTACGGAACTCAGGTGCTGACTCGAAGGTCATGGGTTCGATACAGGCCACGGTGGTCGCATGTTGTTGAAGGCGAAATGCTAGACACTTGTCTACTGAGCGTTGTTAGTGAGCGTTAGACAACACCATATGGTTGAAATAATCATTCGTTGGTATTGTTACGTTAAGCCCCAGATAGTTTCATTAGCTTCAGAACTTGAAATAAGGATGAAGATCAGGACGTACACCTGTACTGACGATATCTGTCCGCTTGACAGCCCTCTTACTTGTGTGCCAAGTAATCTTTGTAACACGAAACGAGATAGCGATTACGCGGCCCTTCTCCACTGGAGACTCGTCAACGTAACTAGATAAAAGCGTGTATGCAGCATTTTGCGCAGGCTGAAAGGCTCAATCGTCGTCTTAGCAAGTGGTGCAACACCGAGACAAAAACACTTGGGGTGGGAAAAATCTTTTGTCAAATGTTTTTGTTGTATATAGTTTCTTTAAACATTTACGTTCATTGGGGAAGCTGTGGTCACTGTTTCTTTTGTTATTTTTAAAACCATTTCTGTTGTCGTCGTAGTCGTTCCTGCTTTTGTTGTTGTTGTTGGGTTCCTTTCTTTATTACATACAGGCTGTCTTAGCAGCTTCATACTAATAGATTATCTGACCGATTTCTTCTCTCCTACTCTCTCGTCTTTTAACTACACTTTCTCAATCCTCCAGTGTAGGGTAGCCAACCAGGCATGTGCCTGGTTAACCTCCTTGCCTTCTCTCTGCCCGTTCAATCCTTCGTACTAGTGAATAATAAACTCGCTTAGACATGGTCGGTCAACACGTACAAGTTATTGTACTGTAGAGTACTCCAGCCGAAGCTGTTTGGTGTTAATGCTTAGTGGCTATCCACCTTCTCTAGTAGTGTGCCCGACGTATGGTTGGCTTATGTTAGTGCCAAAGCGTTAAAGCACCCGGGTAGCACATAATGTGGTGGGAGTGTCACCGACAATTTTCTCGATCGAGGCCTAGTATGAAAAATCAGTTTAGCCGAAAACAAGCTTCTTCCATCTACTTCGACCAGTGGGCGAGACAATGCTGTTTCTGCACGCTACACAAACGCTGCTTGAGGCGGAACGCTTTCGTATGCTGCAGGCTTGAAGACGTCCCATAGACACACCTATGACTTTCGGGTTCAGCTATACCGCCCAGTTTCGGTGAAAGTTAGTAGCTCGTTTATAACTACCAGTGAACCACATGATTTCATAGAAGTGAGACAGACGAAGGCCGAATTTTGCAATTAGCAGCTTGCTTTCGGCTCGATACGTACATCCAAATTATCACGTTTCTTGGGTACTCACTCTACCGAGTGGAGCGAGCGACCGGTAAGGTTTGTTGCAAAATGTTTTGAAGTCTTAATTTTTTAGTACTTTCTTGGTATGGTGATGCCCATACCATCTAATTAATTGATTTCCACACTTTTCTCAAATATTTATTTCGTCTTCTGCAACGAGGAAGATGACATAGAAAATGTCTTATTGTACGCTTCATGTGACCTCTTTTCTGTTGAACAGTATTGCATAAAGGCGAAGCAGTATTTACCTCCAGTGAGTATTGTTTGTTTCAAGTGGCCCTTTCTTTGTTGAGCCTTGATGCATAAAGGCAAAGCAATACCTAACTGTAACGTGTACTATTTGTTTTATTCGACGTCTGCTCTGTTAAACAGCACTGCATAGAGGCAAAGCACTAATTACCTGTAATGAGTCTGACTTGATGATCGTTTGGGGGCTCTCGTTTCTAAGTCGCCAGGAAGCAAAGACACCTGAAAGCGATAATCAGAAGTAAACACTAGTTTGTAACTAAATACGAAAGGGGTAGCCAACTACACCATCTTGACAGTGCCATAGATATATCGCTGTTCGCCCAATTCATTGCTGATTGTGGTAAGGAGCGACACACAGGACAGGTAACCATAAATAGCAGCTATTTTTTCTATGCGGCACACTTCGTTTCCGAAGGTGCAAGTTCGACGAAGAACTGCTTAGCTTAAGTTCATTATACGCCGTTCATCTACGTGAAAATTGACTGAAATGGTAGTTTAGTGTGTTTTATCATGCGGCTTCATACTATACAATTAGCAGAAATTATAGAGGGTCATCATCACTTCGGCAATCATTGTGGTACTTTTTTATTAGATTCATAAAGCTTAGCTTCATATGAACGTCTAATAGCGGTTCATAGAAATTTCAAATGAATTGCCATATTTGTTTCGCTCTCCGCCCCAGACAATCACCTGCCAATCGCGCCAGCCGGTCTCCCCAGCAAAACGATAGGCGAAGCACCCCATTTCCCAGATTTAATCTAGTATAGAGAGGATAGATTTCCGCAATTGGTATTTTCTTCAGTCTGCTGCGGCTGTTTGAACAGCTCGTGTCAATAAGAGTGACAGCAATCGCGGCTAGCTGAAAAATCCCCTCCTATCGATTACCATGGCGATATCCCAAACGCGTAGCGAGGAACACTTGCTTAGATCCCTGACATTTAGTTTGTGACACTCCACTGGAAAATTATAGAGACAGTTGCCAACGATGCGTAGGCACCGGGAGCCACTTTTAATGGGATGTTGTGGAAGTTGATAGTTTGACATAAAATCTCATCATTCCCAAATTTGACGCGTGTTACTTGCACTCGATTGTCTCTCGTTTCTCAACAGCCACATCGATAATAGCGACAGATATTGATCCATGTACGCAATATTTAAATTTGTTGCGAAAGTCGACTTAGTATTCTTTGGAGAAACGCCACTTCAGAAGCCAGCTTGCACAACCCCGCGTTGTGGGCAATGGTCCGTTTTCGAGTTGCTTTTTGCATTCTGTTCGACAGTAACTCAAGCGTTTGCTATGATTCTACGTACACTATACGACACTGTTCCTTTAAATACATTTTGGTAAAAGCCAATGCAGCTCGCTGCCCATGCGGATTGCCGTAACCAACGCAAGCAATCAGTACAATGTCAGTGAACTTATATTTTAAAAATGGCACAATAAGTTTCAATAAAATTGACTCAATAGTTGTTCAAACAGAGCATTGCGCTTCGCTGGAGGCGATGATTTTTCTTGAGACTGTATTCATAGAGTGACGTATTCCAACATTCCGAGTAAGTGCATCGTATTCAAACACTTTACGTTTGTCACATATACAAAAGTGGCCGGAGGTTCTTTTTATTCTTTATTGCGAGATAAAATGCACCGTAAAGTGCTCGACTGTCATAATGCCTTTCAAACATTCAAAGTCAATTCAAGTATAGTCATTTCAGTCATTTAAGACAACAGCTTACATCGGCACATTTATACTAAAAGTGCAATGTAATTTTTTTACACAACAGGAGTTGTAAAAAAAATGTAGAAGCTTGCTCTAATTACCTCACGGAAGGCTTAAAACAAACAAAGTTGGATGATGGTGAAGTCAATCTCTGGTTGCTTCTTGGTTGTTTTAATAGCTGGCTGGTGTCAGGTTCTTTCTATGCTGGCTGGTGTTTAATAGCTGGCTGGTGTCAGGTTCTATGCACTGAGGTGCTTCTCAGTGCATAGAGCTTCGACTTATACTACAAAAAGTCGCAGGCAATTCACAGATGTCGAAACTCTAAATAAAAACTCGCACTGAGATTGAGATTTTGCACCTTTCATCCTTCAGAGATCTACGGGCTTATTGTCGTCTTCCATTCTTTCAGTGTCTACTCGCATGCACCATTGCCTTTCACAATCGCTAAAATACTGCCGTCGTACGCTACACTGAAACACTTCGTGAAGACACTTAAGCGTTGCCGAAACGTGTTGCCATGCTGTATTTCACTGTGTTATTCCCAACAATGAGAGGTTGGATTGATCCAACCTCTAATCGTTGGGAGGTTGGATCAATCCAACCTCTCATTACCACTTGATCATGATTGAAGTTTTTGTTCCCACTTCCAAGAGCGAACGTTTTAGGCCATCCTAAACAGCTGCACTGTTAGAACTCAAAATTGGTTGATCTTGTGTCTTTCTAGTTGAACACGAAATTTCTGAGTACTGCCTTCGTTGAATGCGCGAACATCGATTCTTGTGAGTCGCCATGAAGCATGGTGAAAGCTGTCTTCACCATGGCCAGACCCCGTACAAAGAAAAAAAAAACATATGATTCTAATCTTTTTTCGGAGCAGTCTAAATGCTCCATAAACTCTGTGTTTTATTGTGCAGGGGTTGTTCCTGAAAAGTCGTTTTCTGGCGGCATTGATCCAGTTTGTTTTATATTTGTCAAATAAGTTCCTAATCACAGACTATCCTCCGAAAATTATATTTTTGATAAAGTATTGTCGCAAGTGGATAGCGTACTCTCTTTCTAGCGACAATATTCAGGTACTTCAATACTAAAAGTTAGCTAATAAAGTAAAGCTAAGCATTGCCTGGCATCGGCTGGATGGTATTCTAAAACATGACTTCAAGCTACCGGCACACGAATTGGGACAAAACACATGAACATTGATGAGCTTCTGCTGTTAACAGGCGCATCAGCATCTAGCTTCTTTAGCTAGGCGGTAAATTTTTTTGTTTAAGTTTGATGATGCGTGCAAAAAACTCAGTATACGCGAAAAGTTGCTTCCTCGGGCTATTGTTTATTCAGCGAGAAGTGTCGAGGGGGTGTAAGTACAACACTACAAACCATTTTATGCGCTCCCATACTTGTCAGTTTGTATGATATAAAATCGAAGCACTGCTGATATGAAATTGGTTCCTTGTTTATGGTACACCGTAAAGAAGTAGCAGGACATTTCCTCGCGAAGAGGACTGGACGTCGTGGGGCGGCTATATTCCACGGCGCCTTGTGAGAGTCACACACGAGGCCGAGGTTGCCACACTATTGCTTTTCAGCTACACGGCGGGAGCATGAATGTACCGGCAAGTGGCAGGCAATAAAGAGTTGTCGAGATGGCTCCCAGTCGTACTAGTCCGAACATATATTGTGGTACGGCAGTCGTTGCGCTTGTGACGACACATTGCCTGAGCGCGAACATACTATAACGGACGGTTTTACGATTCGTAATAACTGTCTTGGCGGTTTCTTCAGTTACCGTTTATTGCGATGGCGATCCGGAGGCAAACCGGCCGTGCTGTTTATGATGACCTAGAAAATATACGAAGCTGAAAGGCACAACCAATATGCGTACGACGAAGTATAATCTGCCACGTTGGCAGCCTCTTCGGCCAAAAAGAATCGACGTGTTGCGTCTTGTTGATTGCTTTTGAAGCCTCGATGCATAGCCGCTATTTTACCTTTGTCTTTGATTCGCATTCGTGGTCAAGAAACGCCATGTTGAATCTTAGGAAATGCAGTTTCGCGTCGCGGTGCAGTAAAAATAGGCTGAAAAGACAGTGCTATTGAAACCACCACGACTTCGCCAGGACATGTCTGTATGAATATATTTTATGTGTGTTCTTTTCGTATTTTTGCCTGCCTTTCATAAAAGCGAGTTAACGCAGAGCACGTTTAACACAACTTTGCGAAACATTTACACATCGACGCAGTTACTTCAGATATAATGCATCAAGAGTTGATAATTACTCTGACTTGTTCTTTTAATCTTGGTGAAGCACAATGAAGAACAACTGAGTTGCTTCAAGCCACAGTAGCCAAGATTACGTTTTACAGCGAAAGCTGTTATAAGATCATAACAAGGGTCAACTTTGGTGTCAAAGTTTTCCAGGTCCACCGCCGAGACCACGACTGGTGTCCGTAACCGCTATCACGCGAAATAAGAAAAAAAAATTAAAGAAATTGGCAGCTTTCACGTATCTTGAGAATGCACGTTGTGCGAAGCATGTGGAGATAAGGTGACTGTGTTGTAATTAACAAAACATCATGAAATGACGCATAAGGTATCTACAAATGTTGTACGCACAGATATATGAGGAATCCTTGCCAATATTTTATAAACCAGTTGTTTAGACTTCCATAAGGATACCAACAGCAACATCAGTGTTAGCAACACCAGAAGTAGTTGGCTGATATGTAGCGCTCGTGCTCGTGGCGATAAACCTGGACCCCGCTACATAAATCAACAACTGAAGATGGTGCTTAATTATACATGGCGTTAACGAGACTTAAATTCTGCATCATACGATTGCATTAGTAATGTTTACATAATTGAATAGTCATATTTGCAGCCAAAATAAAGTTTCATTAACATCACGCCTGAATAGTGTCTTTTTTCAAAGGAATATCAAGACCTGGTGAGGCAATGTGGTAGAATACCTGATTGCCAAGCAGAAGGCTTTCGTTCAATTCCTGCTCGAAGACCGATATTTATTCCTTCTGCTCGTCGAGTCCGCGCTCCCGATGTCAGCTTTTTTGTTGAAGAAGTGGTGTCAAAATGACTAAAGTCTGTTCTCGACGTTCATAAGCAGACAAACGAATTTTTAATCACCTGGAACGTCTACCGGCTTACCAGTCGCACACACCGCCCCGCCGCGGTGGTCTAGTGGCTAAAGTACTCAGCTGCTGACCCGCAGGTCGTAGGATTGAATCCCGGCTGCGGCATCTGCATTTTAGATGGAGTCGGAAATGTTGTAGGCCCGTGTGCTCAGATTTGGGTGCATGTTAAAAAAACGCAGCTGGTCGAAATTTCCGGAGCTTTTCACTATGGCGTCTGTCGTAATCATATGGTGGTTTTGGAACGTTAAACCCCGCATATCAATAAATCAGTCGCACACACCCATCCGTGGTATATGGGTATGTGCCACACGTGTCATGTCAAAAGGGTTTGACAACGTACTCGGTGGGACTGTCACAATATTCAGGCATTATGAGTGCGATATATTCGTCAAACCATATTACCCTCCCATACTATAGCTTTGGTTGACCCCCAAGTTAAGGGGCGATCACGTGAGCACCCCGATGTAAGCTGCTGGATAGATAGATAGATAGATAGATAGATAGATAGATAGATAGATAGATAGATAGATAGATAGATAGATAGATATAGATAGATAGATAGATAGATAGATAGATAGATAGATAGATAGATAGATAGATAGATAGATAGATAGATACTTGAACTTCCTGCAGTACGTGAAGAAATGCTCCCCATTTACCAGCAGGTGAGAATGTGTTTTGAATCAGTGCACCATGCGTGGCAACCCAATATTCTACCAAAGAACCACGGCCTTCTTTTTTCGTTTTTTTTATTCTGTTTGGAAGTCACGCACACGGGGACAAGCGAATTATATTACAAAACACAACAAACATGCACAGAAAAATGACTCAACAAACATAATAGAACAAATGATACTGTGGCCGTCAAGCGCTGATGAAGAACGTTGCGACTTGAAATATTTCAAAGTAAGCAGGGCTTCTACAATTTCTAACCATTAAGGAACACTGTAATTTCTTCTACTTCGATAAACGTTGGCTCACTTTCTTGAAAATACTGTATTGATGGTCTGCTGCGGTCATCGGACAACTCCGTATGCTGTGCAAGGCAGTATTTAGGAGTAAGTGAAATGGTAAGTCGTCCTCATTCTGTCGGGCTAAAAACCTGATTTCATCAGGCACTAGCAGAATTTATTTTCTCATTGTTCTCTGTAAATCATCCTAATTGTGTACCACCGCCTAACCATGTAGAAAATTATGGTCAGTTTTTTTGTGTGTTCAAAGGCTTGGAAATGCTTTGCAATGATTGAGACCCTATATGCAGGGTTCATGTCGGGGAAGAATTCACCTTAACATGTGTAATAGAGGAGTAAAATAACAGCCAGGCGTCACACCCTGTGAATTCTGCTAGAAGTGGGCCGTTAAGTGCTTCGAAATTATTAGAAAAGGCTCAGCCATAATTGTTCATTTTCATCAGCCACAAGATCAATAAAGTGCACATGATGCCTTACAGATGTGCCGCAAATACCTCGCTTCTCCGAAGATAGAATAATGGCATAGTGGGTGTTCCCTCAGTTAAAAAAAAAAGATGAATTATGGTGGTGAGGACGCCATGCAAATGTACGTGTAATATTTGCCCCAAGAGTGTTTAAGAAGTCCATAATAAAACCGCAGGTCTTCTTTCTCTGAGACTGTGCTGCGGATTGCACGCAGACCTGCGCTTTTTGTTTTTCTGCATTGTATCGTACTTACAGATATTTGTATTTTCAGAAATTCTGTTAGACATCCTAAAACAGCTTTATACAGGTCCTTTCTATGTCGCATTGATTATATAAACTAGGTGGGCATACGACAATACCTTTGCAATTTCAGTTCAAGCACGTTGAAAGTGGACGTGAGTCGCAAGGCTGTCTAAGTTTGCACAAGATATTCATTACGTCGCTGTCACAGCCGCACGACACTTGAATGCCGTTACTTGTACCTGTTCCTGGCCAAATTAAATGCGTTGACAGTTAAGCAGCGACTGCGCCTAATATAAAAAGTTTCGAGCTTGTATCTCAGTACGACATAAATAACGCCAAGCTTTAGTCAGCTGAGTCACGCTTTTAACTTTCACAAGATAATATATGAACACGGCACCGGTACAATGCACCTCGTGTCTCGACAGACGGTCTTAATAAGATGCAACATTGGAACCACTGCCAACACTGACAATAACAACAGCAAAAGAACGATAGTGAAAGATAGACAGAAAAGAATGCCCAGAGCGCTGTGTGAACGTGATAAAAGCAAGCGAAGCGTCACCTAAGCACGCTGAGGCATCTGAAACGTACCATCTGAGGCTGTCGTGGATGTCCAAGTTTTTTTTATTTGACCATGTGCCCCGGATGTTGAATAATATATAGATAAATAGTGACGATGTCAGGAGCGGACGTTTGAATCGCGCAGCTGGGATTCCGGTCATGAGTTCTTATTGGCACGCACGGCTAGCCACGCATTTCTACCATTGGACGTTTCCTGTATATACTGTGAGCCGAGGGAGTTGCCTGCATCTTTGACAGACACTGGAGATGGTGGCGAATCAAGGAGTTGTTCTTCTGTGGCCCACAACGTGGTGGAAGGAAATGTGCTGCCATAATAATTTACACTTTCATTTAAGTTCTTCTATAGCGCTTTACGCAGCAACCAAGTGACAATTCGCCTTCGCGTTTATCAATGTAAACGGGATCATGTCTCTTATTTGCAAAGAGGGGCATAAGAAAAAGGTGAGAAGGTTACCCACGATGAACTCGGTTGGCTACCCTAAAATAAGAAACGATAAGAGGGCTGAATAGATCGTATTACTTGTGTTAACCCTTCCTTGTATTCGAGCGTGTCTGTCATGCACATTGTGCGTGTTTACTCTTCTTTCCCTGGAAACTCTGATTGTAGGTTATGTAATTATGTAACAAGAGTGCTCAAATATTTCATGGTGTTTACTGGTATTGTCTGTCTTTCGTCATAACTATTGTTTTAAGTACTTTGGAGAAAAACTGTTAGCTCCGTGGCTGCTGCAGAACTCGGTCACTGAACAGTGATGTACAAGACTTGTTTTCATAAAAACGACAAAAACGTGTCACTGGTGGAGGAATGAAGCAACATACACAAATACCATTTTCACCATTTGAAAAAAAAAATGGAATGTTCCGCATGCTCCAGAAGTTGCAAAGATTAATCATGATATTGCGTCACCGCGTTGCCTTGCACTAGAAAACGCCATTAATCTTCGAATTCACAAAAATGAATATTGTCGATTGCTTGGTGCCATATTCTGCATCTGTGCGGTGTCCACGTATAAAAAAACAAATACAAAAGCTGATCGAAACGTGCGCCGTGTTTCTCACGCACGAAAGATGCACGAAACGTACTCACAGGTGCAGATTAACGCGAACAAGCGTGTACGTTGTTACTTCGCTGTGTCTGAAAAGCGCGCCCTTTTCGCAAACGGAGGCTGTCCAACGATTGCAGTGACCTTTGTGCGCCCGGTAACTACAACAGAATTGCTACGACGAAACTCAGTGGCTAGCCGAGACGTACGATTTTCTCAACTACAAGATAAGGGCGCGCGATCGAGCGTACACCCCTTTAATATCTACGCAGGCCAAAGTACGCGGGAGAGATGAGAGCCGCCGCGCGCTGACTGCGGCATATTGCTGATAATGCTGAAAACACTTAGTACCCCCCCCCCCCCCCTTCGAGATCGCCGGCAACAGGTGTAAGTGGTAGATATGAATAGCTTGCCGTTCGATCGTTGAAGTCTCAGTGGTTAACGCCTTGCATTCATGGCGCCGAGGTCCCACGTTCGGTAGCGTACGCCAGAATCTTTTTTGTAGGGTTTTTTTTCTCCCTTGCGTTTTCATAGATATAGATACGTATACAATTATCGTGCCTGACGTCGACGGCAACACCAAAGCTGACGCCGACGTCGAAATCCAGCCCAGAGTCTCTATATAATTGCTATCGCAATAAAACCAATAGGCAATGAAGAGAACGTGCAAATAGATGGGACGTTTATGTCCTACGAAAGCGTGATGGTGTACACGTGCAAAAATTGTTTATTACTTCACGAACCTAAGTATTCTAGAAAAGACATCGGTGATATAGTGCAGCAAACCTCTCCCTAAATACGGCGGTAGCCAACTATAGGTCGGAAAGATATTAAATAACTTACCCCACTATGTGGCGTTAGAGCCCCTAATCTCGGTGACATTCGCGTGTTTGAAATATTTATGGCAGCGCCACGGCGCTAATTCTTCATTTGCCTAGACCACACCCGCTCATTATACCTTCGGACCTGCTTCTTTCGTAGCGCTGCCACACGAAGTGTGCAGATTGGTCAGCATCATTAATCAGCGTGTGCACGCGAGATTAAACAGCAATGTAACGGTTCAGCCTTCCTGCATCTCCTATTAAGCCGCGGCTGAAAACACTTGCGAAACGCTTGCGAAATGCGTGCAACACTGTATCCTCCTGCATCGAGAAAATCCGCTATGCTGCGAGAGACTTTGAAAAAGTTTACGCAAAATGTGGAATGGGAACGAGATTGTTTTCTTCGGGAGTCACCGAGCTTAAATTATGACATCCTAAAGCTCCCTCTTTCGGAGTTGAACGTGATAGAGACATCCAGTTCCTAGTGCGTACTTCAAATCCTTAGTGCATTAAAACCTTTTTGACCTTGCTATGCACCCACTACGTGACCTTAAGGAAATGGCGCAACAGCGTGTGTGCCTTTTGTAGTCTATGAGCAGCTTTAAACCACGAAGCCATTATGATAATCACATATTCTGAAGCCCACTGGCAATGGGCGCTTGTAGCATGCGTGTAGCACGCGTGTGCAATAATTCATGTTACATTGTGAAGCATGTGTACGAGATGTCTGTGTTTGTAAAGCATGAAAGTTACTTTCACTGCATTTTCAAATAGAGGAAGTTTATTTCACTGCATTCACAAGCAGATGCGTGCCTATGCGTACAAATAAATTCAATTTTTATAGGAAGTTGTGATCGCAACACCATTTCTCAAAGTCCGATTATCCAAACAATACCTATCTTACTATTACGCAGCACATTCTATAAAGATATGTTATCTATGCGTTTTTCACCTCCACTTTACCGCTCGCTATATTTCAACCTCCCAGGACAGGATGTTCTAAAACGATTTCGGAAAATGTGTACTTCTCATGATAGTAATACCTTCTTTTATAAATTTCATACACAGATGCTTTCGCTAAATCCTTGGTTGCAAGAGAAGGTTATTTTTGTTTCTTCAGCTATTCACTGTCTCTGCGATATACTATAGACAATAGAACACTGCTTTATTAGCTGCAAAGATGTCCTTCTGTTTTGGGACATCCTTCAAGAAACCATTAAAAACGATTCTAACAATAATTCACATACTCTTCATTACCTTCTCCCACCACGTCTTGATAAAGTGCCCTTTAATATGTTCTTTTTTATGGCACTACACAGCCTGTAAAAAATGCACATGCAAGTCCCTAATTCAGAACCAACGACTGCATCACGTAGGCATTCTATGTGCATGGCCGTTCAGCTAAACAATATTTACGAAGAACTTGACTGCAAACCAGACTGACCCCATCCTGATGGGGTGCTCATCCTTACCAAACTTTTGAAGAACGTGTCCGCGTTTTCTGAACTGGCGGAGTATATAGGTATGTAAGTATTTGAATGTTTGTGCAGTAGTTTTGCGAATATTGTCGGTGAGTTTGTGTATCACTAGGTCAAAGTTCTAATTTTAAATACGCGTTATAATAAATACCATGAAATAAAGACGGACACGGAACAATGTGGTAGAACATCTGCTTGCCTTGCAAACAATCCGAGTTCGATCCCCACACAGACCTAAATGACTCTGCTGCAATCCTCACTGTGACCCCAAATTTTTTAATTTGTTTCATCATTTGCATCATTCTCCAGTTTTCGGTCACGCATGAGATTATGCTTTTTCACTCACAACCACCGACGACGGCGCAGGAATTTCTGCGAAACGACCTTTTTAACGCTATTGCGTTAGAAGTCCGAAGTCTGAATGAGAGAAGTGTCGTTGAGTTCTCCTTTTTTGTGTATGTTACTCACGGGCTGCAGCCCTAGTTCTCTTAATAACACTCCGACGCTTTTGCTTCTTTAGTATGAGAAGGTGTCATAACGGGATGGCTGTTGTTTTTTTTTTTTGGTTGTATTCAATATTACTTGCCTACTTTTAAGAATACCATTACCACTAATATCAACAACTGCAAACATTGTGCTCGATTACATAATCGACGTAATAAAGAAGCCATCGTGCTCTGGTGAACATTAGCACACACCATGAGAAAATAATCACGAGGTATTAAAAAACAAAATAAAAAGGGCACTATTGTTGCTTTAACCTACCGCTATTGTTTTAGGAAGCATAAAGAGAATACAAAAAAGTGAGCTCTTTGCACTGAGTCCCGAAGCTTGAAGCTAAATAACTGAGTTCTTTTCTCTCTAATGGCCAATAGCGAGCGTCATCATAACACTCCCGGGTGGTGCATAAAGTTAGCTTGCATAGTTCAACGTACCTTCTTTTCGAGGATGATTCATGCATATGGCTTGCTACTCGCAGGGCATGCTCGGCCTTGGAAGACTTATAATAAAATTATTATGGGAGCGCAAAGTGTGAGAGCCAAGCGCAAAAAGGGCAAGCAATGAATTGGGGAGCGCGCATAAAACTCGGCACGTTGACGGTGCGAGGTGAATTCCCTGAGGAGTTGAGCTGCTGTTTCCAAGCTAAAGCCCTGGGGGCAATATGCGCGCTCATGGTGTATTCAATTAAAAAGTGGTTTGCGAATGTCCCAGGCAGACTAATTTGGTGATCATAAAAATGCGGTGGCCCCAGCGCGACTGTGTGACAAAACATTAGCTTTTCGACATTAAGAACAATAGCATCACCACGACCCGCTTATGCAAGTGAAACAGGTTTTCCCAGTGTTTCTTCGTTTGTTACCACCCGATTTATTTTTTTTTTGAAGTTTATTCAGACAGTCATGGTCTGGGATCAAGGGGCTAAAGGCGGATGCAACTGCATGACAAAGGTCCCCCTACCCATACATTGCTCAGGGGCGGAAAGCCGCGGTACATGCGCAAATACAGGTAACAAGAAACTGCAAAAAAAAAAACAAAACAAAAAAGAACAGGCGCACAGGCGATCAAAACACAATAGGTAGAATAGTTACCTTCGGTACACACTATTGTGATCTTTTTCAAAGTTCAAAGGTATACAATTTTGCGGTAATAAGTTATTCATCGAATACAAGTTAGGATCGAGATGGTGTACTGTTAGGTGCATACTTCTTTCGATTAGGCAACGCTTAAAAATTTACAAATGCTTTATGGCAGCAAGCTCCCAAAAGTAACTGGCAGGCCTAAATTAGAAAATTATTAAATTGATGTTGTCCTCGCGACAAATGTATCAATCTGAAATTCACACGCTGGTTAGAGCAGTTAATATATTATAAGTAGCGCAAAGATGTCTTTGTCTTGTGTTTCTGTTCACGTCCCCGAGTAAATAGTTTCAAAATTGCTAAGAAAGCGCAGGTGCAGATTTCTTCAATTTCGCTCGACGTACACGCTTCGCGACCCTCAGAAGCTATTCTTCGTTTTATTTCACCTGTTTGTATTTGAACTCTTTCTAACGATAGCGATTGCAATCCTTTGAGCAGGAGAGGGGCATCGCTGGAGCTGGAGTTAACGTTTCTCGAGAAGTACTGTTGGCCCCGTGAAAGTTGTGCATCAAATATATATATATAATATATATATATATATATATATATATATATATATATATATATATATATATATATGTATATATATATATATACATATATATATATACATATATATATATATATATATATTATTACGACGTGTATATATATATATATATATATATATATATATATATATATATATATATAAGTGAAAGAGGCGTATGCATAAGGGCTCGTTTTTTTCCGTGTTTTGACACAATATTATTCGGATCTAACAAACAATAATGCCAAGGAATGTATAGGGGAAGTTATTAGAACAAATGTAGGTAAATAAGAAGAAAGAAAAGTGGGTGAAAAAATAACCAGTCATGAGCAGGAATGGAACCTACGACCTTCCAATAACGCGTTCGATGCTCTAACCACTGAGCTATCACAGCGGCCTTTCCCCAACCCACTTTTTTGGGGTTTATATGAGAATTTAAACGTGGGAGTGTCAGTCAGCGCCATCTGTAGCCAAGCGGCGAGTGTGGAACACCATTTTATAAGCCTGTGTGGCATCACGTAGCACGATTACTTATTACGAGTGGGCAGCTAACCAATAGTCCCTCGTATACAACCTATTGACACCAAGTCTTCCACTACGAGACCCTCGTTAATGAATAAGGGAAAGAGGTGTATACCTAAGGGCTTGTTTTTCCGTGTTTTGACACAATAATAATGAGATCTAACAGACAATATTGCCAAGGAATGTATAAGGGAAGTCATTGGAACAAATGTAATGCAAATAAGAAGAAAGAAAAGTGGTGAATATATATATATATATATATATATATATATATATATATATGTATATATATATATATATATATATATATATATTCACTTGGCGCTAGTTACGGCGAGCGCAAGCCATGGCTGCCCGCGAGAATGGAAGACGATGTTCTGGGGCGGTGCGTGCTCTGGCTAGTTGTTGTTGGTTATTATTGAAATTATTGAAGCAGCCATCTTGCCAGTTTTCGGTGCGTCTCCCCGCCGGCTCAGTTCTTCTAAGTTGAAGACCTTTTGTAGTACGTGACAACTGGTGGAGTTGCTGGGTAACCACCAGCCGATGTTCCAAACGCCTCGAGGTAGCCCTGTACCAGCAGTGACAACACCTGTTCACCGCTCAAACCGAAGACTCTGAGGACTACCTCCTGAGCGTGGACCCCTTCCCGAGATGACGTCTGTCATACCCCCGAACGCTAGGGAAGGAGCTGCAGCCTCCAACGCACAGGAAAGCGCTGCAGCCACGCCTCATACGCTGTGGAAGCCACGTGTGCCGTAGGTCTTCCATGGTTCTGCCTTGAAGGATGTCAAAGACTGGCTGGCTCAATTCGAACGGGTCACGGATTACAATGATTAGACCAATTTCGACAAGATGAAGAACGTGTATTTCGGCTTGAAGGGCGGAGCTCGTTCTTGGTACGAAAACCGTGAGCATTTTCGCTCATGGAGCGTCTTTCGTCGATACTTGCTGGCAAGTTGGCCGAATCACGATCGCCTGAACGAGCCGAGCAAGCGATTCAGACGCGCCTCTAAATACCGAATGAAAGTGTCATGGTGTACGTCGAGAACATGACGAGCCTCTTTCGTCGAGCCGACCCCGACATGGCAGAAGAAAAGAAGGTCCATCATTTAATGCGAGGAGTGAAGGAGCAGCTTTTCGCTGGCCTCGTTTGCGGTCCCCCAAAGACCGTGGCGAAATTTTCGACCGAATCCACAATCATGGAGCAAGTGCTGCAGCAGCGCTCTACTGTGTACGACCGGCAAGTGAGTGCCGCTTCGTCAATAGGTCAGATCGGAGGTGCGGCAGGCAACATCAACATCGAGTCTCTTTGCGATCTCATTCGATCGGTGGTGCGCGACGAACTACAAAAGATTCAGTTCCAGTACCAACCTACTGCAGGGTCTATTTGCAGCCTTGTCAGAAACGAAGTACGACAGGCTCTCCAAGTTCCGCCTTCCAGCTATGTCCCACGTGTCCCGACGGAGCCACATCGTGCATCATACGCGGAAGCTGGCAGCCGATATATTCCTGCTTCACCACGCTTCGTCAATCCTATGCCTCAGGATGCACTTCCTTCGCTGCAGCCAATTTAGCACTTAGAAAATCGACAGCCGCTTCCCAGAAAATCCGCCGTATGGTGCTCACCGGACAGACGACCAATGTGTTATCACTGGGGTGAAGCTGGACATGTGTTCCGGTAACGTCCTTATTGTCGCCTTCGACTACAGGGTTTTGCCGTCGACGCACCATGGCCGAGATTCGGCGAAAGACTGAGAGCTATTGAAGATTACCTCTCACAGCAGCGCATGCCACTGCGGCGGCAGCCGCGGTGCCCATCCCCAAGGCAATCTTCTCCACATTTTCGGAGCCTCCTAGGGGCGGCACCGGCGCGCTCGCCAAGCCCTAGGCGGAAAAACTAACGATGGCGACCTTCGGGAGCGAGGCTGCTGACACTCGACCCAAGCAAGGCCTCCCATCGACGCAAGCACGGACACCGAGCGATTCCCCGACGACAGTGACGAAAGCGAGAAGCAGATTTTCTTTGGATATGCATGTGGTAGTCGACGGTCACTACGACGTTAGTGCATTATTGGACACACGTGCAGACTACTCGATCATAAGCGGGAACGTAGCAGCGCACATAAAGAAAGTTGTTACACCTTGGTACGAAGCACAAGTTCGTACTGCCGGCGGGCACGTAGTCACCCCAATCGGCATGTGCACTATCAGAGTTAGCATTCGGGGACGTACGTTTCTCGCCAGCTGCCTCGTTCTTCGTGACTGTTGCCGAGACCTAATCCTTGGAGTCAACTTTTTGCGGGAGCACGGTGCTATTATCAATCTTTGAGAGCGTACCATGACGTTTTCCACAGCTGGATCCTCCGACAAATCTGACGATATCTGTGACAGCAGGTTTTGCTTTTGTGCCAACAGCATCACGTTGCTTCCGCGTTCAAGCGTCCTAGTTGATGTGGTGTCTGACAAGTTATGGGATGGTGAGGTTGTCGCTGAAGGCAACTTGACGCTTTTCTTCGCTCTTGGTGTCTGCGCTGCACGCAGCCTCGTCACGCTTTACGACGGACACTATGCCTTACTTGTGACTAATTTCAGTAACGAGTAACTTCACTTGTTTCGTGACACCTGTTTCGTGGCACCTGTTTCGTGACGCCTACCCTATCGCAGACGTTTCTGAATGCTTCGCATCTACATCAGCCGACGACGGTATTCGACCGACACCAAGCGACGTGACTTCGCTACTTTCAAAAGTTGATGTCAACTCGACCCTCTCGGTACAACGACACACCGAGCTACGTGAACTGCTATATAACCTTAAAGAGTGCTTCGCGTCTACCTCGAAGGTTCGTCAGACACCGATCACCAAACACCAAATAATTACGTATAACGACGCCTCGCCCATAAAACAACACCCTAACCACGTTTCGGCAAAGGAACGTGACGTGATAAATGCTCAAGTCGAAGAGATGTTGCAAACTGACATCATTCAACTTTCAAAGAGTGTCTGGTCATCTCCGGTCGTGCTCGTGAAGAAAAAAGATGGATCACTACGCTTCTGCGTGGACTATAAGAAACAACAGCAAGACTAAAAAAGAAGTCTATCCGCTGCCTCACATCGACAATTACCTCGGCAGATTGCGGTGGGTCAAGAATTTTTCATCGATAGACCTAAAAAGTGGCTACTGGTAGATCGAAGTTGATGAACGAGATCGTGAAAAAACTGCCTTCGTTACACCGGATGGACTATATGAATTCAAAGTGCTTCCCTTCGGCCTCTGTTCTGCACCTGCGACATTCCAGAGAATGATGGGCACTGTTCTTACCGGTCTAAAGTAGCACACGTACCTAGTTTATCTGGTTAATGTTGTCGTGTTTTCTACCACTTTTGAGGAGCACCGGAAGCGTCTGCAGAATGTGCTGGAAGTGTTCCGCTCTTCTAACCTGGCACTGAAGTCTGAAAAATGCGACTTCAGTTACAAGGAACTTAAGTTTCTCGGCCATGTTGTCAGTGCGGATGGTATTCGGCCAGACCCTGAAAAAAGTACCACCGTGGCCTTGTTTCCTGTTCCATGTGATAACAAGGCAGTACGTAGCTTTTTAGGGCTCTGCGCGTACTATCGCCGCTTTATAGCCAATTTTTCTGGGATTGCTGACCGCTCACTCGACTCACTCGTGAAGATGTTCCATTCGTCTGGGAGGAAGAACAGGACGCAGCTTTCTCTGAACTACGGGAGCGTTTACAGACATCACCAGTCCGCGCTCACTTTGACCAAGACGCTGATACTGAAATTCATACTGACGCAAGCAACGTGGGTCTTGGCGCTGTCCTCGCACAACAACAAGAGCGCAGAGAGCGAGTGATAGCGTACGCTAGCCGCACTCTTTCCCGCGCCGAGGTCAACTACTCCACGTCAGAGAAAGAGGGCCTCACTGTTTTATGGGCCACGATAAAAACTAGGCCTTACCTTTACGGACGCCACTTCAATGTAGTCACCAACCATCATTTGTTGTGCTGGTTAGCCAACCTACGGGACCCGTGTGGGTGACTGGCACGATGGAGTCTTTGTCTACAAGAATACGATTTCACGATCACTTACAAATCGGGCCGCAAGCACGAAGATGCTGATTCATTATCCCGTGCACCTGTCAAAATTTGTGGCCACGACACCGAGGGTGACAGAGTTTTTTTTGGGGGGGCCCTTACTACAACAGATCTGATTACACGGCAGCGCACGGACGATGAAATTCGCGCAGTTATCGGAAGCCTTGAAGGACGCAACTCTTCCATACCTGAATTTTTGAAATCTGTCATCGTTCTGTCTGCGAGATGGGGTCCTGTATAAGAAAAACGCCAACGGCAATGAGAGAACCTATCTTCTAGTTGTGCCTACTGACATGCGTGACGACATTCTTCTTGCCAGCCACAATGAGCCCACATCTGGTCACTTGGGTTTCTCTCAAACTCTCGCTCGAGTTCGACAAGCATACTACTGGCCTAAGCTTTCTGCATCCGTTAAGCGACACGTGAAAAGCTGCTGGGAATGTCAATGCCGCAATCTCCACCCCTAAAGCCCGCAGGGCTTCAACCAATAAAACCACCCAGAGCGCCATTTGATCAAATAGGAATGGATTTACTGGGGCCCTTTCCGCTATCATCTGCAGGCAACAAGTGGATCATAGTAGCCACTGACTATTTGACGAAGTACGCAGAAACAAAAGCACTACAACGTGGTACGGCTTCCGACGTAGCCCGATTCACTATGGACCACATGGTTCTTCGACATGGCGCCCCGTCGTGCGTAATCACGGAGGAACAGCATTCACGGTCCAGCTTATTCATGACGTATTCAAGCTCAGCTACACGAATCATCGCAAAACCATGGCATATCATATGAGCAACTGCTTGACAGAGCGACTCAACAAGATCATCGCTGACATGTTATCCATGTACGTAGATGTCCAGCATGAGACCTGGGACCAGGTCCTACCGTACGTCACATTCGCGTACAATACTGCCGTCCAGGAAACTACGCCATTAACGTTTTTCCGTCTTGTTTATGGACGTGACGTCCAGACCATGCTGGATGTGATTATAACGTAGCCACCCTTTCTTGTCTTCTGTGCGTTGTTGAACAATATAAAATTCACAGCGTGCGAGTTTACTAAAAGCCGAATTTTCCTCTCTCCCATTTCCCCTTAGCAGCCATTTGCATGTACATTGAGCACTATCTTTAATTGTTCAACAACGCACAGAAGAAATCTTTCACCCGCACCACCTTGGAGGTCAAAATGTTATACTTGTTACACACTACAACAACGGCTACGAAGGACGAACAGGTACTGCTGGCTTCGCCCCTAAAATGAGCCAGATTCTGTCGTATTTATTCAAGGATAGGCCACAGTTTGCCCCATGAACACTAATGCATGATATTGTTTCCGTGTTGCACGAACGCAAGCTTGCGACTCACTTCACTTTATGTTGTGAGAGAAACCATGAAGTAAGCTTTTTATGCTTTTATGCAGGTCTGGCCCGCAGGTCGTGGAATCAAATCCAGGCTGCGGCGACTGTATTTTCGATGGAGGTGAAAATGCTTTAGGCGCGTGTGCTCAGATTTGGGTGCACGTTCAAGAACCCTGATTGGTCGAAATTTTCGAAACCCTCCACTACAGTGCCTCTCATGGTCATGCGGTGGTTTTGGGATGCTAAACCGCACATATCAATCAACCAACCAATCAATCAATCAATCAATGATTTTATTCAGATGTTTAACGTGTCTACGAACACACGCAAGGCTAAAACTTCCAGTTTAATCCTGCGTCTTACTTGCACAGAATGCCTACCGCATCACCTACCCCATCACCACGAGAATGCCTGCTCGGTCCACCAAAGGAAAACCGGAGTCGAACTACTTTCTCTGAAATGTCGCAGCTTGGCTGAGGCTGTAGACTGCCACGCGACAGTCAATGTAGTCCCGCGGAGTCATCATCAACAAAGGGACCAACCAGGACCCAGTCCCCACCACGACATGGCGAACGACCCGGGCGACATAGCCAGTGTCGGCCGCCGGAGCCAATTTCGACAAACTTCCAGCGTGGACGATGCAGCCAACCCCGCCATCCTGAAACAATGTCAACTGCGCAGCTAGCCTCACCCACATGAACATTGTCGTGTGGCTCATCGACAATGCTTGCAGTCATGGCTGAGTGTGACGACGAAGACCAAAACTGGCACTCTGGCACAGACGCGCATGCTAGGCGAGCGAGGAAGAAGAAGCAGAATAAGAACAGCTGGCCCAGGATCGGGTGTTGTCTCTTTTTCTCTGTATCGCTAACTCAGAACGAGAGGGTCGTCTGCTGGCACCGCAACATAGGTGGTGCGCAGCGGCGAGCCAGTTCGATCGACTTGCGAATGTGCGCGAGCCTTACAGTGCCGTGTGTGCACGTCGGCAGTGCACACACGGTGAACTACAGGACGACGTTTTGGCGACCAGAATAAATAATGCTGCTCCGTAGGTGTTGACCTCGTCACTCTGTACAACAATGCAACACATGAATTTCGTGCGCACCCACGAGCATTGCTGCATGTACCGGCGGATACACGTCAAAAGTGTCGCTTTTCAATCCGTGAACACTGTACATTTCATATCATGACATTGATGTTACCATCTGTCAATCATGCTAGTCATACATGAATGTCTCGTTGGAACGATCTCTTTTAATGACCGCGGCTTCCCAGAGACCATGACAACCAAATGCTGCTGTACATGACATGCGTACTATGATTTCCACAGTAGAACCCATTGCTTATCTTCTTCATGTACTCTTGGCACACCATATTTATTTTGGGATACCTATATAAGGCTTACGAAAAAATCGGCAGATCCCACGTACGTGGGAATAGACGTTATGCGAAGCATGCGGGGGGAAGGTGACCATGCTGCTATTTTTTCATTGAGCGACACGCCATGAAGTGACGCTAAATATAAAATGTTTTACGCATAGACATATGTTGAAGAGTTGCAGATGTTTATATAAACAGTTGTTTGCACTTGCACAACGACGTCAACTGGAACATGCGTTATAGTACCACCAGAAGCTTATGTGAAGCGCTGATGCTCGAGAGGATATTGGTCCTCGACACTGCTACAAAAATCAACTTCAGCGCATGGTAACTGACCACATATCACACGTCCCGCTAATTAGGGAGGTGATCGCTGGGATCAATCCAAGGACTGAAATATCGGCCCCCCGAACTGCACCACGAAAGCGCGGACATTTTAGAAGTGGTTCTATTTGGCGCACCAACGGACGCCGGCTGTGGCCCAATAAACGAGTCAGAGCCGAGAGTTAATAAACAAAACAAAATTATATAGTCTCAAATATGGCAGAATAAATGATACACAAATATGCACCCTCGACAATAGTTGTCTACGATATGTCACCAAACAAAAACGTACTACACAGTACAATCAGCAGTATACACTCAGAACAACGGACACAAGCAACAATACGTGCTACAACGGAATCACATCCATCGAACAACCAAGACACTTAAAGACTAAGGAGTTCTAAAACTTATTCAGTCCAAAGTCCTTGGAACGAAGTCTGAATGATACTCTTCCGAGAATCACTCACTCAAAGTTCAGCACTGTCTTCAATCTGCTGCCCCCGAAGTTTCTCTTCCAGGAAACCTCGCGTCTTCAATTGGCCGCTCTCCAAGCACCAAGCTTCTTCCCCGGTAACACGTCGGCATCCCACGCATTGCGATTGCAGGATGCATCTTCGCTCTCTGGCTGTAGTCTCACACTATTCTTCTGCTGGTAGCGCCAGCCTTCACCCTTCAGGTGCAAATCCTTATTACCTGCTTTGTCACTGAAGACAGAAAGAAGCCTTCACCGACATGGCGGAATGATCCTACGAACCCTCACGCAAAACGTTCATTTCCTGCCTACGCACACGGGCGCAAACGTTCTTATTCTCCTCCTTTGTCACAGAGAACAAAAGGCGTCGCAAACACAGTGGAAAGACCCTACCCACACTGGCGCGAAATTCCTTCTTCTCCTGCCTACGCACGCTGGCGTAAATTGTCTTCGTCTCCTCCTTTGCGCAAACTTCGTCTTCTCCTGATCTCGCTTCTCCGCTGCTCGCTTAAATACGTTTCGCGCTAGATTCCAAAAAATTGTAATAGTTTCGTCGGCACGATGCACAGCCAAGGCTGGGGAAAGGGCGAGACGTGTCGAGAGCCGTCTGTGACACGTGACGCAACTCTGCCTCACCACGCCCCTAAACTTCGAGATTTTTCCAGGGCTTGCTCGGCGGCAGATGTGAGGAGGTTGGTCGGCGAAACTACGCTTCCGAGGGGAAGAGACAGCGCACCCGGCGAATCTTCGGATGCTTGTTTTCTTCTTTAGCGTTGACCTTGAGGCGTCTCTCTGGTGCTTGGTCACCAGAATTCGGTAGTGCGCTCTTTTTTGAGTGCTCGTTTGTGACACCACAATTGACGTTAACCCGACGTGACGGCTGTATAAAAGGAGTACATATGTAATATATAAAGAATTGAGTAGGCAGTACTGCAACCACTATTGACGTTTCACGAAGATTGGCGTTTATTTGAAAAGTAGTTCCTATATCTGTCATAGCTATGTGGGAGAATTCTCGACTGCCGCGTAAAATTCTTGGGTTAGGTTCCTGCCGGAGCCCTGAAATATAGTATTTGCATTCATCGAGGTGTCAACGCAGCCTTGTTAGGTTTGGCCTGGAAATTCGTCTGGGCAGACGCCATTGTGCGCAAACCGGTCCACTGGGGAGACTCTCAATCACTTCGGCGCCCAGTATGACAGACGCTGTCGAAGATTTGAGCAATTATCCAAACCAAACAGCAAGCAAAGGCGAGTTCCCGTCCTTCAAATGCGGACCCTTTTGTCGTCCCTTCAAGCAGAAGCGGTGACTAATGGACTCGGCGACTCATCGGGCAACGGGAAAGCTGGCGTGACCAGCGACAGAGCTGACGGCGGAGCGGCGCTTCTTTAATCCTCAGTCAAGTAGCCGACCGGCCGACTGCCTATGCCCGCCAGGCATTGTCCCTGCTGGCCTGAGGAGGAGACGTCGTGTCGCCGCGACGCCACGACGGAAGAGGGCAACAGGGATGGCGTCTTCCTGAAAGAGACCGCGACGGACACCGCAGATCGCCCCGCTAATTGGGCGAGCTGTGCGGTGAACCCTTTGAAGTATGCGGCCAGGATCGTGGGAACTCTCGACTTACGGCACACACACGACGAGGAAGAGCCCTGCTGGCGCCACCACAGTGTAGTGTTCACGTGGACCGTGCATGCTCGCCCCCTCACCTGTGTGTGCGTGATTGGTGTTCGACTCGGAGAGGAGGAGCCCGACAGGGCATAAAACGACGCCGCAGAGTGCTGGACGTCGCTTTGAACTATGTAACGTTCAACCACCACGCTCGTGGTTTGTGAAACCACTAACTTTTCCTTTTCTGTAAATATGTGTAAATAATGTCATAAACCATGTTTTGTTTTCCGTATCCATCAGCGACCTTCCTTCCTTTCAACCGTAACAGCCTATGTCCGGTTCTTCTTAACGCAGACATTTATTCTATGCCTTCGTTGAGTCGACGCTACCGATGTCGGGTATTGCTTAACGCTAACGCGTTAGGACTGCCCCTGTGTGATCTCTTCGTTTCTGGGTAGATACTAAGTGTTAATAATCTGTGCCTCATACCCGCATACCAGCGGCAAATACCCAAGCGTGAGTATAGGCCACTGTCTGACGGCAAGTGTTTGACGACGCACACGTCGGGATTTCAACATTATTAATGTCTTGACCAGCGCTTCATATTCGTCAAGCCATCTTACCCTCCCATGCTAATTTTGGTTCATGCCAAGTTAAGGGGTGACCACGAGAGCACCCAAACGTAAACGGCTAGATAGATAGATATAGATAGATAGATAGATAGATAGATTGATAGATAAATAGATAGATAGATAGATAGATAGATACTGTAGGTAAGCATGTATGTGATGTAATAACCTGTATTACATCGCACATACATACATACATACATACTACATACATACATACATACATACATACATACATACATACATACAACATACATACATACATACATACATACATACATACATACTACATACATACATACATACCATACATACATACATACATACATACATACATACATACGCTTGAAGTCACAGAAGTTTGCTGAGGAATGCTTCACACTTAAATGAAGAAGAGTGAACCACGCAGAGTACTGATGCACGTGCTTTTTCTCAAAGAATGAAAGAATACGCAAAATAGGGAAAACAACACGTGTCGACAGTCCTGCTGAGAGCACACCACAATATTGCGTTTCTGATCGGACACGGGCTCCGTATTTGCACAGTTGTCGAGGCCGCGAGGTATTGCTAGCACTAGCTCCGCAAATACGTTGGACGGGCCGGGTCTGGCCAGCAGTGAAGACAACAGAACTCGATTCCCCTCCCCCCCCCGACATATCGTTCATTGCCACACGTCTGACGAAAACAAGATGATACTCACATGTTCCACGTTTTCTTTCGCGTTATTGGAAGCGTCTTAACCACAGATCAATTGTACAATACTGATAGTATGTGCAAATGAAACACTGGTAGGTTTAAAAAGCAGAAAAGGACATCTGGTCAGAAAGAGAAGGGCGTTTTACGTGATAATGGAAGTGACAGTACGGAAAAATCTGTATTTTTTCCAATAATGCTTTGCCTTGCTCAGGATTTCAAAGGTTAGGGCTAAAGCCCACACTGTGAACCAGTTTCCTAGAGGAGTTTTCTGCAAGCAACAAAGAATAAAAGAAAGTATTTTTTGGTTGGTTTCATGTACTGACTGAAATATATGTGGGTGAATAGCTATTGCTTTGGCAAGCAATTCACAGAGCTTTAAGAACAACTCTTTTTTAGGGTGAAGATCTTTAAAGCGGCACCCCTTTATCCCTCGTCATAGTGTGTAACCTGTCTTACGCTTTGACCTGAAAGGTGGTGCCGGTGGGAGATTTCTGCTGTGCGTTGTTGAACAATAAAAAATTCGCACCGTGCGCCTGAACTAAAAGCTGAATTTGCCTGTCTCTCATTCCCAATTAGCAGCCATTGGCATGTACGTTGAGCTTTATCTGAAAAGAAAGGGTTGCTACGTTATACTCGCTGGGCGTAACCTCCTTGGTTTTAGAAAGGTTTAGCGAGCGTTGGGCCACAGTGCCATGAATACAGTAAACTAGTATATACCATGCACTCGAGGTGGTTAAAGGTGGGAAGTAGACCCGAAGCGCAAGCCGTAAGAAAGTGTGTGTTTGTGTCACCTCTCGTTTAGTCCTTGGAATATCCGCTGGATGGCCGTGCTTCTACATGCGAAATATATGATGAAAAGATGCGAGATAGCGGTACTTGGAGTGTTGACTAGAGGGACGAACGGACACACAGGCAGATGCATGGACGGACACGCGGATGGCTGCACGGATAGATGGACGCATGGACGGACGCACGGATGGACACATGGATGGACGTGCGGGCGCACGAACAGACGCACGCACAGACGGGCGGATAGACGCACGGACGGTCACACAGACGGACGCTTGGACGGACGGAAGCAAGAACGATTGGACGGACGGATGCTTCGTCCCACTCTCCATCAATCACACCGTGGATATGTTGCCATTTATTTTATTTTGACAGGTCCTGAGATTTTACTTTATTAGATGCGAAGCAGCTCTTTGACTAGCCTGCTTAACGCTGTCGCTCCGTTCGCATCTCACTACCCTGGCCGCAGGTGCTAGGGCACTGCCAAGTAGTTCATACTTTCACTCGCAGTGCGCGCATGTTGACGGCACTCTCTCCCTAGCCTATCGCCGCTCGCCACGTGTCATCTCTCTCACTTCATCCTCTCTACCACTCGCAACGTTCCAGCGCACATCAAAAGAACACTCTTTCTGCGATGAAATTTACGGGAAACCCCACCCACCTACCGTGTCCTTGTGTTTCAAACAAACGTTCACTCGAGTAAACGCTACCCAGAGTTTCACTTTAAACTGTTGTTTCAGCACTCACGTCGACGCCCGTTTCAACTAGATGAACGCCGTGCGCACCGCTGCTGCTTCGAGTTCCATTAGGGTTCCTTTCGAGGAGATGGTCCATAATATTCCCACTGCGACGTAGTGCTCGAGTGATTTATGGTGCGGACGTGCTTCTGTACAATTATAATCGTACCGAAATCACAGCTTGCGTTGTATGTCGGTTTGTTATTATATATATATATATATATATATATATATTATATATTATATATATATAGAGAGAGAGAGAGAGAGAGAGAGAGACAGACAGAAAACTTTTTAATATGAGAAGAAAAAAAGACCACTTGCATCCTGCATAACATTCCTGTAGACTTTTTGTCCAACACAAATTATTGCATTGGTTGGGCTGTCCCTCTTCCCACGCAGAAGACATGTATTAAATTATCACTCAACCGATTACGTTGCTTCTAAATATGTTTCTGATTACTTTATTCATTTGTTCGGACATAAAACCTATTGAGTTATCGCTATCGCGTTAACAGTATGATTCACCGACTTGCCCAGTCATCCAGTCTACACTTACGCACTCTAATGGTGGCTCTATTCAAACACCAACGTTTAAGTTCAAAGCTTTGCAGACGTGCATTTACGTTCATAAGTGTGCTCGCATTGAATAATCTTGAATTGCGGCTGTAAGATACAAAATGTACCTAATAAGAACAAGAGAATTCATTTTTTTAAAACTTAATGTTCGAAAAATATTTTTCTGCAACATGTCGCATCAGTAGCGTAAACAAAATAAAAAAACAGAGTGCGTTGGAAAAGCTAAAAAGCTCAAAATGTCTCAGAGTCATGCACATCAGACTAACTACTTTGTTCGCGTAGCGACACAATTATTGTTAGGTTAAGCCATTTAGCAATTTGTGTTTTCACAGAGGGATACTCTCGCGGAAAACTCAATGAGCTCTTCAGTATATAGCGACAACTTTTGTAACAGCATCGGTGAAAGCTAATTAATTGACTCGCACTTTGGGACCTTGATAACGCAGTAGACGGCACCCGAGACAAAATACAAGAACACAAGAAACAACTGTTTCGAAGTTGCCTCTAAGGGTTTACAGCTATTACGTTTGAGTTGCGCTAACTTTCGAGTTATTTACTTTTTCCAACTAATAAAGAAGAATAAAAATACTATAGCAAATTTGTTTTATTCTTCCTAGTTTCTTTGCGCAAAGATCATCAAGCTGTTGCAAATGAAAACGGCCGTTAACTAAAAAAATATGAGCGAAGTTCTGGCCGCATTAATGAGGTTAGTTGTTCTGCTGTTTTCTATCGTGACGTTCTCTTTGCTGAGCCCCGCTCATGTAGACATTAAAGATATGGTTCTCGCGAGGCCTCCCTATTCTTTCCTCTTCCATTTCCCAGCAATGCCATTATGTTGCAACTTTGTTTTCCCCGATAATTATTTTGAATCACTGCTTTAATCCTCATTTTGACGATGTCCCACTGAAATAACAAAGGAAGGCGTGATATAGCTGTGGAGAGAAACTGACACGATATTGTAAAAGAGAAAATAGTATACTTTTCACAAAACTCATCAGGCACCGTTCAAAACCACATAGCTTTTAAATTCATCCAAATTACGGGGTTGGAGCTTACAAGGACCACTGGAGGGTCGTAGTTTGTTAGCCTAAATGGGACACTAAAGCGAAGCAATGATTTCGTTTATATTAATGAATTTCACTTTGACATCTCTGATGCCTTAAGGTCCAACGCCATAAAATCATTATTAGTGGGAAAAATGAAAGTCGAAGTTTCAATTTTCAATTTTTCGCCAAAATCTCCGCGCGTGACGTAACGAATTTCAATATAGATTTTGCATATTTTTGCGACATTCGCTCGATGAAACTTTACAAAGGTTTGTATGCTAGGTCTATGACACCCACAGATGACAATGTACTTCAATTTTATAGAGTAGAAGTTACGTAGGACCCAGTATTGACACATTCAAAAATCACGTTATAGCTTTTAGTGCAGAAATATCATAATGGCGTATTCCCCGCATTTTTTTCGCTCGTTTATTCGCTTACCAAGTGTGATGTCGCGTTAAAACAGGAGCTTTTTGACATGTGAAGCAGTACTTTACAATGGCACAAAACTTTGTTTCGCTCGTTTAGTGTTCATTCACTTTACTGCTGTAGCATAACGTATTTAGCTAAAACTGTAGCAGATGGATGCTCTCACCTGATTTCAGTTAATTGCTACAAGCCTTTATTATTTAGCGTTCTCAGGCATATAAACACATTCTTGTTAATATTTTCTAATCCTTTTTGCGTACGGTTGAGGAGATTTGTTTCCCTTGAATATTTTCTAGCACAAGCTTGATGCCTCAAACGCAAATAATGCATACCTAAACGGTGGTTTTGTTTAATGATCATTCACGGCACCGAAGCGGAAAGAGTGACATCTTAACACTGAGTAACACTTAACACTGGCTTATGACTTTTGAAGTCATTACGGAGTGATGGCAGTTTAGCTCCTGATATTAACGATGTAATTACTCTCGTAGTTTCACTTTTCTTGAATGTGTGCATTCTGTCGCCCCTTTTGGTCAAGACACTATGTCAGTCGGCTTAATATAGCGAGTCCTAAAAAACGATTGAGTGGGAATGATTTATTAGAGAACTGCTAGAAGCTCTGTGTGTGGGCTTGTTGCTGGTGTGTCACTGCTCCAAGTTTATCTCACTTGACAATTCCCTCTATATGTGGGCCAATTAAGCAAGGGGGGGGGGGTGCGCTATTCCTCCTTAATCATACCATGCTGTAGTTTATTGAGCAGCGTTCAGGCCATGCAGCTTTTGACCACAAGGGCAGCCGAACAATCCTTATGTCGAATTCGAAGAGCACATAATCTTTTGATACATATTAGGGCAAGAAATAAATATTGAAACAAAAAAACTAAGACAAGTGTCTTGTATTCTTTCTTTTGTTCGTCGTTCTACTCCTTCCGTTAATATGTGTCAGCCTGTTATGCACGACGAACTTGTCCATAACATGTCAGGAACCTTAATGGAGTGCAGAGGGACTTATACTTCTAGAAACGAGAGGCCCCCCAGATCAAGTCGGTGGCTCCGCTCATTATTGGATCGGAGGTCGAAGTCCCGCGGTGATGTCGTGGGCCCTCTGTACGGCCTGGAGTTGAGTGCGAAGAATGCTGCTCTTCAGAGAGGCATCCCATTGCCACTTCGTGATGGGTGGAGAGGCATTAAGGGTCGGGCACTGCCAGAGCATGTGATTAAAAGAATATACAAATAAATCTATCTGAATATTTTTACTTTTCATGTTTTTTATGTCTTAGTCAAAAGCACATCATCACTTCACTTGCAGTAATCCCGAGGCCTGTATGTGTTACGACTAAACATAGTAAGGGGAAGCTGCTCTGGACATACATACATACATACATACATACATACATACATGCATACATACATACATACATACATACATACATACATACATACATACATACATACATGCATACATACATACATACATACATACATACATACATACATACATACATACATACATACATACATACATACATACATGCATACATACATACATACATACATACATACATACATACATACATACATACAATACATACATACATACATACATACATACATACGCATTTGGCCATTTGAAGATCTTGAGACTGATGAAGGTGGTACTGGAGTGGGCTTAGAAATAAAAAGCTGTCATTAAAAAGCCATACTTGTCGAATTTTCGCGCGCCACTGCAAACTCCGCTGCGGTCTGTCAAACACTGAGAGGTATGACGCACAACGCGGACACGCCAGCATGACAAAACGATGTCAGCTGCCCCGGGAAATATCTGTCTACGTTCATTTACTTGTTGGGTATGTCGAGAAGTAAAATATTATCCTGTATGGTTTTCCAACACCCGTCATTCATACCACGAAACGTCCACAAGATGAAGTTCAGGGTTTGAGCAAAATATATGGGAAAGTAGGCTTCTTCTTTCGCTGTGTATAATCACACGGCCACCGCATTTTTCTCCCCTAAAAATGAACCGGGGCATACAGTGACAGATGTCACGATCCAACTTTTTCTCGAGCATCATGTGATTAATGAAGGAAGAAACAAAGTGCACCACAGATGTTATATTTTTTTTATATGCGAAGGCAACAAACGTCAGCAGTCACACTAGAGATGGCCAGAACCGCATAAATTGTAAAAATTCATAAGCAGTTACAAAGCGAACTTAGAGTTGTAAAACGTTCTGCCTATATATGTAACGCCGTTTCTTTGTAAGCCTCTTCTTATTTCTCCAGCTTTTTTGGCACTGCAATATATACATCTGGCACTGCGATTCGTGAAAAGCAGTTTAATCTTGCGAAAAAGAAAACCATGGAAGTAGGTGGTCGATTGAACTCTTGGATATCAGTCACGTACTGCTATGTTCTTTCTCGGCAAAGCCTCCTTTTCAAAGGCTGTTCTGCTGGATCATTGCGCTTCGCCACTTGTTCATAGTAGCTGAGCGCCGACGCATTGAAACAAAGAAAAAAATGGCGACCTCTGAAGCATTGTGTTACACCAGGATTTTCTTGACTCTTTGTACTTTATTGCATCACGCCTACCCACGCCCATTTTCAAAAATTAGTAAAAATTAATACCACTGAACATGGCAATGTGTGTCCCCTATAACAGCAAAGGTTGCACCTTGTTAAAACTCAGCAACTTATAAGCCTGAATAGTGAAATTTTGCTTGAAAAAAAACTAGAATTCATTATTCATCATGGCACTAAAATTCAAAGGGGAAATTTAAGGGCTCGAGAGCAGCTCTATGTAATACTAGCATAAATGTTAGAAGTTACATACATGTGGAAATTATAAAGTGGGCGAAAAGATAAATGATCAGAAATATCACACGCTATACCTTTTTTCCCTTTATTGCCGGTTAGTTCCTATCAACACTTTGAACACAAATGTCACCCGAAAGTTAGATCACTAATTGATAAAAATAGCATCATTATATTATCTGGAAAACGAAGCATTTAAAAGAAGCCTATCATCCAAAGCTGTAAGCTTCTTGAAGCTGCCTCCAAAACACATGAGTGCAGTAACTTTTACTTTTAGTGTTAATATTTATTCATTCCTAATTATGACTTTTGACGCAAAGTGTGCTTGCACATAGACTTTTTGCATTGTACATGAATTCCTGATTGCATACAGAAAATTATCAAGAAATCAACTATGAAAATCATTCCGGGAAAACATATATTGTGGGCGTCACACTTGAGATGACGTAGGCACAGTTTTTCGAATGCCGTGATTTTTAAACAGTATTCATCTAGAATTACAACGGCTAAATAATAGTGTTCATGATTCGACATCAGCCACTGAAATCTCCTGTCAGTTTTTCAAAACTTCCTAAATTAGTCGACCGTTCAAAGCGAGTTAAATGATGAATATTTATGCCAGATAACAAAAGAAAGCGTTTATTTGTTTTTGCAGCACGTAACAGCGCAACTTCTATCCTTCCCAGTTTATCACCTGTTCTAATGTTCGTTTTTTAGTGCTTTCCGACAGGAAAGCACGCAAACAGGTTAGTAAGAAATTAAGAAACGCAATATTCTCTTAAGAACGCTTACTGTTCATCACATAAGAAAATTATAGGAAAAAAGAAGCGCGACTCACAGTAGCTTCATTATCGTTAGAGATTTCGCATTTGAAGTTTCTGCAATCAATCTGGATATACTGACGTTGGCTTCATGTTATCACAGAAAGTACCGAGTTGTGGAAGGCAATTCGGCGCCGTACTGTACTGGTACCATTATCGCTCTTACAGAAAGTGTGAAACAGGCATTCAAAAGTGAAGCTTCCAGTCGTAAATCGAGTTTCCATGACATCACTCTTCTCCTTTTCCCATGCACGCCATTATTACGATATTTAAAATGTATTTTTCTTTTTGTTTTTATGATTCCAGTAATCCGTGTTCGTATTCCTTCTCGAAAGATTGGTTCTTTCAAGCACGAAGCAACTTTAGCTTACAAGAACACTGAAGGAACGTGGAGGCGTTTGTGGAGAAAAAGAGCTTGATCTTATTTCAATCGCACTGGTTATTATAGGCGCACAAATTGATTAAAGCACATTGTAAAAATAAACTTGTTGCCGGAAGCCTTCAAGTGAGTATAGTAGCTGTCACAGCAGCAGAACGCTAAGCATCTGCTACAACTGATCGATTCTATCATTCATCTAAATGAAATACGGGGACATCCGGAAGAGTTGCCTCGATGGCCTTGGCGTAACATGGAACTGCCAAATCGAAGTGGTATGTGAGTAACGCACGTGCGTTCAAATGTAGGCGTGGTATGGTTTTTGTATTACGAAATGTTAAATGTTTCCCCGAGGATACTGCGAGAGAAATACGTGTGCTTAAAGAATGTTCCCAGGGCTCGTACTTGATGACGTGAAGCCTAAATTGATGGATTGGTTCAAAATGCGTGCTTCGTCGTTCGATATAGGAACCGTTTTTCAAGGAGAGGATGAGGAGCCAGAGAGCAGGCAGCAGTCGTATTTGAAGCTCACAATAAATTGTGATGCCCGGAGCAGTGGCGTAGCCAGGGGGTAGCACACCGAGCCCATGCACAACCCCCCCCTCTTCCCCCTGAAATATTTTTTCGCCATGGCTTACAAAGCAAAAAATGACCATTTCTAGGAGATGCCCCTTCCCGAAAATAATAGTGCCCCCGCCATCCTGACAATGTTTCTCCCTAGGACCCTGCCTCGGTGTAGACGGCACGCGCAACTGTGGTGTCTGTTCTAAGCCCTATATACAACTACCGAATATATATATATATATATATATATATATATATATATATACTATATATACATATATAATAATATATATATATATATATATATATATATATATATATATATATATATATATATATATATATATATATATATATATATATATATATATATATATATATATATATTGACGTCCATAGACTTTCATTTTTATGTAATTTTCTTACACTTCGCGTCTGCGCCTAACGTGGAGGATAATGCACGTGAAGAGGTAGCTACGCTTAGCTTGCGCTAAGTTTTGCGTTATGGAAGGATGCTGTATCTGAAATTTTGCGTTTTCACTAATTTACCTGCGCATAAAGCCGATAATAGTGTATGTCGCCATAACATTTGTGACGGAACAGTTGTCGACTACATGAGCTTAGTACATGTGGATAAGTTCTATACAAAAAGTGCTATTTTTTTACATATATAAGAAACGAACAAAAAATCTGGTGGCGAACATGTTTTGGCAAAGCATTTTTAAGCGAACTGCAGCCACTTTGAGGTTTATTATCTATCTATCTATCTATCTATCTATCTATCTATCTATCTATCTATCTATCTATCTATCTATCTATCTATCTATCTATCTATCTATCTATCTATCTATCTATCTATCTATCTATCTATCTATCTATCTATCTATCTATCTATCTATCTATCTATCTATCTATCTATCTATCTAGCCGCCGACATCTGGGTGTTCTCGTTAACTTTTCAACTCGGGGTCAAGCAAATTTAGTAAGGAAGAATAAGTGCTTGAGAAATAAGATTGTGTGGCCACAATATAAATAACGTGAAAATCTTGTCGCGTAGGTAGTGAAATCCTTTTCTTCAGACAAGTATTGCTCATACCCGGTTACCACGGGCCTTGTTACATGGGTATATGTCGCAGGTGATTGAGCGTTTATATTTACCCGGAATGGCGAGGGCAGGCATTATAATTATGCAGCAAGTTTACTATTAGAACATTAGGACATTGTGTCTCGCAGCGTAGAGCTGGTGAATGTAATGATAAAAAAAATCGGGACTCAGTAAGTCGAACCCAAGGGCTCTGCGTGGCAATCAGAATTCGAACAAAGGGCCATGCCAGGTCATCAAACCGCTTTGAAAAAAAAATATGCAACTGTAAGACCGGTGCAAATAAAGCTGTGGTTTTGGCTATCCAAATAAATATAACGTTATAAACACAAATATGTAAACCTATGGCACACACGTTATGCCAGGTTATTCTCAATAGTGCTTTTAATGTTTACTAAACAGTTTAGGCAGTCTAATCAACATTACATATGCAGTTCTATCATTCAAAAAGCTATATTGAAGACTTGATCAACCTCGGGAGGATACGCGAACGAAATTTATGTTTGATACTCAGATTGCCACACCCCAAAACGCACTTCATTTGGATGATACTTACGTCTGGGGTCCAACGTGAGGGCTTATGTTATGTCAGACCATAATCATTAGTCACCCAGTGTTGTCGGCAGTAGGAGCCAGTTTAGTGGACGTTACTGGTAAACCCTACGATGTGCAAACAGTTACTTTACCAAACACCAATTCACATCGTACAACTTACCTCAAAGCCGAAAAAATTTTAGCACAGACTCGCCAGCCACTTCGCGCAAAATCGATTCCCAAGGGGCGTAAGATCTGTTCAACTGTTTACAAGGTCGGCTACAGACTTTGCAACATCGGTGGCAGTATATCAGAGCAACGCCTGTATAATATATGAGTTTCTAAAGGGGTTGCTTGAGATAGCTACTCTCGGCCCTGTGCATGGTTAATAAAGACTGCTGCCCCTACATGACGAACGTCGTGGCTATGTGGTTGAACACTTGCTTCTCATGCAGACAGCCTGGATTTGATACTAAGCCAGACCCGGAAAGTTTCTATTTTGCTTTCATCTTTCTCGACTGTTCGGTCAAGGACAAGGAAATGATTTCCGTTCACAACCGACGACCCCAGCACCGACGCCAACACCGCAATTTCTGCAAAGCTACCTCTTTGAACTCTATCGCGTTAATATCGGGGTCATGTTGGCCAGCCAATAAACTAAGCTAAGGAATTTGCTTCAGACACGCGCAGAACTGCAGTGATGCTAATACTTGCGTTTTGACTCATGTTCACGCGTGCTAAGACTTAGAAAGACAAGAGTAGCCAGAATTTTTTTTTTTGGGGGGGGGGGGGGGGGGGTGTTTGTAATCGTACAGCTTTTATGCGAGCGTGTGTGTGCTTGCGGGGCATGCGAGCATATATACACACGCAAAACTGAAAACTTTTAGGGATAATTGACCCCCCTTCTCTTTTTGTCTATTGAAGTGTGTAGTTTGATTTTCAGACACATTTTCAAATTCCGTGAGAAGTCTAAAATACTTTGGCAATTAAATTAAGGGAAACCTTAAAAGGCCGTCTCGAAGTTCCTTGCTCGTGCTCTTCCTACAGGGTGCCACCCTTCAGCCTAGCATTCCTAATGACTGTATGAAAAAAAAAGTTTTATCGAACAAGGCCTGTAGCTCTACGAGCAGTGTGAAATTAATAAAATGATAAATTTCAAAGCCTAAATTCACCAAAGATTGAAGCACCGAGGTACGATAATTGTCGTAGTGTTTCGCAAGATTTCTTGAAATCACGTTGGCTCAAAGGCGCCCACCTTACCTCACTTTCTTGAAACCCCGTTTTGTCCTCGCTAACGACGCAAGCACATGCAAGCACACAAAAAACAAAAAACGCAAGAACGCACGTGGGACACTCGTATGCGAGTGAACAAGCTGCCGTAAATCAACGTCCTCCAGAAAACTCACTGCGGACCACGATACAGGAAAGTGATACAGGAAAAGTGCAGTGACGGTGTTGACTTGAAAAAAACGCCGCGCTAAGGTTTTTAATACCCGATCGTAGGAGCCCATCTGTATCCCTAGGCTGAGCGGTGAAATATTGCCTGTCGCCATTTCCATGGCTCGAAATCCATCTTGAGAGTTGTGCGTTGAAAAAAAAAAACAGGCCAAACATTGGCGGCAAATGACTGACAAAGGCGAAATTCAAGGAAAATCGCTACCAGCGCAGGTTTGTTCTATTTATTTCTTCGTTAGCCATATCTCTCGAGCGTTGAGTCTCCTTACATTGAGCTTCTACTCGCAGTTATACGGCAGTCTGAAACTTATCTCCGATATACTAGTATCTCTTCCGCTGAAATGGAAGTGGGAAGAGGTACCAGCTGAGTTTCCTTTGAAGCTGAAGAGCAAACTACAGAGTTAGTTCGGTAGGATCTCGGGTGTCGTAGAAGTTTGGAGGGTGAAAAACGTCTACGGTATATGTGGGACAAGAGTGCTACAATTTATGACTCTCAAACACGGGTAGCTGTTATTTTGCACAAGCACGTTTTTTTTTAAAGACGAGAAGAGGACCTTGCAACCTGAATCATTTCGTAGATGTCTCGATTCTTCCCCAAACTGGGTTCTACATTGATTTAACGCTGAGAACTTAACAACCACATGCGTGAGTGCAGGGCATCCTCATCACGTATTTTATCGTTCTCGTGTCACATAAAATTGCCTACATTGAGAAAGAAACTATAAAAAAATGGGCGCTGCTTTACTAGTCCTTAAATGTGTTACGAAGCGCACTGCCGACGAGGTTACGAAGGGCGTCACGAAACTCGCTGCTTAAAAGGACACGAGCCGTGCCGACACTGAAGGGGCTCGAAGCAACGTATTTTCTCGCACGCATACGTCGGCTTCTCTCTGATGCATACGTCAGCTTCTGGCGATGCGCCGCTTGGCTTTTTTATAGGTACCGAGAGGACCTTTTTCGTCACCAACGTCCAACCAGAAGCGCCGCTGGCCTTGACGTGAGAATTCCCCAATGGGGACCCGCCACTAGGCTGCATCTTGATCAACAAACCCGGGTTGCACCCAAGGACGAGTGACGTTGCCACGCGTTGCGTAAGACTCGCCAGACTGGAAGGCACTGATTGCTTCAACGGGCTCGTGGGCTGAGGGAGCTCGCTTTGCGTTGCGCGAGGTAGACCAGCACCGCCGCTTGATGACGTCGTTAAGTTGATCGCATCAGGCGGGCTCGATCACTGGCCTTGACACAGATTGCCTCTGCAGAGACATTGACGTTCGGTGTGGACTCCCAGGCGTAACAACGGATACAGTCAACAGCAGAGCAGGTGATAGACCTATCTTCTTCCAGGTTTTCAAGAGCCCTTGAAGTTCTGCTGGGCAAGTGCTCAAATTAGTCTTGACTTAATATTGGCTTAATTAGTACTGGTTTAATCAGTGATCGATCATGTAGCATTGATACAAAATCGTGGCTAAACTTGTGCAACCGAAATAATAGGGTTTAATTATACGCAACTTAATTAGTCATGCCTTATTATAGTGTAACGTATTTATAATTAGTTGGCTTTGTTAGTCAGTTTTGGCTTGGCTGAGGTGGTCAAAAAACTTTATTTAGGACAACGAAGAGGTTGGAGAGAGTATTATGGAGATAACTTGTGCAAGAAATCACAGCATATGCACGAGGTCAATGATGACGAGTGGAGTGAAGCAGATGAACAGCCGGACGGACGCACGGATGGACGGTTGGACGCACGGGTGGATGCACGAGTGAATGCACGGGCGGATGCACAGATGGATGGACGCACGGATGAACGCAGGGACGGACGGACGAACTCACTGACGCACGAGAGGACGGACGCATGGATGGACGCATGGATGGACGCACGGATGGACGCACGAGAGGATGGACGGATGGTCACATGGACTAATGAACGGATGGATGAACGCAAGGATTGGAGCACAAATGGACGGGTGCACGGATGTGTGGACGGACGCATGTATAAATGGATGGACGCACAGATGGACGAAGGGACGCACGGATGAATGCACGGACGGACGGACACACTTACTAATGCACGGGCTGATGGACGCATGGACGAATGCACAAATGGACGAGCGCACGGATGTGCGGACAGACGCCTGGATAAACAGATGTACGCATGGACGGACGAATTAACGCATAGATGGACGCAAGCAAAAACGAACGAACGGACGGAAGCGTGGACAGACTGACGGACGCTTCACGCCACTCATCATCGTTCACTCACGAACATGCTGTGATTTTTATTATTTGTCATACTGCAACTAACGTATTCTAGTATCGTACCATTTGCATTTTTCCACGTATATGCGTTTCATTATTTGTACAAGTACGGCCCTATACAGCTGTTTCAAAACCTAACGACAGGTGGCTACATACGGTTACGACCGGACGCTCAGCCCACGCCTTTATGAGCTTCGTCCCTAAAAGGGATGCTAGGGCCTGTTGGTATGAAATGGGGGAACGAAAACAGCTTAAGAGATGGAGCCGAAGAAAAAAAAAAAAGGACAGAAAGAATTTCTGTTCACTCTACCCACCGCAGTGAAAGTCTTGACCAACCCGGCTGTTCGAAATTTTTCAGCGCACGTTGTTATGTTTGAGTGGTCCGTGCTGTATTCCTGAAATCAGCGAAAATGTACAAGCCCTCACCTTTGTCCAGCTAATATCACTGAAGTGTGAGTGGATAGTATCGCCGTCATGGCACTTGTCGACACCGGATCCACTGTATCTGTTTTTTTCCACCCAACTGGGACGCCAACTCCAAAAGGTTCTGACGCCATTCTCCAGTCTGTTTCTTCAAACCGTGAACGCACAAAACGTAACTGCTCTCAAAAGTCGTCACCAAGGCCTCGTGTAAGTACATTGTGGAATTCGTCGTGCTCCCCTGGTGTTAACATGACAAAATACTACACTGGGACTTCGTTGTGAAAAATAACGCCATCATTGATTGTGATTGCACTGAACGTGAGCTTTCTGCACTTCCAGATGTTGACACTGTCGAAGCTCTCCTCCCGTATTATAAATTGTTCGTATCCGACAATGCAACTGTTTTGCCGCGCTCTTCTCTGCTTGTGAGTGCGTCATGTGCCACTATTTCCGCTGTTGATGTACTCTTTACGCCCGCTGACCTGTTCTCTTAATGGTAATGTTCTCCACTGCCCGTTGCTCTTTTTACTTTTCCCTGTGGTATCACGAAGACTCTCGTTCAAAACATGTTGAAATGACCTTTACCTTTATTTTACACTTTCACTAACGAGCGTTACAGAAAGCGCGATTTCTAACAGCTACCTTAAAACCAGGCGCTGATAGACGCAGCAGAAGCCGGTGCAACGAAGAAACAAGCATCAAAAGACGCCGCTCGCGCACCTCCTCTCCCCCTTGATCCGGTTACCAGCAATCTGCGAGGATCTAACAGTGAAAAAACCCCAGAACCATCTGGAAGGAAAGGGGCGTATCACTGCAGCATGGAGTCAAGGGAGAGGGAGAGGTTCGCGAAAGGAAAAGACGCAAAGTCTGCAGCCCTAATTGGGAGCACGGCCCTGCGCCCGTTTTTTTTTTTTTTTTTTTGGGGGGGGGGGGGGGAGGGCATTCAAGATGTGAGGAAGAGAAAAGAAGGATAGAAATGGCGTCCACGACGAAGGACGTGGCGAGCGGCTTCTATAGCCGGTTGTGTAGTCCAGTGTCCTCAAGGAAGCGAAGAACCACCTTGAACACCTGGGTTTGGTGCCGTGCAGGAAAGAGAAGGTCCCTCTATGTAGCCGCGGGCAGAGCATGGCAACGGACATCACCGTTTTCCCAGCTTGGGCTGTGCTGTGCACCGACGGAAGGTCTGGAAAATTCGAGAACCAAGCAAGAAGCGGATACAAGCCAGTGGTGGTAATAGACGAGTCAGATGATTAAGTCAGTGTGTGACACCGCTAGAATGTCAAGGCGTGTCCTGCAGTGACAGCACGCGAATGGCCGATGGTGATGCCAGCAACGGCCAGTTGGACACGAAGTGTTGAAGTGTGGAAAAGTTTTGAAGAGCGTTTACTGGAAGAAAAACCTCGGACGCAGCGGGACGAGGAACGCCACTGGACAGGGTGTGAGTGTTTTCTGGCACAAAAGCATTGAAGCTTAGTTCTAACAACTTCGGAGTGAATACGTTTGACGAACAATCTAGCCGATTAGTGTTCATGAATAGTTGATGCATGAGATTACATTATAGCGCAAGTTGTTTCTGTCCGTTGTTTTGAATGTATCGGAATACCTCGTGTATTGTATTGTATTTGTATTTGGTAACTTCCGAGTGTGCATGTCTGCGTATTGTTTCTACTCCGTTATCTGGGAATATAGTTTGTTTTGTTATGAACTCTCGGCTTTCCCTCTATCCACAACTGGCATTCGCTAGCGCACCAAAGGGACCAAAACTAAATTGCCCACGCTTTCGAGGTGCCTTTCGGGGGGCCAATACGTCAACCCTCAGAATCAGCCCGGTGATTGCTTCCCTAATGACATGACTAGTGACTCATAGTGAATGCCTTGGCCACGTGCAGCCGATCGACGCCTGTCACATTTCCAACACTCCAGCTACTTCACTTTCTACGGACCTCAGCGCACTCACTTCTGACCCTGCCGTTCACCAGTCACTCCTTGACGCCTTCCGCCACTCACGATGCCGCGACGTCTCCTTCAGAACGAAGCGAGTTAGTCAATTTACTGTAAAATTGTGACACCTCTTTTGACAGCCACGCTTCTTGCCTCGGTCTCATATCGACTCTATCTCACATGACTGACACAGGAAGCCATGCACCACGTGTGTGTGCAGACGCGTGGCAATTACACTGTGAAATATAAGCTAAATAAACATAATTTTATCCAGCTTAGGGAAACTCGATGCACATTAACGATTGTTTCCAATTTGTTTTATTTGCTCTTCTTGGTCGTCTTTTCTTTTCTTACTTCTTGAGACATTTACAAAGGCTCTTACGCAACTTATAAATCAAACCACAATGACAACGTAGCGTATTCCAAGTGCTGGATTTGATAATCAAAGGTATTTAACCTCAAGTTTTCGCAAGATATTTTCACTGTAGACTGCAAACCGTTCATCGCAGGAACTTGCTTCATCAGATTTGAATGAGGGCTGCATTGTGTAAGGCGAAATATTTACGATCACTCATTCCTGCGATACAAGTTTGTAACACCTGGCTCGGCGTTCGTACTATGATTCAAAATACTATTTCACATCTTGCATGTCATCTGTCTCACCATATCAAAAGAACAAAAATAATTTAAAATGACATTTGTTTTAGGCTAAGGCTGTGAAATTAAATATTAGTTGTTTTTGTACGTCTGCTGCACGTCTTAAGGCTAATGATCACATACAGCGAAAATATTGTCACTTGCTTTGAAGAAAAGGTAAATAATTACACGGATGGCGTAGCAGGTTGAAGAAAACGAAACAAAACAAAACAAAGCCTTCTTTCCATACAGAGTATACTAAGCATGTGGCTTCATCAGCAGGCAAAAAAGCGACACAACACAGGCGTGCATATCCTGGTGAGAGGCGTCACCATTTCACCACGAGCGTGCAACATGCCCTCGCAAGTCTTTCAACAGAATTTTGCAGATAATCACAAAAACAGCGAGTCTCTAATAGCACATAGCTATGTACTCTTCTGGGGTTCTCGTATAGTTTTAACTGCGTTACTTATCCCAGGGCATAGAGTTCCTTCATGCCACGCATAATTAATTCGGGAAGATTAATTGACGGAATGCATTCTCTGAGCTGCCTCGAAAAGCAGCTATGGGGTTTTGAACTGGAGCCCGCTTCATTCTTATCGGAAGACATGTCTTGGCAGGGCTGCATAATATATGACCCCGCTCGAGCACGTCGGCTCTGCGTGCCTTCGACACCACGTGCCTCTTTCTTCCACGCCTTATCGTGCATGTTATGACATTGCCGCCAGCTGCAGTGATAAAAGGGATGTATTGATAGAATATTCTCCATCCCACTGTTTGTCTCCCCTTGAATCATGCATGGTGAGAACCCTCAAATACCGTTGCGCGTCCTGTTACCGACGAGAAAATACACAAGCAGATGCTGCGAGAGGTGATATGAATGGTCGTTCTCAGCTTCTACTGACGGATCGCTAGCGCCTTGAATGACGGTATTCATTGCTTCCCATACTTTGAAACACAAAAGTGTAAAACTGGAGGGTATTTCTTTGTCTAAGGAAACGGCGGTGATTTGTAGCGAACCCAAGGTTGATAAAGCCAGAGTTGGACATTTGATTGTTCGAAACAATAAAGAAATGTATCTGATAAAGTGCTTTCGGTTCACTAAACGAAGCTTCGATAGAGTGCGTCAAGTTTGAGAGGTGCTATAGACGTATACGTCTGGTGGAGTTTTAATCAGAACCTTGAATACATACTTTTACTGCATTGTTTTGAGTAACACGCTTTTTTTTCTTGAATACTGACTTACGGCACAGAAATTACCATAGAAAGAGAGTAAGAAGAATTAAGAATAAATGTTTAGTATAAAGCGTATTTAACCCATGGTACATCAATAACAAGGGAAAAAATAATGGAGTAGCCTTACACAACTAACAAAAAAAAATTCGAAGAATGTAGGGAAGACAAACTGAATTACACCATTCGGTTCGCTACCGCTCTCTAAGGGGAGGTGGAAACGGAAAGGTGGAAAAAAGCGAATAAGAGGCAATGCACGCAAAAAGAAAGAAAAAGATGAAAGAACAGATTGGTGCAGATTAGAGCTAGTTGTTATATATTATCCAGTAGCTCACTGCCGTGAAAAATGTCCAGTAAGGCCATCATTCAGTTGCATATGAAACTGGGCTGACGGACACAGTTTTCGAAATTCCATGCTTTAAAATATTAATTATGTGTAGTCAACGAGAACTTTACTATTCGCTATTTTTATTTACCATCATGAGACTTCATAGCAAACGCACGAAAGATAGTGAAAAACAAGAAAATATACAGAAATAAACCAGGTGCTCAGCTGCTTTACTACCAGACACTGAGAAAAGTGAAATATGGGCGAAAAAAGAGTGTGATGTAGTAACTGGTTATTATACCACTGCCGCTATGGACAGCAACCAGAACTGTGCGGGCACCTTGTCTGATTCCTGAGTTGTCCAGCCGGAGGGCAGGCCTTACCTGACGGTTGCCCAGCTATCAGGAACGGCAGCCATAACAGCAGCCCATCGCCTGGTCCCTGGGCCAGTCACCCAGCCGGAGTCCAGGAACAGGCCAGCGCCCCGAGGAGGCCAACGAGTTTCCCGGACCAGGCGTCCAGCCGAGAACTGTCTTGAAGGCTTGCTTGCTTCATCCTATTGTATTGCTTTCACCCCCTTCAGGGGATTGACCACTAAAGCGGTCGTTATTATAGAGATTAAGAATAGACTTGAGATGAAGAAAAAAACCTATTGGTTCACTGAGAAATATCAAAATTTGTTTTCCGAAATGCTGCACTCTGCTCCAATAACTGTCACACGCTTTTTATAATTTATGCATCATTTTTTGTCGCCTTTCATGGTGGTCGCACAGTTTTCACTTCGTTTTTCGACTTTATATCCTAAATTATAGAAAGGTTCACGTGTCTGCCTTTTAGTACAAGTGGTTATAATGGTAATGTTTTTCTAGGGATCGTAAAAATATTGTCTTGTGCGAGGCGAAATATACAAGGAATTGTCGCAGCGACAAAATAAAAAGCAATATTATAATGGCATGTTGTTAACAGCGAGGGGTCGATTTAAAAAGAAACATATCTTTCATAATTGAGTTTCGCCATTGGTGAGCCGAAATCGCCAATGATATTTTCCGCATCGTGATTTGCTGAAACATTTTGTTGTGAATGTATTTAAAGTAAGATGTTCCTGCAAATGCAGGCACCGAGTTGCCTTAATTCACGTTTCTCACGCTGACGCACCAGTATAACTACAGTTACATGAGCTTTCGCAAGATGGTGGTTTTATCGCCCCGCCGCGGTGGTCTAGTGGCTAAGGTACTCGGCTGCTGACCCGCAGATCGCGGGATCGCATCCCGGCTGCGGTGGCTTCATTTCCGATGGAGGCGGAAATGTTGTGGGCCCGTGTGCTCAGATTTAGGTGCGCGTTAGAGAACCCCAGGTGGTTTAAATTTCCGGAGCCCTCCACTGCGGCGTCTCTCATAATCATTTGGTCGTTTTGTGACGTTAAACCCCACATATCAATCAAATCAATCGATGGTGGTTTTATGCAGAATTTAAAATTGGTAGGGATCAGTATACATAAATTTGACTGCCCACATGCGAACTTACACGATAGTTCTCGGAAATTGCTTGCCAACATGGAAGAAAAATGCTGCATCAGACATGCACATCTTGCAAATACTCAATTGTTGAATCACTTCCGTATTATTTTTGTCTTTTATTACGAACAATTTTTCAACTTGAAAATGCATGCTGACTGAGAAATGTATTTGCAGAACGTTCGTGAAAAAATGAATGCAGTTTTCTTTTTTATGTGGCTTCGTCGATACTAGGAATTGCCTCGAGCCTAACCTAAGAAAGAAAAGACGTCCCTAGCCTTTTTCTCTGATATTCACCTGTACACGCGCGCGTTATGCACATGATTCTCGGAACAATGTACGAATGATTGTGACGCTTCCATATGCGAGTTCACTTCCTTCTGCCCCTCGTCTGGAAACAATCTGCTGAAAGCGAAACTTTACTAAATAGAAGGCCGGTGAGCTGAATCCATTAGAAATGCAAGAGAGCCTTCCAATTCCAACTCATGCAAATACATGTGCTCACCGTTGAATCTTTTTTTTATTCTGTATTTCTTTTTTTGGTACAGTCCTCCAGCTCTGGGCTTTCGTTTCACTCATTGTTCATTTGTGTAGCGAAAAGCCCTCACTTATTGAGTGGAGATTGCAACATCTGGACTTGGCGTATACTCATACGCTTGACTAGCTCACCTTCAAAAGTAATTTCTTAGGGCATACGAAAATAACGTCAGCCAGGAATGCATTTGCTGACACTGCTACTGCTGATTCGCTCACGCTGATGAAATGAAGCTGCACAGTTCGTGAAACAAAACCCTATCGTTCTAAGCGTTATGGGGTCGATCGCTGAAACTTCATACGATAGTGGCAGTGCGTGACGCATTGAGTAACAAGAACACGGAAAAAATTAGTTCGAGGAAAACATGCTTCCTTTTTTCGTTTGCAAAGTGACAGCTTCATATCGAAGCTCGGCTATTCAATTCCTAGCCCGAATGTAGAGACACACGCGACAGCGTAAAAGAATGCGTGGCCTTTTTGCAACCCGCGTGAGCATTGAAAAATACTTTCTGCACGCATTTGCTGAAAAACAAAACGTTCCACAGGCTTGGTATTTCGTGGCACTATTCTTATGGTTTTGGTAGCAGATAGTTGTGTAGTCAGCATATTTGAGCAGTAAGCTAAAACTACTACAGTGCATTCTAGTCAGCGCCATTTCCTCATAGACGCCTGCCTCCCCATTTACATGACGATAGAAGTATGGGAGCTGAGCAAAGGTTTTAAATGAGTGTTAATGTTTTACTTCCAAAATCCCCAATAAGATTATGAAAGAAACCCCAGGACTGCGCGGAACACACCACACAATCACAGCGAAAACTCGAGGAGCGGCCTTCCTATAGAGCACTTTTCAAAATAGTATTTGTGTAAATGCTGCAAGAACACATGTAGGTACCCACTATGCCATAAATCATCTTAACGTTTGTGTACCAGAAAAGCATTCACCATGGCAATCTTCGCCATTCTTTTGAGAAGCGCAGTGCCCGCTCTACAGGTTCATTGAATTTTGTGCAATATTTTGATGCTGTGGCTGACGACGACAAAGATTATGGCTCAGGCTCATTCAATGGGTTGAAGCATTCGCCACTCGTTACCCCATTCGCATTGTATCGCGCCTATTGGTTTGTTGCTGGTCTAAAACGCTTTGTTACGCATATTAACGAGATTATTTTCCTGACAAAACTCTTGCCTAGAATCAGTTTACAACGAATTTTCAAGCACCGGCATGACTCAGTGGTAGAACACTGGGATGGCACGTAGGGGACTTGCATGCAAATCCCATTGTGGCAGTGGTGTTTTTATTTACTTAGTTGCTCGTCTTTTTCGTGTGATATTGGTTACGAACTCCAGCGATGGTGGTGGACAACCATGGCATACGCGACCCTTGTAGTGATCTCATAACAGTTTTTGCTGTAAAACTTTTTAGTAGAGGGCTGCGAAAATTTCGACCCCCTCGTGTTCTTCACGTGCACCCAAGTCCAGTACACGTGCCTCTAGCATTTTGCCTCCGTAAAAATGGGGCCACCACGGCCAAGGTTCGATCCCGTGACCTTTAGAGGGCAAATGTATAGGAAAGATACTTAGAGAGAAACAAGGCTCACTGACAAAAGAAATTGGGTATTGAAAGAAACGACCAGGAATTAAACGGATGACATATCACGGTGCATGCTTACATGGACAGAATTTCTTTCAATTTGATTATTTTGATCGAAAATCACCCATTTAGAACGTAACGACCTGCCACTATTCCTCAAGAGGAGACAGGTATTGCCACTATCCCTTAAGCGGGAGGTATATAACAGCTGCATCTACAGCTACAGAGCAGAAATCTGGAGACTTACAAAGATGGTTCAGCTTAAATTGAGGACGACACAGCGAGCAATGGAAAAGAAAATGGTAGGCGCATTCTTAAGACACAAGAATAGAGCAGAGTAGATTAGGGAACAAACCGGGTTTAAGGATATCATAGTTAAAATCAAGAACAGGAAGTGGACATGGGCCGGGAATGTAGCACATAGACAGGATAACCACTGGTCATTAAGGGTAACTCACTGAATTCCTAGAGAAGGCAAGCGGGTTAGGAGGAGATAAAAGGTCAGGTGAGCAGATGAGATTAAGAAGTTTGCAGGTATAAATTGACAGCAGCATGCACAGGACCGACTTGACTGGCGGTGCATGGGAGAGGGCTTTGTCCTGCAGTGGACGTAGTCAGGCTGCTGCTGCTGATGATGATGATAACCTGCCGTCATGTAAGTCACTAGTGTTAGCTAGTGGCAAGTTGAAAATTTCAATGACCGGCAAATTGTGTAATATATCTGAAACACGCTAGTGTTTACCCAGACTGCGGCTACACTCAGCTGGTGCAATAGACGTGGTGCAACGGTAGCAATGCTCATGTAGTCTTTTAGCTTGTTTTTTGGGGGCTATTTGTGTAAACAAAGATGACAGGACATTTAGCCAGTTCCCTCTCGGCTTCTTCCTGATGCATAGCGTGGTTTACTCGGCACCTAGTAAAGTTTGATTATGTCTCCCCTGCTAATTATTACGAGACATTTGCGCTTCTGTACTGAGTCCGCAGTGCGCTGTCAGCTCCTGCAGACCAACGTGCCGTACTGGCTTCCAAAGGCTCAGCCGTGGTGTCCCTGTGACACCACCTTCGTTTCAACTGGTGATGTTTCTCATCACCAGTTTGCATACAGCTATAACGGTGGCGCCTTCATTCTTGAATGGCACTCCATGGGATGAGCTATAGCAAGAGATGTCTGAACTTGTCTAACGACGCAGGCAGTCGACCATTCATCGATAGAGCACCCTTATTATTAGAGGAAATATATTTAGAAGAGTTTAGGTAGGCAACAGTATGGGCTTTCCTCATCTCTATAATGCCTTCAGGAGGCAAGCATCTTTTAAGATAAAGAGCACAATTACTACATTTTGCCGACACAAAAACATGAACCACAGGCTGGTTTACAATGATGCAAGCCCTAATTGCAGCATTGCTGATTTAGATGGTAATGGTGACGATGTTATTGTTCTATATATTTGTACCATGTTCTGTGCCAAATCTTAAACAGATTGAATACGCAAACCTATATAACCATTCAGTAATATATAAAGACATGATTCGTGCTTGTACACATTCTAAGAACAAGACGCGAGCTTTATTTTGTAGTTATATTCAAAATGCAATGTATTTGCGTTTTCCTATGCACACACTTTTTTCAAAACAAAGCTATTCACTTTTCATTTGTGAAATGCAGTGTGTACTTTATATCGAGATGATCGCAGTGTTCTTATTTCAATAAAAAGTTTTTTTTTTATTCTTCCCAGTAAGTAAATATAGGGCAATCGAAAAAGGCATTCGGGCACTGTTTACTATTTTCGATAGCCTTTCCAGAGAAAACCATTCTCTGCAAGGTTTTCGCGTGCTGGTTGTAGAATGGAAACATGGAAGCCAAACCGCTCATTTTCTTTTGTTACAAATTTGTCACCTTACACTAGCGAATGATGGCTAATCACCCGGGGCTTTTTAATCACCTCTCTGCTGCATCCTTTTCCGCCTCTTTTTTACTGTATGGTACGCAATCCTATGATGTGATTTCGACCATGTTCATGACGTTACTTGTCTTGGTGTGATACAGAGTGTAAGCTGGTGATGAAACAATATAAGCCATTGCTACAGCAGTATAGTGCAATAGGTTGGTGATACGGTGCTATACTGCAGAATTGGCGAATTGAAAAGACATAAATTTACTGGCTTATTTAGTTTTGTACTCACAATTTTATTCGCAGGAAGTAAATCAACACGTAGAAAGAAATAGCGAATGTATTTTCTATTTTGTAGAAGCACTACATCTACGTTTTCAATTTGTTTAGACAACAAAAACGGCGATAAACGTAAACACGCGGGCGACCTTGTGTCTCATGAATACTAGTGGTCGATTCTTACCGCATTCGTTACCAGGTGCCAACACTAGACCTTACTAAACGTAATAAATTATTACGGGCACATAAAAACCATAACTTTATTTAGTTGAAAAATTAGCCCTTCCTTATTTGTTAAAGTTTTTCAATGAAGCTTTGGTTATCAATGAGTGTGGCTTCAACAAGATAAAGCCCATCGTGTACCTCATCTTATCCTTTCTGTAAAGCAAGCAACGCTCCATAGGACTAAATGGTAGACCTGTTTTATGTCATCACTGCTCCGGCCAGCCGTCCCACAAAGCAGTGACTATTGTTTAAAGACTGCGGTGGCAAGGGTTTCTTTTCGTTCACTCGTTCACAGTCTCGGTGTCATAGTTACTGCATTTTAAACTAAAAAAGAAAAAGACTACTGACAGCACCACCTCACGTTTTCCTTAGCTTGGTTGGGTGTTCACGTATTGTAGTTAACATGAAAGTGATACCGACAAATAAAATTATATTCTACACCACATAGTACCATAATATTACATAGTAATATGAACATTACTACATATAATAAAATATTAATACACATAACATATAACATATTATGGCAAATTGTATCTAATCTGGATATTGTGATACGTACAAATTCAATTCTGTTTTACATCTTCACACCATGGAGAACGCAGAGCCTACCATTTTCGCACTTTGCTTCAAACAATTGTTGCTAGTTAAACCGAGAAATAGTTCTGCTGTAAATAATAAAAACAAATTTTATTTTTTGGATATTATTAACTCCAAGTATGCAAAACGTGGTTTCACTCACCACCTTAGTCACGTCGACACACGTTTACCGGCTTAGTAGGACAGCCTGGAACCAGATCGCGTTGTACGAACTGCTTAATGCTTCCGAGAATTCTCCAGAGAAATGGCACCACATGGTTGCTCCGATACATAAATGAAGGAAAACAAACAAGGAAACTAGGGAGAAATAACAACACAACACAAGGCGAAGAAGTTGCTTCACTGCTGCCGGTGGCATAGAATCCCCAAGGCTCTTGTATACCATCTCCTGCGAGTTTGGGGATCATCTCACGGCAGTTCACCTTACTATATGACTTATACGATGTGACAGAAGCAAGAATCAAATTTTATCGCAGCGCGCAGTCTAAGAGCTTGCTGCACGGACATGCTGTTTGTAGAAGGGCGGGATTTAGAAGAAAGGGATAGCGGAGGCGCGAGCTTTTTTCATTTTGTCCACCAGGAGACACGTTCGTAGGCACTGCTGCTGGTACGGTATAGTGAAGATCGCCAACGACTTTAGCGAAAACGTGAGTCGTGAGCCTTGGGCTCCATATTTTATACCCTGCAAGACCTGGCAGCAAGGTGGTGTAGCTAGTGTTAGAACTAAAACAAATGTAGTAATGACAAACAGTCTCCTGGCGGCTTAGCTCTGCCGATTATTTAGACAGTCTACTATGGTACGCGTACGCAGCTTGTAATTTAAAACATAAAGAAGCAATGATGAGATGTAAATTACCGCAAAGCTTGTTTGACTTAGCAAGGTAGTAGCGCTGTGTGAGGATGACGCGTGCAAGACCTCGTATTTTGTATCCGTTAGCTCACTTTGTAACGAGGATGAAAGCGAAGCGTTTTACTTATGGTGGAAAGGAGAATGCTGGCAGATGTTTGAACACGATAATACAGTACACCACTCAATACGTATATTGTTTTTTCAGCCCTCATGCGATAGAATAACATGCATGTTGTACGGTTGGTTAGAAAAAAAAAGAAATGCCGAGTTGTACATGGCACACGGCGATACTTCGTTGTCTGATTAACGTCGAATGGTAATACTAAAAGTGTGAGTTGAATAAGTTTTCGTGAATCAAGTAAGTGACTCAGCAACATATAGTAGTTTAGTGAGATAGCAAGTGGCTTTAGAAGTACACCTAGAAGTCGACAGAATGTGCGCACAGTTTATCAGGGATATAAATAGCACATGCCGAATGGTTGGTTTCTCATCTTGGGCAAAAAAGCACTCTTAATTTTAGAATGTCGTGCTTCCTGTAATGCCCACTTTTAATGCCCACTTTCAAGCCAATGTCAGACAACCTTAACAGCATATATATGTTCACGAGGTTACAAATACGCCAGGGTGGTCATGTTTTAGAAGGTACGAAAACGTAATAATGCACGTAATAAAAAATTGCAAATCTCACATACAGTGGGAATCGATAGTATGCGAAGCACAAATGAGAAAGGTTGATATGTCACTTCAAAATGAGCCCAACGTTACGAGGGGGACGTAAATTATGCGTACATGACTTCTATGTCATGATTATTGTGTTTGGATGTGTCGTTTATCTTCGTCGTCTATTCCCATCACGTGATACCAAATTTGGTACATTAAGAGCTAACTAAATGACCGCGAGTGCACCATCAGCGTCGCATGTAGTTATGACTTATATGGCATGCATATCATGATTTTCTCGTTAAGGTCTGTCACTTCTGTTCAGCATGCAGTCATGTGACACCATAGCAGTTTTGAAATATGTAATGTGAACGATATGACCTCAAGAGCAGCAAGGCTGTGAACCGTAAATCATGACATTCATAGCATAGATGTCATAATTTTCATGTTATGACTAGTCACTTATGCTCGTCATACAGTCATGTTATGCCATACTAATTTTGCTATCGATACTATTCTCGAAACGGCCAGGAGAGCCAGGATAGATGGATGGATGGATGGATGGATGGATGGATGGATGGATGGATGGATGGATGGATGGATGGATGGATGGATGGATGGATGGATGGATGAACGGACGGACAGACGGACGAACGGATGATTGATTGATTGATTGATTGATTGATTGATTGATTGATTGATTGATATGCTCAGTGTCGCCGAAGTTCGCTAAGAAATGCTCAGGATTCAAGAACGTTGCGTCGGTGTTTTCAATTACGATGGTCAATTCGGGCTGCCCATGTAGCATTCAGGAACCAATTTTTCAAAAGCACCATATGTAAAATGCCTGAGGTGTCGCTGACCCAAGTGATCGGTGTAAAATAACACATGAGAACTGACGTGCTGCGGTGAGAAAAAAATAATTTCTATGGAAACCTTATTTTCACTTTTTTCATTAAACTGACAGTAATCGCTCTTTCGATGTGTCGTTTGACATTCTTGCGTTATCAGCAAAGCATCCATCACTGGGTATTTCGAGAGAAGCGGTCACTTTTCTCGAAACAGCCGTTTCTATAGCACGCTAACCTATTGTGAAAACATCTAAACAACGTCTTGATGTAGACGTCATAAACTCGCTTACCATATGGGATTTAATCCCTTTAACGCAAGTCAAAGGTGAGGCGACACATCTATTCCGGACGCCAAACCAATGCATTAAAAATCATCTTTTTAAGATGTTCTCAAAGACCATGACTTCCATCATCATTTGTACCTGTTTCGTGACTTTTTGTAGAGGTTTTCTGCCTCGTGGAATTTACCTGCATTAGCCAGCAGAGTAGTCACAATGCCTTCGGCACGAAAAATATAATGCTCAATTAGGAATACCGCTCTTTTTTCTAAGACATTCACTCATCAAAAGGACTCCAAAGAGCAGGAACGTAACTATACATTCTACGCTATGTACTCGGGAGGATGGATATTTTTATGTGAGTAAACGCGACATCCCTGTCTGTCTGCAAGAACTGCCATGCATCAGGCTTCCGCACATACCGATCCTTTCATGGACACACTGGAGTTTGTTGACGCTTTTTGAGAAACAGACGGCAGCAATCGGCGAGCTTTCCCAACACGCATACCATCAATGGTACAACTACCAATCACAGAGGCTTTGTATCTCAGACTGCCATAAATTACATTAGGGGCTGGTGACAGGTGACGACCCAGCAGTACTGTGTGCGCCTGCAACGCTGGTCTTTATCTCAAAAAAATCCATGCTTTTGGCGTCAAACGACGCATGGCGCATTTCAGTAAACCATAAAAGAACCATAGAACATGTGTAAACCTATAAATAGGAAGTGTGGCACTTTTTGTGGCTATGGTGGGCTATACATTGTTTACAAGGCACTTCCAGTAAATATTTTGCAGGTGTAGAAGGCAGGAAATCCGGCAGAAACGTAAGCGAGAGATTTCGTTTTGCCAGGAAACTGATATTCTCAAACCTTTTACCATAACAATTTTTCTAGGTCCTACATCATTGGGCGTACAGGATGCAGGAGATGTCATAAATCAGTCATCTTTAGCAGTTAAAAAATTCAATGTTTGAGAAATTTCTCGCATGTATACTATATATCATATTCTTCGTATAATGTCATATTTTATTACGCCTCTATATATTATTCAACGCTGGTGTTATGACAGATGCAGTTCTTATAGATTTTTGGCCTGATCATGGCTTTACTCATACGTGCAGTTTCGCCCATTCACATTCGCATCTGATCCTTTCAAGGAAGTAAGTATTTACTAAGTTGACAGCCGTAAGCGGGCTAATTTCACGCGTGCTTTACCATTGTTCGATTCTTGCAGATTTCTCTCTTTTAAATCAGTGGGTTCATTACACTGGGAGCCTTTACAACCTCGTTTCTAAAATTCTCTTTCGTTCAGTCTCAATGAAGTTAGCTTGAACAAGAGATTGATAACATTCGTTATTTTTCGTATAAAAGTGGAGATCACTTGGAGTACCACTTAACTGAGAATGCCGCAATAAAGCTGGCTATCCAAGAGTAACTTCCGAAACCCCTATTTTGAGGGTCGTTTGGTGAGGTTGGACCAATTTATTTAGGAGCTGATGAGAGTGCTTCTGACTCAAGAATTGTTTTGCAGTCTTTGTGACGTGGGTTCAGGATTTTGCCTCACCACGTTCAAGAGAGACTGGGGAGTAATCTCTTCTTGTATTCAGTAATTTAATTGTTGCAGATACCTTGCTTACGATGTTTAACGAATCGCTCACCAGTTAAACTTGGCCTAACGGCAGTTCTGTAATGTTGTACGAGAGACCAGCTTTATAGCAGCATTTACGGTGCAAGTATAGGGAGAAGTTGAAAAGACAGTAAGACGTAAACGATACACCCACTAACGAAAATGACAACAGAAAATGGGTTTTTTGCAGACAGTGCCATTGGTTGTAAAACGTTGCCCAACCCACATGCTGTACAACTTCGTCTACCACACACTTAAGGATCATCGTCCGTCTTGAATAAATATTCTCGATAGCTGGCGTCTAGTCAGTTAACTGACTACTCGAAAGGAACCTGATGACAGGCTTGCTGAACTTGCATGTACTTTAACTTCTCGATGGTATACCCCAGGGTAAAACTTGCGACCAGGTGAGGACGCCTTGCTTCAAGGTATGAAGAAATGACCATATAAAATTTTATACATTTCTGAACTGGTATTATCAGCTATTACCGACTGTGGTTTTCTTAATATGCACCGACAGTTGACATTCCATTTCCAGTTCTGATTCCATGATAAAATGAATATAAGGCGGCTCCTCACCAGTGGTGTGAAATCTCAGGTGGCAACAGAGCAGGATGTGTTCTCCTACTACTGACCTTCACTTCCATTTATTATTTACGTACCCCTGTCTCTCGATTTCTGCGCCATTGTTTCCCTATTTTCCATTTCTTTCTTTGTATCTCAGTATTGCTCGATTTCTATATTTCTCTTTGTCTGTCTTTCTCTCCATCTATTTATTTGTGTCTTTCGTTTTCTCTGTCTATTTATCTTTTTTTGTAATGTGTCTTACTTTCTTCTCTCCCCCTATTCCTCCTCCTCACCTTACCCACTGTTCTCTCCCCCACGTCGCTTTACCTACCCCTTGCTATACTGCTATATACAAGACTAAGCAGTGCTCTGACAACCATGCACTGGCATTCAAAGGGTGTGTAAGTGTGATCGAATCTCTCTTGGCGAAGACAATATTATCCTAGAATTTCTTTATTTTTTGATTTTTACCTCTGTTTCTTTCTCTTAAGTGTCATCTCACCCATCGAAGTTAATATTATAAAAAACCTGTAAAAATGTGCATTTTCAACAGAGGCAGCTACAATATAGGTCACCAACCATACTTGTCATGACAACGGCGTCTGCAAGGAAAGACCTGTTCATCACCATTCTGTGTTCAACTACAAAACATCTACGTCGTTCACCAATGCTTTGGTATTCTTTGATGAGAAGCCGGTGTTTGAACGCAAGCTGCGACGTTGAGCTAAGAGGGCAGGCTCGTCTTGTAGATATAAGGCATCTCCCTCTATCTCTGTTAGAAAATAAATTGTCCCCACAATGCTTTCTGGCATCATCCTTTATTGCAAGGTTATTTTTAAAGACGATAGTCTTCCTTGTACACATATGACGAAAAAATTTTTGTCTGTCTGTTGGTCTGTACATTTGTCTGTTTGTTCATTCTTAACGGTACCCTTAACGGCACCAAAGTGTCCAAACAATACTCCAAACGGCCGACCCCATCCGCAGCATCCACCAGTATTGCTCAAAATTCAGCGTTCATACTTGTGCGATTGTCAATAAAAACAATTATTGCGCATATCTGAGGCACCATAATTACACGTGAATATTCTTTATATCTGTTTTTGTACTTGAAAATACATACATTAGTAATTTTAAGGACCGTAGCGTTTATCACGCTGCGCTGACCATGCAACATTTGCACAAAAAGGCAAGTGTTGCATGCAACACTTGCCAAGGCGACGCTTTCCTAAGCTGACACGGTGGTGGCACCTACCCGTCGCTTTACGTTTTACACCTTATCACATCAGAGAAGAATGCGCACGCCACGCGCTTCGTTTTCCAGGATAACTGCCAGATAGCGCTCATGTGTCACCTGTGACGTGGCTTGATGCGGTCGTTCACCTCCGCTGCGTGCTCGAGGCACCCTAACGCAGCGCCTTCAGAATACCCACCGATTTTCTTGCCCAGAACATCAAATTAACGTTTTGTTCTCTCTCTCCAGACGCAAGACCATCGTCTTACGACGACATTTACAGTGTGACATGTTGATACCTGGCCAATTTTTTTTGCATGCCGTTTTGTTGAAAGAGTGGTTGAAGGTACTCGCTACATGGTCACCGGGTCTCTCAAGGTGCGGCAAGGCATACAGCCAAGTAAGATAGCCGAAGAAAATAGATGAACAAAAGGACGAATGCTTCCTTGTATGCATCACACTATAGAAAAGGGTGGTGAAATGCCAGAGCTCTCGGGCGACCGTCAAGCCATAAAAGGTGGTCGTCGTTCTCGCCCCTTCCCCTCCTCTCTTTTTTTTTCTTTTGCTATGATGTTCTCCAGCATAAACCTCTTCCCCAACCTCCCTTACACCCAGCGCGTTGGCCACTATAAGGCGGACGGGGTCGTTGACACCATGGATGCCATCGTTCCGGAGCAACAAGGCGAGACTGATTAGAAATCTGGGCACTCTATGCGCCTCGTCTCACGAGTCCATCAACTTGAGCTCTCGTTCCAGCAGTAGGGGGCCCCACGTATTTCTTTCGTATCTTTATTTTACTTTGCTGTGCTCGCCGAGTTCTTTTCCCTGCAACTTGGGCAATATTTCTCGAGCTACGTCTTGCAACAATCAATTTCTTTTTCTTTTTTTGTGAATTTCATTAGTTCTAGCTGGATGTCTAGATCCCCTCCCGGGATCTGATTGCGCATATGTTGACAGCTTACCACTATACAGGATAACTGTACAGCAGAGTTGTAGCTATTTTTGAAACCAATATTTACGCTGTCATTATTGGTTCTATTAGTGTTGACGTTTTATCGCTTGTATCGATGTTACTTCATGAAAAATCTTGTATGCGAAATGAATACATTGGTTGGCAATAAAATTACAATGACTCTATAAAAGCTTAGTCGTCACAATTGCTTTAGAACGGGTGGTGTGACGGTATCGATGAAATTTTGACTGAATCCTTTCTAGTAGAGGTCTTTCAAGTTATACGGGAAGCATTTATATTATCTAACGAATTTAGATGAACGTAGCCAAAGCAGTTGATTTGCGAAACTGGACACAGAAATCTTGATGGCTGGGAAAATTCAGAGTTCAAAAATTTTTATTCTTCAAGTAATAAATACAATCCGATATGGTCACTCATCACTCATAAAAATGAGGATTAACTTATGTACCTTGTTACCCAGGTGGCTCAAAAATATTCCTGAATATCTATCACTATCACTTTTGCTAGGCTCGCTTTTCTGGAAATATCTGTTCTGAAGTGAAAATAGATACACACCATATAATTGTTAGAGTTTAGCGTTGCAAAACGTCGATATGATTGTCAGCGACCCTGTGGTAGAGCGGCTAAGAAATTTTCACTACCCGGTGCTCTTTAACGTCCACTTAAATCTAAATGCAGAAGCCTAAGCGTTTGGCCGCCATCAAAAATGCGCGCACCGCAACCAAAATTCGACAATGCGCCTTTTGGTTTGATTGATTGATTGATATGTGGGGTGTAACGTCCCGAAACCATCATATGATTATGAGAGGCCCCTTAGTGGAGGATTCCAGAAATTTCGACCACCTGGAGTTCTTTACCGTGCACCCAAATCTGAGCACACGGGCCTACAACACTTCCGCCTCCATCAGAAATGCAGCCGCTGCAGCGGATCTTTTGGTTTGACAGCCCTGCATCCTTAATAGAAGAAGTAAGGAATTAGTAGTGCGTACTGCAAGAAGTATGAAGTCACGCTGGAGTACGCTTACCCCTGGCACCTTTTATTCAAGTGTGCTGCGTGTCACGACTTGCTATTAACTCTTTAAGAATTCATGTTATACAATCACTTCTATTCAAGATGTCAGTTGGGCTGGAACGGGCTACCTTCCGTAGCAGCAGCTGAAATAAAGTGACGCATGTTACTTGTTAGAATGAAAATCGAGAAATTGGGATAATTAATTGGATCATGTGTGAGCTGACGTCCTTCTGCCGAGTTCATTACAGCTCTCGCTGCTAGGCACAGTCACCAAGAAACGGAGCCAATGGTTACAATCGCTGGTGCTTCTAATAATAGCCGTGTCGCTACAAATCAAGATGAGCCTGTCATCTGTACAACCTTGTAGCGTCGTCCGTGTCATCGCCTCCCGTCGGCAGATGGGGGCCGGCATGTAGTGGACATCCCGCCACCTCATTAGAGATAAAAACAGGGGCAGGCGTTGTCACGCACAACCTGTATCTGTCTTCCTACATGGTGCGTCAGTCGCCATCTGTTCACATTCTCTTGGACCACCCACGGCCTTCTCTAGCTCAGCCCACGTGTCAGAGAAGGCATCTGAATTGTTTATTCACCGGGACTAGCCTTTACCCATAGTTTTGTCCCCACACTTATTCGGAAAGAACAAGACTATTTTGTGTGAGTTCTTATTCCTTTTGTCCGAGTGACCGCCTCCATCCCCGTAATTCGGATGTGCGATTGTTACACCTCCCTTCATACTGGAAGGCGTGATTTCATCGGTCGTATCGCCGTGGGTCGCGAGAACTAATGAACCCCTACGCACGAAATCAAGCTGACTTGTTTCGTTATTGAACTCTAAATAGCTTAGTGCACAATAAATCAGAGGCTATTAAAAACAAAAGCGACCGAAAGCATGCATAACCCTGCTACTTTATGACGCATAAAACTTCTGATATAGGGGCTGAAAGGCTCACATATATGCCTAAAATATATGCGTGGATGTATAGTATAGGTGTGCTGAGCGCTATTTTGTGTCTGGTATTTCTTCTTCGAACAAAATGGATGTACCTCGTGTTCAGATTCATTGAAAGAGCATGAGTATGAGTCTTCTGTTTCGTTTTTATTGGTTGGCTGTGCAGTGGTTAATTTTATATTCGAAGATTTTTCGTGGCTGCCACTGTACCCGTAGCGACATCGGTGGGATCTAAATGAACCTCTAAACAAAACCAACTTCTTATACGCAGCAAGAAATGTTCATTCGGCCTTTCATGAGAACTTAAAACGACAAAATTGACCATTGGAACTGTGACTGACCTTTCTATGAACCACTCCTATCGTGTGTTGTGCAGTAGTGTTGGGCTTTAAGAATGAAGCTCTGAATATAGTAAGTGCAGCAACGCAACACTGACATCTTTGGGAAGGTAAACGAAAACACAGTAGGTTTTTAGAAAACGGATCAGTACAAGCTATTTTAGAGTAACAATATAAGTGTATGGCAGTAACCCTCTCTAGAAAGAGGTGGCCTCATTCCGTAGGCAACACTGGGATGGACACGTGCCTTTAGAGTTCAGAGAATAAAGCACTGTTTATTGAATGTGTGTGCGTGTTTTTTTTAAATGCGAAGCATTTCTTAGCGAACCTGGCGACATTAAGCGTGTCCATCTATCTATCTATCTATCTATCTATCTATCTATCTATCTATCTATCTATCTATCTATCTATCTATCTATCTATCTATTTATCTATCTATCTATCTATCTATCTATCTATCTATCTATCTATCTATCTATCTATCTATCCACGTACGACTTTTAGCTCTCCTGGCCGTTTCGATAATGGTATCGATAATAAACTTGGTGTGATCTAACATGGCTGTATGAAGAAGATATTTGACTGGTCATAACAGGAAAATCATGACATGTATGTCGTGAATGCCATAATTTAGATTTCATGGTCCTGTAGCTCTTGCGGTGGTTTCGTTCACATGGCATGTTGCAAAACTGGTATCGCTTAGCTATCGGCTGCTGCGTACATCTTGTCGACCACTGCTAGCGCCGTGCCCTGTGTTCCCTGTGCGTCACGTCTGGCGCACGATACTACATAGAGTTAGCTTCGCAAAATTCGTCACATAATCTGCAGCCGTTACATAGTCTCCGTCACAGTCTTCGCAGCCGTAAGCAACCGTGCACTCACCAGAGGGAGCCGCGTTCCTCACACTGCCTCGTCTCAAAGTCGCTAACGTTGGCCGTTAGGGACATTCAGAAATTAGACCAATGCCTTTAATTAGACGCATACACGCGTCTCATATGTAGCTAGGCCACAATCCGCCCATATACGCAGGGTTATACGCGCGCTTCGCCTTCCATTTTGACCAACACCACCTCAATGTTGCTTTTTAGGGGCGAAGCTCCTTCAAGCGGCACCCGTTCATACCTCGTCGTAGTGCGAAACATGTCTTACGCTTTGACCGGCAAGGTGGTGCCCGTGGGAGATTTCTCCTGTGCGTTGTTGAACAATAAAAAAAAAATTGCAGTCTGCGCGTTAACTAAAAGCCGAATTTTCCTGTCTCTCATTCTCCATTAGCAGCCATTGGCATGTACATTGAGCACTATCTGACCAGAAAGGGTTGCTACGTTATACTCGCTGGGCGTAACCTCCTTGGTTTTAGAAAGGTTTAGCGACCATTGGGCCGTAGGGAAATGAATACAGTGAACAAGTATATACCGTGAACTCGAGGTGGTTAAAGGTTGGAAGTAGACACGAAGCGCAAGCCATAAGAAGGTGTGCGTGTGCCACTTCTCGTTTAGTCCTCGGAATGTCCGCTGGATGGCGGTGCTTCCATATGCGGAATATATGACGAAAAGATGCAAGATGGTGGTACATGGAGTGTTGACTAGATGAACGAACGGACACACAGACAGATGAATGGACGGACGCACGGATGGCGGCACGGACGGATGAACGCATGGACGGACGCAGGGGCGGATGCATGGACAAACGCAAGGACGGACGCACGGATAGATGTCTGGAAGCACGGACGGGCGGATGGACGCATGGACGGTCACACAGACGGACGCATGAACGGATGGAAGCAAGAACAAATGGACGGACGGATGCTTCGCCCCACTCTCCATCATTCACCCCGTGGATATGCTGCCATTTTTTATACCGTCTGACAAATTGTAGCATTTCTTGCTTCGCTGCAAACAACACGCGTGCTCAAAGGGGTGCAAGCAGCTGCTTGGCTAGGGACGTCACCATAGACCTGTGGCCAACGTGTGTGTGGGGGGGGGGGAAGCACTCAACCCCCTCCCATGCATAGCCATGCGTTACTTAGCGGTGTCTGAAAAAGGGTATTCTGGGTATTTTAACCGACGCTAGATGACTGCACCTTTAAGGCCCCTTAAAAAAAAAAGGAAAAAGCAACCGTTTGTTCTCGGCTTCACGAATATAACAACTCTGGGCTGATCCATGCAGATGAAATTGGTGGTCCACTTCTCCTGCTCCCTTCTCCCATCTCTCTGTTTCCTATCTTCGTTCCTCGCTGTCGTGTCTCCTGCTACCTTCAGTTACTTCCAAAATTTCCGTAGGCGGCCTGGATGGACATTGTGCAACTATCTAACGTTGGTCTATACGAATAGGGTTATCACAGTGGTGTGCGGTTGGCGTTTTCATGTTTTCTTGTATCGCGAATCTTGTAGCGTCCCCACGTTGGGCTCCGTGGTTGGTGACCGCCGTCACTACTGAATAATCTTCCGCTATCATACATACAGCCCTTCTACTTCTAGATTACCATGCCAATTTAAAGCTCGTACGCAGTGACAAAATTATCTTTGTCGGCAGACGCATAGAAGTATCACGCGGTACTCGAAAAATTCTAATAAAGCAGCTCGAACTGTGTCTCCTTTCATAGTATATCAGCTCCTGAGAGCCATTTTTTGATGCTGGGTATAAAGTTCGAATGGTGGGTGATTGAGAAGTCGTTTTTTAACTCCATGACAAGATACAGCTTGACGAACTAAGTTACCTCGTAAATTTCAGTTGCATTTGCATCACTGTACTCACCCACCGATCAATGAATTTCTCACGGGGAGTCGTATCGGACACGCGACTTTTTTACCTACCTGAGACTGGGTTTTTTGAAGGGTGAAAAAAAAACAGAACGAGACAAATGTAAAAAAGTTGTCAATCGAGAAAACAACCAGGAAATATCAACAAAGCATTTCATACTGACCTTTACTACTATAGTGAGCTCCTACAAAGCATCAAAGATGGCTACACAGAAAGAGCTGTCAGAACAAATATTTCTAACACACGCCGACGTCACCAGTTTGCAGTATTTGGTCTTGGCTCTCAAAGGTGTTGTAGTAAACCTACCTGGGCAAAATGTGATGTCACACGCCATGCCTCAGACATCTTCAATGAAACGCAACGCTGCGTGAAATGCGAAGCTGCATATTCACGTTCTTTTCCAGTCTGGAAGAAGGAAAAGAGGTATATCCCTGAACGTCCTTGAAAGCACCTCCTTTAGAGCATCATGCAGGTGTTCAGCTTTGCGTGGGCCAACATGTGCCGATACGGATCTTGAGGTGATGCTGCACCTGAAGGGGTAGCGTCGCAACGTCCTCCTACACGATTTAGACTCATGTAAGGTGAGCCATCCCAGCCCACACAAAATGGCACACCAATATCTAATGAATGTACTGCACGGTTTAATGACAGTGGTCACAATATTCTTGATAATTCAGTCAAACAAAAATTATATATAACAATGCAATGCAAATCTATGACATGCATTGCAGTGCATCGCAAAAAAAAAGCGTTATGAGGCTGCACTTCACCGGAGCTTCTGTTTTCTGGTGCCGGTGCTTCAGCAAGTTTCTGTAGCCCAGCTTATTTGTGAGGTACCTTGGCGCCATTGAAGAACACATGGCCTGGCATCGTTCAAAGATGAATTTTAAATACAAAGCTTTCCTTTGAATTTTGGCATAGAGCGACATAACCTTCGTTTTTTCAGCACCACTCGTCAACTTTCTATAGTACTCTTTATATTACGCAGTACCGTGTGCATGAGTTTGTGGATTCTGTCGATTTTATTATCAATAAGTGTGGCAACACAAAAAAATGCTGATCCCACGTATAGAGGGAATCAATGATATGCGAAGCACGCATGAAAAAGGTTGATATGTCACTTTAAAAATAGCGCAACGTTACGAGGTGGAGGTAAATGATGTCGTACATGACATCCGTGCCATGATTATCATGTTTGCATGTGTCGTTTACATTCGTCCTTTATTCCGTTACCTGATACCCAATTTAGTATACGTGGAGCAAGCGAAACGGTTGCGAGCACGCTGTGAGCGTGGTATGTTGTCATGTTCTTCATGACACGCGTGTCGGGATTATCATGCTTGCACCAGTCATATATATCGTCATCCATTGACGTCACGTAACACCAAATTTAGTATATGTGAAGCTAGCAAACGGCCGCGAGCGCATCATGAACGACCCAATATACTTCAATGTAGCGTTGACGTGCGCGCACACTGGGCACAGCGACGCAACGTTAGCAAAATGCGAGCTCTTTATACCCTGACGCCAGGCGCGACCAGCGTGAAGCCGGCGCGAAATGCGACATGCAGCATTTTCCACCGATGCGTTACCCAGACAACACTGCGTCTACCTTTTAGGGGCAAAGCTCCTTATGGCGTGGCCTGCGCGTCCCTCGTAGTACGTAACCACCAGTGGCACATACCCGAAATAGCGGTCCTTACGATTTTGACCTCCAAGGTGATTCCGGTGAGAGATTTCTTCTGTGCGTTGTTGAACAATAAAAGATAGTGCTCAATGCACATAATAATGGCTGCTAAGGGGGAATGAGAGACAGGAGCATTCGGCCTTTTGGTAACGCGCACGCTGCGATCCCCATTAGCAGCTATTGGCATGTGCATTGAGCACGATCTGACAAGAAAGGGTTGCTACGTTATACTGGCTGGGTGTAAACTCCTTGGTTTTAGAAAGGTTTAGCGAGCGTTGGTCCGCATAGTCATGAATACAGTGAACTAGTATATACCATGAACTCGAGGTGGTTACAGGTGGGAAGTAAACCCGAAGCGCAAGCCGTAAAAAAGTGTGCATGTGTCACCTCCCGTTTAGTCCTTGAAATGTCCGCTGGATGGCGGTGCTTCTATATGGAGAATATATGATGAAAAGATGCGAGATGGTGGTACTTGGAGTGCTGAATAGATGGACGAACGGACACACAGACAGATGCATGGATGGACGCATGAACGGACGCAGGCACGGATGCATGGACGAACGCAGGGACGGACGCACGAACAGACGCACGCACGGACGGGTGGATGGACGCATGGACGGTTACACAGACGTACGCAGGAACGGACGGAAGCAAGAACGAATAGGCGGACGAATACTTCGCATCACTCCCCATCATTCACTCCGTGGATATGCTGCCATTTTTTTTTTCGTGACGGAGAGACGCCGGACGTACTGAATTGTGCATGGGTCAAAGCAATGCAGCGCGGCATCCGCCTGCGAGTATATGGCAGGACCAGTGCCTGGCATGGAAACGCCGGTGAGCATGCGCACCGCGTCACGTCGATATGTATTGGTGCCTTGACTATGGTATGTAGTCATGTTCTCACATGACACGCGTCTCATGATTATCATGTTTGCACCAGTCAAATACCTTCGTCATCCTTTCACGCACTGTAATACCAAATTTGGTATATGTGACGATAGCGAAACGGCCGCGAGCGCATCATGAGCGTGACATGTAGTCTTGTTACATGACACGCATGTCAGGATTTCCATGTTAGGGTCTGTCGCTTGTGTTCACCATGCAATCATGCCATACCATACCATTTTTCGCAACATGACATGTGAACGAAACTATCGCAAAAGCTGTAGGACAATGAAATGTAAATCATGACATTCGTGACATGAATGTCATGATTTTCATGTTATGGCTAGTCCGATAAGCTCTTCATACCGTCATGTTATACCATACCAAGTTTGGTATCGATACCATTATCAAAATGGCCAGGAGAGCCAAAAGTCGTAGGCGGCTAGATAGATAGATAGATAGATAGATAGATAGATAGATAGATAGATAGATAGATAGATAGATAGATAGATAGATAGATAGATAGATAGATAGATAGATAGATAATAGATAGATAGATAGATAGATAGATAGATAGATAGATAGATAGATAGATAGATAGATAGATAGATAGATAGATAGATAGATAGATAGATAGATAGATAGATAGATAGATAGATAGATAGATGTCGCTGTAGTTCGCTAAGAAATGCTTCGCATTCAATAACCGAAGAACTTCGCCGTTTATACAAGTAGTATATGCAGAAGTGAAAAGCAGGTCTACGAGTCTGAGCATGCGATGACATTATACGGCTTGTTAGACACATGAATGAACCTACACCGAGGGCTGTTTAAAATTCGTAAAGCGAAGGGCCAGTTATGCCACCACTTGCTGCCCCAACCATCGGTATGTGCTTATTATTTTTTTTTCGGGGGAATGGACGACCAGTCCCTTCATTAAGAAGCATGGAATAATGACATGAACATGGCTACAATCTTGATAAGTCATGGCACACTCTTTGAACAAAGTAATAGTGACCCTGCTACCGGCATGAAAAGAATCGAGATAGAGGGAGGATATCAAAATAAAACTACTGGAAGATTCGTGGATTTTTTCTCTGTTGTCGCGCTTATTTTTAATAAAGTCAAGAATTCAGTTGGAAGATTGAAGTGCTTTTATCTTGATTGTTGCATTTGTAAAACACACTGATTGAACTTGTCAAGCAAAAGTCGATAGTTTCTTCTACCTTTGCAGCAGCTCACAGTGGAAATGAATGTATTAGTCGAATTAAGTCTTCTTCGATATAAAAAGAAGGTTTAGAAAGTTACGAAATGTTCGTCTGCGATGATCCTGTGTTCTAAGACATGGGTCTGCTATTTCTTACCAGAGTTCTGTAGCTTCTTCCTCTATAATAAACAGGACTATGTGAGTGATACATAAGTTGAGCCAAGGAATAACACTACCACCTTAGCTTTTTCTTTCTTCTCTAACAGGCTTCTCTAACACAAAAGGTGGTTGTGGTGCTACGCATCCTCAGATACAATTTCGATACTCATTGTTTGTGTTTAGCCTCACCAGCTTAAAACAGGCTTATTTGCTGCAGATTTCTTTGTGACTAACTTTAACCTCCAAAAAAATGCATGCACTGAAGGGAGTTGTAGTTGAAGAAAGTTGTAGTGTTACGTAAACTGTAAATTAATGTAAACACTTGGTATACTCAGTTCTCAGACAGGAAACATCATATCATACCAAAATGGGCCTACGTTACTTACCTTCTCTACAACAGATTATCTGGGATTCCTTTTGACAATCTTGTTCACGCATCATAAGAACTTAGTTGCATTCACATTTCAAAGGCGCATACTTAAGAGTATATGCATCATTTCATTCACATTGATTGCAACACGAGTGCAAGGTGTGACACGACATATATAGGAGTACAGTAGTGCAGGCGTCCTTTATATACTGTATATTTGTGTCGTCATGTAAGATTTGCTAACCCTATGTCGCTCGCCACATACGTAGTTCAACCTGTACTTTAATAGAACTGCAGACCACAAATAAGAAAAAAGAATAAGGAATGTTCAGAATAATTCAGCGCTCATTTTTTGTCAACACCCTCCTTATACGTTTAATAACATTTTCAACATTCTGAAGCAGTCATTAGGACCTAATGGTCATTATTCTGGTACTTCAACCATAAATGCGTTTGCCGTGGTTTGTGGGTGATGGTGGTTGAGAGTATTGGTATTCGGGGGTGGGATTGCTTAGTGCATACCCAAGCAATACTTTTAGTGAGTACACAGCCTAGAAAGATGCACAAACTGCGGCGCAAAGCATACTTCTTGATGGTAATGTCGCAATGACATGCCTCTCTATCGCGCTCAACTCCTAATAATCATCCAAAGAAAAGGTGGCCAGTTCGGAATGACAAGCACTAGCTTAAAAAGATTGACTGCCAGACATACAATGGGATACTCAGCAGCAGATAAGACAGAATGTTCGTGATGCATTAATCAAGGAACCAGCCACAACATACTGCATGCGTTGGGAAGAGGCAGATCTAAATAAACGACGAAATAAAAAAGCGCATCTAGGAGGTATCACCACGACGATGGGCGCAAGTGCGGCTTTCGCAATGTGAGCCGAACGATATGTCTCCAGCTTTTATTGAAGCTTTATAGGGGATCCGCGCGGAAATGTCTGAACTTGGCTGAGCACCTGCATGATGAGGAAAGTTCGTCTAAGGAACGCTGGGAATGCGCGACACTTAATGACAACCAGAATTTACGTTTATTGGCGTGCTTTCTTTTACACGGCGACATCACTGTCATGTAAGCGTAGTTTTCCTCCCTCGGGAGCCGGAGAGATTGCGAGGAAGCTCCAATGAACGTGCAGCGTCTTGTTCGTTTGCCATGTGTACCTTCTCAATTCAACTTTTTTTACCACTTTGGCTTTGCAATTTGTTTCGCAAGTTACTGCCACTGGCATATATATTGGCTGTCTTGGAAGCGAAATTTCTTTGGTGTGGAACACGGAAGGGGGCAGATCCAAGAACCTTGCAGGGTATCGCTGTGCTCTTTTCAGATGATATTTTTCTTTGATACGCAGCAATGGTGGACAATTTTCACGTATTTCATTCGGTGTCTTCATTCCCTGCATTGAAGCTCAAAGCAACTATTATAGTAACGACATATCTACCTGTCATGCAACTGTTTGTAGTTCGAGATAAGCTTCATTTCCCCACGTTACCCTTATACACAGCGTTAAATAAAAGAGCTTTTTTATATATGATAGTAGCTAAACAGTTGTGGCACTTGGCGAGGTGGTTTATTCTATACCGGTTATAGTTGCAACGGTGCAACAACAACTTACGTGCAAACACATGCACACAAAAAGGCTGTACTGAAAATTCACGGAAAACTTGAGAAACCTATCTAGCCAAAGTTGACCCGGAACGCTACACAATAATTCCACCATTCAAGCTGCCAAACAGTCTTGGTACGTTAATTATGAAGCGGTAACACAGTGGTATTCTGTATTCCAATATAAAACTTGAAAAAAAATTATCCATTCAAGAGTCGGTAAAAGATCTTTCCACATAGAAGCGTCATTTTTCGTTTCAAGAAAAAAAAAGCAATCGTTTATTTACATTTGCCATGATTCACATGTTTACATTACCACCTGATCTGGTCAAATATTTCACGGTGACAAACTACGTCTTAGTGAATACTGAGGGGTAATTCTAGAAGCCTAAAGCACCACAGGAAGACGAACCAACTATCCCAACAACAAGTAATTCTAAGTCTCAGTGAATTTCAAAGGACATCTGTTCATTTCGTATTGATGCTATTTTGCATCATATTTTTTATTAGTGGTTAGACAATAAGCGTAGAATCATTGCCTTCATCACTTAATTAGTATTTAATGTCGCCTCAGAAAAGCTCGACAGTATTCATTCGAAGAACGCTTTAAACATGCAACGGCGCCCACGACCCCAGCTGCAAAGCTTTCCGAGAGCATGAAAACATCGGGAACGTGAAGTCGTGCCCGCTCAAATTCAGATATTATTACTGCGGAGAACACGCCTAAACTAAATTCGGGACTCACATTTGTATTATTTCACTCGCGTTCCAGTCTATGTCGATTGTTATTTGCTAGTTGTACTTGCCGCTACTTCCCTCCCTTGTCGCACCATCTCACACATCAGCATGATAAGCATCTGCCACAGTGCTAAGGTCTGCAGATAACAATAAAATTTATCTCGCTCTGGTGCGATTGCATGGTCGTGCAGTCAGCATATTATCTTGATTGAAGCTTATAGTGACACTTCTGTACATGCGTTGAATTGTGGATACTGTCGATTTACTGCATTGCGAAAGCTAGTGTCTCGAGAATGCACCATGTTTTTCGCAATTGCTTATCGTTAGAGATCGCATAAAATGAGCATCAACTTACGTCATGCACTGACTGACGTCAAACAAACCCAAGCTTTATTTTGCCACATTCATTTTATTTTTCTTCACTAAACGTAGGGTCTTCCAGCACCACCGAAGAGTCAGATGACTGCGATCTCGATGCTGTCAGCACACAGATCAAATTTCATCTTTTCGCCTACGATAAAGAATACAGGTATTGGAGCAACGACTTGATGGAAGACGAGAAGCTAGTTCTCTATTGTGTCTGCGGACTACCACACAAAGGTTGCAGTCACGCGAATAGCTCATAATTGGCTTCACCATCGCACACTGCCACGTCAACGTAACAGTAGTCTTCCGAAACTTTAGAAGATTCCCGCGAGGTTAAGTTTGCTCCGCAGGTAAGAATATTTTTGGCTAAGCGCATTACTTAACAACGGCGGCCGTACTAAAGCTGACGATGGAATAAGTTCTTAGCGTCTGCGTGCCGATTGAATTTCGTAAATTGTTTTGTATGTGAGGCAAGCTTCGACAAAGAAGTTTGCTTGATGGCTGTCTTGTTACGCGAAAAGGAGGATACGGTTTACAGTAGAGGTTTGTGTTCGCGAAGCACCTATTTCAATTCTTTCAAAACAAATTGTGAGCGTTTAAGCTTACCTATTTTTTTTGCAGTAAAAGTGGGAAAAGTGGCTCATGTGAAATTCATTCATCGACGGCAAAAAACCCCTAAAATTTCGCACTTATATATTTCTTGATTTGTGTGTTTTGGGCATAGCACGTATGCAGGGCTTGCCCACGATGTAAGGCAGAAGGAGGAACTAAATTTTATGACTAGGCCTTACCACACTGGGACAGCAGAAGCAACGAATTTCAAAGAAAAATCAATTTTGAAAATTACTATTTAAACAAGGGCATGATTCATAACCTCGGAAGCACACGCTCTTCAAGCTAATGTTGTAGGCGTGCTCAAAGTACTAGTTGAGGATCCCACAATGTCCTTCCTTGGTGATTTTCAGGTGAAGTGTTGCCGATATTTACGTTATATAACCTTAACGTAATAGCTATGCGCTTGCGTCGCATTAGAGTAAGTATAAAATCACCAATTACACTAGCGAGATGGTTTGCTTTTTTCACGTTTACCAAGTCGCTGAAAGCACGTGCAAAATTTTACGCGAGGTTGCAACAATTTCAATCATACTTAAAACCTTAATAATGAATGAAACACTCGTTATGCATCAGTTTCATCGAAGGTAAGTTTTTTTATAAGTTTGTCTTTCTTGACAAAAGTTCAATGACTATTCGAAGCCTAACGGTTGAGTTTGAATACCAGAATTTCACGAGTGATTTTTTGTACAGACCTTATTGCACATGCTGTTCCTCGCATCCACGTATATTGAAAGCTCATGCATACGAAGCAAAGGAAGGCTCAGAGCAGCTAAAAAAGTAATGTAGTGTTTTCGTTTCTTGAAGCTTGATCTGGTCGCACAACTTAAGAAGTAGGAAAACGGTTCAAGTTATATGAATGAGTAAAAATTGCGGTATGCTTGCATTGCGATGCTTCAATCGTGACTATGGATTCGCCACTTGTTCACGGCTCAGATTTTACGGCATTTGTTCATGTCACAATGTTCCTTCTTTGCTTTAGCAGGCAATCCGCAACATGTGTGGTCCTTGTTTCAGTGTTTACACTTAGCCCAAATTTTGCGCAGAAATACTGTGCATGATCCATTGGGTAAAAAGAGTAGATCGTGGTACTAGCATAGTACCACGATCGTTGTCTGGGCTTTTATTATTCAAGGGATGTGTGAACGACGCGATAATGGCCTGCTTCATACTGCCTGCTGTAAAATAAAAAAAGTGTATATATGCAAATTTGTCAGGAGCTCCTATTCAAACGCCTCTATTTATTCTCTAGCATGAAATAATCTCGTTCTCACCTGTGTATTTTGGTATTCCTTTCAAACTTTTCAAATATGGTGGTTGGAATCAACAAAAATGTTAACAACAGATAATTTTTTTGTAGAATATGGTATACTAGGGTGTTTAGACACGAGTTTTGTTTTCCTGAAACAAATGATAGGAATATATTCTGAAATAGTACAACAGCGTATAAGAGGAAACGGCAATGCACTAAAGCACTGCTTAGTACAAAGTATTTGGTCTTTAATTAAAAACAATTTACAAGAAATACTACATAACCCGGACAGTCAGTGTATCATTTACAGATTACCAACTTTTCTGCCTAACGAATTACGCATACAATAACCCTTCGTCTCCTTTATCAGCTGCCGCACTATCTTAGTCTGAAGTCTGAGTTGAAAAGAGTTTATCCCAGAAAAGGTAAAGTGAAATAAGTGTTCACATCGGTTGTAAGCGTCGCTCAAAATCTAAGAAATTACAGTATCTGCCACGCAATGCAAATGCACAGTGAGATATTTTATTGCACTTGGAAAGACAGCAGCGGCCATTTATTGACAAAATAATAAACATTGCTAATTCTTTCAGAGGCGCCCACTGAGATAATTGAGAGGACAAGCGTCACCGTTATATTGTTATAAAGGACCCGAAAAAGTTGAAATTCTGTTAGCAGGGTTCATGCATTTGGTTTTAATTGCAAGCACCTTCCCATTGCTTTTCTACATACGCCATACTACATGGTAGTTAATATCGTTAGATTCCAGGTCATGTTGCACTACAATAAAATAGACTGGCCAGCTTAGAAGTCAACATGGTCCTAGGAGTAGTACTGAAAGCCGCTGCTCAATATCTCATTGTGGATGAAAATTCTGACTTACTTGTTTCTGTTATGTTCTAGTATAAAAACAGGCAGAAACTCAATAGCTTCTCCATAAATAACACATGCCTCTGGGAACATGATATTTACATTACCACAAACAAGTAGGAGTTTTTAAAAGAGGCTTGCGCTGGGAGCTTTTTGACACCTAATTAAGTGCACTTAATGTTGAACACTGCACGCATCAGTCCCACTAAAGTGAGCTGTGTTTTATATGCGAATATAAATAAAAAGCTTGCTCCGCGTATTGGCTGTCGGTACGTGGATTATCAGTGTACATACCGAGTGGTGATGTTCCGCTCGACTACCTGTCATTATCAGTGGACGCTAAAGTGGCACTTGGCCACTTGGCTTATTTATGATCTGGAGACGCGTACTGCTTACGCTATATAACGACAATGCTATAATCGTTCGTAAGACCCGATTTCTTCCAATCGTAATCTGGAGCCTATCATGGCCAGATGTTGATAGCTGATGGAGCAGAACACACCAAAATGAAAAGCTTTGCTAATTCCGCCTCTATTTGGCCACTGTCCAGATCTTTCCTTTTAAATGAAGACAGGCCTAGACTTAGACTTCTTTCTCAGCTTCCTTATATATGGTAGCTGGCAATGCGTGTTGTCGCATGGATAAAAGCTTATGTTACTTGTTTATTTATTCTCTTACTTATTCATATCCCATCAATAATTTTTTGGTATATTAGTTTAATATTGTCGCCGTCATAACACCATCAAGACGTCATCATGTGCCCTTTTCTATTATTTCGCAGCATGCGCGTTGAAAAATTCGCAGCGTGCGCGTTAACTAAAAACCGAATTCTGCTGTCTCTCATTCCCCATTAGCAGCCATTGGCATGTACATTAAGCAATATCCGACAAGAAATGGTCGCTACGTTATACTCGCTGGGCGTAACCTCATAGATTTTAGAATGTTTATCGAGCGTTGGGCCGCATTGTCATGAATACAGGGAACTAGTATATACCATGAACTCGAGATGGTTAAAGGTGGGAAGTAGACACGAAGCGCAAGCCGTAAGAAAGTGTTTCTGTGCCACCTCTCGTTTACTCCTTGTAATGTCCACTGGACGGGGGTGCTTCTATATGTGGAATATTGGATGAAAAGATGCGAGATAGCGGTACTTGGAGTGTTGACTAGATGTACAAACCGACGCACAGACAGATTCAAAGACGGACGCACGGATGGCTGCACGGATGGATGGACGCATGGACGGATGCAGGGGAGGATGCATAGACGAACGCAGGGACGGACGCACGCGTGAACGAGCGGATGGACGCACGGACGGTCACACAGACCGTCCGTGCGTCCAAGGAAGCAAGAACGAATGGATGGACGGATGGTTCACCCCACTCTCCATCATTCACCCCGTGGATTTGCTGCCATTCTTTTTTTGTTCCTCTTTCTTACTCTCCTCTTGAATGGCCTACTGTAGAAAGTTTGTTTCGGTGACAAAGACAAAAAAAATGCATCGTGATTACATGTCGTAGAAGCACTGCAAAAGACTACAGTACATCCTTCCGTACACCAGATCCCTAATACATCTAGAGAAACCATCACAGATAGTGTACTGGAGGACAGGAAATATTGCTGACACACTGTTTCCACTATCAAATGGCACATTAGCAGCCCCTCGTTTATCACCATTTACTCGCGGCTGAAAGCCTCGGGTTTATGGAGCGGCAGAAAGACACGCTTACAGCCTGCAGCTTTCAAGGTGCCGGATTAGTTTACTGTTGTAATACACTTAAACGCTTGGAAGGACACACTCTTCGAGACACATTGTAGGCGTGCTCAATGTCCAACTTGAGGCTCCCACAATGTCCTTCCTTGGTGATTTTCAGGTGAAGTGTTGCTGCTATTTACATTATATCCCCTTCGCGTACTAGATTTGCGGTTGCGAAAACTTTTTACTGTCGTTATTAGGGCTTATATTTCGACACAGAATCAGGTAATAGCGGACAACATCGAACAGCCAGACGTATGTTTACTTGTTTAGGTATCCTAACCTCAAAGCGGCCGATAACTAGTAGATGAGTGCACGTGTAAGGAACTGAAGACCCGGTTTTGTGTTCTATTTTCTTCCCTGATACTGCTTGCTTGGCCTGCCCTCCTAGCCACATGTTCACTTTTGATGGCACTTTGGTAGTGCATTTCTGAAAGAAATTCAGCTTTGCTTGACATGTTATGCTATTTGTGTACTTGCGCATGTGTTACGCTAAAATTCAATTTCTTTTGCATTTTACAGAATCATCACTTATTTGGAGAATAATTGAGCGGAGGTAATTGAAAGGCCAACTGACCAACTGAAAGGTATGTTTCAGTACTTCGGCATACGATACGTGTGAAACACAATGGCTGAACATAAATTTTTCACAATCGCCGACCATCTATGAAGCGTACACGTAACAAAGAGGTGACAAGTAAACAATTTTTCGAAATGAAGTGAACAGATTTTATTTCTGGAGAGATACAGAAAAACGAAGCGAAGCTAAAGGCCATTCGGCCTGACGTGGCTTCGCTACGCGAAAAAAGTTCAGCAAACAGGGCTACATTGAATAATAAGTATCACAATACAAGAAGCAGCATAATAACAGAAACACAGAAATAGCATAAAAGCAAAACTAGGTGACATATAAGTACAAAAAGTAGGCTGCATAGACACTGGCAATCAGACATCGAGGCTCTTTTCATTACATATCACCAAAAAAAAACACATACACATTGATATATTCATATAAAACACTGATATATTCATACATACATCTTCCCATATGTACGTACATGCTACTGTATATACACGCGTTTTGTACCTAAAGGTGAGAGTATATGTGGAACCTAGCCCGAAGTTTATTGAAAATATGATGTTTACTATACTCAAATAATGACGAGATATTTTATGTGATATTTGAATTGCGTTGATGAGAGGTCAAAATTTATTTGTTCACCTAAATTATTTATAAGCTGTGGGGCGCGGTATGCAATTAGGGCTCTACCATATCCAGTCCTAGTAGCAGGAACGCGAACTTGTTGCCTACGGAGCGAGTATTTGAGTGCGCCTTCCGGTGCCGTAATACGGTGCAGTTTATTTTTATAAATGTAAATTAATACCTTATATTCATACACCTGTCTTGCTTTGAGTATACCATGTTTTATGAATAATGGACCGATAGGAATCTCCCTTGGATTGCCATAATAATCATCGAATAGGTGGCGAACTTTTTTCTGTAAGATTTCTAGTTTATTTAAATTCTTATCACTTGTAGCGCCCAATACTAGCATACTATAATTTAAACGCGAATAAAAAAGAGCGTAGTATATCTTTTTTAGCCAAATAGGTATAAGTGAATTTATTTTAAATATACACCCAACGGTCTTACTTAGTTCGATGCGAGAATATCATCATGAACATTCCAAGACAAATTTTCTTAGAACCACACTTCGAGGAATTTTAGCGATTTAACCTGCTTTAGAGATAAATATCGGAGCTTTTACAGCGCATACCATGTAGTCTCCTCATAGTTACAGTTGCAGTCACTATAACACAGCTATGAGGAAAAATGTGGATACATTTTTTGTAGGGTCTCTTCGCTCTTATACAGATGTCATAGAAGTCAAAAAATACAAAATGACTAGTGGTTAAAGTTTTCTTTGCTCGGGATTTCAACGCAATAAATTTATTTGAATAGTTTTGCGTCCTATTTCATTAAAATGTTTTTGCACAAATGCAGAAGCCTTCTGATTCCACTACTGGGTGTTTAATTACTAAAAGGAGCATGTCATTAGTCAACAACACTTGTAATAAAAATTACAAGTGTTGTAATTAGCTTTGCTGAATAGCATACGTGTTGTAAGGTCAAATGTATCAGCCATATTTTAACCCTCGTGAATTTGCCAAAAGGACAGTGAATTCATGGCAGATAGATCACTTATTAACTTAGGAACGCTTTAATTTTTATTTGATCTGTTAATACGGCGTTTTGGCTCGAAAATGGGGCAATTCTATTGCGTCCATACAATTATGGCATGAAGCCACGCTGAACTAAAACAAGAAAACAGTACATGTCAATTAGAGCATGAAATTCACCCATTTATTTTCCCCTTTCTTATTTTACCGGTTTATTTGGTGCTTTACGTGATGAATTTGTTTTTTCAGAAGCCCAACTTGCTCTAATGAGACATGACGGGTGAACGCTGATAAATTCATATAGTTATACCACATTGAAAGAAGCCAAGTCCGAAACCTTCTAGTTTTGCCCAACATGAGTCATCACACTCGGTATGGCTTTCTACTCTTAAAAAACCACGAATCGCTTGCAGTAGAAGTGACGCAATGCATCTTCCTGACTCGCCGCATAGGGATCAAAATATACCAACTTTAGCCGGCACGATGTTCACACCTTCAAGGTTTTACGACTGACCCAAGGGACTATGCCAGCAAGCAGCTTATGCACAAGCACAGGAAGAGTAGTCAGCTTGTTTTCTCTCCCATGAACACATTCCTGTAATAGCACGCTAATGAATGGGCCAGTCGCACCTACTGTCAATACACACTTACGTACCTTGCTAGCACTCATTAGGAGACATGATCAGCCGGATTTGTGCTACCCTGCAATGACGCTCTTTTAGTTCTAGTTCTTTTCTCTATCCGTGTTTGCTTCTTTGATGCACGCGCCAGCTTGGGAGTTCAGCCACAATTTCTAGTCTTCTACAGCATTTTTGCCTTCGCCATGGATTCACTGGCTAGTCTGCGTCACCATTTGTTTCTTTTTAGTTTTGCAAATGGCACTGTATCCAATCTTGAGCATGATTTTTATGTGAAATACGTGCGTTCTGGTATTTTAGTGAAGTTTTATATTATATTTTACAATATTCATCAGCTAATTTTTTTCTTAAGATCAGGTGCACCATCATTCGTAAAGAAATACGTTGTGAGCTGTGGAAACGGAGAAGAATGGTCATATTTCTTAGCCATGTACTGTATTAACAAACACATCATTCATTATTCATACACAGAAAAAAAAATTCCGCGTAACTACGCACTAGCGAATTAAGCCACATTTTCTTTTCCAGTTTGGGATTCTTCTCATCAGTATTCAGTCACTTTGTTTGCAAAAAAAAAAAGGCAGATCCCGCGTGCTTGGGAATCAATGATATGTGAAGCACACATGAGGAAAGTTTATATGTCACTTTAAAATGAGCACAACGCTACGAGCTGGACGTAAAATGTACCGTACATAACCTTCATACCATGATTATCATTTTTTGAAGTGTTATTTCCCTTAGTCGTCTGTTCATGTCACGTAATACCAAATGTTGTATATGGGGAGCTAGTAAAACGGCCGCGAGCAAGCTGTGAGTGCAGTATGTAGTCATGTTTTTCGTTACACGCATATCATGATTATCAAGTTTGGACGTGTCATTTACCTTCATCGTATATTCACGTCACCTGATGCCAAATTTGGTATATGTGAAGCAAGCGAAACAGCGGCGAGCATGATATGAGCGTAGCATGTAATCATGTTTCACATGACACGCATATCAAGACTATATCATGTTGCGACGTGTCATTTACCGTCATCGTCCCATTCATTTCACGTTATACCGAAGTGTAGTCACGAGTAGTCATAATATAAAAAGGTTGACTTTCATGTCATGATTTTGAGGTTAGGGTATGTCACTAATGTTCACTATGCAGTCATGTCAAATCATAGGATTTTTTCAAAATGCCATGTGAACAAAACCACCGCAAAAGCAGCAAGATCATGAAATGTAAATCAAGACATTCATGACATAAATATCAGGATTTTCATGTTATGACTAGTCAATTATGCTTGTCATACAGTCATGTTATGTCATATAAATCTTGGTATTGATACAATTATTGAGACTGCCAGGAGAGCTAAAAGCTGTAAGTGGCTATTTAGATAGATAGATAGATAGATAGATAGATAGATAGATAGATAGATAGATAGATAGATAGATAGATAGAGATAGATAGATAGATAGATAGATAGATAAATAGATAGATAGATAGATAGATAGATAGATAGATAGATAGATAGATAGATAGATAGATAGATAGATAGATAGATAGATAGATAGATAGATAGATAGATAGATAGATAGATAGATAGATAGATAGATAGCTACGCTCAAAGTCGCCGAAGTTCGCTAAGAAATTCCTTGCATATAAATTGTGAAAATACTTCAAAGGAATTTATAAATTCCACTCCATATTGGCTTCCTCAATATACACTACCTAAAACGCTGCAACATAACGTGCTTGATTTCAGGTGGAGAGGTACAGGGGCTTTTAACGGTAAAAGTTTTCCCAATATGACATAGTAGTTACTCCTGATCAAAGCTTTTGATATGCTTGCACAACTTCTGTGTTAGGGTCAATGCCGCTGGTGGAATGAACTGATTCACGTGATCGTTTTTTTTTTTTTGGCGCAGGTGTCAACTTGTAAAATGGCGTTTTTCTTACAGCGATTGCACGTTTTCAATTTTATGAAGGTGGGCATGTGTTTACGTTCACACACTCACTCCTTCTGCACCCAGTTTTTTTTAATTTATTCTGCCATTCTATTTCATTTGTATTACGTTTTAGGAAACTAGCTACCAGCCAGTTATATTTCATGCCTGTTATTACGATAGCAAATATACGAACTGCAGTGCCTCGATGGCCACTCCGCACGTCGATGCACCCTAGCATGAACACCCTCGACGGGCACTGCGAACGGCAGAGCAAACGTGATAATATGTTCTTATCTTATCGTGCAACCAAACAACGTGGAGCAAATGAACTTGTGTCTCTTTCTCTTTTTCTACTTTCTTGTCTCTATATTTTTTTCCTTTTTTCTGTCTATTACTTTCTCACGATCCCTCTGTTTCTTTTTCTGTGTTATATATGTTTCTTTTTTCATCGGTCTCTCACTCTCGCATCTCGTTATATAGTTTGGCACTCACACCTGCGGTAGACGGTAGTGCGGCTTCACCAATTTTCGCGTCAATACTCATTCAAGTGGTTACGCCACCAATGACGAGGGCAATGGTGGCGCCGCTAAATGCGGGAACGGCTGTCTACGAACTATACACTCAGAAAGAAGAACGTCCTGTGACTCTGCTTGCGAGAAGGGCCAAAGTAGGACTAGTTGAAGTACAAACTGTGACAGCTATTTTGTGTTCGTCCTGCCTATATCTGTGCGTTATTTTCGTGTGTTCATTTTCGCATTCGAGAGACGTGCAGCGAAGTTTGAGTGATTTGCCGTTCTTCGTGTGACACTCCAATTGCTCCCTATCACACTCATTGATTTGCCCTTGAGGTGAAAGGGTCACCTTTTTCCTGTTCCCTGTTACGAACGGGTGAGTCACAATTTTGTCTTTCATGTAACTTGCCATATACGACCACTGCTATGTCTCTCTGCACTATGCTTAATTTTGTACATGGTCGACTATATTTCTACGCCTATCGTACCTAGTTTTCTGCAAAATGTTTCACTTAAGGGAAGGCTGCTTTATATAGTGTCAAGTCGCTTGATATTTCATCCCGCTACCCTAAACCACTTTTCCCTCATCGGCATGTCTAGCGCTTTTCCAGATACCATTTTGATCCCTGCCACCAAGTCCACGAGGAAACGCCCTTTTTTTAGCTCTCGCATTTGCACATAACAAAGACAAAAGCCTTTTTGTTCATGACGCAATAACGATCATTATGTTAAAGAAAAGAAAACTCGGCCGTAAATACCCGTCAGCAAGTCGCTCTGTAAACGCTTACTTTGTGCATCTCTGTAGGCAAAGCACACATTTAAGGAGAGCTGCTCTTGCACGATCGGCAAATGCCGAGCTACATAAGTATACACGGGATCATCAGCATTGCAAGATAGCGTTGTACTTTACGTTTGATCGATATGTGTTACGAAACATCTCTGGCAGGTGTTATTCGAAGAGGCGAATGTTGGTGCGTGGGACGTTGCATAAGTTGGATAAGTAGATTTGGCTCTTTGTACATACACACAGCTTATCGGTAAGATATGTTTATGTTGCGACATTCAACCCGAAAGTGCATATATGAGTCATTCAAAAAAGATAAAAATACTCGCTGAACTTTTCGTGGAGAAACCTTTTCATTTATGGGCACAGAGACAGTTAGCAAGATATTTCATCATGCCGCCATATTTCTAGTATACTCCTTTCTAGGGCATACTTATGGATGAAAGGCAAAGCCTGGTATCATAAACCATATGCAAACCACAAGAACGTATTAAAGGAACTGAATGTATTAAACAAATGCGAGATCGAAAGACAACCTCACGCAAATTCTAAAAGAACATTTCTGTAGACACTATTAGCGCATTCTTTTCTACAGAACATAACATAGACTAAGGCCTATTCAGTGTTCTTGCCAGACGATAGGAAGCGTTCTCGTGACGTCAGTATCGAATCTACAGCGCGGCACCATAATGTGTTTTTTTTTTTTGTAAACATTGTTGGTTCTACCAGTCTCATTTTTAAGACCTAGTGCTTCCTACTAACCAAAAATTAAGCCCCCAAGTTTCACAGCCATCCAAAGAGCGATGTTAAATTGACTTAAATGGATGCAGTTCGAAAATACGAATCTGTGGTACGAAAAAAAAGAGAGAGAGAGATAGAAGCAGACGTTACGGCGAGAATGAGTGCGTAATTTTTTAGTTAGTTCAATACAGGCAGGGTACAGTTTTTAGGGAAGGCCTAATGAAAAATCTGGAAAAAAATGATGGCACCAAAGGGAAGGTTCGATATTCATGTTATAGACAAAATGATCATAAGGGGCAGTGAAAGAAAAAAAAGATGCCCACTCAACTTTTTCGTTTTTTTAGTATGTATATGAATAAGCTAGCTTAGGCAGACGGGTTAGCGACTATATAGATACGCTGTAAGCATACCGACAAATAAATTGGTTGCAGCACGGGATTGCCATGGAGGAGAGAATGAACTTATATTGAATGCTGGTGAGATAAGGTAGTAGTGTTTAGTCTGAAACTGGATGGAATATCATGCTGTGTGCCTGCTGCTGTGACAAAATGTTTTGAGGCTTCATGATGGCCCGACGTTTCGTCCAGATGTTTTACCTATATCTTTAGTATGCTCTTCTGGTTGTTGCTGATGCATTCGCGTTCTATGGGTGAATTCCTGGTGTCTTATTAGTAAAGAGCGTTTCTAGGAGGCATATGCCCGGAACTGTGCTTTAGTTCAAAGAGTCGGAAGAACGTCTAGGTGGTAGAAGCAGTTTTAAATGAAACGGGCCGATGGCGGGAGGTGGTGAATCGTAGCTGCGTCATCATTTAACGGCGCACTTACTCTAAACGTCATATCCTTTAAAAAATGAGGAATAGGAATTCAAATGACCATGTTTTTTTTAGTTCCTGTGTGATTATTGCGCGTAAACTGTGTCGAGTAAGCTGTGTCGAGTAAACGATGTCGAGTAAGGTGTTTGGGAGTGTTTGGATATTGTTTTTGAGCTTGTGTCAGTTGCTGCTGGGGGACAGTGGAGGCGGTTCATTGGTAATGTGAATGGGTGTTTATATCTGCTCTCTAAACAGCAGGTTCCAAAACGAAATGCCAGCTTGCACAAGCGTTTCAATTCCAGTAATCTGTGTCGGGTTCCACGAAGATAGGGTTTCCAATTCTTTTCTCATATGTCACTTCTCCTTTCCTCTTTACTTCCAGTTTTAATGAATCCAAGAAGTGCTTCTTGAATAAGTTTGCACAGTAGCCCCACCGCGGTGGTCTACTGATTGAGGTACTCGTCACCCTGCCTGATATAGCTCTTCTGCAGCTTTGGTAAAGTACGTCTTTCCCTAGTTGCTTTTCAGAGGCCCGGCATGAAATGAAGCGTGTACCTTCTCACCTAAGTTTAACCGAATTCCTGATTAGAAATATAGGCGTTAAAGTTTAATATACTTTTGATAAGATTTAGGTTGGAACACTATAACTTGCCTCGATGGTTGTGTTTTGATAATATTATCGCTCTCCTAAAAAAATAAAACGAGTTGTTCAAATTAACCTGTATCTTTCTAGAATGCTGTCCTTGTAAAACTATGACATAAATTCAAAATAGTAATCGCCATCTTTCACTACGAAATACAAAAATAGGCAACTAGTCACGGTCTTTACAGTACTACTATACTCTGGTGCATACCCCAACTTTTGTCAGCCTTCAAGGCAGTGAAGGTACTTTCACGCTGGATGATTCACTATTGTCATTGAATGAGTCACTAGTGTAAACGTCCTTACATGCCACCATCCCTGCGTGACACTCGCCATGGTAGCTTAGTAGCTAAGCTGCTTAGCTGCTAAGCCTTAGGATGTATTTTTAATGCTTGACTACATCAGCTTCATTGCGTTTAACGGGAAATGCAAAACGCCTATCAACCCCCCTCCCCCCCCAAAAAAACGAAAGAAAACAGGAGAGGGGAGGAAGGAAGGCAGCAATGCTAGCCTCTTTAGCTTAATTCGCATACAACCTTCAGCAGGTGAAGTAGATGGGATTGATTGAAAGAACAGTGAAGAAGGAAAGAATATGAAACTGAGGTTTAAAATAAAAACCCAGGTAGTCAGAAATAATTTTATAGTTGGTGTATGCTTTTTAATAGTAGCGTCGTACTGCTTCTTTAAAGGCCAACTTCGGTAATATTTCGAGGTCATTGTATCTCAATAAAATACACAGGGCACGTTCATTGACACGTTTCCGCCATTTATGCTAAATCGCAAGCTTGAGAGACTCTCAATCTGTTCGCAAACGTATGTTATAGATTGCCTGAAACAGCCCACCTGCCTCGCCCGAATTATCGTGACATCAAGTTCGGCGAAGGCGATGGAACTGACGGAACGGAGGTGTCACTGTAGCATCTCGTTGTCTGATGTAGATCATATGTTCGGCCAGTGCTTCCTTGGTTGAGCATGGGATTTCTTTCTTCACGTGGGTGGGCGTGCGAAGGTTGGCAAGTGGTAATGCGTGGTGGGCCGCACACGAGTCGCCGCATACGCCTCATAACAGCATATAACCCTCGCCGCTGGCATCTACACTTCGTCTCGGCGGTAGAGTGTTTTTGCTTGCACTGCCAGCTTACCACCCAAAAAGTACGGTAGTACCTTGCCTGCTGAAGAGTGTAGATGCGTGCACTTTAACGCACTGATAAACGTAGCACTTTCCGAAGAAATACTGGGTCCACTGTGACTGCATGCGTCTACCTGTATACGACAGCTGCGCATTGTGAGAAACGCACGCACTTATAAAAATAATTGATCTCTTCGATGTCATACAGCCTTCCACAAATGTATGCCCTCTTTATACGACATTAAAAATCCAAGTTTGACTACAAACTTCTTAACGTAAGCATTTTAACCCATCGCCGCGGCCGAAAACTTGGATAGTTTGTAAAAGTGGTGCTATCTGTAGCTGTTGTGCGCAACCAGGGAAGCACATACAAAAACCTGTTCTGCTTCATCGAAGAGGAACGGCGATGCCAGTGGACCTCTAAATACGTTCGAATCATAGCTATCAATGTTCGTCAGCACCGAGTAGCTCGTGCACGTGACACGATGAGTCACAGGCATGGTCCGGGGTAGTCGGCGGGTTCACCTATACGCTCAGCGTCTGCTCCTTGGGGCTTTCGTAGTTTTGGCACTCAACGCTGGTGGGACCCGCACGACGTCAAGTATTTCCGATTCTGCAGAGTAGTACGTTACACGTCTACACATGACTCGGTTCAGTTCTGGTTGCGGTATTGCGCCTTTTTGTTTATTAAAATATTTCAGAATTTGCAAAGCATTTTAGCTATCGGGTACATGACAAGAGTGTCTCACGAACGTGGTCAAAAAATCACTAGTATTGCCCTTTAAAATAAGCAGTTTAAGTATTTGTCAAATTGAGTATGATGATGATAATGATGATGGCCTATCTGTATGGCTCACACCCACTCTGAGGGGAAAGTGCGTTGGCATTCGCATCGTATTTCTTTCTTATTTCCTTCTTCGCTTTCTTTCTCTTATGTATTCGTTTACACGAGTATCCTTAAGTCACCGAATATTTCTGTTTTCTTTTGTCGTCCACAATTCTTGAGCCTATTTTTTTTTGCACATGTTTTCTGAATCTATCAAACGGTCTGCTACCGCTCGAGGTGTCTGGATGCTTATCAGTCCCGCCGGCGTGTTCAAGCGCGTATACACGCTGGCCTGCGTAAGATATGCTCTACGCATGCGCAGTTTAGCTCTGCAGTGTAATCGCATCCGCTTTGCAAGTGGTCTCAACGTAGTACTTCGTGGGGCATTTTTCTATTTGGTACGTCGCTCACTAGTGCTTTCCGACTGGCACACAAACGTGTTTCCGAGCAATTGGCTCGTTTTCGAAATCACGGGGAATTGTCTGCTCACTAATGAATTAAGTGCGTGGAGACAGTCGGAGATACGATGGCGGAGAACTGTTGCGAATCAAGTAATTCCGGTGGATAGTTGACAGTAACCAAGCAGGAAGTATCTGGATTTCCTGAAGATAAGAGCCCTGCGAATAAACGGACTTTCAGCCATTCTTCGGCATGTTGCTGGTCCAACACCGCTTACCAAGGTAATAACTTCTTTGTTATGTTTCACGGCACAATAGTTTTGCTACAGCTCAGTTACGAAACTACTCCTCACGAACAGCGTTCTCAGCTTTGTAGGTTTTGCGGCATTTCTGTAGTGTAATTCGGGTCCACGTTGAAGATAACCTGCATTTGTAACTCATCGAAGCTCCTGTCTTGCTAATAAGAGGTTCGCATGCAGGATAAAATAGTATTGCACTGTCCCTTGAAATCAATTTCGTCCCGTTTCGCACATTTAGTGAGGAATACTTATTGGCAGTTTTATCTTTACAGCCTCGTAACATTATTTTATTCCAACTTCTATAGAGTAAATGCTATAGTGTTGATCAACACAGCCTAGAATGACTTTGCAATGACAATAAACAAACAGCAATGAAAGAGGACGCTAAATCTTCTCAAGCTGGCTGATAGCAGTCTTGCACATTACCGCACCCTCATTTCACTAGAGGCAAAGTACTAGACGCGCGTGTGCTTAGACAAACCCCAATCGCCGACATATCTGTAGTCCTCTCCCCCCCTCTCTTCCTCCCGCTACATCGTCTTAATATCGCATTCAGCTTTTGGGACCTAAAACGTCATCAATTATTCTATTAACACTGCACGATGAGCTAACGCCTTGCGAAGGCAGAGCAGGAAGTATACTTGCACCGAGTAATCATAAGTGCGGGCGCCGTAAACGAAGGCTTGTTTCTTTCAGTATTTATTTGTTTCTTTGGTGGGTAACAAGGAACATGCATAGATATATTCTTTAAACAGTGCAGGATGTATTCTTTTTTTAACACATCCTACAGACTGGGCCATACATGGGACTGCGGGCAAATGCAAGCCACCTTTTTTGGGTACGAAAGTGTTGTATCGCTCATCTAATCCAAGAAAAAAAAAGAAATGATCAAGCCCTTTTTGTTCACGCAAGTTTAGAATGCGTCTGGTCGCGGGTTCGAATCCCGGCTGCGGCGGCTGCATTTCCGATGGAGGCGGAAATGTTGTAGGCCCGTGTGCTCAGATTTGGGTGCACGTTAAAGAACACCAGGTGGTCGAAATTTCCGGAGCCCTCCACTACGGCGTCTCTCATAATCATATGGTGGTTTTGGGACGTTAAAACCCCACATATCAATCAAGTTTAGAATGCGTTAGCTCACTATCGATCATCCTATGTTAAGACGAAGGGAAGTTTTAGAGGTGACTATAGGCACCATGCATGCGTTTCCAGTAGCCACATTCATCCGCTGCCTCCAGTGCTAAGTCGGCAATGGCAGAAGATTTGGCGGAATAAGGGAACACACGACAAAAGTGGCGGCCAGCCACGGTGCCGTGCCTTGGTACTTCGCTTTAGTTGTTTCCATTCCCGTTTGCTTTCAAAAGACGGTAAATTCTTAACAAAAGTGAGGAAGCCATTCTGTTTGCGTGCATCATTTTTGTTTTTGTTTTTACCATACTTTGTGCATCTGCAGGTGAACGCGGCCACATCATATTCTTGGTGGCAACGACAACAGAGGCGGCGAACACGTTGAACGAAACAGCACGCATGTATCGCGGCCGTTACACTCAATATCTGATCAAAGCTTATTACCCTCGGGCTAATGCGGCAGCGAAACAGAAGACGGAAGAGATTGCGCTATCACAGCCACTGGAAGGGTGCTATCGCAGAGCAATTCTTTATGCCATGCTTTCGTATCTTCCAGTACTCGCGGCTGGCTGATCACGTTGATAACACAGACGGATAGTCGCTCAAATCACTGGCCAAGCATGAAAACCAAGAATTCGCATCGGAAAAGGAGTCGTTTTGCAATTGCTTCTCTGTGCGAGCGTCTGAGTATATCCCACCAAATCAGCGCGTGTTGCCGCTAGAGGCGTCTTTATGACTTACGTTTGCACCGATCCTATATGACAACTTCGTTATGATGGCTTTGCAAGTGTTTTTCGTGGATGATGACGCCCTAACTGTGGATTGATATGTGGGGTTTAACGTCTCAAACCACCATTTGAGACACGCCGTAGTGGAAGACTCCGGAAATATCGACCACCTGGGGTTCTTTAACGTGCACCCAAATTGGAGCACATGGGCCTGCAGCATTTTCGCCTCCCTAGAAAATGCAGCCGCCGCCGCCGGAATTCGGCCCTGCGACCTGCGGGTCAGCAGCCGAATACGTGTGCGTTATCTGTTGTACAAACGTGCTTTTTGTTTTTCACTGTTCCCTTGGCTTTCCTTTCCTTTGTTTTCTCGTGTCATATATAAGGATGTGTTGACTCAAAAATAATTATAACAGTTGTTACTTTAGACGCACATCATCCAGTCGTCGTCCATCATCAGTCTGAAGGCTGAGTAGAAAAGAGTTTATCCCAGAAAAGGTAAAGTGAAATAAATTTTCGCATCGGTTGTAAGCGTCACTCAAACTCTAAGAAATTACAGCATCTGCCACGCAATGCAAATGCACAGTGAGGTATTTTATTGCACTTGGAAAGAAAGCAGCGTCCATTTATTGACAAAATAATAAACATTGCTAATTCTTTCAGAGGCGCCCACTGAGACAATTGAGGGGACAAGCGTCATCATTATATAGTTATAAAGGACCCGAAAAATGTCGAAATGCTGTGAGAAGGGTTTACGCATTTGGTTTTAATGGCAAGCACCTTCGCATTGCTTTTCTACATACGCCATACTACATGGTAGTTAATATCGTTAGATTCCAGGTCATGTTGCCCTACAATAAAATAGACTGGCCAGCGCAGAAGTCAACATGGTCCTAGGAGTAGGACTGAAAGCCGCTGCTCAATATCTCATTGTGGATGAAAATGCTGACTTACTTGTTTCAGTTATGTTCTAGTATAAAAACAGGCAGAAACTCAATAGCTTCTCCATAAATAACACATGCCTTTGGGAACTTGATATTTACATTACCACAAACAAGAGGGAGTTTTTAAAATATACTTGCGCTGGGAGCTTTCTGACACCTAATTAAGTGCACTTAACGTTGAACACCGCACGCATCAGTCCCACTAAAGTGTGCTGTGTTTTATATGCGAATATAAATAAAAAGCTTGTTCCACGTATTGGCTGTCGGTACGTGGATTATCGGTGTACATACCCGAGTGGTGCTGTTCCGCTAGAAAACCTGTCATTATCAGTGGACGCTAAAGTGGCACTTGGCCACTTGGCTTATTTATGATCTGGAGGTGCGTACTGCTTACGCTATATAACGACAATGCTATAATCGTTCGTAAGACCCAAGTTCTGCCAATCGTAACCTGGAGACTATCATGGCCAGATGATGATAGCCCATGGAGCAGAACACATCAAAATGCAAAGCTTTGCTGATTCCGCCTCTATTTGGCCACTGTCCAGATCTTTTCTTTTAAATGAAGACAGGCCTAGACTGACTTTTTTCTCAGCTTCCTTATATATGGTACCTGGCAATGCGTGTTGTTGCATGGATAAAAGCTTGTGTTACTTGTTTATTTATTCTCTTAATTATTCATATCCCATCAATAATTTTTTGGTATATTAGTTGGATATTGTCACAGTCATAACAACATCAGGACGTCATTATGTGCTCTTTTCTATTATTTCGCAGCGTGCGCGTCAAAAAATTCGCAGCGTGCGCGTTAACTAAAAGCCGAATTCTCCTGTCTTTCATTCCCCATTAGCAGCCATTGGCATGTACATTAGGCAATTTCCGACAAGAAAGGGTCGCTACGTTATACTCGCTGGGCGTAACCTCCTAGGTTTTAGAAAGGTTTATCGAGCGTTGGGCCGCATTGTCATGAATACAGTGAACTAGTATATACCATGAACTCGAGGTGGATAAAGGTGGGAAGTAGACACGAAGCGCAAGCCGTAAGAAAGTGTGTCTGTGCCACCTCTCGTTTAGTCCTTGAAATGTCCGCTGGATGACGGTGCTTCTATATGCGGAATATTTGATGAAAAGATGCGAGATAGTGGTACTTGGAGTGTTGACTAGATGTACAAACAGACACACAGACAGATTCATGGACGGACGCAAGGATAGCTGCATGGACGGATGGACGCATGGACGAATGCAGGGGCGGATGCACGCGCGGACGGGCGGATGGACGCACGGACGGTCACACAGACCATCCGTGCGTCCAAGGAAGCAAGAACGAATGGACGGACGGATGGTTTACCCCACTCTCCATCATTCACCCCGTGGATTTGCTGCCATTCTTTTCTTGTTCCTCTTTCTTACTCTCATCTTGAATGGCCTACTGTAGAAAGTTTTTTTCGGTGACAAAGACAAAAAAAAAATGCATCGGGATTACATGTAGTAGAAGCACTGCAAGCGACTGCCGTACATCCTTCCGTACACCAAATCCCTAATACCTCTGGAGAAACCATCACAGATAGTGTACTGGAGGACAGGAAATATTGCTGAAACACTGTGTCCACTATCAAATGGCACATTAGCAGCCCCTCGTTTATCACCGTTTACTCGCGGCTGAAAGCCTTGTGTATATGGAGCGGCAGAAAGACACGCTTACAGCCTGCAGCTTTCTAAGTGCCGGATTAGTTTACGGTTGTAATACACTTAAACGCTTGGAAGGACACACTCTTCGAGATACATTGTAGGCGTGCTCAATGTCCAACTTGAGGCTCCCACAATGTCCTCCCTTGGAGATTTTCAGGTGAAGTGTTGCTGCTGTTTATATTGTATCAACTTCGCCTACTAGATTTGCGGTTGCGAAAACTTTTTACCGTCGTCAATAGGGCTTATATTTCGACACAGAATCAGGTAATTGCGGACAACATCGAACAGCCAGACGTCTGTTTACTTTTTTAGGTATCCTAACCTCAAAGCGGCTGAAAACTAGCAGATGAGTGCACGTGTAAGGAACTGAAGACCCGGTTTTAGGTTCTGTTTTTTTCCCTGAATAACTGCTTGCTTGGCCTGCTCTCCCTGCCACATGTTCACTCTTGATGGCACTTTGGTAGTTCATTTCTGAAAGAAATTCAGCTTTCCTGGACATGTTATGCTACTTTTGTACTTGCGCATGTGTTACGCTAAAATTCAATTCCTTTTGCAATTACAGAAACATCACTTATTTGGAAGTTATATTAAAGGCCAACTGACCAAAGGTATATTTTAGCACTTGGGCATACATTACGTGTGAAACACAATTGCTGAACATGAATTTTTCACAATCCCGCACCATCTATGAAGAGTATACTTATGAAATAGCTGACAAGTAAAGAATTTAGAGATAAATATCGGAGCTTTTACAGCGAATACCATGTAGTCTCCACATTGTTACAGTTGCGGCCACTATAACACAGCTATGAGGAAAAGTGCGGATACATTTTTTTGTAGGGGCTCTTCCTCTTATACGGATGTCATAGGAGACAAAAAATCTCAAATGACCAGTGGTTAAAGTTTTCTTTGCTCGGGATTTCAATGCAATAAATTTATTTGAATATTTTTGCGTCCTACTTCATTAAAATGTTTCTTTCACAAAAGCAGAAGCCTTCTGATTCCGCTACTGGGCGTTCAATTACTAAATGGAGCATGTCATCAGTCAACAACACTTGTAATAAAAATTACAAGTGTTGTAATTAGCTTTGCAGAATGATATAGGTGTTGTAAGGTCAAATGTATCAGCCATATTTTAACCCTCGTGAATTTGCCAAAAGAACAGTGAATTCAGGGCAGTTAGTTCACTTATTAACTAAGGAACGCTCTAATTCTTTTTTGATCTGTTATTACGGCATTTTGGCTCAAAAATAGGGCGATTCTATTGCGTCCATATGAATATGGCATGAAGCCACGCTGAACTAAAACAAGAAAACAGTACATGTCAATTAGAGCATGAAATTCACACATTTTTGTCTCGTTTCCTATTTCACCGGTTTATTTGTTGCTTTACGTGATGAATTTGTTTTTTCAGAAGCCCAATTTGCTCTAATTAGACATGACGGGTGAACGCTGATAAATTCGTAGAGTTATACCACATTGAAAGATGCCAAGCCCGAAACCTTCCAGTTTTGCCCAACATGAGTCATCACACTCGGTATGGCTTTCTACTCTGAAAAAACTGCGAATCACTTGCAGTAGAAGTGACGCAATGCATCTTCCTGATTCGCTGCATAGGGATCAAAATATACCAACTTCAGCCGGCACGATGTTCACACCTTCAAGGTTTTACAACTGATCCAAGGGACTATGCCAGCAAGCAGCTTGTGCACTAGCACAGGAAGAGTAGTCAGCTCGTTTTCTCTCCCATGAACACATTCCTGTAATAGCACGCTAATGAATGGGCCAGTCGCACCTACTGTCAATACACACTTGCGTACCTTGCTAGCACTCATTAGGAGACGTGATCAGCCGGATTAGTGCTACCATGCAATGAAGCTCTTTTAGTTCTAGTTCTTTTCTCTATCCGTGTTTGCTTCTTTGATGCACGCGCCAGCTTGGGAGTTCAGTCACAATTTCTAGTCTTCTACAGCATTTTTGCCTTCGCCATGAATTCACTGGCTAGTCTTCGACAGCATTTGTTTCTTTTTAGTTTTGCAAATGGCACTGTATCCAATCTTGAGCATGTTTTTTATGTGAACTACGTGCGTTCTGGTATTTTAGTGCAGTTTTATAATATATTTTACAGTATTCATCAGCTAAATTTTTTCTTAAGATCAGGTGCACCATCATTCGCGAAGAAATACGTTGTGAGCTGTGGCAACGGAGAAGAATGGTAATATTTCTTAGCCTTGTACTGTATTTACAAACACATCATTCATTAATCATACACAGAAAAAAAATTCCGCTTAACTATGCGTTAGCGAATGAAGCCACATTTTCTTTTCCAGTTCGGGATTCTGCTTTTCAGTATGCAGTCACTTTGTTTGAAAAAAAAAATCAGATCCCACGTACTGTGGAAATCAATGACATGTGAAGCACGAATGAGGAAGGCTGATATGTCACTTTAAAATGAGCACAACATTACGAGCTGGACGTAAAATATACCGTACATAACCCTCATACTATGATTATCATTTTTGTAAGTGCTATTTAACCTTAGTCGTCTGTTCATGTCACGTAATACCAAATGTATATGTGGAGCTAGTAAAACGGCCGCGAGTACGCTGTGAGCGTAGTATGTAGTCATATTTTACGTTACACACATATCATGATTATCAAGTTTGGACGTGTCATTTACCTTCATCGTCTATTCACGTCACCTGATGCCAAATTTGGTATATGTGAAGCAAGCGAAACAGCGGCGAGCATGATATGAGCGTAGTATGTAATCACGCTTCACATGACACGTATATCAAGACTATATCATGTTGCAACGTGTCATTTACCATCGTCGTCCATTCACCTCACGTAATATCGAATTTGGTACATGTCAAGCTAGCGAAAGGTCCGTGACCGCACAATGAGCGTGGTATGTTTTCATGTTCTTACATGACACTCATGTCATGATTATCATGTTTGCACCAGACGTTCGTCATCCATTGACATCACGTAACAGCAAACTTGGTATATGTGAAGCTAGCGAAACAGCCTCGGGCGTATTATAAGCGTGGCATGTAGTCATGTTAATACATGACACGCATCTCGTGATTATCATGTTTGCACCGGTCATGTACCTTCGTCACTCTTTCACGTCCCGTAATGCCCAATTTTGTATATGTGAAGCTAGCGAAAAGATCGCGAGCGCACCAAGAGCGTGGCGTGTAGTCACGAGTAGTCATAATATGAAAAGGATGACTTTCATGTCATGATTTCGACGTTAGAACATGTCACTTATGCTCACTATGCAGTCATGTCAAACCATAGCAGTTTTGCAAAATGCCATGTGAACAAAACCACCGCAATACCAGCAAGACCATGAAATGCAAATCATGACGTTCATGACATTAATACTATGATTTTCATGTTATGACTAATCAATTTCGCTCGTCATACAGTCATGTTATGTCATATCAATATTGGTATGGATACAATTATTGAGACAGCCGGGAGAGCTAAAAGTCGTAAGTGGCTATATAGATAGATAGATAGATAGATAGATAGATAGATAGATAGATAGATAGATAGATAGATAGATAGATAGATAGATAGATAGATAGATAGATAGAAAGATAGATAGATAGATAGATAGATAGATAGATAGATAGATAGATAGATAGATAGATAGATAGATAGATAGATAGATAGATATTTCACCCCGCTACCCTAAACCACTTTTTTCTCATCAGCATGTGTAGCGCTTTTTCTGATACCATTTTGATCCCTGCCACCAAGTCCACGAGGAAACGCCCTTTCTTAGCTCTTCCATTTGCATATAACGCAGACAAAAGCCTCTTTGTTCATGAAGCAATAACGATCGTTATGGTGAAGGAAAGAAAACTCAGCCGTAAATACCCGTGAGCAAGTCGCTGGGTAAATGCTTACTTTGTGCATCTCTGTAGGCCAAGTACACATTTAAGGAGAGGTGCTCTTGCCCGATCGGCAAATGCCGAGCTACATAAGAGTACACGGGATCATAAGCATTGCAAGATAGCGTTGTACTTAACGTTTGATCAATATGTGTTACGAAACATGTCTGGCAAGCGTTATTCGAAGAGGTGAATGTTGGTGCGCGGGACGTTGCATAAGTTGGATAAGTAGATTTGGCTTTCTGTACATACAAAGAGCTTATCGGTAAAACATGTTTATGTTGCAACATTTGACCCGAAAGTGCATATATGTGAGTCATTCAAAGAAAATAAAAATTCTCGCAGAAGTTTTCATGGAGAAACCCTTTCTTTTATGACCACAAAGACAGCGAAATATTTCATAATGCCGCCATATTTCTAGTATACTCTTTTCTAGGGCATACTTATGAGTGAAAGGCAAAGCCTGGTATCGTAAGCCATATGCAAACCACAAGAACGTATTAAAGGAACTGAATGCAATACACAAGTGCGAGATCAAAAGATAACCTCACCCAAATTCTAAAAGAAAAATTCTATGGACACTCATAGCGCATTCTTTTGTACAGAACATGACATAGAGTAAGGCCTATTGAATGTTCTTGCCAGACGATAAGAAGCGTTCTCGTGACGTCAATATCGGATCTACATCAGGGCAACAAATGTGCTTTTTTTTTGTAAACTCTGTTGGCTTAACCAGTCTTATTTTTAAGACCTCGTGCTTCCTACTAACCAAAATTTAAGTCCCCAAGTTTCACAGCCATCCAAAGAGCGATGTTAAATTGACTTAAATGGCTGCAGTCTGAAAATACGACTCTAGTATCAAAGAAAAAAAGAGGGATAGAAGCAGACGTTACGGCGAGAATGAATGCATAATTTTCTAGTTAGTTCGAAACAGGCAGAGTACAGTTTTTAGGGAAGGCCTAATGAAAAATTAGAAAAAAAATAGGCCACCAAAGGGAAAGTTCGATAATCATGTTTTAGACAAAATGATCATAAGGGGCAGTGAATAAAAAAAAAAAGATGCTCACTCAACTTTTGCATTTTTGAGTATGTATATGAATAAGCTAGCTTAGGCAGACGGGTTAGCGACTATTTAGATACGCTGTAAGCATACCGACACATAAATTGGTTGCAGCGCGGGATTGCCACGGAGGAGAAGAGAATGAACTTATATTGAATGCTGGTGAGATAAGGTAGTAGTGTTTAGTCTGAAATGGGCTGGAATATCATCCTGTGCGCCTGCTGCTGTGACAAAATTTTTTGAGGCTTCATAATGGCCCGAGGTTTCGTCCAGATGTTTTACTTAAAACTTTAGTATGCTCTTCTGGTTGTTGCTGATGCATTCGCTTTTTATGGGTGAATTCCTGGTGTCTTATCAGTAAAGAGCGTTTCTAGGAGGCATATCACTGGAACTGAGCCTTAGCTCAAAGAACCGGAAGTACATCTAGGTGGTAGACGTAATTTTGAAAGAAACGGGGTGGTTGCGAGGAGGTGATGAATCGTAGCTGCGTCATCATTTAATGGCGCACATACTCTAAACGTCCCATCCTTTTAAAAAATTACCAATAGGAATTAAAATGACCAGGTTTTTCTAGTTCCTGTGTGATTAGTGCACGTAAACAATTCATCGCTTGGATGTCACGTAAGATGTTTGGGAGTGTTCGGATATTGTTTTTGAGCTTGTGTGAGTTGCAGCTGGGGGACAGTGGAGGCGGTTCATTGGTAATGTGAATGAGTGTTTATTTCTAGTCTCTAAATGACGGGTTCCCAAACAAAATGCCCGCTTCCACAAGCATTTTTAACTCCAGTAATTGATTTGATATTTGTAGGGTTTAACGTCCCAAAACCACGATATGATTATGAGAGACACCGTAGTGGAGGGCTCCGGAAATTTGTACCACCTGGGTTTCTTTAACGTGCCCCAAATCTGAGCACACGGGCCTACAACATTTCCGCCCCCATCGGAAATGCAGCCGCCGCAGTCAGGATTCGATCCCGTGACCTGCGGGTCAGCAGCCGAGTACCTTAGCCACTAGACCACCACGGCGAGGCATTTTGGCTCCAGTAACCTGTGTCGTTTTCCCTGAAGATCGGGTTTCCAATTCCGCTCTCATATGTCACTTCTTTTTTCCTCTTCACTTCCAGTTTTAATAAATCCAAGAAGTGCTTCTTGGATAAGTTCACAGTAGCCCCACCGCGGTGGTCTAGTGATTGAGGTACTCGTCGCCCTGCCTGATATAGTTCTTCTGCAGCTTTCGTAAAGTACGTTTTTCTCTAGTTGCTTTCCAGAGGCACGGCATGAAATGATGCGTGTACCTTCTCATCTCAGTTTAACCTACTTTTAGATTAGAAATGTAGATTTTAAAGTTTGAAATACTTTTGATAAGTTTTAGGTCGGAACACTATAACTAGCCCCGATGGTCGTGTTTTGATATTTATTATAGCTCTCGAATTTATGGCGCGTGACATAAAAAACTAAACGAGTTGTCCAAATAAATTCAAAATAGTAATCACCATCTTTCGCTACGAAATACAAAAGCTAGATAACTAGTCACGGTCTTTACAGTACTACTATACTCTGATGCATCCCCAACATTTGTCAGCCTTCAAGGCTGACAAATGCTGGTTGACTCACTAGGGTCGTCGAATGAGTCACTACTGTAAACGTCTTTACATTCCACCATCCGTGCTAGACACTCCTCATGGTAGCTTAGTAGCAATGCTACTTAGCTGCTAAGCCTTAGAATGTATTGTTAATGCTCGGCTATGTTAATGCTCAGCTCGCCTTTGGCTGGGAGTTGCTTTCACGAAAGCTTATACCACGTTATTCGGAATTACTGACAGTGAGGCGTGCGATGTTTGCGGCACCAACGAAAATATCGAACACCTGCTGTGCCATTGTCCTCGATTTGCCTCAGATAGACTAGTACTTGCCAACGCAATGCTGCGACTGGATGATCGGCCTCTTTCTGTGCAGGTGATATTACAGCGACGTCCACATGCCTCGACAGCCCACAAGGCAGTGAAAGCCCTGCTGTGTTTCCTGAGAAAGACAGGCTTGTGTGAACGCCTCTGACATGCGGTAGAGTTCTACACGCTGCAGTGAACTTACTGTCAGTCTTTTCCCCACCTTTTTTTTCTCTTCCCTCTGTTCCCTCTTTCTCGTCTTTCTTGTCCCCTTCCCTAATACCCAAGTGTAGGGTAGCCAACCGGATGTCTTTCTGGTTAACCTCCCTCCTTTCTTCCTTTTGTTGATTCCTTCCTTCCGTCCTCGGCTAGATCAGCTTCATTGCGTTTAACGGGAAATGCAAATTGCCTATCGACCCTTCTTAACCCCCCGCCAAAAAAACGTAAGAAAACAGGAGAGGGGAGGAAGGAAGGGATGTTAGCCTCTTTAGCGTAACTCGTATGCTACCCTGAACAGTTGAAATACATTGGAGTGATTCAAATAAGAGTAAAGAAGGAAAGGATATGAAACTGAGGTTTAAACTACGAACCTAGGTAGTTGGAGTTAATTTTATAAGCGGTGTATGCTTCATAATAGCAGCGTTGTACTGCCTCTTCAAAGGTCAATTTTGGTGACTTTTTATGTCAATTTATCTCGATAAAATACACCCGGCACGTTCATTGACACGTTTCCGCCATTTATGCTAAATTACAAGCTTGAGAAATTCTCAGTCCGTCCGCAAACGTATTTTATAGATTGCCTCTAAACGCCCACCTGCCATGCCCGAATCATTGTGCCATCAAGTTCTGCGAAGGCGATGGAAGTGACGGAAAGCAGGTGCCACTGTAGCATCTGGATGTCTGCTGTAGATCGTGTGTTCGGCCAGTGCTTCCTTGGTTGAGCAGGCGAATTTGTTTTTCACGTGTGTGGACGTGCAAAGGTTGGCAAGGGGTAATCTGTGGGGGAGGGGGGGCCGCACACGAGTCGCCGCATACGCCTCATAACAGCATAAAAACTCTCGCAGCTGCTGACTACACTTCATCTCGGTGGTGGAATGTCTTAGCTTGCACTGCCGGCTTACTGCACGAAAAGTACGGTTGTACCTTGCCTGTTGAAGAGTGTACATGCGCGTACTTCAATGCACTGAAAAACGAAGCACTTTCCGAAGAAATGCTGGGTCCACTGTGACCACATCTGCTTATATACAATAGCTGCGCATTGTGAGAAACGTGCGCACTTGAAGTAATGATCGATCTATCGATGTGATACAGCACTCCACAAGTGTATGCCCTCTTTATGTGACACTAAAATTTTAAGTTTGACTACAAACCTATTAACGTAAGCATTTTAACCCATCGCCGCTGCCGAAAACTTGGATAGTTTGTAGAAGTGGTGCCATCTGTAGCTGTTGTGCGCAACCAGAGAAGCACATACAAAAACCTGTTCTGCTTCATCGAAGAGGAACGGTGATGCCAGTGGACCTCTAAATACGTTCGAACCATAGCTATCAATGTTCGTCAGCACCGAGTAGCTGGTGCACGTGACACGACGAGTCACAGACATGGTCCGGGGTGGTCGGCGGATTCACCTATATGCTCAGCGTCTGCTCCTTGGGGATTTCGTAGTTTTGGTACTCAACGCTGGTGAGACCCGCACGACGTGAAGGATTTCCGATTCTGCAGAGTAGTACGTTACACGTCTACACATGACTCGGTTCAGTTCTGGTTGCGGTATTGCGCCTTTTTGTGTATTAAAATATTTCATAATTTGCAAAGCATTTTAGCTATCGGGTACATGACAAGAGTGTCTCACGAACGTGGTCAAAAAATCGCTAGTATTGCCCTTTCAAATCAGCAGTTTAAGTATTTGTCAAATTGAGTATAATGATGATGATGACGATGGCCTATCTGTATGGCTCACACCCACTCTGGGGGAAAGTGCGTTTGCATTCGCATCGTATTTCTTTATTATTTTCTTCTTCGCTTTCTTTCTCTTATGAATTCATTTACTCGAGCATCCTTAAGTCACCAGCATTTCTTTTTTGTTTTTGTCGTCCACAATTCTCGAGCCTTTTTTCTTTTTTTGGACATGTTCTCTGGATCTGTCAAGCGGTCTGCTACCGCACAAGGTGTCTGCGTGCTTATCAGTCCCGCCGGCGTGCTCAAGCGCGTATACACGCTGGCCTGTGCAAGATATGCTCGACGCATGCGCAGTTCAGCTCTGCAGTGTAATCGCATCCGCTTTGCAAGTGGTCCCAACGTAGTACTTCGCAGGGCCTTTTCCTATTTGGTACGTCGCTCACTGGTGCTTCTCGACTGGCACACGAACGTGTTTCCGAGCAATTGGCTCGTTTTTGAAATCACGGGGAATTGTCTGCTCACTAATGAATTAAGTGCGTGGAGACAGTCGGAGATGCGATGGCGGAGAACTGTTGTGAATCAATTAATTCCGGCGGATAGTTGACAGTAATCAAGCAGGAAGTATCTGGATTTCCTGAAGATGAGAGCCCTGCGAATAAACGGACTTTCAGCCATTCTTGGGCAAGTTGCTGGTCCAACATCGCTTACCAAGGTAATAACTTCTTTGTTATGTTACACGGCACAATAGTTTTGCTACAGCTAAGTTATGAAACTACTCTCCACGAACAGTGTTGTCAGCTTTGTAGGCTTTGCGGCACTGTAGTGTAATGCGGTTCCACGTTGAAGATAACCTGCATCTGCAAATCATCGAAGCTCCTGTCTTGCTAATAAGAGGTTCGCATGCAGGATAAAATAGTATTGGCACTGTTCCTTGAAATCAATTTCCTCCCGTTTCGCACATTTAGTGAGGAATACTTATTGGCAGTTTTATCTTTACAACCTCGTAAAAATATTTCATTCAAACTTCCATAGTGTAAATGCCAGTGTTGATCAACGCAGCCTAGAATGACTTTGCAATGACAATAAAGAAACAGCAATGAAAGAGGACGCTATACCTTCTCAAGCTTGCTGATAGCAGTCTTGCACATTACCACACCCTCATTTCACTAGAGGCGAAGTACTAGACTTGCGTGTGCTTAGACAATACCCAATCGCCGACATATCTGGAGTCCTCTACCCCCCCCCCCCTCCTCCTCTCGCTATATCGTCTTACAATCATATTCGGCTTTTGGGACATAAAACGTCAACAGTTATTCTATTAACACTGCACAATGAGCTAACGCCTAGCGAAGGCAGAGCAGGAAGTATACTTGCAACGAGTAATCATAAGTGTGGGCGCCGTAAACGAAGGCTTGTTTCTTTCAGTATTTATTTGTTTCTTTGATATGTTATTAAGGAACATGCATAATTATGTTCTGATTGATATGTGGGGTTTAACGTCCCAAAACCACCATATGATTATGAGAGACGCCGTAGTGGAGGGTTCCGGAAATTTCGACCACCTGGGGTTTTTTAACGTGCACCCAAATCTGAGCACACGGGCCTACAACATTTCCGCCTCCATCGGAAATGCAGCCGCCGCAGCCGAGATTCAAACCCACGACCTGCGGGTCAGCAGCCGAGTACCTTAGCCACTAGACCACCACGGCGGGGCATAATTATGTTCTTTCAACATTGCAGGATGTATTCTTTTTTAACACATCCTACAGACTGGGCCATGCATGGGACGGCGGGCAAATGCAAGCCACCTTTTTTTGGGTACAAAAGTGTTGTATCGCTCATCTAATCCAAGAAAAAAAAAGAAATGATTAAGCCCTTTTTGTTCACGAAGTTTGGAATGCGTTAGCTCACTATCGATCGTCCTATATCAAGACGAAGTGAAGTTTTGGAGGTGACTATAGGCACCATGCATGCGTTTCGAGCAGCCACATTGACCCGCTGCCTCCAGTGCTAAGTCGGCAATGGCAGCAGATTTGGCGGATTAAGGGAACACACGACGAAAGTGGCGGCCAGCCACGGTGCCGTGCCTTGGTACTTCGCTTTAGTTGTTTTCATTCCCGTTTGCCTTCAAAAGACGGTAAATTCTTAACACACTCAATATCCGATCAAAGCTTATTACCCTCGGGCTAACGCGGCAGCGAAACAGAAGACGGAAGAGATTGTGCTATCACAGCCTTTGGAAGGGTGCTATCGCAGAGCAATTCTTTATGCCATGCTTTCGTATCTTCCAGTACTCGCTGCTGGCTGATCGCGTTGATAACACAGACGGATAGTCGCTCAAATCACAGGCCAAGCATGAAAACCACGAATCCGCATCGTAAAAGGCGTCGTTCTGCAATTGCTTCTCTGTGCGAGCGTCTGAGAATATCCCACGAAATCAGCGCGTGTTGCAGCTAGAGGCGTCTTTATGACTTACGTTTGCACCGATCCTATATGACAACTTTGTTATGATGGCTTTGCAAGTGTTTTTCGTGGATGATGACACCTTAACTGTGGATTGATATGTGGGGTTTAACGTGCCAAAGCACCATATGAGAGACGCCGTAGTGGAAGACTCCGGAAATATCGACCACCTGGGGTTCTTTAACGTGCACCCAAATTTGAGCACACGGGCCTGCAGCATTTTCGCCTCCCTAGAAAATGCAGCCGCCGCAGCCGGAATTTGGTCTTGCGACCTGCGGGTCAGCAGCCGAATACGTGTGCGTTAACTGTTGTACAAACGTGCTTTTTGTTTTTCACTGTTCCCTCGGCTTTCCGTTCCTTTGTTTTCTCGTGTCATATATAAGGATGTGTTGACTCAAAAACAATTATAACAGTTGCTACTGTAGACGCACATCATCCTGTGTGTGTCTATTTCTGTGGTCACCTCGAGTAGTTTCTGGCAGCTAGAATAAGCCATGCATTCGTACTATCAAGGCCACGCAGCAGCTTTACTATCAAAATCTGCCCCATACCTTGATTTAGTAAGGCAGGGGGGCCGTATACGACGAACCCACTCTCCCTTTATGAGAAACCTTGCGCACGCCTATTCTCCTTATTAGGCGGTGGCACAGAGTGCTATGGACGCTCGGGCCAGTTACAACTGCGGGAGGCTGCACGTGTGTTTGTAATCACACAGATATTTTTATTTCCTTTAAATACCTTGAATAGCTTTTAAGTACGGAGGACTCTATAGGGGCCCGGGCGGCCGTATTCTGTCGTATGCCGTCATCGCTTGACAAAACTCAGGCAGCACTATGTGTAGCAAGGTGTAGCAAGTTGTAGCGTGTGTAGCATAGCCATGTGTAGCGTAGCCATGTGCAGAATATTGAGCACGCGCTTGCGTCAGAGAAGTCTGCTTCCTCTTGTTCATCTAGCGCCTTGATGATGAAGCCAAGTGCGGAGCACTTTGCATGACTGTCGTATGCCATCGTGTGCTGTAGTCGCTTGACGTGACAGAAGGAAAATCACGTATAAAAATACGATAAAAAAGAATAAATAAGCCAGAACTGGAAAGAAGAAAGGAAGAGAACAAATGACGAAAATTACCAATAAATAAAAAGACGGAAAATAGGAACAAAAAAAACTGAAGAAGAGAAATAAACAAAAAAAGAGGCGGAAAGAAAGAGATAACAGCAGGGAAACAAAGAAGGCTGCGCAGCCCCTCACTCCGTTCAGGCTTGGCACCGCTTGCGCGAAGCTGCCTTAACTATATCTGTTGTAACCCATGCAGAAATTTTATAAATGATTTCGTTCAAGGATAAAGTTCAATGTGATATTGAAAACTTCTCTTTTATTGAAGCAACCAAGGCATTGCTAAAATACTTCCTGACATCAGATCTACACGAGCGACCGTAGACTAGTAATGACGCCGTATACCGCATATGATTACCGCTCCCCTGTTTGACGTCCTCTTTGTGTGTGTGAGTGTGCATGCACGCGCGTGCTATCCTTTTTTTCTCTCTCGCTGTCTATTCTTCATTCAATCTCCCCAATCCCTTTCCTGTATGCAGAGTAGCATACCGAGTATGCTCAACTGGTTGACATCCTTGCTTTTCCTTTCTATCTTGTTCGCAGGTGCACTTTCACTTTACGAGGACTATAATAAACATTTTTCGGCCTTTTGCCCGTTTGCCTTTCTCGATTCCGTAGGTTAAGTACAATAATATAATATAATGCTGTTATAGTAATATAATGCTAATATAATATTATATTATAATGCTGTTATGATACGACATAGGATGCTTTTATTTCCCATGTTTATTTACCGATTCTTTAGGGTATAAAATCTGCATGCAAGAGCTTATTTGATCCTTAAAAATCTAACTGTATACGCCGGTGCGAAGCATTTCTTACATATAGTGAAGCTATTATTAATTTCGTTCACCACTAAGCGCATCTCAAGTCGGCCATAACTGGCTTGCATTTGCCCATGGTCTTTGCAATTCTTGTTGAAGCTTCGTCTGAAATTCATCAGCAGTGACACCATGTTTCTTTTGCCGTTTTATAATTCTACGTTTGGTTGACTGTGATGTGTACGCATTGTATCCACATTTCAATTTCGTGCGCTCTTAGAAGTCGCTCATGCACTACCAGACTATTTTATACACCGTATTTGGACGCTGTGTATACTCAGTTTTGAACAGTGTGCATGTTCCACTAAAATATCACCAGATCATAGCGCTTTCTCGTCTTTCAATTGTCTGTTCAAATCCAAACAATGTGGATAGCGGTCGAGGGCACTTGTTTTCTCTGATCGCTTAGCGTAGCAGTTTGCCGTTTATGTCGGTTTCCAAACTGCAATCCTTATAAAGGAAAATTCCTCAAAAAAACTGCCTCGCGCTCACCATATAAAATTGCTTCCCCTAGAACGCTCGCTTCCAGCAGAACTTTGTCTGGTTTTTAGCTCGCAGCGAAATACAGCGCTTTCTTGTTCACTCTTCTCCCCTGTGCGACAGAGAGTCTACGTGTCTTGAGCTCTAGAATAGCAAGTTTGGTTTTATTTAGAATCCTAAATCGCCTTCAAGTGTTTTTTTCTCGCCTCAGCACTTCGCGAACACTGATGAATTCCTACAGGGCGCCAAATCCAAGCGAACAACGTAGCACCGCGTCGTTCGAGGGAATCAATTTTCCTGGCGCTTTGCAACTCGTCCACACAACTCGACGTCCCGGTTTTATTCTTTATTCCACCCGCGTTCATCGTACATTCCTTGTCTTACACTTTAAAGATCTAAACGAGATTTGTTCATTCATTTTCTTTTTATTGCTGTTTCGATAAAGCACTCATTTGAAGATAATTGAAAAACAAGTTTTCGATCATTCCGGAATACATGTAAATGTGCCTATAGGGAGCATGTATATTGCTCAAGGCTGCCGCGAAGGGCGTTAAACAGTGTAATGACGCTATTTCCTGCGGCATGGGAGATATATGGAGGTTTTTAAAGAAAGTTATATTTCTATCACAATAAAAAAGAAATGGTAGCATATCCATGGAGTGAATGATGGCGAGTGCGGCGAAGCATCCGTCCGTCCATTCGTTCTTGCTTCTGTCCGTCCATGCGTGCGTCTGTGTGGTCGCCCGTGCGTCTATCCACCCGTCCGTGCGTGCGTCTGTTCGTGCGTCCGCACGTCCATCTGTGCGTCCGTCCCTACGTTCGTCCATGCATCCGCCTCTGCGTCCATCCATGCGTCCATCCGTCGGTGCAGCCATCCGTGAGTCCATCCATATCTGTCTGTGTGTCCATTCGTCCATCTATTAAACACTCCAAGTACCACCATCCCGCATCTTTTCATCATATATTCCGCATATGCACCGCCATTCAGCGGACATTCCAAGGACTAAACGAGAGGTGGCACTCGCACAATTTCTCATGGCTTGCGCTTCGTGTCTACATCCCACCTTTAACCACCTCGAGTTCGTAGTATAAGCAAGTTCACTGTATTCATGGCACTGAGGCCCAACGCTCGCTAAACCTTTCAAAAACCAAGGAGGTTATTGCCAGCGAGTATAACGCAGCAACCTTTTCTTCTCAGATAGTGCTCAATGTACATGCCAATGGCTGCTAAAGAGGAATGAGAGACAGGAGAATTCGGATTTTAGTTGACGCGCACGCTGCGAATGTTTTATTGTTCAACAACGCACAGAAGAAATCTCTCACTGGTACCACCTTGGAGGTGAAAATGTAAGACTGGTTACACACTACGACTACTACTACGACTATGAAAGACGAACGGGTGCCGCTGTAAGGAGCTTCGCCCCTAAAAGAAAACGGCTGTCTAACGCGTTCACTGTGGAAACAGCGCATAACCACGAGAGTAAAGGCACACACACAACCACACATAGCACTGCATGTGTGGTTTCACGTGAGCCTTTACTGTCCTGGTTTCCCACGATGCTTCCTCTACAGTGTGTTCAACCATCTAGCTACTAAGTTCACACTCAGCGTTCAGCGTGCGTCATGCATTCATTAGTGTATTCGTTGTGAAGGTTGGAACTGTTGACTATTTAAAAAATATTAAGCTGCATTTCGGCACTTAACAGTGAAGCAAACCTTTACGAATCATAGGGACCTACTTGGCCCAACGATGGTATTCCCTCCGTGATCTCACGCTTATTGTAGCCGATGATAACGTCCTCCAGTGTTGATTGAAAGCGCTGACTGTACTTACTGTCACGCACCACCTTATAGACAAATACCGAACGTTCTCTTCATTCTTTCAGTGCATTGCGCTTGTTGTGACACTGCCGTGAGGAATTGAAACGCTGTCAGCACTGCACTGCCTCAAAAGAACAGGAACTTTAATTAAATTCTCATAGCACAGTCTACAGACACATTTCCTGCTGTGACTAGCACCGGTAGCACAATCATTTGCGACTGGCGATCAAAAAGTAACTTTACGTGACTGACATTCAAACTTTCGTGCTGCGAGACGACAATAAAACAGCCAAGAAATGATAGCATCAGAGTTGGTGGTATACACACGAGCCGCACTTGCGCTTGCTTGGATTTAAGCCTCTTGGCGTTTCTTGTTGTTCCAGTACTTTTTAGGGGTGAAACTTCTTAAAGCGGTACCTGTTCGTCCCTCGTCGTAGTACGTAACATGTCCCGCAGGTCGCGGGTTCAAATCCCAGCTGCGGCGGCTGCATTTCCGATGAAGGCGGAAATGTTGTGGGCCCGTGTGCTGAGATTTGGGTGCACGTTAAAGAACCCCAGGTGGTCGAAATTTCCAGAGCCCTCAGCTACGGCGTCTCTCATAATCATATGATGGTTTTGGGACGTTAAACCCCACAAATCAATCAGTATGTAACATGTCTTATGCTTTGACCTGGAAAGTGGTGCCGGTGGGAGATTACTCCTGTGCGTTGTTGAACAATAAAAATTCGCAGTGTGCGCGTCAACTAAAAGCCGAATTCTCCTGTCTCTCATTCCCCATTAGCAGCCATTGACATGCACATTGAACACTATCTGATAAGAAAGGGTTGCTACGTTATACTCCCTGGGCGTAACCTCCTTGGTTTTAGAATGGTTTAGCGAGTGTTGGGCCGTAGTGCCATGAATACAGTGAACTAGTATATACCATGAACTTGAGGTGGTTAAAGGTGGGAAGTAGACACGATGCGCAAGCCGTAAGAAAGTGTGCGTGTGCCACATCTCGTTTAGTCCTTGGAATGTCCGCTTGATGGTGGTGCTTCTGTATGCGGAATGTATGATGAAAAGATACGAGATGGTGGTACTAGGAGTGTTGACTGGATGAACGAACGGACACACAGACAGATGCGTGCATGGACACACGGATGGCTGCACGGACGGATGGACGCACGGACGGCCACACAGATGGGCGCATGGACGTTCGGAAGCAAGAACGAATGGACGGACGGAGGCTTCGCCCCACTCTCCATCATTCACCCCGTGGATAAGCTGCCAATTTTTACATTCATAAATCCCTTGCCAACACACACACACACACACACACACACACACACACACATACACACACACACACAGATATATATATATATATATATATATATATATATATATATTCAGAACCAATGTAACAGCAATAATATAGGTGATGAATAACCAACCACATGGCAACACCAATATCAAAGACCAAGTGTTCAGCAGTCTAGCTCAGCCAAAACATAAATAAATAAATATTATATAGTTCGCATTAGATCGTACAAAGATGGGTCAGCAGCGTATCTGGGGAACACCTAGGTGGTCCTGGCTAGGCTAGACTTTCACCTTAGACTTTCACCTTCTTAAGACTCACTTTCCCACCCTCAGCTGTTGTATATTATGCGTGACTTTGCTTGTTTTCTGCTTTTGTACTTCTTTCCTTGTCTGTTTCTTTCGATCTTCTCTTTATGTGTAGTTCTTTCATTGCCCTTTCTGCCTTTGTCTGCAGTTTTTCACTTTTCTTAAGTTTTTTTTATTGTCCTACTCTCTCTGTGTAGTTCATTCAAATTTTATCTTTTGGTCCCTTTATGTAGACGTGATTTCACCTCGTATATGTTTTTATTTTCCTTCCTTTTTTCTATCTTCCTATGTTTTCATTCACTCTTCTTTCCTCCTTTCTGTTCTGCTCACGCGAGGTTCTTTTATATCCTCTTTCTATACTGCGCTATACAAGGCTCTGCTATGTTCTGTTAGTGTGCCTCGATAGCCGAGTTCCCTCATCAGAGTTATTGCATCTCGAGCCGGTGAAATACATGAACGTGTTTTGAGAGCGAGGCAGAAAATGAAGAACAGCAAGGTTATCAAGAAGAGGGCGAATAGAGCACGTGCGGGTTTCATATGACGGTAATTTTTCATCTACGGCACACGACAAACGGAGGCCATATGAGCTTCGCTGTAAAATGAGAAGGCATAAGAGAGATGAGAATGCGCTGCCCAAGCATTTCACAGCAAGTGGCCTCCTCCCGCCTTACACAATTGACAGCAGGGGACATCGACCATTTAGGCGGATTCAAACGAGAGAGATTCTTATGCAGTGAATTCACCGTGGCTTTTGGCGAAGAGATAATGCACGAGCCGCCAACATCAAAACTGTTCACGTTCCGACACCAAAGCGATACTGGGCGAGAAAGAGGAAGACATTTTACTTTACACCGTGCATTTAGAGCATGTTCTTCCAAACACTTTCCGTCGTTTTATTGCGTTATAGACGGCGAATGATACGGGAGCACCCCACGGCCTGCAACTTCCCACTCGCGGAGGTGCGAAAAATCTAGTTTCGGTCGTAGAGAAGTACCCCGCCTATCGTGAATCTTTTCACTCAGCAGCGTTGTGAAATGTGGACGTGACCCGAATGTTCATGTCGGCAGTCTTGAAGACACACATCATTTTTGGCTCTTGCTCAACTACCAAACGCTGGGCTTTGTGCGGCCAATAAAGGAAAAAATTCAAAGTGTTCGAGCATAAAGAAAACCAGCAGTTACCCGCAGTGTTTTCTATTAGGCTCCGCATTTCAATATAGCTCACGAAGTACACAAGAGTTTGCGATGGCACAGTGACAATATCAGTGAAGGCAAATGAAGCCAACGGCGTAAAAAACATCTCAGAGTTGTTAGATTCTTAGTAAACATACTCAAGAGAGTTTAAAAAAACTAAATTGTTCACAGGAAAGTGAAATGTTTGGCGCAAGTTGGTTCATTTTATCCTACACAAAATTAGATTGCCTTGATCTGCAGCAAGCTGCCATGTGTGTTTTCCGAACGTGTTCCCCGCATCATCTTCGTTCAGTATGTTTTTGTTTGTTATAATATCTTTATCTCAAACACAAAACAAATACGAAACCGCAAAAGAAGACAATAAGAAGCGCGCATTCACTTCTTGCATACTGTTCTGTGTTATTCTGTTTCTTAGCGCTAAACGTCAAGATATGCAATAACCAGTAAAAAATTCGGTTTTGTTATAATATGTACGTGTACATATTTTGACTGTTAGATAAATCTTGCTTCCTGTATTATAGTTCTAAATAACATCTAGAAACATTCTGCGTGCTTTTTATATATTATCTTAGCAATCATGTGAAATGTACCTTTCGCTTGCAAATAGTGTTTAAAGACCGCCATTTAAGACAAGCATTGAAGTCAGACTTCTGAGGAACACGGCCGCGACATTCAACGGCTGAGTTCAAAGAGTTTGTTGAGGGTGAATTCAGCTTTCTACAAATAAACATTTATGTACGCGAATGAACTTTTTTTTTTCGTAAGTCACACTTTAGTACGCAGTATTTAGTGAAGCACGGCGTCACTTTGTATGATGAAGTTATGATCAAAACGCACGGATAGTGAACGCTTTACTTTGAAGGCGCACTGCAGCTATAGGTCGACAAAAATTGTGGAACTCACACAGAGTCACTTTAAGAAAAATATCTTGCGTTTGCACTCCCTCAGATTGACACTCATCAACGTTTTCTTGAGTTTATTCACTCCGACTCACATTCAAGAAAATTTTCTTCAACCGGACGCACTCAGACTCGAACTCACCAAAATAATACTCACCCGGATTCGATCAGAATCCGGCTCATGGCTTCATCTCCGTCTGAGCGAGTCTAAATGAGTTGACTAGTGAGTCCATTAGTCTAGATTTCAATTTTTTGACCATGGTGTCTATGCTCTTTAACACCAATATCTCACGTAGTCGGTGCGATTCTCGGCACTATTCGGTACTGTACATTCGAATACGAGTGATGAGTGCTTGCGAACAAGTTAGCACTTTTTCTTTCAAATAGATGACCACATAAGATATACTTATCAAGGATTTCTATTGAACAGTTCGTAAAGGTGAGTTCAAGGCACCCCCTCACATGATTCAAGCCTCTGATCGACAATGAATTCGACAGATCCCACGTACCTAGGGAATTGAGGTGGTGCGAAACACGCGCATGCAAGCTGACTGTGTTGTACAGTTTTTATTGTGCGATACGTTATGAATTTGCGCTAAAGATGCATACAAATACACGCACAGACTTGCGTTAAACAGGCGCTTAAGTTTTATATCACCAGTTGTTTACAATTGCGTAAAGATGCCAAAAGTTACATGAATATGAGCAACACCTGATGTGTTAAGCTGATATAAAGCACTGCTGCGCATGAAGCGGAGCCTTGGACACTGCTACATAAATAAATTCAAGCGGATGACACCTGACTAAAATTCATTTTAACCCAACGTGACGGCGGTATCGTAGGAGTACAAGCGAAATGATTATGAAATCGGAAAGCCAGCCCTACAACCACAATTGTCCTTTCACGAACATGAGGGTCTATTTGGAAGGTAGCTCCGAGACTTGACGCGGCTCTGTAGTATAAAATACTTGATTGGCACGCAAAGTTCTAGGGTTCGATTCCTACTGGGACCATAATAATCATACCTGCCTTCGTCCGGTCAACTCTTATGTTCGCTTTTTCTTAACGATCAAGCATTCAAATTACCCATGTGTGTTTTCACCATTCCTTGGTAAACATAAACTATTACCTGTGGCACATACTCGCATAGCAGTGGCCCATATACACGGTATGTGGCACAAATTTATAAATGCGAAGCATTTCTTGGCGAGCTTCGGCGGCTTTCTATCTATCTATCTATCTATCTATCTATCTATCTATCTATCTATCTATCTATCTATCTATCTATCTATCTATCTATCTATCTATCTATCTATCTATCTATCTATCTATCTATCTATCTATCTATCTATCTGTCTATCTATCTATCTATCTATCTATCCGCTTACGTTTGGGTATTTTCGTGGTCACCCCCTTAACTTTGCATGAACCAAAATTTATCACGGGAAGATAAGATGGTTTCACAAACAAGACGCATTGGTCAAAACATCAATAATGTCACAATACCGTCGCGTACGTCGTCAGACGCTTCCCGCCAGACAATGGCACATACCCACGCGTGGGTATGAGTCCCTGATATGCAGGTATGTGCCTTGGGTGATTGACTATTAGCATATACCCAGGAACGACGAGAGCACACATGGGCAATTTTAATGCATGTGCGTTAAGAAATACCCGACATCGGTAGCGTCGACCTGACGAATTCAAAGACTAGATGTCAGGGTCCCAGCTGGAATCGAACCCAAGCATTCTGAGTGGAAGTGAAGCATTTTATCCCAGAGCTACGCCAGGTCCTGGAACTACACTTATCAAGTGGACGCTAATCCTTGTGAACCATCAATAGTGGTTGCAGTGCTGCGTACCCATTTTAAAAACATTACATGCGTACTCCTTTATTACTCCCGTCACGTCATGTTAATGTCAATTCTGGTTAGTTGCCGTGCGATGAAGTTGATTTATGTTGCAGTTTCCAGGGGAGCAGCCTCACGAGCATTAAGCGTTTAATATCAGCTTCTGGTGTTGTTAATACGCATGTTCCAGTTGGCATAGTTGCGCAAGTGAAAATAACTGGTTATATAAACATATTCACCTCTTCAACATAAGTCTGTGCGTGCAACATATATATATAAATATATATATATATATATATATATATATATATATATATATATATATATATATATATATATATATATATATATAACGCGTCATTTCATGACGTGTAGCACAACGAAAAAAATTGCAACGCGGTTACCTTCTCTCCGCATGCTTCGCATAACGTCGATTTCCAGGTACGTCAGATCTGCCGAATTTTTTTAAGTGTCTGACGACGTACATGACAGGTTTGTGACATTATTCATGTCATTACTAGCGAGTTCTATTCACCTAAGTATTTTACCCTCCCATAATATTTTGGTTTAGCCCAAGTCATGGGGTTAATAATGAGATCACCGAGATGCAAGTGGCTTGACAGACAGACAGACAGACAGACAGACAGACAGACAGACAGACAGACAGACAGACAGACAGACAGACAGACAGACAGACAGATAGACAGATAGATAGATAGATAGATAGATAGATAGATAGATAGATAGATAGATAGATAGATAGATAGATAGATAGATAGATAGATAGATAGATAGATAGACAGACAGACAGACAGACAGACAGACAGACAGACAGACAGACAGACAGACAGACAGACAGACAGACAGATAGAGAGACAGACAGACAGACGGACAGATAGAGAGACAGACAGACAGACAGACAGATAGAGAGACAGACAGACAGACAGACAGACAGACAGACAGACAGACAGACAGACAGACAGACAGACAGACAGACAGACAGACAGATAGATAGATAGATAGATAGATAGATAGATAGATAGATAGATAGATAGATAGATAGATAGATAGATAGATAGATAGATAGATAGATAGATAGATAGATAGATAGATAGATAGATAGATAGATAGATAGATAGATAGGAACGCAAATAGACGCTTGAAGCGCATACGATTCGAAAAGAAATGGTTCGCATTTAAAAAAAGGCTTCGTACGAACGAAACATGCTTCACATTTATATTTGAATGGTTTTTGAACGATATTATTTCGGGAGACGTGTGACTGACGTGCGTATAAACTTGAACCCATGGGTGAGGTTCATTGTAATGCTGAAGTAACTACAAAGTACCACAGTTCGGCAAACAATAGTAGAACTCACTCAGGCTCCCTTAACAAATATATCTTCTGATTTGGACTCACTCATACTCAGACAACAAAGTTTTCTGAGCCAGACTCACACTCACGACACTTTTTTTCAACCGGACTCACAAAGACTCAAACTTATCAAAAAATTACTCCTCCGGACTTACTGAGACTCGCGGCTTGATGTGATTCTGAGGGATCTCGAGGGAGTCGACTCATGAGTAAGTTTGCCGATATATGTCTGCAGCATTTTTGGGCATGGTCAGCAAACACTGCCGATCGATACAGTCGAGCCACGAAGCACGGGGGGCGTGTTTCAAAGGCATTTACGTGAGACGGCACGTCAGGTGCATGCTGACGTCGAGTGGAACCTGTATGAGTTTGGGTGAATGGCTGGAGTGATTCCAGAACCTGTGACATCGGCAATGTGGACAAAGGCTCTGCTTGCAGAGGGGGTGTGGTCTTGTTGATTACATTTGGCGCCAGCAAGGGTTGTGGCTCTGAGTTTACCTATGCACCATTGTAGGAAAAGTTGCTGCTTGCCAATCTAACGCTACAAGTAAAACACACAGACAGTCACACTATAGTTTTTGAAAGCTCAAATCGTTGCCTTTCGAAAAAAATTTCTGTTCGTCCTCATCTGCGTTCTTCCCGATCATGATCTTCGTTCATGTGGCTTTCCTTGCCACCGTTATATTATAAACCTCGACCCATGCGTTTGATCTAGAGATGTGTTTGGCAAGGTACAATGTTTCTTTTTTGGTTAGGGGCGAAAAAGGTGTGATAACCTTTTAAACAAAGCTTTTCATCAATTGATCGGCTGCTGACTCTGATTTAGTGGCATAAACACCTTAATACTATTGCTTTGCGCTGGAAGAGTTTGGTTTATTTTAAGTTGTTCATTTCCTTTGAATAGCTGTAGAATAACTTGCACGGCATTCCTAATATTCATGCACGCTCAGACGGGAAATAAATTTGTTCTTTGGACAAAAGAGGAGCTTTTAACATAGCAAGTATTCTAGGTGCCATAGATTGAAAACAAGCTTTTCGATTGTACCCATTGAGAAATAGGGATTGCGAAATAGTAATCGCGGGAGCATGCCTTTGCAACCAACCTTTTCAATGTATGCCAACAAAAATAATAATAAAAGTGTGTCACTGCATGTGGAAGTTCTGCTGCTGTTTGAGAGAAGCCTCGATATAAATTTATATATTTTAATGCGTCAGGGGTTGCTAAGCAACGTCTCTCTGTGGCTGTTGTCTATGGTACTAACTGACACTTCTTTTGAAACAAATTTTTGCCGGCCGGTGCAAGGAGCGGTGCTTCAGACTGTTGCGCTCCATTAATTTCTCATTTAACATTCAATAACGCTTCCAGACATTCGTTCATAAAATATGAGACAAAAAACACTTCTTGAAAATATGGATAACCGCACTGATACTGCACCCAGCTGAAAAGAGCGAGACCACTACAGTCGAGATTTTTCAATGAGAGATTCTAAGCGCATGATCATATTTTTTGCGTTGTTTCACCACTCCGCAAACATTGTAGCTATTGAAATACGAAGTCAAATATAAATGAACTATCCATTAAAGACACATTTGCAAGCAATAAATACAGCATTTCCACTTCTAACTTTCTGCCTCACATCGTGCCCGAGGGAACTGTGGTATTCCTAATGTAGAGTGAAGATAAGGGAACAAAATGTCCGCCGCAGTGGTGTAGTGGTTAGAGTATTCGGTTACGGACCCGAATGTCGCTGATTCAATCCCGGTGGCGGAATTTCTAACGAGGTGAAATGGCGCAGTCCTGTGGGCTGTGTGGTATCAGCGCACGTTGAAAACATGAGATGGACAAAATTTCTGAAGCCCTCCTCTACGGCATCTCTCATAGTGAAAGCATGCCTTTGCGACGTAAAACCCTAGAAAATATTATTATCTTAAGGAAAACAACTCGAAGAGCAGTGAATTGGTTCTACGAGTTATTTGGAAGTCAAATCAGCCGTGACTTTGTAAGGAAAGCAGCTACAGTCAATTCTTGATTAAGAGGACATAACGTCATGCGAACATCCCCGAAAGTGAGCAAGCTGCACGTCAAGACGCAGTGAACAATTAGTTACATCAACTCTACGAGTCGCGATATGATTCTTGAGCCGATTCGTGTAGACTAACACAAATATAGCGACAATATAACGTGCTATAGGATACGCAGTAAAAGCTCAAATACTCGCTTGAGCAACGCATGATAGTGAATTAACCACGCAATAAAATAAAAAAATAAAAAATGGCAGCATATCCACGGAGTGAATGATGGAGAGTGGGGCGAAACATCCGTCCGTCCATTTGTTCTTGCTTCCGTCCGTCCATGTGTCCATCTGTGTGACCGTCCGTGCGTCCATTCGCTCGTCCATGCGTGCGTCTGTTCGTGCGTCCGTCCCTGGGTTCCTCCATGCATCCGCTACTGAGTCCGTCCATGCGTCCATCCGTGGGTGCAGCCATCCGTGAATCCGTCCATGCATCTGTCTGTGTGTCCATTCGGCCATCTATTAAACACTCCAAGTACCACCATCTCGCATCTTTTCATCATATATTCCTCATATGGAAGCGCCGCCTTCCAGCGGACATTCCAAGTACTGAACGAGAGGAGGCACACGCACACTTTCTCATGGCTTGCGCTTCTTGTCTACATCCCACCTTTAACCACCTCGAGTTCATGGTATATACCAGTTCATTGTATTCATGTCACTGCGGCCCAACGCTCGCTACACCTTTCTAAAACCAAGGAGGTTACGCCCAGAGAGTATAACGTAGAAATCCTTTCTTCTTAGATAGTGCTCAATGTACATGTCAATGGCTGCTAAAGAGGAATGAGAGACAGGAGAATTCGGATTTTAGTTAACGCGCACGCTGCGAATTTTTAATTGTTCAACAAAACACAGAAGAAATCTCTCACCGGCACCACCTTGGAGGTCAAAATGTAAGACTGGTTACATACTACGACTACTACTACGAGTATGAGGGATGAACGGGTGCCGCTGTAAGGAGCTTCGCCCCTAAAAGAAAGCGGCTGTCTAATGCGTTCTCTGTGAAAACAGCGCATAACCAGGAGAGTTAAGGCACACACACAACCACACATAACGCTGCGTGTGTGGTTTCACGTGAGCCTTTACTCTCCTGGTTTTCCACGATGCTTCCTCTACAGTGTATTCAACCAACTAGTTACTAAGTTCACATTGTATACATGCTTCAGCTTGCGTCATGAATTCATTAGTGTATTCGCTGTGAAGGTCGGAACTGTTCACCGTTAAAATTAAAAAATATATATAAAGCTGCATTTCGGCACTTGAGAGTGAAGCGAACTTTCACGAATCATAGGGACCCACCTGGTCCAACGATGATGTTCCCACCGTGATATCTTGCTTATTGTAGTTGATAATACCGGCCTCCACTATTGATTAAAAGCGCTGATAGTACTTACTGCTACGTACCATGGTATAGACAAATACCAAACGTTCTCCACATACATTCAGTGAGCCGCAGTTGTTTTGACACTGCCGTGAGGACAAAATACGTTTGCGGTACTGCACCGCCTCAAAAGAACAGGAACTGTAATAGGATTCTCGTAGCCCAGTTTAAAGACTCATTCCCACCTGTAACTATAGCACCGGTAGCGCAATCATTCGCGACTGGCGATCAAAAAGTAACTCCACGTGACGGATGTTCATACTTGCGTGCTGCAAGACGACAATGAAGCAGCCAAGAAAGGGAAGCGAGCCACTGTTACGCTTGCTTGGATCGCTTGCTTGGAAAATCGCGGAGTGTGAGAAGACACAGGGGTTAAACCTCCCCCTCCCCCCCCCGCCAAACCTCGCCCGAAGGGCACTACCGGACTTCCGTCTTATCTTTAGAGTTTTCCCTTCACACCATGGTTGCAGACATGATCGACTGATAGATGTGTTAATCAGTAATTAAAAACAGTAGTGCGACTGAAAAGAGTCCCCTTGGATATCACTGCAATATTAGATGAAGTAAAGCAGCCAACTGATAAATGACCAAACACCGAGGAACGTAAAATCAGTGTCAATCGTTTAGAGACTACAATGTTTTAAAATATTAAATTTTCCTGCAATTAGTGACTGAATTAGGCCAAAATGCACAATTTATGTTGTCAGCAAGCTTAAGATCACGCCGTAAATCTAAATTTAAGGCCGGTGTCTGTATCAGGAGGAACATTTCTTTTATTTTTGTCTCGAGGTTCTTAAACTTCTCGGGCTTGCTGTAGTGTGAGACTGATGGAAGTGATGCCGTTAAATGGCCTGATGCTTAAGTTTGTTGCTGGGTGTTATTGCAGCAGTTTGAACAAAACCACTCATCGACTACGTTCAGCCATCGACTACGTTCAACTTTTCGTCCACTTCCTATAACCACTTTTTATTTCCGCTTGCTATCTCGGCTTCCTTGGTGAAGAGTGAACGTTTGCAACGCAAGTAATAACAGCACCGCAATATAAAAGAACAATAAACAGGCTACGTGGATGACTGCCCGGCAACTGTGCGTCACCGGGCATGGTCAACAAGTCCGAATGGGCAGTTCAACTGGTCAGAGTGCTGGCCGGACAATCAGAGTGGTTTGCTCGGACTTGCCGGCCACTGTGCGTACTTGGCACTCAGACTGTTTGCCGGGCTCGAGTTCTGCTAACACAGAACAGTATTTTTCACGGTTATGCAAAGTAGCTGCGCTAGATGCCTGCGATGGCGGAAGACGTCGCTACTTAAGTAAACCTTTGAGGTTTGGCTTCAGCAGCTGCTGCTGCAAAAGGGAAATCAGAAGACACACAAGAGGAAATGGAATGGCAAATACATGAACGTTAAGAAAAAATGCGCTAGTCATTCAATACAATATATGTGCAGGCTCTCCCTAAAACAACCAGTGGTTCCACATTTGGGAATCACAGATGCATGTCATGTGTCGTAATGTTAATGGACATGCATTTGTGCTTCCGCGTTGTCACTTTTTCAACTCTCAAGAGTGGCGTATCCGGGCATGTGTGTATCTACACTCGTCACATGCACAGATATGTATGCAAATGTATGCACGCATTGACTGACACATGCTGATGTAGCGCACTTGTTCAATTTTCACGTACACACAAACCTCTGGAAACAAAAACTAATATACTCTGCGTACACATCATAAGCACATAAAGCAAATCACGAAAGTTAAGAAATTGAATATTCTACATCGCATTGAATTTTTCCCCACCGATTCCCGGTTAAATTAATCTGCACAATGGCCGCTATGAACACGCTCCACTGCTATTTCAAAATTGAAGGCGCCCTGCGCGGTCATGAGTGCACTGGAGATTCTTGTTAGGATTTTCTTTCTAACCTCCTCAATCATATGCAACTGTCATCTGCCGGCAAAAAAAGAAAACAAAAAAAGTCAGGTTAGTTGTACTTGTATTAACGACAAGCACGATGTAGAGGCTATGAATCCCACTTACTCGTTCACATCGGCACTACTGATTGTTTGCAGCGACTATTCAACATATATGAAAGACAAGAAAAATTGTGTGTGACCACGTAGCTATAGAGCTTTTGCGCAAATAAAAGTGTTTTCTCTGAGAATCCTACAACAGTGCTAGAACTTGACAATCGCGAAGCCATCTCTCACCAGCCCTACTTCCCACGTTGGTGCTTCCCATCTCTGCACAGCTGCTGGAAGCACTCTGAAGCAGTTCTAGCGTTTATTGGACTATCACTTATATTGACACTCTCGGTGATTTTTTTCTTATCACTGTCACCATTGCCATCATATCCTGTATAACGTCTGAATTTATAACATCTTCCACGCCTTCTATGTTGTATACCGGCGGGTAAACGCGTATGAGTGGTGGTGACGGATGCGGCTGAAGCAAAAATCAAACGAGCCAGCCCATTTCCGTCGCTTGGGGGCACTTGCGATAACATCACCTCGCTTGGGAGGGGGGGGTGGGGGTGCTGCCGTTAAAGCATACTAAATGCATTGCCGCCTTAGCTGAGCATGAATAGATGCGGGAGAGAGTTGCGCTTTAGCAGCGATTAACGGTGAACTTTGATTACAATGATGCACTCGCGATTGCTTGCGCGGGCTATCTCGGCCAGCAATCAGCAGAAGGCTGCTATGCCCTCCTACGTGCTGTGCTCTCTACACGAAGAGACTGTGCGAAAAACAATGCTTTCCGTGGAGACAACATATTATCCTACACCAGTGCTTGGTATAGTTACGTGAGATCGGATCCAAACGACTAAGCTGCCAAGCTTAATATAGCCATACCATTTGATGCTATCGGATTCATTGCTTCCACCTTGTGGTGAAACTGTGACTCCTCTTATCTGTTCTGACACCATCGTACAAATTTGGGTCATAAATGTTTTGTCCCCTTCAAGCCTGCGTGGTTAAAAAAATGAAACAGCCGATAATGCAATAGCAAGCCTTACTCAAACTTTCTGAAGAGCTTTATACTTGATATGTGTCTGTTTTAAACCACTGAATCAAGGCTCAGACTGCCATTTCACAACTGACTAGTTCAACGCACGGCGTGTTACCTTAAATGCAGAAGGAACTATAATTAGATTTTCGTAGTAAAAAAGCCAACGCAAAGTAGCTAAAAACTCGACGTACTGCGGAAACTTTCATGTGTGTTCATTAAAGCAGCAACAGGACGGTGAAAGTTCAAAGCGGCAGCATAGCGAACGTACCGCCCAAAGCCCTTCTTAAAACTGATAAGAAATCACCATGAGGCACTCGAGCTTGTTTAAAGCACTGTTAACGCTTGGGAAATAATCCTGCAGGAATTTGGGAGCCAATTTGCATACCAAGAAGTTAGGGCTAACAACCTTTTTATTCACGATTCCCTGCGCCTAACGATAAACATTATGTACGGAAGTTGAAATATAGTATAAATCAGGTCGCTGGGAGTAAGATGTTCGAGATTATAACACATGGCGGTGTTTACCCTTTGTGTGAGGGTAAAAGTGCGCGAAAGAAAAACTCGGCAGATCCACGTACCTTAGCAATATGTTTTTCGACGCCTATGGAAGGAAGATGGCTGTGTTGTAATCTTTTATGTAGTGACACGCTACGACATGACACTAAAAATATATACAAACGTACGCAAAGGCTTTTGTTTTATACAACCGCTTGTTTATAGTTGAAATTAAGCTTCATAGTGTCCACTTCCAAAGCATTTATGAGACATGGCGTGGCTATGAGGTAGAATAGATTATTACCAAACATAATGCTCAGTTTCGATTTTTGAGGGGACCATAAAAGTTATTATTTACATTCCTTGGGCCAATGCTACCGATGCCAGTTTTTTTAATGCTTTCGCATTTCAATTACCGATGTCCTCGTCGCTTTTCGGTAGATAAATCTCATATTCATGTGGCACAAACCCGCATACCTTTTGCAACTACCCGCCAGGGATATGCGAGTATGTGTCACACGTGTCTGGTGGAAAGAGTTTGATGACGTACCCCACGGAAATGTCACATTATTTATGTCGTAACCACCAAGCGATATTCGTCAAACCGTCTTACTTTTCCATACTAATAAAGGTTTACCCGTACAAGCGTAGGCGTCTAGATAGATAGACAGATAGACAGATAGATAGATGGATGGATGGATGGATGGATGGATGGATGGATGGATGGATGGATGGATGGATGGATGGATGGATGGATGGATGGATGGATGGATGGATGGATGGATGGATGGATGGGTGAATGGATGGGTGGGTGGGTGGGTGGGTGGATGGATGGATGGATGGATGGACGGACGGACGGACGGACGGACGGACGGACGGACGGATGGATGGATGGATGGATGGATGGGTGGATGGATGGATACGCTAACAGTGGCTGCAGTACGGCAAAAATGTTTCGCATTTTTAATATACGAGCTTCGGGTTCTGCATTGTTGGCACATGCAGCATGTTGCTCAAAGAAAAAGGCGTAACAATTGCAACACTTTTTAGTGCCCACTTGTCCTGTTTATACCTGTGGGTTCTATTCAAGCGTCCTTCTTGCTGCTTCGGCATAGCGCTACAAGTAAGGAGCTGCTTGTAGATATTCATGTCACGTTCCAGTTTCCTGCAATCACATTCGTTGCTTCGCTCTTGTGGCATAGCTGTGACTTTTTTTACTTCATACTGTCTATTAGGCTCTTTCTTTCGGAGCAAAATGCTCACAAAACCAGATGAACTGATGTATTTCCGCAGCTTCATTGCACTCACTGCGTAGCGGGGAAGGTGTACCGCTTACGTAAAGTAAGTGTAAAGGACTGTAGGCTGATCGTTTTCTATACACACAGCAGTATTGACTCGGTGTGACTCAGACACCCTGTGACACTGGGTTGATGTGCCGAATTGCATAAAATGTGAAAATGACGTCAGATGATTCTAAAATAGTTGGCACTCAACAACGATACATTGCATTGATCAGTGCCACCCGAGCGCTAGCTGATGTCTCATTTTTTCAATGTACATATTGTGGGGTCTCGGCGAGGCGAACGAGCGCCTCGCCACGCCACGCTCTTGGAGTGAACGGGCACAGCAGACGCGGTCGGTACAAAGCACACAACTGACATACATTTATTAACTAATTTAGATGACGATATCGCCCGCCGAATGATACACCATTTTCAATTAACACGCTACCATACAAACAACATAACGCAGTGACACACTAAACACACAATAACATGATAAACACACACTAACACACCCAACACACTAACACATACCCAAGGCGGCGTCGCCAACGCCTGACTTTCCACGTGGGACCCCGGCACGAAGCCCGCGGTGCTGAGCACCGGGAACCCACGCTACAGACAACCGTTTGCGGCAGCCGCCACGCGCAGAAGAGGCTCGCTGAACTCTCGCCCACCACCAAGGCCTGCCTTCTTCCGCCAGGGGCCACCGCCGGCGCTACCACTCTACCAACAGTGGTACTCAAAGTGAACACAACGCCACAACGCCATCTATCACCCGGCGGTGGTCACCACCGAAACAAAGCCTTGGGGCGAGACACGTGCGCCACGCGGCGTGGACAACTTTACAGGGGGGGTGGGGGTGTGAGCACCCCTACAATATGAACGCCTATAATAATATTGGCAACTGCTGCTACACATGCACATACTGACTGAACAATTTCACAATAAACGTTTTTATCTTTCTCGGCATTTTTCACGGTTGTTGATGTTCATAAGGCCAAATTTAAGAAATCCGATAGGCTCTTATGGGAGCCGAGCCTCTATAAAAGTTTAGTTGTAGATCAAACTCATGTTATTATAAACGAACAAGCGAACGTACTTCAGAGTTTGAGGCGTATTGGCAGCTGGGTTGTCTGTGCCGTTTGAATACTTAGCGTTTCATCAACGTAAATGGCGTTAACAGTCCCTTATTTTAGGAGCTGCAAGTTACACTATCTCATATACGTAGTATTCATAACTTAACAAGAGTGGCCAGTGAACTAGCGGGAGATTTGACTTCTAGTATTTGTTTTGAATGTCAGTATCACAACTAGCTAATAAATGTCGAGGGCTAATTTGGACATTTCTTTAAAAGAAGATCATTGGCAATTTACATAAAGTGAAGACAGTGGCGTTCGCTTAATAAACCACATTTAAAACTAGACATTACTAAGTGTGAAAATAAGCATCAAAGCAGATCAGACTCCGATTAATTGCCTAATATGCCACAATCTTTATTAGCAATACAGCTTTAGCATCAGTAATGGTAAATATATATTTCAATCACAATAATCTCCGAAATTGTGGCAGCAAATATCATTGTTGTTTCTGCAGTGTTTTACACATAACAGTTCTGGTGTTGGGACATTCGTTGTCCCGTTATCACATGTGAAAGTTGCCGAATTAGCAGCATCGTATATACATTGCTGGTGCTCAGCGAAATCGCATTAAGGTTTGAAATGAAATTTTGCGTGCAGAATATTACGGCGTTTCTACGGGGGCATAACTACTGCAGCGTACTTGACATCACTGTGTGCTCCTCTGAATTATCGGCTGGAGCAGACTGGACTGACTACATACGCTGATACAAGAGGTAGTGACCACTTGACAGTATTCATATATCACTCAAAGTTGAAGATAGCGGGAAATAAACGCACAACAAGAATTACAAATTGGCCAATCTTTCGAGAACTGTAGTTCTCGAAAGATTGGCCAATTCAAGGGATTCAAGAGACAAAATCTTGAACCTTGTTCTGACGCAGAAACGTATGCATCGAAGATCATAAATTTTCTAACAAAAGCAACTCATGCAGTACCCATTCCAGATAGGTATTCGGGTGTTGACGCTGAGTATGAGAGGCTTCGGGCAGTACCACGCCGATCTGAAAGAAGATATCGCAGGTCGGGTAATTTAGAAGATTTAAAGGTTGCACAGAAAGTACATTCTGCAATGCATAACCAACTGCAGAAGCTTTCAACCAAAAGGTGGCAAGATTTATGTGCCTCACTTTCTCAATTTACCTCGGCGCCTCAACTGTGGAACATGGTACGCGCCCTCCGACAGCCACTAGTCCACTCGAGACCACTACAAGCTCTAGCGCTGTCTCGAGGAGTTAGCAAACGTGTGATTGCCGAAGAATTTTGCGATCTTATACTGAGAATTGGAGAGATTGCCCAAACTAGCGAATATAAATCCTCAGCAGAATCAGCTTCGGCGGTTTTAACAAAGTTCTCTGCTATCAGTTCATCAGATCCGGATGACAGCTTCACACCAGAGGAGCTGCAATATCTGCTGTCTTTACTAAAACGAACATGTTCACCAGGAACAGATGGAGTTACATACGCTGCTCTTGCTAATTTGTCCAAAAAAGGAAAATTACACCTGTTGGACATCTATAACAAAAGTTGGCAAGCAGAAAAAGTTCCGGAAAGTTGGAAGGTATCAAAAGTAGTACCGTAGCTAAAGCCAGGGAAGAGCCCTATGCAGTTGGACTCGTTTAGGCCGGTTAGTTTGACAAGTTGTTTTTCAAAAGTGATGTCAAAAATAATCAATGAACGAATTTTATGGTGGCAAGACATGAAACAACTACTACCAGAAAGCATAGCCGGCTTCAGAAAAGGTAGATGCACAATGAACTGCATTCTGGATTTCGTCACAGATGTGGAAAACCAACGAACGCAAGGAAACATCACTGTCGCTGTATTCCTTGGTGTCCACCGAGCATACGACACAGTGAGTCACGTTCACGTTCTGGAAGGCCTGGCGTTACAGGGATTCAAGGGCAAGATACTGCGTTGGATCGCTGACTTCCTGAAGCACCGGAAAATTTTGTAGTTACGCAGGAGGGCCCAACGTCACAACATGTCGTCAACCAAGGAGTGCCACAGGGCAGCGTGTTAAGCCCTACTCTCTTTAATGCAGTCATGGCACAGCTCCCGTATAATCTTCCACTTAACATCAGATGTTCAGTATATGCTGATGATTTAAGTATATGGGCATTTGGTCCATCGTTTTTGGATGTACAACAAACTCCACAAGAAGGATTGGATTATGTAGACCGTTTTCTAAAAAAAAAAGAGGTATGGCACTGAGTCTGGCTAAAACAGCCATACTTCCGTTTACATTAAAAAGACCTGGAAATTTCCAGATTGTTCTGCAAAATCAGCCTATTCGAATGGTTAAAACTCATAAATTCTTGGGAGTAATTTTAGACCGGAGACTAATATGGTAGCTCATGTCCAATCCCTGGATCAAAAAGTGAATCAGGCCATTCGAATCCTCCAGCATCTCTGCGGGGCCAAATGGGGTGGTACTACAGAGTCGTTATTAGCCCTACATGTTGCCTGGATACGCCCCATCGTAACTTACTCACTGCCTCAGCTGCACGGACTCCCAGCCTCCACCGAAAGGACACTTCACTTGTTATTGGCAAAGAGCTTGAGGGTATGTCTGGGTTTACCACGGTCAACCTCCAGTGCTTTAGTGTATGCGGAGGCCTGAGAGCCACCTTTGGCAGTACTCCGAACTAAAGAAACAACTCGAAATTTATTTAGAATTTTCACGCAACGTGAAAGTCATTTTTTATAAGGTGCACTAACACAAAGGACGGCAACGAGACTATGGGATACTATATCATTATTTCAAGCAGTTGTACCAGAATGTAAACAACGGAATCCTTCAATACCACCTTGGACGCTGCCACTTCTTAACGTTATCCGTGAAATAGACGGCATAGAGAAGAAAGCAGACATGGCACCTCTAGTAGCGGCACAGTTGGTACTTCATCAGCTTCATGTAATGCATAATGAAAAAAAACGAAGATATATACAGACGGATCATGCACAGAAGAAGCGTCAGCCTGTGCGATCTTTATACCCGAATTTCAGAAAAAGAAAATGTACAAATTATCGCACAAATATTCATCGACGACAGCAGAATTGGTGGCTATCTTTGAAGCAGTTAAGCTTATCTGCGAGAATTTCGAGCGACGAAAATGGGTAATATGCACTGATGGCAAACCTGCTCTTCAGCTAATCAGAAATGTGAGATCACCTTACAAAAATAGTGAAATAGCACAATGTATCGCAGAAACTGTGGAATATGCCTCATCGCAGGGTCACAACATCGTATTCCATTGGATACCCAGCCAGATTGGAATAAAGGGAAATGAAGATGCTGATAGTCTCGCGAAGAAAGCATTGAAGGAAAGACGGAATTGCGCAAACCCTATGTCTGGGGTGGATATTCGACATTTTATATCGCAAGGAGCTAACCATTGTTCGATGGAGAAGTGGTTTGAGAGCCCTAAATCAAAGGAAACGGTACTTTATGAAGTTCATCCACACAGGAAATTTTCCATAGCGACAGACCTCCCACGACGCCTAGATACATTCATACACCGACTTAGATTGGAAGTGGCATACACAAACAGCTTCCTGCACAAGATGCATCGATCCAACTCACCGGAATGCCATTGTGGTCATGCAGAAGAAAATGTTCGCCATATTCTTTTGGAGTGCGTTAAATACGCGAATGAAAGAGAAATATTACAGAACAAATTAGCAAGTTTGGACAGACGGCCCCTCACAATAAAGAAACTACTTGGACCATGGCCTGAGATGCATCTCCAGAAAAAGGCAATAATCTTCCTGAGAGACTCTTTAGTGGAGACCGGACTGGACAAGCGCCTATGACTGACAGCCAGAGATGGGTATTATATAAAATTTGGTCATGTATTTACTGACATTAGATTAGTAAGGTGCGCGTGTAAGAAGTTTGTGACTGTGTGAACTGCGCGAAGAAAACTGTGTATTGGCATGATATTTGAACTGGTTTCAGTGTGCTATTATGTTTTTTTTTCTTTTCCGTATTGTTAATTTTTGGGTACCTTTCTGTATTATTATTTTATTTTTAGCTGCAGAACTTTGTGATATGGAGTATCTGAGGCAATAGGCACCTCAACCTCTCCACAGCAAAACAGTTAAAACAGAACAGAACAGGTTCAATCTAATAACACGAGTGTTTGTTTCTGGGCGGCGAATTTCTTTCACTGTCAACTCGAGTATATAAGGTGGTCTACTGCACGTACCTCAGGCGCCAGATCTTGGGATAAGACGATATGCTTACCACAAAAAAAAGAGTACCTGCTGCATGCTTTGTGCACTCGGCAGTCTAGCTTCACTGCATCTGCACGAAACTAGCGTCATAAGCACATTCCCGCTACTTTCACTCACTTCGAAAGAAACTATGGCCATCTATTTTTAATAGGTTGTGCGCTAAAGACAAAGTAGGCTTGTTCACTGTCTACGCGAGCATACCTATGCATACTGGTTGCGCGATAAGTAAATTATGTGGATATGCTTGACAAATGAGGCCTTCTGCTTCGAGGAAGTCGTAGACCAAAAAATGCACAGATCCTCGTATATTCAACTAATGCAACTAAGGCAACAACTATCTTTTTTTTTCTCACTCCTTGCATTGAGAAGTCACGTGAGAAACATACCTAATGACAGTGTTCTATTCTTGCTTTATTGAGGCTTGTTTATTGAAGTAGCTAACCTCCTTGTCCTTTCATTTTTCTCTTCCTCTGTAGACGAATTTGACGTCACTGTTCCTAAATATTTGCTCAAGGTTTCATGAGGAGAAAGAGAGATAAATAATTAAAAGGAAGAGACAGGGAGGTTAACCTAGACGAACTGGTTTGCTACCCTGTACGGGGGTGGGGAAAAGGGTCGGAAAGAGGATAGATGTAGAGCGATATAAAATAAATTAGAAAAAACAAAAAACAACAAAAAAAAACCACATGCGCACACATTCAGGGAGTTCCAGTCACAGTCGTTTGGACAGGCTGGTTGCACGCAAAAAGCGCAGGAGCGCCTTCACAGCCTTCTTCTGCGACATAAAGTCCTGTCGGCAGCGCAGGAGTCTTTCTTCCGAAAGAGGCTGGTTGTCCAGTTCATCTAGTGCATTGCAGAGTGACTGTCTCTGCGAGCAGAGTGTGGGCATTCACACAGAATGTACCAAGTTGTTTCATCACTGCCACAATGGTCGCATGAAGCAGTGTCAGCCATTCCTATGCGGAACGCATACGCATTGGTAAATGCGACGCCCAACCATAATCTGCACAGCATAGTAGCGTCTCGTCGGCATAATTCCGGAGGAATTCGAAGACTGAGAGTTGGGTCTAATGTACCTAACCGTGCCTGGATGAAATGTGACTCGTTCCATTGTGACGTGGTGCGCTTGCGAGCAAGCATGCGGAGTTTCCGTGTAGCGTCAGTTCTGGAAAGCGGAATTGATATTTCATCGCTTTCAGAATGGGCAGAGCGGGCAGCTCGATCGGCCCGTTCATTGCCAATTATTCCACAGTGACTTGGAAGCCATTGAAAGGCTATTTCACGTCTTTCCTCAATGAATTGGTGAGTTTTTTCTGCAATCTCAAATACCAGCTGTTTGTACGGGCCGTGGCGTAAAGGTGGTGAAAGGGATTGTAGTGCCGCCTTTGAGTCACTGAAAATTGTCCATTTTTGTTGCTGTTGATCGATAATGAATTGCAATGCGGCACGAAGAGCTGTGAGTTCTGCTACCGTTGATGTCGTAAGGTGGGAGGTCTTGAATTGTCTTGTCGTGTCTTTTATCGGAATAACAAATGATGCCGTTGAACTCTTCTGTAAAACAGAGCCGTCAGTGAATACGTGTATACAGCCTCGATACGTCTCGTATAACAAGAGCAGGGCAAGCTGTCTTAGAGCAAGTGACAACATAGCTGCTTTTTTCTTGAAGCCAGGTATAGTTAGCCTGATATTAGCCTGAGTAAGGCACCAGGGAGGAGTCGAAGGCCTTGCGGCGGGTGTGAAGCATGTTGGCAAAGAATCGCGGTATGTGGTGACCGTTTGGCAAAATGACGAACATGGTCTGTCTGCTGGTAAAGAGGCTAGGTGGTGACAGGATGTCCGAGCAATATGCCCTATATGTATTCTGAGTGCCTCAACGTCGATATGTGTCGTGATGAGGTGGTGACCGGTGATAGCTATAGTAGCCATTGTTGACGCATTACGAGGCAAGCCGAGGCAAATCCGGAGTACCTGGGACTGAACACTCTGTAGCGTTCGAAGGCTTGTTTTGCTTGCATTGGTCAATGCCGGTAAACTGTACCGCAGGATACCGAGATAAAGTACTCTGCACAGCTGTAGAATTGCACTGGGAGACATTCCCCAAGTCTTCCCTGCAAAGAACTTCAGTATATTACAGATGTCCATTAACCGTTTCTTCATGTACGAAACGTGATCGCTCCATGACAGGTTCCTGTCAATTATGACGCCCAAAAACTTGTGCGATCAAACGTTTGGTACAGTTTGACCATTGATGCTTACAGTATACTATCCATAGGCTTTCGTGAAAAAGCTACTAGGGCGCATTTCTCGGAAGAAATTTCCAAGCCTCGATTTCGGAGGTACAGTAATGTTTCAGTGGCAGCTTTTTTAATTCTTTATCGTAACTGCAGGCGTGTTACAGCCGGTGCCCAAACGCAAATATCATCTGCGTACATTGATAGCCTGACCGTGCTTGGAAGGTGCTCAGTGAGAGCAATTAACGTAAGATTGAACAGCACAGGGCTGAGTACGCCACCCTGGGGGACGACACGGTGGCTGTAATGTGGAGAGGTTGGACCGTCTTCAGTGCTCACAAAGAAGGATCGCATTGACAAATAACTACGTATCCAGCGATACATCCGACCACCTCCTCCTATATCTTCGAGAGCGGTGAGAGCAGCTTCATGCGTAACGTTGTCATACGCCCCTTTGACGTCTAGGAACAAAGATGCGCAGAGACGATTACGGCCTTTCTCGTGTTGGACATAACTGACCAGGTCGACTACGTTGTCAATCGATGCTCGACCACACCGAAATTCTACCATGACATCTGGGTAGATGTTGCTACACTCCAAGAACCACTCCAGGCGTTCCAGGATCATCCTCTCCATAACTTTGCCTACACAACTGGCTAATGCAATCGGACGATAAGATGAGAGGTCCAACGGTGACTTGCCTGGCTTCAGAAGTGGAACTAGGCTACTTGTCTTCCAGCTTGTCCGGAGCGTTCCATCTTGCCAGGATTTGTTGTACAACTCCAAAAGAAGGATTCTCGCGCGTTCACCCAGATGACACAAGGCCCTATAAGAAATTCTATCGGGCCCTGGTGCCAACGTGCGTCCACACAAAGCCAGTGCTGCTCTGAGCTCCACGATGGAAAAAGGCATATTCATGCGGGAATCCAGTGTTTGTGGACAGTTAGTCGAGGGCAATAGGCTATTGGGCATTGCCAGTGGCCAGGATACTCTGGCACAGAAGTCTTCTGCCACGTCAATGTCGCGTTTCTGTTCAGAAAGTGCGAGAGCCCTGAATGATGACCACTGAGTGGGTTTTGTGCGGAGACCTCGTACCGTCTTCCACAATTCGGATAAAGGTTTTCGTGAGTTAAGTGACTCACAAAAAGCAGTCCAACGTTGTGACTCGAGTTTATTTATCCGGCGCTGAATTTTCTTTTGTATACGTCGAGCGATCCGTAAGTCTTCTATTGCCTTCGTGCGTCGGTATCTTCGTTCAGCACGCCGTCGGATTGCTCGAAGTCGTTCTAGCTCGATGTCAAATTCCGTTACTTTGGGAGAGCAGGTGAGGGTACACGTAGTATCGTGTATTGTGCTTTTAATTATCTCCTCTATGTCGAGGGATATGTTTGCTTCACATTGCTCTTCCATGCGAGACTGGAATTTCAACCAGCCCACTCTCTGAACACTATCGCGTATCTTAGCATGGTACAATCCTTTGATTTTGACGTAAGTGGGAATGTGGTCTTTTCCATGCGTTTTTATGTCGGAAAACCACTCAGAATGCCTGACGAGGCCTCGTGACACAAAGGCCAGGTCAAGGCAGCTGCTATACTTTGAACTACGTAGGAACATTGGACTGTCATTATTTAGCAAGAAAAGTTTGTTGTCGGAGGCGAAGGACACCAACTTTCTCCCTTCAACATTGGTCTTAGAACTTCCCCAGATTGTATGATGGGCGTTGAAGTCACCAATTATAATGCATGGGTGAGAAGTTGCTGACAGGATACCTTGTAGTCTTGTATGGTCGAAACGGCTTGACGGAGAAAGGTAGGCACCCACAACCGTGATGGTAAGTCTCCTTTTCACTGTTATACTTATATATTGATTGTCGTCGTGGGGTGACACCGGATGATGAATGTAGGTGAGGTCGCGGCGAATAAACATCAGAACTTTACTATTGTCCGCAGTTGTAGACGACATGAATGACTCATAAGTCTGATTTCTTTCTGCAAATTTGGCTCGCAGATGACAATGATGGGGAACTTATTGGTGTACACGAACCGACGGAAATCGGCGATGCGTGACCTCAGTTCCCGGGCGTTTCATTGAATAATCGCTGCTTTTCGGACCTCTTCTCTGAAAGACAGTGGCCGCTGAGCCATTATTTACTCAAGCGCTGCGAGTACTGGACTCAAAGCGTCCAGTAATTGCAATGCACTTCTTGCTGACGGTGTGTGCATGTTGTTTAACAACAAGCGTATGGCGTTAATTAAGGGTCGCAAAAGAGCTATCACTTGCTGATCTGTGTTCCGCAAGTCCTCCATTGCAGCAGCTTGCTCTGAAGAAGACGGCTTTTGCTGCGGCTCTTCTGAGCGTTGTGTACGCGTAAGTGGAGGCCACTCTTCTGTAGAGACTGGTCTGCCCCTTTGCTCTTTTCCAACGTCTGTGTTTGCCGTGCTGGAAACTGCAGCTGGCGATCTATCCTGATGCGTCGCCTTATCGCCTGAACTTGGCGCTCTCCAACGTGAAGACCTTCGACGGCGACGTCGTCTTCGGCGGATTTTCTCGGCAGCTTCTTTGTGGGTTCAGCTGTCTCGTACCATTTGCTTCGGAATTGAAAATTCTTTTTTTTATGTGCGGACATTCTTTCGGAGAAGCCTTGTGAGCACCCTGACAGTTAGGACACTTCAGTGTGGTAGCGCTACAGTTGTCTTCCGTGTATCGTTCGGCGCACCGGGGGCACGCTGCGGAGCTCCTGCAAACACCCTTTACATTGCCGATATTCTGACAATTGAAGCATTGCACGGGTTTAGGAATGAACGGTCGAACTTGTTGACAAAAGTGGCCAACCTTCACGTATGCGGGAAGACAGTCACCTTTGAACGTTACTCTCACACAGCGTGTGTTACCAAGCCGTCCAATGCTGACAATGAAGTTGTCTTGACTCGCTGGTTTTATAAGTATTGGAAGGTCTGCGTTTGGGATTTCCGTGTTAATGTCGTCACTGACTCCTGATGTGGTCGCACCATCGGCTGGTATGATGGACCTAACTGCAATGTTTACCAGTATTGTTACTTGTCGTAGCGTGCTCAGCGCTCTCGGGTGCCGCACATCGACAGCCAGGATGTTTCTTCTTGTACTAGGCCGTACGTCTTTAATCTCGTTCGGCACAGTGTTCTCAAAATAGAGCGAAAGCGCTTGCCTGTTCAGAACACGCAGACTTTCGGTAGCGTTCTTTGGCACAAGCAGGATGGAATGGGGCCATCGCTGGGGCGCCGTTTTCACGGTGGCTGTACTTGACACCGGCGATGGATTGATGATCCGTCGCTTGGCCTTGCGGTGCAGGACAGGTTGAAAGCCGTCGTCTGAGGACTTGTCGCAAGATGCGGAGTACAGCTCAGTGCCATCGCTCTCAGTGGATGTGTTTCCTCGCTTCGTCGAGGTAGTGGCCGCGGTCGAACCGGAGGCGGACGTCACCTCGTGAGGTTGTACATCCATTATCGCAACCTACGGGGCAATACACCCCACAACTGCAGCGAAAAGTCCAAAAAAGCACTGAGACGAGCGAGATGTAGTCTACAAAGAATAACTTCGTCTTCCTCTCCCTTACTTAAAAGCAAAGCAGCTGACATAGAAAACAAGTGAACTGGTTTTTGGGGCTTTATTCTTTTTTACAGCTACTTGACGACTTCAAATATTATAATATGCAAATTGAGTATTACATTTTGCAAGCTGAGCCACGGCGTGCTCACTTCTTGGTCTAGGACAACGCATCTCGACTCACGTGATAAACCTAGATGGTTAAATCGATCGCAATTGTGAAAATAAAAGATGCCTTTTGCATGAAATGTGAGGAGGAATATTTTATGACGACAGCATTCACCAACAAAGAGAAACTGGGCATAGACAGTCTCAGTAAGCTTGGGATGGAAAAAAAAGTCACGCAGCAGTTTTCTGCTCTTTTCAAAGTGATCCAAATTCGTAAATACATGGCTCATCCCAGTGTGAACACGCGGTATAAATAAACCCAATCTTGGCATTTTCATCCGGGGAAGTCATTGCGGATGCAGCCGACGAACTCGCTTCTGAAGTTCCTGAAGACAGCAGCTTGAAGACCGGCAGCTATAGCGACGATATAGTGACCAGTGACGATAATGTGACTAGGAGCACTGTGTTTATCTGCGTGTCTGCTCCTCTGTCTTTCTCTCACTTTTTTTCTAGTGCACGCAAAGTATAGCTTGCTAGTTTCTCTAGGCAGGTAAAAATTCTAGCCTTCCGTTTTCTCTAGCCTTTCCCTTCTTGCGTTTAGATATATAAAAAACTTAGGATCAGCCTTCCTCTTTCACTATGCTTTCTTTTCTTGCGCTTATATATAAAAAAACTTAAGGGAAAACACAACCGCATGTTATTGAACATCGTCTTAATGCCAAAATATTATTGAGAGTGCATGTCAGAATATAAGAAAATTTAATTAAGAGCACATGCCACATTATACAGTGAGTGATGCTGCTGACCTTGCTAACTATATGGGAAGTTGACCTTTCGAAAGAGCTTAATTAAAAGAGCGCCATATATCAAGCACTTTTCGCAACAACTAGAGGTGTTTCGCAACTTCCACTGTGTGATACGACCTTAATTGCTCTGGCTGGTGCGAATATGCTAAAAGACAAAAGCAAAATTTCGAGCTCATTCTGTTGCAGGAACTGGGAAGTCACTCATATGTTGAGCTCTGTGTCTCAAGCAGGCGACGCGTGCGCTAACGTGTCGGAAGTCACGGAGTCTTAGGACGTACTTATTGCAGTCACGTGATCTTGCCGCCGACTATTCATGTCAGTAATGCGTGTGCTTAACTTTGTGTTCGTGACACTTCGTATGTCTCCCAGAAAATGTTAAGGTTCTTATTAGCCCAGTCTGGCTGTGACAGTGGCTAATAAGACTATGAGCGCTACTCAAGAAGCAAGCGAGAGATCGTGAAGGGAACGGGAAGTCAAAGACGTATTCTTTTTTCTTACCACAGGAAAGCTTTAGTGCAATGAAATACGTCCTATGGAAAGTTGATCTCAGGGTAAGTATTGTTTGCAGGGTGCTATTTTGTCTTTATGGAGCAATTCTTAGACTGCGGGTAGCCTTACCACGGGAAATGAAACATATGGTCATTATGCGTGTCTCTTAGTGTGGTAACTTGTGTGAAGTTGCAGAGGTGCACTAATTAACTGACTCTGTTGAAAGTGTGCCATCCGACTATATGGCGCTAATGAGGCAACATGAACGCAACATCCCCAAATACGAAAAAAACTGTTGCAACGCTTTCTGCGTACGCAATGTTTGCTTCAGTTTTCGTTTCTTGTTGAGCTCGCGCATCGTTTTTTCATATTAATTTTACTTTATCTTGACTTTTTTCCCCTCTTTGGAAAAAAGTTACGGTGGTAAGCCTCGAAGGTAAGCTGTTGTCAGCACACGCTGTCTGACTTTCTTCGTCAGGAGAAAAAAAAAACTATCCAAACAGAAACAGTGCAATTGTTTTTCGTTGTGATGCGCCTGCGCCGTTAAAATGAACATACCCGCTCTGCCCTGCCCTTAGGGACACACACTTTTGCAGAGCGCGAATGTATTTAAAAAGTTATGAGCTGGTACTTATACTCAAAAAGCTTCACTGTTGTAGACTTCAAATTTTTAATTTTCTAATTCATTGTGATCACCTTTCTTATGCAACATTACTAAATGCAGATATATACCGAACAAACTGCAAGGGGGGATAGCCGCCGTAGTAGCGACCTTGGTAGAGCATCGAACGCGTTATTCCAATGTCGCCATACATTTGTGATGGTCGCCAAATGTCTGGGATGTATGGAGCGGAATGACCCTATTATAACATTTGTTTAAAAAGGGCAATATAACTCAGTCAGAACTGAAGATTAGCTCGATTAACAACAGGCTGTCACGGATAAGTTGCATAGTGGCAAGAATAAATTGCATAGTGTGGGTCTTCTGGTTGCGGATTTCACACACGTACGTATGTAAAGAGGATGCTAAAGTTTGAAAGTGCCACGCAACACAAAACTAACCGAATTCAAAACAAGAACGGCCAGAAACGCGCAGAGGCTTTTAGGCCCTTGTTGTTTAAGGTCAGCGCTGTTTTTGTAAGTGTCTGGCGGGTGAAACGTCACTTCCTTAGACCAAAGGCACAGTGTCTTGCGGTTTGCGTTTGTTCCGTATGGCCTCCAATACAACCAAAGAGCAAACGGATTTTTCTCTGACAGAATAAGTGGAGTGGGGGGGGGGGGGCAGCCTGAAGCCTGTAATGAAGCATATTTTTTTCTAGTTAAAACCGGCAACATATAAATGTACACCTATTAGTATAAACTAACTTAAAAACAGATTACATTGATTTTACAGTGCATTTAGAACAAGCCCGAAATTGGTGAGTGCTTGCGTTTTGTTCTTCGCGCGTTAAAACTCCCCTTACTTTCTTTTTATATCACGCTTCGAGCTGTACACGTGAATAATCAACGCTTGCGTTGTCTTTCCTGAACGTTGGGAACGTTCTTTCGCAACGAAAGAGAAGAAATGTAAGTTCTGTAAATAACGATGCAGTGTTTTTTTTCTGCTTATACGCATTTAAAAGACTGCGCTAGCCCCGCCGCGGTGGTCTAGTGGCTAAGGTACTCGGCTGCTGACCCGCAGGTCGCGGGTTCGAATCCCGGCTGCGGCGGCTGCATTTCCGATGGAGGTGGAAATGTTGTAGGCCCGTGTGCTCAGATTTGGGTGCACGTTAAAGAACCCTAGGTGGTCGAAATTTCCGGAGCCCTCCACTACGGCGTCTCTCATAATCATATGGTGGTTTTGGGACGTTAAACCACACATATCAATCTATCAAAAGACTGCGCTACTTTTCAGTTCGTACATCAGTATATAGGTCCTAAATAATGAACATGCGTTAGGTAAAACGGAGAACATTTTTAAACAAAGATGATAATTGGGTCATTATGCACCAAATATTGCAGACAATTTGGTGACCATCTCAAATGTATGGCAACCTTCGAATAATGTGATCGACGCTCTACCAATCGTGCTACTACGGAGGCTATCCCCCTTTCCACTTTGTACGCATATATATGCATTTAGTATTGTTGAATAAGAAAGGTGATCATAATGAATTAGAAAAATAAAGACCCATTTATGTTTTGCCAATTATCTCGGAAGTCTTGAAGAAGCTATCATATAATAGAATAATGAACTTCATTAGAAAATAAAAGAACTACTCATCGAATGGCGATTCCGTTTTCGTAAAACTACATCCACAGAGGTCGCATTGCTTCAACAAAAAGAGTACATTTTAACGCAGTTCAAAAGAAGCCAGTAACGATTCGAGTGCTCATTGATTATACCCAAGAATTCTACTTAGTTAATCGTAAAATTCTTATAAAGAAGCTTAGTTGTTATGGCATGCAGGATTGTGACTTGAACTGGTCATATATACCTAAGCAACCGGCCACAAATAGTCGAAATTAATAAGGCAGGTTCATAGGCTCAAAAGGTACCCTGCGGAGTTCCGCCTGGGAGCATATCAGGTCCTCTTTTATTCATTTCTTTTCTGGTAACAATATACATGACCTCATATGCATCTGTATTGACACATTACAAAAATTAGCAGCGTGCTTATTAAAAGATGACATGAAAATTAATGAAAGTAAAACAAAGGGTAATATTTTTAGAGGAAAGTATAAAGAATCACCCTCCCCTCTTCCCATGCAGAGATTGTTTTAAACAATCGTAGCATTGAAATTCTGATAAATTTAAGAGTCTTGGAGTGGTATTTTCTGCAAGTACCAGGGACAGTCATGTGAATGCAGTAATCAAGAGGTGTGCTGACATAACGGGAATAGTTGGTCACCTCAAACACCTTCTCTCCGCACAGGTGAAATTATTATTTATAATTCACCTTATTGCTCTTGTTTAAACCACTGTGTACTTGTCTGAGGCACAACAACATTTTATAACCTGCAAGAAATATATAAAATGCAAAAAACGTTCATTCGGTTTGCTTATAGTCTGTCTTTTAGAACAGCGATTTCTGGCTTGTTTATTGATGCTCACATTATCACCGTTATTCATCTGTATCATTATAGACTAAGTGTTTGTTTTATAATTAAGTAAAGATGCTTTGAGTGCTTAAGACTGATTGCTTGCCTGGAAAAGAAAAAAAATGACCCCGTATATACATGTTACACTGCAAATGATCTTGCGCCTGGAGAGGGTGAGCAAAACATTTAGCTTATGTTCTGCGCAAGAAAATCGGCGAATGGTAATTTGGAGGTGCTGCGTCCGAGTGACTCGAGCGTGCAGTGGAGGTGAACGAGCGCATCAAGTCACGTCACACGTGAGACATGAGCGCTATCTGGCAGTTATCTTGGAAAACAAAGCGCGTGGCGTGCGCGCCCGTCTTGGAGGCGGTAAGGTGTAGAACGCAAGGAGACGGGCAGGCGCCGCCACCATGTGATTTTAGCAAAGCGTTGGAAAAACTTGCCGTTCGTGCAAAGGTTGCATCATCAGCGCAGCGTGATAAATGCTATGTTCCTTAGAATTAATTATGTATGCCTTTTCTAGTACAAAGGCACACAGAATATTGAAGTGTTGTTATGGTGCCTCAGATATGCGCAATAATGGCTTTTTAATTGACAATCACGCAAGCGTGAACGCTAAATCTTGAGCAATATTGGTGGGCGCTTCGGATGGGGCCTGCCGCAGCGAGTATCGTTTCGTGTCGTTTCGGGTACCGACGTAGCGTTAAGGGCAGGCAAACAAAAAAAAAAAGACAGCAAAATTTTTGCGTCGAAGGTTCTCAAGAAAGACTATCGTTTCTAAAAACAGAATTATACGTCCCGGAAAGGGGAAACATGGATGGTAGCGCCCGCACATTATGACTTTTCAATGCAACGCTTGTGCCACACCTTGCCTTTCCTTCTCAATCATCACACGATAACTAATATTGATCGATTTTGTTATCATCAAGCAAGCTACTCTTGAAATTTGTAAATGCTATTGATTATTACTATTGCCGCGACGTCTTACCTGCATTCAAACAACTCGCACATCACCGCGCGCACAGGGACATACATGCGCGCCGTCTAGTGTTGCGCAGAGACGATGATGATAGCACGAGCACCCAGCTGGACCCGGCTGATGTGCGCCACGCGCTCGCACTTCTCTTAAAAAGGAAGAAAAAGGCGAACATCTTTGGTGTTTGGCTGTCCCGTTCTACGACCATAGTTCCTTCCTTTGAGTTGTCGGCACAGGTTAGCCCTTTAATAAATACATTTTATTACACCCCCGAGTCCTTCAACATCGTTACATTATGTATATATTCGTTCTCATATTTTGAATATTTGCTCACTAAATTTCGCGCTTGTTGGTTTTTCTTGTGTTCAATGCCATTGTTTTCACAATGACGTAACTTTTGCTTTATGATATATTTTTTTCATTTATATGTAAATACAACAATCGCTGTGCTGCCATTAGCCCTTGTTAAAGGGGGCGGCGGGCTCGTTAAGCTGTCGGAAGACAGCTTTTATTCGCCACTCCCCTGTCGTTTTGTTAAATGAACACAAATAAAGTCAATTGATTGTTTGATCAATTGAATCATGGGAGAGCCAGTCAAGACGCCTGCTGCCGTTCTGGCGAATGCAGGACACTCTTTCTTGCCTATTGGTGCCACGCAGCTCGTGATCTTATTAGGAGCTGTCAGCTGACCAATTACACCTCACACATCACCTCAAGGAACGCAATCTGCCATAAGGTAGGCGTGGTCCCTGTCTTCGGCAAGTTATCAGTCAGTTCTTTGTTTCTTCGCTACGTACGTCTAAAATGAGGAGTTACCATGCCCTTGTAGTTTACCGCGGGGAAGTAGCAGTTAAAGAACTCGGCTGCTGACCTGAAGGTCGCGTGTTCGATTCTAGGCTGTGGTAGTTGTATTTCAAAGGAGGCGGATTAACAGAAGCCCGTGTATATTGTGGGATGTCCGAGCACGTTAAAGAGCACATGGCCAAAATAACTGGAGCCATTCACTAAGGCGCTCCTCATAATCATATCGTGCTCTTGAGGTGTAAACGCGAAGGTATTATTTATTAGCTCTTTTATACGCAGCCGCACTAACTAACGGACGTTGTATTACTGATGTTTGGGAAGATATATGCTTACTTCACATTCTCTTCCCACCAAAGACGCTGCTTGTCTACCATCGCAAGCTAACCAAATTTCGCTCATTTCGCTAACCAAATGATTCTGTTTCAATAACTTCCGGAGCTGGCAAAGCTTCGCATACTAAATGAATAAAACAAGCTGAAGTGCTCTTTATAGCCACTGTTAACCTGACTAACAGTGTTTTTGCAGATAAAGTGAGCGAGTGAAACAACTTTATTATCGATCCAGCATATAGGGGAAATAAGTAGGGGATTAAAGCAACTTGCAGAAAAATGAACGTTTTCTGCTTTAAGGGCATTTTTTTTCTTTCCTTCTTTAACGAGCTCTGATCAGGACGAGGCAAAAAAAAATGGGCTCAGCGCTTTGTGTAGAGCGAAGTGTTCATTCTACCGCGCTATTTGCTCCCTTGGTTTACCTGATGAAGTCTTCATCAGGGTTTACCTGATGAAGACTTCTTCACATATCTAATATGGAAATACTTTTTCTAAAATTCATAATACTTTATATAATAGGAAATGGTTCTTTTGCAAAAATTTCTGTCTATATCGCCTAACTTCAGTCTATTTCTAGAAATGTACATTGCTCTCACAGCTCGCCTTCGGCATGCGTCGTATTCCAGTTTCTCTTTTTAATGAACGTGAACCAGTTTATTGCACCTACTTTACCCGAAATACTATATACTGAACAGCACAGCACCATGGCTTATGATAAAATTCTTTTTCACTGACGTGTATTGGTGATTAATGTAACGAGAAAGTGCTTCAGAGTCGCACCTTGATGGCAGTGCATAGAAAAAGGCGTTATTATACAGGAGCACAGTCATCTACATTCACATCAATATATCCGAATTGAGGAATTGGTTAGCTAAAGGCATATAGCTTCTATGGCGTACATCGTACGTATCTGATATGTATCGAGCACAAACTGTTTATGACGAACGTATCGACTCAATTCTTGAACTTCTATAAGATGTCTTTGATTAAGAACTTTTTTGCCAACACTTAAAGACATTGGTTCGACGAACTGATTCTCACACAGAACCCTTGCGCCTGTGTCTCAGAATTTTCATCTTGCTTTCCTGCAAATCCTGGGAGTTACCACTCCCTCCTTTGAGGTGATGCTTCAAGACACACCTGAGAATGGTCCTGGCGTGAAACCGTCACGCCGGGCTTCGTCGTCCAGGAAGCGTGGCAACGCGTCGAGCGGCACGGACAGCGAGGCAACTGATTTGTATTCAGATGGCTGCGAGTTATGGGATGATGACTTCACGGTCGTCATGAATCGAACTACAAAACGAAGACTGCTGCGGATGGCATCGTCGGCAAGTGTTTCAACCCTAAGATGACCTGTCAACAGGCTCCGGAACGCGCGGGAAAAGCTCATGCATCTTTCTTACGCCTCACCAACCTTCTTTCACATGCAGTGACGTCAACTCGGCGATCGGCGACGTTGACTAAACTACTCTTAATTGATACCTGGTTTAGACCATTCGACGAGCTGCGTGCTACGTCACGTCGCTGATAGCCGAGTTGACGTCACTGCGCGTTGAAGGAGGTTAGTCACGCGCAGGAAAAATGCGCGAGCATATCCTGTGCGTTTCGGAGCCTAATGACTGGCCCTTTAAGGCTGCACCACAGCGCCGGCCGCATACCATGCTGTTCATGCCCGAAGACCCTGCGTCCAACTTGAAACTCCTCAACAAGCAAGTTCTTTCTGTGCTTCTCGAGGAAACCGTGCCGAATAAGATCTAAGACGTCAGGATTAATGCATGGAAGAATGTCCTTGCCGTAGACGTTTTGCGTCGTAGCGCGCTGCAAAGCCTTCGGCACAACAAAAATCGGCAATGTGAAAGTTCGGCCAATGGTCGCTACAGGTTGTAATGGCACTGTAGGGGTCATTTATGATGTGGATCTTTCCATCCCAGCTAATGACCCGCCAATATAATTAAAGCCAGCTATAGAAGGCACTCGCATAACGCACATCACCAGACTCGACAAGTCACGCTGTTTGAGGCTTGTGTTAGAGGGAGACAGCCTTCCCTCGTATGTAAAAGTTGGCCATGCTCGCCACTCACTACGTTCATACGTACCAAAGCCACTGCAATACTACAAGTGTTTCAAGTTGCGATACAAAAAAGGTGTCTGTGAGAACAAAGTGGTGTGTCCATGGTACGCTGAATCTCACTCAAAAGACGCTTGCGATGCCACCGTGTTATGATGTCCAAACTGCCACGGCACTCATGAGGCCTCAACCAAAGATTCCCCGTGGCTACGAAATGAGCCTGCGGTACTCAGGCGTAGGGTGCGGGACAATTCAACGCGCAGAGAAGCTGCCGCTACACTTCGCCGAGGATGGCGTCGTGGGCGACGACCATCACGGAAAGACTGCTGTCACAGAACGAGCGCTAAAAGTGGGCGCGCCGCCAAATTGTCGCGGCGAAACGCCGGAGTGACGCCGCGAGGTCAAAAGAAAAAGAAAACAAACATCTAAAGGCTCCCCGGGCGCGCGAGCGCTCTCCCCTCGGAAGCGTGGCTTCGCCGACGAACCTCCTCGCCCACATCGGCGGCCGAGCAAGCCCGCAAAATTTCCAGAACGAAAGAGGCGTGGTCACGCCGGGTTGAGTCATCCATCGCGGAGGGCATTCCAACCATCTCGCCCCCTCCCCAGCCTTCGCTACGTATCGCGCCGACGAAATGACGAGAACTTTCTGGAATGTCGCGCGGAAGGTATTTAAACGAGCAGCCGAGACGAGAGATCAGGAGAAGACGGAAGTTAGCGCCAGAGCGCGTAGGGTATACCGCCGTGTAGTCGGCGAAGGTTTTGTCCGTAGAGACAAAGCAGGAGATGAAGAGGATTTCCACCTGAGGGGTGATGACTCGAGCTACAGGCAAGAGTGTGTGTTTACCGCTATCGAGCGAAGACGCGTGACAACAGCTGCGTGTGTGAAGCCGACGTGTTCCGGCGAAGAAGTTTGAAGCTTGGAGAGTGGCATTTTGAAGACGGGAGGTTTCCTGGAAGAGAAACTTCGGCGAGGTTTCCTGGAAGAGAAACTTCTAGGGCTGCGGAACGACAACAACGCTGGACTTTGAGTGAGTGATTCTCGGAAGAGTATCATCTAGACTTTGGTTCCAAGAACTTTGGACTGAATAGGTTTTCTATCTCTTTAGTCTTTAAGTGTCTTGGTTGTTCCTTGCTGCGACTGCATTGTAGTGCGTATTGTTTTCTGTGTCCGTTGTTTCAAGTGTGGCTGATTGTACTGTGTAGTATGTTGTTTGATTGGTGACATAATGTATGCAACTATTGTGGAGTGTGCATTTTGTGTATTGTTTTCGATCTGCCATTATTGAGAATATAATTTGTTTGTTTATCAACTCTCGGCTCTGACTTGTTCTTTGGGCCACAGCCGGCGTCCGCTGGCGCTTCAAAAAGGACCACTTCTAAATTGTCCACGCTTTCGTGGTGCGGTTCGGGGGGCCGATACTTCGGCCCTTGGAATTAGCCCGGCGATAGCCTCCCTAATTTACGGGACCTGTGCGTGACAACTGCTCTACCGATAGAAAGACGACATCCTCTATCAAAGCGGCTGACCCACAAACACCGAACTCCCTGAAGACGGATACTGCCAAACAGAAGAAACGGACAGCAGTCGCACCTTCCGAACAGTTGCGCTGACTTTCACGAAGTCAACCTACTTCGGAGTTGCATCAAATCCCGCCGCCCTCGGCGACCCCTCAAACCAGTGATGCGACGAATGAAAATAGGTGATAACCTTGCTGCAATCGCTGATGAGTACCATGCATGCGTGTCCTACTGAGCAATATAAAGACTTCGTGTGCGCAGATCGCTCTGCAAGTGCTGGACACCCTGAATCTGGTGCTTGCAGCTCTAGGGTAAAACCACGGCCAGCGAAGCACTGTCATTTCGGGTGGAAGTCGAGAATGCATCTGTCCTTAAGAAAAACGACATAGGACTTAAATTGTGTATGTCTGACTTCAGACAGCTTATATTTATCAACCGTTTCCCCATTCTTGTTTTTTGCGAACCCAACCTGTCTGCTTCAATCAAGCTGTCAGGATATGAGTGTTTTATGTCCTCCACTCAAAGAGACTGCAGCAAGGTTATTGTATTATTGCGCCGTGCCCTCACTTATGTTCACCACACAGTCTCTCCTGATGAAGAGAATTAATATGTGTACCTTACTGTGAAGAACCATAGGGTTACTTTCAGGATTCTCGGAGCTTACTTATCTTCATCAAGCTAGCTTGACTGCGAGCGCTTACACGGTATTCTGACATCGACTCCAAGCCCATGAGGGATCACTGGTGACTTCAATGCCCACCGTTTCCTATGGGGAAGCTCCAGGGTCAACACTAGAGGAAGAAAATTGGTGTCCTTAGCTTTGGAGTACGAACTCTGCGTTTTTATTGATGGGAGCCCTACATATTTACGCAGATAAGCCTAAAGCAGCTGCCTGGACCTTACATTGGTTTCTCACTCACTTACCAGGAACGTGCACTGTTTTTCAGATCTGGAAATGCGGGGCAGCGACGATATTCCAACTTACCCGCAGATAGAAGGTTTCACCAGCTCCAAGTCGTCAAGAGACCTCAAATACACCAATCGGCTGAAATTCAAAGTGTTAATGGAAGACTGTTGTACCGACGGCTCATCGTATAACCTAGAGGACTCGATATAGAATGTCCTGCAGAAAACCATGCATTCACTTTTGACTAGTCACAAGCGCACCAATTTTGACATCAAGCTTGAGAAACTTCGTGCAATACGTCGCCGTGAAGAACGTAGGTGCTGACGGACAAAGTGCATGGATGATTTAAGGCTGGCTAGACGCATTCAAACGAAAATACAGCTGCACATGAATAAACTGTCTTGGCGACGTTGGACATCCTTCTGCGAGTCGTTGTGTCCGCGAAAGCCCCTATCACTGATATGGTGAACTGTACGGGGTCTTAGCACAACCTTTGGTCAGCAACACCCGTTTACAACTCTGGCACTTCACCTTCGATGCAGAGAGATTGACGTCGCAGAATTTTTCGGTAGAAGAATTGCCGGTGATTCCGATTTCACAGTATCAAGAATGGGAACATTTGACAACCCACCGCCCTCACGTGATCCCCGTATGGAATGCCAGTTTTCTATGGGTGAGCTAGAGGCGGCATTGGCACTGTGCAGACGTTCTTCAGCACCCGGACCTGACGGCATTACCTATCGTGCCCTTTGTAAAGTTGGAGACGAAGCTCGGAAGGCACTCTTACGCCTATACAACGACTCCTGGCAGACTGGTACGGTTCCCAGACATGGAAGTCAAGTCGCCTCATTCGGCTTTTAAAGTCTGGTAAATCTCCTTTGGATATTGCCTCATACCATCCTATCACGTTTGCCAGTTGCGTGGTAAAAACAATAGAACGAATGATTCTAACACAAATGGAGTGTTATGTAGAACACTACAAAATATATCCAGTATCTACGACCGGATTCAGGCACGGCCATTCGTGAATCGATGACGTTGTTCTTCTGGTGATATATGTTGAACACCAGAAAGCCTGTAAGAGACTGTTGCACCACCCTGTTTATAGACATTAGGAGGGCTTACGACAATGTCACTCTTGAAGCCATCGTTTGTGCTTTGGGAACAGTAGGTCTTGGTGGCAAGATATACATGTGGGTGTACAGCTACTTACAGCTGAGATCATTCTACGTGATAAAAGCGAATGACCCAACACCTAATTATTACAGCAGCCGAGGAGTTCCTCAGGGAGGAGTGCTAAGCCCTACAAATTTCAATCTAAGGCTCATTGGACTAGTCGAGCACCTACCTAGCACTGTAGAACTTTCTATCTACGCTGATGACATCTCTATTTACACATCAGCGGTGACAAGGTCAAAGCTTTGCGCCCGCCTTCAGAAGGCTGCTACAACGACGTCATGGTACCTTCGCAATCTAGGTCTCGACGTGTCCTGCTGCGGAAAATGGGCAGTGGTAGCGTTCACGCGGAAACCAATGTCTGCTTACAGCATATCAATTAATGAATAACACACAATGTTCACCAGAAGCCACAGGTTCTTGGGAGTCATAATAGACAGATACCTGTCGTGGACTCCACACGTGAACTATGTGAAGAAGCGGCTGATCGCAACATGTTACATGATAAATTCTTTGCAGGAAAGAATTGGGTAGTGCCCATACCGGAGCATTCGGAGCATTCAAACATTTCGGACAATTCGGAGCATTCAAACCCAAGCACTTAAGATATGCCTTAGATTACCCCGCAGTCTTTCAACGGCTTAAGCCATTGCAATCGTTCAAGATCACCCAATCAAGACGCATATTATTAACGAGACAATGCGCATGCACCTTAGGCATTATGACAGGACCCCTTCCCACCATCTGACGAGCCTCGCTGCTGAAAAACACCGCACGACATACGGTGCCATTGTCTGCAAGCATCGTTCGTCGTTTACTACGCACCTGCATCAAAGCCACTGCTTCCTCCTCGGAGCTTGAGCTGGCCACGAGTTTACTTAATGATTCCAGGAATTCGGAGAAAATCGGACTTACCGACACATGTCCTAAAACAACCGACTCTACTCCTACTGAAACAAAACTGCAGTAACCACGTGCACATTTACACAGATGGCTCGACTACGCCGTATACTTCAGGTGGAGCAGTGGTTATACCATCACAAGGGTAATTCGGCGTTTTAAGACTTCACATGCGACAACGTCCACGACAGCAGAACTCGAGGCTCTGTGTAGTGGACTGTCACTCATTAATGCTGAAGAAAGACTAAGTAAATAGGCCATATTTTCTGGCTCTAAACCAGCGTTACAGTGCCTCTGTCAGTTCTCCGACGCGGATGTCACGACCAGTTGACCTGCCAAACCGTGAAACTTCACCACCTCTTGATACAAAAAGGCCACGACATCGTCTTTCAATGGTTACCTGGGCATATTGGTATAAGCGAAAATGATTCTGCAGATCATGCTGCTCGAGCGTCACATAAAGAATCGAACAGCGTTTCAATTCCACTTTCAAGAGTGGATGAGGCGAGGCAGATTCGTCAACTGGCCCGCAGTCTCACACTGAATGAGTAGAACACACCAAGCATACGACGTACAAGACTGCACGAGCTTGACCCTTCACTACAACTCCGGCCCCCACCCAGTCTACATCAACGTGAAGCTTCGCTTCTCTATCACATTTGACTGGGAGTTGCTTTCACGAAAGCTTATACCACGTTAATCGGAATGAATGACAGTGCAGAATGCGATGCTTGTGGCACCTATGAAAATATCGATCACCTGCTGTGCCACTGTCCTCGATTTGCCTCTGACAGACAAGTACTTGCCAACGCAATGCGGCGATTGGATGATCGGCCTCTTTCGGTGCATGTGCTATTACAGCAACGTACACATCCCTCGACAGCCCACTAGGCACCGAAAGCCCTGCTGTGTTTCTTGAGAAAGACGGGTTTGTGTGAACGCCTCTGACATGCGGTGGAGTTCTACACGCTGCAGTGAATTACTGTCAGTCTCTCCTTTTTTTTTTCTTCTCTTCCCTCTTTCTCATCTTTCTTGTCCCCTTTCCCTCATCCCCAGCGTAGGGTAGTCAACCGGATGTCTTTCTGGTTAACCTCCCTACCTTCTCCCTTTTGTTGCTTCCTTCTTTCCCTGAGGACATTGTTTGAGGCAGCTTGGAGGGTATAATCATTGTTCTAAGGTATAGCTGTTTTTATTACTTTTTTGCAGCTTCAGAAATTCTACAAATTCGGCACATCCCTACCTCAAAATATCTTCAAAATATTTTTTTCTTGAAGAACTCTTGCGTCGGATTTTGTTAAGGCATGAAAGCTTATGCACGACTTCAAAACAAGTGCGGAAGCTTACAGGCATGATCAGGACTAGCGTATTGTTGGTCTCTCTCTTTCTTTTTTCACAACTCTACCTTTCAAATTTTCCCAATCATTTCCCCTGCGTAGGGATGTTTTACCGGCTACCCTAAACTGATTCCTCAACCTGTTTTTTTCCATGTCCTCTTTCTTCCTTTCTTTCTTTCTTTCTTTCTTTTTTTCTTTCTTTCTTTCTTTCTTTCTTTCTCTCTTTCTTTCTTTCTTTCTTTCTTTCTTTCGCTGTTTATACTATTTCGGAACAGATCAGAAGCTGGCACCTCCTGCATTATTTTGGTGTACAGTTAAGTTTAATGAAAGCAGATAAAGTGTCGATTCGGCTGAATACTATAGACAAGTACTCCTCGATACCTCCTCTCCTTCCCAGCCATCTCTTGAATGAACTGTAGGAAAGTGCTGTCTTGCATAAAAGGAAACAAAAAAAATCACAGCATATCTAAAGAGTGAATGATGAGTGGGGTGAAGCGTCTGTCTGTCTGTCTGTCTGTCTGTCTGTCTGTCTGTCTGTCGGTCTGTCTGTCAGTCTGTCTGTCTGTCTGTTCGTCGGTTCTTCTGTCTGTCCATGCGTCATTCCAACCACCCGGGCGCCTGTTCAGTTTTCCATCCGTCCATCTATCTGTCCGTCCATTCGTGAGTTCATCTGTCCATCCGTCTGTCTGCATGTTTGTCTATCTATTTGTCTGTCTGTCTGATACAGCCGATTGCGCCTGAGGCAGGACAAGGTTAAACTATAAGGAGCTTCGCCCCTATAAAAGTAAAAATAGTCGTTCATAAGAATAACTGGCAAAGCTGTTGAATGAGCTCAATATTCATTGCGCGTTCGGAAGCAGCGACGCAGATGCTTGGCGGTGAAGGAAAAGGAAAATTGGTTGCGCTCATTCGGTCGATATTGAACTTTGCCCATGAACAAATTTGACTACTGGCACAGAAATATTAGAGCGGCAGTGAAATGAACGTTCAAACAACTCTTGAATCCGCTCTGGTGTTTTACACTCACAGGCCAAGTGGAACGAAAAATTTTGAGTGGAAAAATAAAACTGAGAAAAAAATTGTATTGGAGTGCAATTGCACCACTATATTCTACAACCCCCACATTCAACACACTTCCTGGACTACCAGGTTGGCAGCGTTCTTCTTTTTTTTTTCTTTCAGGCTCACTTAACTGATCTGACTGCTTGCCTCACGGAAACCTATTGTTAAGTCCCATGAACTGCAAAGACTAGATATATGACTAGACAGTGGTGTTTGCCGAGAGAGATGTTTCGTTCTTCGAAGATAATAATTGACGAAAAATAATTATTCCTATAAAAAGCAGGCGGTGAAATGGATAATGCTGCGTCTAAACCATCAGATGCACTGAAAGTGTCGTTCTTAAGACTTTCGTTCAAGTGCCCTCGTCGTAGTGATGCGCGCTAGTTCAAGATATCGATACTTAGCTAATAATGCACAATAGTCTTTTGCAGCGAAAGCTGTTATGAGATCACAACTGGGGTCTCGCGCAGTGCCGTAGCTGTCCGCCACCACCGCCGCCACCGCTTGTGTCCGTAACGCCATCGCAAGAAATTGGAAAGAATAAATCGCAGCATATCCACGGAGGGAATGATGATCAGTGGGGCGAAACATCTGTCAGCCCGTCCGGGCTTCCGTCTGTCCGTTCTTTCTTGCTTCCGTCTGTCCATGCGATCATCCGTGCGTCAATCCATGCGTCCGTCCATCTGTTCATGCGTCTGTCCGTTAGTTCGTCCATCCGTCTATCCGTCCATGCGTCCGTCTGTGCGTCGATCTATTGAACACTCCGAGTACCACCATCTTCCATCTCGCAACCCCTGTGGCACATACCCGCTCTAGAACGGGTATGTGTCACTGGTGGCTACATACATACATACATACATACATACATACATACATACATACATACATACATACATACATACATACATACATACATACATACATACATACATACATACATACATACATACATACATACATACATACATACAATACATACATACATACATATGGAGGAGTGACAGACCCCCGTCTAGCACCAGTGATACAGTGGGCGCTCGAACCCGGGTCCGCCGGGTGCCCGCCCAGTATTCGATCACTGAGCCACACTGGTGTTTTTTCCTCGGGTTTAACAAAGTATCTGCGTAATAAAGACAAAATGGAGCAAACAAAAGTACAATCAAATGGTGACAATAAGCGCTCAAGCGTTACTTATAAGCACTCAACGGCTAACACAGCATGAGTTCTTCACATCGTGTTATGCAAACAAGAAAGGGGTAAGATCAAACAGCTCTCCAAGATGGAGTGCCAGAATGGTCTAAAGTCTAGGTCATCGTAAACGCGTTTGAGGCGAATAGCCTTTGAATGAAGTGTGTGCTTGAAGAGGGGGTGGGTTTCGCATTGTGGTCCCGCGTTCGTGTCTTCCACAAGCTGTGCATACCCATGAGGAAAAACATATTATGTGGCACATCATCAAGCGCTGCTGGTGGAAGATAACGTATTGTGTGAGAATTAACGACCAGAAGTTTTTTCAGTGCTCGCTGAAGGACATCCCAAAACAGTATGGCATCTTTTCAGCTAACAAAGCAATGTTCAAATAATTCTGGCACATCGCATATACGGCAACAGACGAAATTAAAACACCTTTTCTTTTTACCAAGTGGTTCGGCGTGCTACCCCACAGGTCAAACGTAAGTCTCAAACTCTTAGAGGCATTTAAACGAGCTCCCGATACTACGCCAAGCTTTTCAATAGCAGATACCACATTTTCGACACTTGGCTTATCTCTGCAAAAGAAAGCGACATCGTCTGCACAAGGTAATACTTTAACTTGACTGCCTAGTATACTGAAGTCACGAATGCAACTCGACTGTATTATGCTTATGCACAGTGAGATAAAGTGCAAACAGAAGAGGTCACATCAGGCATCTCTGTTTTACAGAAGAGTGAATAGAAACAGGCCTGGAGAGTTGAACATTAACAACCAGACGTGTTGAGCATTCATTATAGCAAAGTTGAACGCCTTTATGAACAGCTCTGCCAACATTGGCATGCTAGAGAAGAGAAAAAGGAAGGAAGGACAAACACGATCAAAGGCTTTTGCAAGGGCTACCTCTAGCATTGCAAGATGTTTTTTGAAAACTATGACAGTATTGAAGTAGTGTACGAGTGACAAGTATATTGTTTTCTATGGATAGACCCCTGATTCCACATGTCTGATGAGACCGAATGAGGATCGACATTGCAAATTGCAACCTATTTGATAATAGAGAGTTTGAGGATTGAGAGCCCAAGACACTGGGTCCCTAAGCAGCGTTGCGTAGCTTGTTGATGAGAATTGGGTCCAAGGCTGGCTGTATTGGGTGAAAATCGTGGGGTGCCACCCGTGGCCAAATTAAATATTGTGTGAAACGCGGGCCATACGGCACGATGGCTAGCGCTGTGTCTGCTTTGTGTCGCTGGCGACCGGAGATGCCTGCGGGGCCCGCGCCAGTGTTCGATTTTAAATGCGAAGCATTTATTTTCGAACCTCGGCGACTTTGAGCGTATCTATCTATCTATCTATCTATCTATCTATCTATCTATCTATCTATCTATCTATCTATCTATCTATCTATCTATCTATCTATCTATTTATCTATCTATCTATCTATCTATCTATCTATCTATCTATCTATCTATCTATCTATCTATCTATCTATCTATCTATCTATCTATCTATCTATCTATCTATCTATCTATCTATCTATCTATCTATCTATCTATCTAGCCGCTTACGTTTGGGGGCTCTCGTGGTCACCCCCTTAACTTGGCATGAACAAAAATTAGCATGGAATGGTAAGATGGTTTGACGAATATGACGCGCTGCTCGAGACATCAATAATGTCACATTCCCGTCGCGCATGTCGTCAAACACTTCAAACTAGACAGTGGCACATACAGACAGGCGGGTATGTGCCACTGGTATGTGGGTTTGTGCCACAAGTGATTTACACTTCGTATCTTTTCAGGAACAACCGAGATCACAGATGGGCAATTTTAACGTGCGAGCGTTAAGAAATACCCGGCATCTATAGCGCCAACACGACAAATGCAAATAATGAATGTCAGGGTCCCAGCTGGAAGTAAACCCAAGCATACTGTGTGGCAATGAAGCATTTTAGCACAGAACTACGCGAGGTGTCGAAACTACTTTTCACACAGGCGCTAAGCTTCGTGAAATGTCAATAGTGGTTGCAGTGCTGCCTACCCAATTTCATAAACATAACATATGTACTCCTTTAATACAGCCGACACGTTGGGTTAACGTGAATTGTGGTTAGTTGCCATTAGCTGAATTTGATTTATCTATAAGTGCTATGGGCAGGCATCCTCGTGAACATCGGCGCTTCAGATCAGCCTCTGGGGTGGCTAATACACATGTTCCAGTTAGCATCATTGCGCAAGTGCAAACAACTGGTTATAAAAACATTTGGAACTCTTCAACATATGTCTGTGCGGGCAACATTTGCACATATATTTAGCGTCATTTTATGACGTGTCACTCAATGAAAAATTGCAACACGGTTGCCTTCTCTCCGCATGCTTCGCATAACGTCGATTCTCAGGTGCACGGGATATGCCGATTTTTTGGGCCTTGCGTCATGACGAACGCAAGAGCCAAAAATTGGCTTGGGTTCTGCGCATGTGACTTAGCGTATAGCAAACTTTTTGGGTCCCTAAGCGTCTTGGGGCCTCGATTGTCTATTTCTCTAGTACTTTTGCGAAAATTTAGTAGTCTGTGTTTGACAGAGATATTGTTCTGTAACCCTCGATGGAGCGAAGTTTTCCTTTTCCTTTGAGTTTGGTAAGAATACAGCGTGAATTTTGCAAAAAAGATTGTGACGGTGTATTCATAACGTATTTGGAAATATATGCAGCATTATAGGAGCAAAAATTTTAGGGGCGAAGCTCCTTATGGCATGGCGTATGCGTCCCCCGTTGCCGTGCGTCACCACCGGTGGCACATACTCAAGAGAGCGGTCCATAGAATGTCCGCTGGATGGCGGTACTTGTATATGATGAATACATAATGAATAGATCTGAGATGCTGGTACTTGGATTGCTCACTAGATAGACGGATGGATGAATGGGCATGCAGATGGACTGATGGACGCACAGATGGACAGACCTAAAGAGGGGCGGACGCACGGACGAATGGACAGACAGAGGGACGCCCGCACGAACTGACGCATGGACGGACGGACAGACAGACGAAAGAACAGACGGACAGAAGAACTGACGTACGGACGGGCGCACTGATAGTCACACAGGTGGACGGACACATGAACGCTTCGCCTCATCAATCATCATTCACTCCTTGGATATGCAGTGTTGATTTTTTAAAGCTTTGTAAAATTCGCCTGAGATGCCATCAGGGCCCGTTGTTTTCAATAAAGCCAAGTTTTCAATAGCCTGATCAATTTTTTGTATAGTAATGGGGCCATTAAAACTGCGAAATCATTGTCCTTCAAGGGATTCACAAGAGCAACAAAACTAGCCTTCATGTGAACGTCAAGATCATCAGAGGGAGAGCCAAATAAACTGTTACAGTACTTTCCAACGCCAAAGTAATGTCTCGTGTATGTTTTATGAGCACACCGTTAGTACAAGTCTGTAATAACATAAGCAATCGCGTGGCGTTGCTCATCAAGTAAAGCTTGGTGCGTAGGTTGTTCAGAGTTTGAGACTTTCAAGATGTATAATTCCATCATTCTTTCCATAGAAAGACTTGACAGCCCCAATTTTCAAAGCTATAGCACGAACTTCTCGTTTAAAAAGCTCTTAAGCAGGGAAGAATGCAAACTAATTGAAAAGAATTGCCTTATTGCCATCTCGACATGACTCACGAATTCTTCATTACAGAAGAGCCTCGCGTTCATTTTCCGAAGGGTCCATTGGGGACGGAATCGTTTGGGACAATTTTCACCAATTTGCGCAATAACCATATAATGATATGAGAATGATACGGCTTTGGTGATGTAATGCATTTTTATCGGCAGCTTATGGACCTACCTAGCCTAAGAAGTTTTAACTGTGACATGTTTTAGCAGTTCGCATATATACTGTGAGACACTGCTTGAGGAAAGGAGGTTTAAAAAATGGCTTGAGGTCGCTAAAGTAAGGCCCTGGTAATATAGAAGGCTACGTAGTTGCTGCTACAGGTCACAATGACAAGGAAGAAGCTCTGTCATCTTGTGAAACGCGGTGCTCAACTCTAAGTGAACTTATGGCATTATTTCTAGACAGTGTTTATGAATTTACCTTATTGTGGAGATGATACTTTGGCACCTTTTGTCTCATCGATAACTTCTTTTTCAGAAAAAATGGCAAAGAAAGAGAGAAAGAAAGCTCTTGATGAAAAACGAAAAATTCTTCTGGCGTATACAAACACGCCTGCTTGGTATTCTGTGTAGAGTAAGGGGATTTGGGACTGAAAGGCTCTTGAAGGAGGAGGACAAGAAAAGAGAAGGAAATATCAGGATCGCGATGTGTGCATGCCACTATGTATTGGTGATGATGGAAATTACTTTGAGTTTATGCTTTAGACTATAGACCTCTATATATTTGAACAAAAATTTTAAAAAGTTACACTGTTGAGAAGAAGTAGTAGGTCCAAGTGTTTTCCCTTGATCGAGTGGCTCGTGGGAAATTGAGCCTGTTTTGTTTGGAGACAATATCTTTTTTCTCTGTATGTCAAGCAATCCAACAAAATACGTTTGATTGATTCCAAAGCACCACAGTTGTCTCAGTATGGGTCAGTGATCAAACCAAGGCTGCACATGTAGCTATAGTAAAACGTTTCGTTGAGGCGAAGTCAATGATAATTTGTCTTGAGGTGACAAGGAAGGCGATATGGAAGTCTTTTTTGTTTCTTAAGTCAGGATCTATAAAGCGGAGCAGGAAGTCTTGAGGCAGAACATTCCATAATTTATTTCTTTAAAGGCAATAGTCTTTGTTGGGGACCTTCGACACAAAAACAATTTGCTCTGTCGGTCTTTTTGTCCACCCTTACCGGCACTCTAAACAGAACCAAAGTGACCAAACGATACTCCGAACGGCCTTTCTCCATCCGCAGCGCCCACCAATATTGCTCAAGATCCAGCGTTCATACTTGTGCGATTGTCAATTAAAAAGCTATTATAGTGTGTGTATCAGAGGCACCATAAAAACACGTCAATATTATGTATGTGTATTTTTTACTAGAAAAGGCATACATAAGTAATTTTAAGGGTCGTGGCCTTGATAACGCTGCGCTGACCATGTAACGCTTGCACGAAACGGCAAGTGTTTCCAACGCTTTGCTAAAACGACATGGTGGTGGCACATACCCGTCACCTTGCGTTCTACACCTTATCACTTCAGAGACGGGTGCACACGGCACGCGCCCTGTTTCCAAGATGACTGCCAGATAGCACTGTCTCACGTGGGACGTCATGTGATGCGTTCGTTTGCCTCCGCTGTATGCTCGAGGCACTCTAACGCAACGCCTCCAGAATACCATTCACCGATTTTTTTTGCGCAGAACATCAAATAAACGTTTTGTTCACTCTCTCCAGACGCAAGACTACCGTCTGTCGACGACCTTTGCGGTGTAACATGCAGATATGGGGCCTTTTTTTTTCTATTGGCGTACTTTGCCATTGTTGATGCATGTCCCTCAATTTTTTACTGAAATACATGCCTTTACGTGCAGCTAGATCCGCTTTTTCGTTTCCATTTACACTGCCGTGTTCGGAAACCTGGTTAACAGCAACAGTGGGACCAGAAACAGTGATGTGGTAGATGTAACCAATGTCTCGAGCCACCGGATATTGTTGACAAATGGCCTTAATGGTTCTGATGCACTCTAGGGCTGCTTGCGAATCTGTTCAGTCGACCCGTAGTCTAGGAGGTTGTCTGTGGATGGTAAGAAGGGTTTCTTTTATCGTGTGCAGCTCAGCTGATGTAGTTGTTGTTAGTAGTTCAAGATGGCAAGAGAATCATCGGTTGGGTGAAGTTATGCATAAGTAATATGACAAACTATGTTGCACGCAAGGCCTATTGGTAAACATGTGAGCCAAAGTGGAGCACTTCTTGTCAAGGATGTCTGCAGTCTGCGTTGCATTGCATATAAAGTTTCTTCTTGCAGAAATAGGCTTTTGACGTGTGGTGTTACTTAAGTGTATTTCTACATCTTCCTTCATTTTCTGCTATTCTTCTTCTGACAAACTTCAGGTGCTTCCAGTATCTTGTAGAGCATAGAAAAAATAAGATCTTGTTTCGTGGTTGCACTAACGCTCCTACTCAGAGAGGCCACATAATTGAAGTTTAAGTATTCATTCATTGATAACAATACCGATTATTTTTTATAAATGTGCTAATTATTAGCAAGGAAAAGACGTAACAGTGTCACACTGACAGAGAGCATAAACGCTGGCCAACGACGTCACCACTGCTTAGCTTAGCTTCTTTAGATTACTGTGTTTTCTATTGACGGCAGTTTCTGCAATTTCTTACAACAAATGATGTCACTTTAAAAAAATAGTAATACGTTTGTCAATACGCGTAGTTTAGTTTGCAACAGAACATGTTTCAAGCGGAAAATTTGAACAATCGTGCTCAACAGGACAGCAACGTTCTAACAAATCAGGCTCGCGAGAGCAAAAGCCACCCTCACTACATTTTGTGTACACTGCTGAGAAAGAGGACGAAGTCAATCGGTTGGGGCAAACATCGTTCGGGACACTATGGCTGTCAGAACCTTCTGCGTCGGTGAAAAATGATAATGGCTAAAGCGCTGCCGCTGCCCATGTCGTCCAGATGTAAGGCACGACCTCTTCCTGGTCTCCGTGTTTCTGCTTTCTCCGCGACGCAGCGAGGTTTCTTATAGCAGTTTCTGCAATCACGAAAGGTCTTACTCAAACAGAAACTTCGCATTGAATGAACTCCGAATAATCCGATAACCACCTTTTGAAATTTCTTTATTCGCGGATATAATTCTATTGACCTACACATATACCCCTACCTTTCGTATTGAAACGCGACATCGTTTTTGTTTCTCAGTATGAAGACTGCTGTCGCCCATAGAGTTTGTGACATTTTAGTGTGTGTGCGTTTTTGCTTCCCTCCAACTTTCTCTCTTTCTCTCATTTTCTTTTCTCTAATTTTCTGTCTCCATTCTCTCATCCCCAGTGCAGGGTAGCAAAACAGATACTTGCTTTCCGATTAACCTCCTTGCCTTTATTCATACCATTTCTCTCTATATATATATATACCCAGAGGGGAATCTGGCGCTAGTGTCTACGCGGGCTTTTTCAGTGGCGCTCTCAACCCCATGGGAATGATGCGAAGAGCAGGCTTCGGATTTGCCTCGGATGGACTACATTCTTGAGATTCGCCATGCTTGTTTGCTCAGTGTAATATTAAGCCCTATGAAATAATTTCCGAAGAAAACTTCGTTCACTTTTCATACGTAAAGTTTATTGCAAGTTTTCATGACCAGGAGGTGGAAGTGGATTCTGGACAAATTTAACCTCCAGGGTATGCATTTCTCTGCCATTGCGTTCCAGATTTGGCATCGAGATATAATGATGTATGTTTTTACTACACATAAAAACAAACATGTTTTTTTCTTGAATGTACGCATTATTTATTTACGGAGATAAAAGTACAGTATTTATTGAGAAATACCTAACGTATCAGCTTCTGGGATGTCAGGTCTTTCCATCTGGTCTGCCCCCAATACTTCTTTTGTTTTGTTATGAAGTCGAGTCAGAAGAGTGCGGCAGTGCGTTTAGTTAGCTTCACCGTCGTTTTGCAGTCAACTGTATTGAGTTTTCGCAAGAAGCGCTTATAAAAAACGTGAACCCGATGCCATATTCTGCACTACCATGGGACACCACATCCATGTGGCGCGATCAGTAGGCGACGCTCACTTAAGCTTTCGAATACAACTTATAAAGCTCTAACGTCGCAGCAAATCAAGGGACCCAGCAATCTTCAGCCTTTTTGAACAACAAAGGCTTCAGTGTTTTCCACCGCACCTCACCACCCACGCTGAGCGAAGAAAAAAAAACTGAACCTGTAGAAAAAGATCTATTGACAGTTCACGTACTAGCGCTCTCAAGTCCGAATGCTGATGATATATGGTGCTTTTTAGCGCAAGGGCCACTTGACGAAGCCTGAAGCCTGTACTTTCCATGATTCCCATGTGGGTACAATCAATGCAGTGACAGATTTCTCACAACATATACTTTTATGATACTCTATAGGTACGGCCAATTGGTCGGGATAACCACGTAATGTCGCTGCGAATCGGGCCGCTAAAAGTAAAGCTGACTCTGAGGTAAGTGTTCAAAGCAAAATACACCGATCTTACATAAAGAGCAAAGTACAGGAATAAAGGAGCATGCAATATTTAGTCCTAACTTTTTCGCCTTTCGATCTGTGCTTGCCGCAAGTCTCGGAAAAGAAGAGCTGCGTGATTTATCAGCCCTTAAAGCTGTTCGTGTTTTTGTATCATTTCATTTAGAGTGAGCCCGATTTCTGGGGCGTCTCTGCATTTCCTTACTAACCATCATCTAGGAGGTTTCGCAGCAGCTGCTACCTGAAATTCACTCGATAACCAGTGTGTCGCACGACATCAGTGACATGGACGTTTGCTTCAGTTGTTTAGTAGCTATACATGTAGTAGCGGACACCCAATCACCTTTGGCTTTATCAAAGATGGATGTATCTTTACCGAAGTCGCATTACTTGAGGAGCAATGTGGAAGTTAAAATGATTTCTTTATCAACTACAGAGGCAAACAGATGTATGAATTGTGAATACAAAAGCAAATTCAATAACCTGCTATACGCTTTAGACGAGATAGAGACAATAAAACAAGGGAAAGGCAGGGAAGTTAACCCGATATAGGAGCGTCTGGTTTGCTACCGTGGACAAAAATGTGGTTGAATACGGGTAGAAAAAACCGTCAAGCCTGTTCGGAGACCACCGCAAAGACACAGCGAAAGCTTGATTAGCGGCCTTTCTAGGCATTTTGTGCTCGCATGTTACCAAATTACTGAACTACGTAAGGACCACTCTAGAAGTCAGTTACCTCTGGTATGATATTTTCGGTTCCCAACCTTGTTTGCATGAAGGATGTCGAGCCACGTTGTGTCCATGATGCTGCTGATAAAACTAGTTTTTTGAGTATTCATCAAAGTGGTGGCAGTAAGATTCTATTTCCTTAGCCTCATGCAACTGCAGCTCATGCGTCAAATAAAGGTAATAAAGGTTTCGGGGTCGAAGGCCTGTCAGAGAGACTACATATACATATATATACATATATATACACATATATATATATATATATATATATATATATATATATATATATATATATATATATATATATATATATATTTATATATATTTATATAGTGGGAGTAATAATTCAATGGGCCAGTTAGTCTTCGAGAAGGTATGAGATATGGCACAACGGGAGCGTTGTCAACAAGGATAAATATATTTATTTCCCAACAGTTTCGGGAGGGGTCCTCCCTTCATCAGGGGATGAGTTATACTGACATGAGCTTCCAAACTTCGTTGCTGCCGCGTCCCTCTCGCCTTGAAAAATGTTTGCGACAGTGAGAGGGAACTAGAAAAAGGAAAAAAAAGGAGGGGAGAAAAAAGACGAAAAAGAAAAAGAAAGAAAAGAAAGAAAGTAAAGAAGAGGAAGAACCACTGTCAACACTGAGAACACGTCAAGAACTGAACAGCACGGGATATGAACCGTATGTGGATGTAGACGGACAGTTGGCTTCGTTCTCAGTGTTGACAGTGGTTCTTCCTCTTCTTTACTTTCTTTCTTTTCTTTCTTTTTCTTTTTCGTCTTTTTTCTCCCCCCCCTTTTTTTTCCTTTTTCTAGTTCCCTCTCACTCTCGCAAACATTTTTCAAGGCGAGAGGGACGCGGCAGCAACGAAGTTTGGAAGCTAATGTCAATATAACTCATCCCCTGATGAAGGGAGCACCCCTCCCGAAACTGTTGGGAAATAAATATATTTATCCTTGTTGACAACGCTCCCGTTGTGCCATATCCCATACCTTCACGAAGACTAACTGGCCCATTGAATTATTACTCCCACTATATATATATATATATATATATATATATATATATATATATATATATCTATATATATATATATGTATATATATATATAATATGCTGTAAGATGGCGTCGAGTACACTAAAGACTCTCTTTTATTGACTCGAGTATGTGCCCCACAACCTAAACTTGACTGGTGATGATGAGTATGTACAAATGAAAAGATGGGAGGCATAGATAATGCTCACACTTATTCTCCCCGCGCACTTGAGCGGCCGGCCGGGCCGAGCCTTAGGCGGGATCGGCACGGCGAACAAAGGGTTTGAGACGTGAAACGTGGACTATCTCGGAGGCACGGTAACGATGGTCCGAGGAACCCTCGACGGGAGTGACAAGGTAATTGACAGGAGATGTTCGTTCACAAACAACGTAAGGTCCTAGAAAGCGTGTCTGAAACTTTTCACACAATCCGGGTGTGCGAACAGGCGTCCAAAGTAGTACTTCATCTCCAGGACGGAAGGTGACGTCTCGACGAAAGCTGTCATAGCGTTGCTTGCGGTCTTGTTGACTGGTCTCCGTGTCAAGTTGAGCACGTTGTCGTGCCTCAACGAGCCTGGAGACGAAATGTTCTGTCGTAGTCGTCGACGTTTTTGTCATTACATTGAAGAAAGAGGCGTCAATGGTAAATGTCGGCGCACGACCATAGACGAGGAAGAAAGGTGAATACGTGGTGGTTCGTTGAACAGCGGTGTTGTGTGCAAATGTTACGAACGGCAAGATTTTGTCCCAGTTATTGTGGTTTGGTCCGATCTACATGGATATTATGTCTATTAGAGTCCGGTGGAATCGCTCTGTCAGGCCATTTGTCTGTGCGTGGTAAGCGGATGTGGTCTTATGAACTGTGCCACAAGTTTTTGGGATTTCGTCGAGAATTGTTGACAGGAAGGCCTTGCCTCGGTCACTCAACAACGCGCGAGGTGCACCATGACGCAACACAATGGCTCCTAAAAAGAAGGCGGCAACGTCTCAGGCAGAGCTAGTCCGTAGAGGAGTGGTCTCCGTGTATCGTGTGAGGTGGTCGACGGCTGTGACAATCCAGCGGTGGCCCGCTGGCATTACGGGAAGTGGCCCGACGAGGTCTATTCCGACAACGACAAAAGATGCGTTGGGACATAAAATGGGTTTTAATAAGCCAGCAGGAGCTGAAGTTGGTTGTTTCCGGCGTTGACAAAGTGCGCAAGAAGCGACATAATTAGCCACAAAGGTAGAAAGACCAGGCCAGAAGAAACGGCTCCTAACGCGGTTGTAGGTCTTTTGAAATCCTAAGTGTCCAGCTGATGGGTCGTCGTGCAATGCCTTGAGAACTTGTTTTCGCAGCAAACGGGGAAGTACTGGCACCCACTGATGCCCATCCGCATTGTAAGTATAGTGCTGCAGGACATTGTTCTCTAGCTTGAACAGCCATAGCTGACGACGTAGTCTGGCATTAGGTGGAGAAGGCGAGCCATTCAAGTGTTCGATGATGCGGTTACAGTAGGGGTCGTCACGTTGGTACGCAGCAAACTGGGCGCTGCTGTTTAAAGATGGTGACCTAGCAACTGCCAGGGGTGATAACGTGAGTGAAGAGGAAGCCGCTTTATCACCTTAGGGGCATTGAGGATGCATGGTTGGAGATAAAAGTTGCAGAGGGCAGCGAGAGAGAGCGTCAGTATCTTGATTCTGTTTGCCGGACCTGTACACAACGTCGAAAGTGTACTCTTGCAAACGCAGTATCCAGCGACCGAGGCGCCCAGACAAATTCTTCAGCGAGGACAACCAGCATAGGGCATGGTGGTCGGTAACCACAGTGAAGTGGCGTCCAGACAGATAAGGTCGAAATTTCTGGATGGCCCAAACGACAGCGAGACATTCCTGCTCTGTTATCGAGTAGTTCTGCTCCGCAGGTGTTAGTGCGCGGCTGGCATACGCAACTACTCACTCACGTGAAGTGTCGTCGCGCTGGAGGAAAACGGCACCAATTCCGTGGCCGCTGGCATCTGAGTGAACGAAAGTGGGTGCACTCTCATCGAAGTGACGGAGGACGGGGTCTGATGTCGAAGCACGTTTAAGGGCTTGGAAAGCACACTCGCACTCGTCAGTCCACGTGAAATACATTCCTGACGTCAGAAGCTTGTGTAACGGCCCCGCAATGGCAGCAAAGTGACGGATGAAGTGGCAGAAGTAAGACGTCAGGCCCACGAAACTTCGCAATTGTTTTTGATTGCATGGACGTAGAAAACTAATCACGGCAGCAACCTTGTCGGGGTCGGGTCGAACGCCGTCTTTGCTGACAAGGTGACCCAATACTTTTATACTTGTGCTGGCGAAGTGGCACTTTTTTGTATTGAGCTGTAGGCCAGAGTTCGAAATGCACGTTAAAACTTCATCCAAACGCTTAAGGTGCTGAGGAAAAGTAGAAGAATAAATGACGATGTCCTCTAAATAACATAAACAGGTTTTCCATTTGAGACCACGTAAGACAGTATCTATCATGCGCTCGAATGTTGCTGGAGCGTTGCATAAGCCAAAAGGCATGACGTTAAATTCGTAAAGCCCGCCAGGCGTCGCAAACGCTGTTTTCTCCTTGTCTGCTTCGCGCAAAGGTATTTGCCAATACCCGGATCGGAGGTCGAGGCTGGAAAAATATTCTGCGCCTTGTAGGGAGTCCAGGGCATCATCTATGCGTGGCAACGAATATACGTCTTTTTTCGTGATTTTATTGAGCGCTCTGTAATCAACGCGATAGTGGACAGAGCCATCCTTTTTCCGGATCAACACCACAGGAGACAACCAGGAGCTGGATGAAGGTCGAATAATATCCCGTTTGAGCATGTCGGCGACGTTTTTCTCAATGATTTGCCGTTCCGACGAAGACAGACGGTATGGGCGGCGGCGTAAAATGCAGCTGCCTTCGGTTTCGATGCTGTGCTCTGCAACGGAGGTGCGGCCCAGAACTTTGCAATGTACATCAAACGAAAGGCTGTGATTTTGGAGGAGGTCTAAGAGGTCTTTCTTTTGCTTGGCAGTGAAGTGAGGAGTTATGATATCTTTAAGGTAACAGTGGTAGCCTTGATATTAGTAGTAGCAGAAAAAGACGATAATTCTTCGTGAAGGGGAACCAGGGAAAAGGGCTCACTGTCAGCGAAGCAGCTCGCAGCAGTGCCCTGGGGCAGTATCACTGGCGAAGAAGTGGGGTTCAATGCGGTGACCAATGCTTTACCGTCGTTAAACCGCACAAGGCTGGGTGCTATGGTAAGCCCCGCAGGTTTGGAGCAAACTGATGGAGCTATGAACACGTCACCGTTAACTATAGTATCCGAAGCGTATGTTAGAAGTTGTTCATCTCCTGGCGAAATGAAAGAATCGGTGGCAGCAACGAAACGGAAACTGTATGGATCGACATCGGATGATCTCAGTAGCTGACATTCGAATGACTCGCTGACGACATGATATGAAAGCTGATGCCGAAGAAAGGAAGTCCCATCCTAAAATTACTGTTTGAGTGCACAAAGGAAGTACAAGAAACTGAATGTGGTGAAGGATGCCATCTATGAAAACGCGGACTGTGCAAATACTTGAAGGCTGAATAGGGACTCCATCTGCGCAACGAAGGAAAGGACCATCGTAGGGCGTCCTAACTTATTTCAAGAGGGCACAAATGTCCGCACGAATTACGGAAAGTGATGCGCCTGTGTCCATCAGTGATTCTGTCTTTATACCTTCAACTACACCAATAAAACATTCGATGAGTGGTCTGGAGGAGTTTGACGCAGTTCGAAAGATGCAGCTTTCCCTCCCGAAGCTGCACTGTTCCTTTTTACAGTTGGCGGTCGGGAATTGAAGTAGAAGGTCGGAGAAGAGAAGAGGAACGCCGCATCGGTGAAGGTGAGCGACGACGTGAGAACCGGAAACTGCCAACTGGGACAAAGTTCTTTGGAGACGGCGACCAACGTGTGCTGTTCGGATACAGACGGCGATAGGGTGCTCCAGTGGCGTAGAAGTCGTCCCGTTCAAGGTTATCGTAGCTTTGTCGTTCGTCTTGCTGACGGCGTCGGCAAAACCTTGAAATATGACCAGGGATGCCGCAATAGAAGCAAGTCGGCCGTGAACTGCGCCAGGCGTTGTAAGGCTGGGAAGGTGGTTGCGGTGCGAGTGAGTTGAGCGAACCATGCACTTCGGGCGCTGGTAGCTGCATTGGGCTTTGCTGGGGTGCAGGTGTCCTAGCAGCAACCTGAGCATACGTTGGCGTGGCCACAGGATATGAGCTCGGGACAGGTGTGACAGTCATCGAGGCGAGGCTTTGGTGGGGCGTAGGTGTCGTTGCAGCAACGTGAGCATAACTTGGAATGGGCATGGGATGTGAACTCGGAACTGGTGTACCAGTCATCAAGGCCAGTTTCTCCCTCATGATGTCACGTAAACTAGTAGCGGGTGGCGTCGTTCGGATATCGAGGTGGTGAGGTGAAGCCTGTGCATGAAGTTCCTCGTGGATGACAGAGCGAATCAATGCACGCAGCTCTGTTGTATCATGACTTGAGCTCAGATCAGACATATCAGGTTGTACTCGTGTGGTCTGACGTTCCTCAAGGCGCTGACAGGTGGTGACAACATCGGCTAAGGTTTGGGGATTTTGCACCACAAGCGCATTAAAAGTGACAGTCGCAATTCCTTTTAGCAGGTGGCGCACACGGTCGTTTTCCACCATAGAGTTGTCGATGCGGTGATGTAAGAAATGTAAGACTCGCCAGGGCGTTAAACACGTGCACAAAGCCTCTTTTTGGCGATATCCGAGCGCACTGACGGGTTGGCAAAAATCTGGCGGAGCTGGCGTGTAAAGGCGGGCCATGTCGGAAAATCTGGGGCGTGGTTGAAAAACCACGTTTTTGCGACGCCGCTCAAGTATGCGACGTGGGTGAGTTTCGCAGGCTCATCCCAGTTGTTGATAACACTCGCGCGGTCATACTTCTCGAGCCAGTCTTCAACGTCTTCACGCGGAAGCTCTGCGAACAGCGGAGGATTCTTTTGAAGGCTGGTGACCAGGTGAGAAGGGTTTCTTGGTGGTGGGAGCGGTGGCGAAGCTGGCACGCTGGGCTGGGCGGCTTGCGACATTACCGGACCCAGGTCGTTTAAGCGGCGGCCTGAACGGAGCTCCAGGGATGTGTTCTAGAAGACGCTGGCGTGTCCGAGAACGCGAGAGGACGCAGGAACCGGGCAGCACTCTCCACCACTTGTAAGATGACATCGAGTACACTCAAGGCTCTCTTTTATTGACTCGAGTATGTGGCCCACAACCTAAACTTGACTGGTGATGATGAGTATGTACAGATGAAAAGATGGGACACATAAATAATGCTCTCAATATATATATATATATATATATATATATATATATATATATATATATATATATATATATATATATATATATATATATATATATATATATATATGACGCTATGATGAACGGCAAACATGGCCTGGCTCATACGTCATGTTCATTCCATTCTCACTTCTTCCTTCTCTACTTCTCCTAACCATCGCTTCATACGTGACATGATTCCCCCTCACCCGATACAAGGCATGGATTACGAACAAGAAAAACTAAACAAGGCAAGGTTGAGAAGTCACAAATGACAAAATCTACAATTGGTTTCATGTCTCAGTGGTGTTCCGTAAACTCGCAAAACTTCAGAAAAGAGTGCAGCAGTCCATTGAATGGGGGAGTTCTGGTGGGCGAGGTTGGCTGTGGCGTTTCGGAGAAGGTAACCGCGTCTTGCAAAACTGCACTGACCTTGACATGACTTGAGCACCTGCGAGGAACGAACAATGTTGGAAGTCCTTGGAGCATTTGAAGGTCGAATGTCGCAGGCGCCGAATCCTCTGTCGTGCGCGCTGTATTCTGTGTCGCGGCTGAGAAAGAACTAGTGCTTGCAGCCTGCGTGTACAAGAACTGAAGTTCAAGGAATTATGTCTATGTTCGTGCGTTGTACAAATTATAACGTTCAGTCTCTTTCGTAATTTTTTGTGGCGTTGGCTGTGTTGTCGCAAACTAATAGAATGGTGTCTGAATCTTTGCGTCGTAGAACTAGTGACTTCTTGTCTTGTTCGGTGTTTCCTGAGGTTTCGAAGCTGTAATCTTAGGCACAGTCTTGATATTTTGTGCCAAATGCGTTTCTGGCGCCGATATCTTATGCAAAGTTGCCTCGCTTCTTGAATTTGTTTTAAAAGGCTTGCTTTGCGTCGTCGTCCTTGTTGGTGTGTCCGTTGGAGTGTCTGCGATTCACGGACTTGTTTTTGCTGGCGTTGCTGACGTTGCTGTGGACCATATTGCGGTGGAAGCCCTTATTGAACATCGCGCTGGTTTTTAAGACAGCCTGATGGGGTCTCCAGTCGGCAGCTGGTAGTCTGTGAGCTGTTGTCATGTAATTCAGGCAATGAAGATGATGCTTTAGAGTTGATAGAAAGTTCTTCAGAAGCTTTTTCTGCACTGTTCACTACGAGAGGCTCTTGCGCATGGCAGCGTGTGACGTTCGATGCGTCTGACCCTTCGGTGTTGCTTCGACTGTCGAGTGTGTATGCACCGCACGGTGATGCATGAACCCGTCCGGAAGGAGCATGGCTCCACTGGGTATTTTCTCGGTGTGTCAACTCGTTTATCGTGAACATGGTGTCCTTATGAGTCAGGAACGCTTGAAGAACAGTGTGACGAAAACACAGGTGGTGGTCCACGTATGCGAGACGAAGAGTGAAGGGCATCAGGTGGTTGAGCAACGTCTCGTGTCATATGCTCAAGCGATGACTTCGGAAATGATGACTTTCGTGTAGAAGGGAGACGCGCTTGACGATTGGGATTTTCCCAATACACGGATGGCCTTCTGTAAGCAAACGCATGTGCCACTTTGTCTTGAGCCACTTGTCGATTCGCGCTGGGCTTTCGAATGCTTGAGAACTGCTTAGGAAATTGATGATAGTGTGCAGTTGTCTCTAGATGATTGGCAATGAGTAAGTCTTGGTCATACTCATTCAAATGGGTAATCATCTCCTCTTTGATCTTTTGCCATGACTCTTCGTTCTCGAATATGTGGGCTAGATAAAATTTAAATGCCTCACCGGTGACGTAGTCGCTGAAGTTCGTAACCATCTCCTGTTCCGACCACAATGCAGCGGTAGCGTGGAGCTCGAACAGGTAGAACCAGTCCTGTACAGGCCCATCGTCCACTGCTCCGGTGTACTTAGGGATGTCAAGGTCGTCTGATGCTGCTGTCATGATGCTTGGTGGTCTTGGTGGTCTGCGTTCTTCTGTGGTCCGCGTTCGGTCACTGCGTCTCGCTGAGGTCTTGAAGTGGTTGCGAGCCGGGCGATGAAGTGGTTGCGAGGTCTTCCTTCTGTCGACTCGTGTGACGCTACGATGAACGGGTGACGTGGCATGGCTCACACGCCATGTTTATTCTATTCTCACTTCTTCCTTTTCTACTTCTCCTAACCATCGCTTCATACGTCACATATATATATGCAGGAAGAGAGAAAGAGAGAGGGAGATGCACGTTGTACACTACACGTACTGTACAGGGTTTCACAGGTGGTAGCTGAACGACGTTTCCTTGGAAAATTACAGAACGGCTCGTGTGCCTTTCTGGACGAATGTTCTGTGACACCATGCTCCCAAAATATTTACCAAGTACATTCATGGTAATACAGGCTCATAAAGGCACTCTAGAGTCCGGTGATCTTGTTCCAAGTCGGGGCAGTGGCACAGGACGTGGAAAAAAGTCTGAGTTTGCGTTGCATTGAAAAATTACAGTTGTTTATACAAACAGCTTAGACAACATATGAGTCACGATCCTTGAAAAACAGGGCAACTACAACAAAGGTGATGTAGCATGCAGGATGCTTCAGAATTCATAGGCGGGTTTATTCAGAAAGAGCCACTGGCGACTAGGTTGTTCATCTCTTTTGTCCTCCTGTGCAGTGCAGCAGCACATACCAGTGTCGACAGTGCAATACAGCACTCTCAGTACTTTCTCATGCCCAGACTGAAACCATTAACTAGTTCGCTCCCGAACTCCGACGGAATGCAACACGCCAAAATGACCAGTTTCGCTATGTTTGGTGATGGGCTAAACCAACCCGAGTGCGATGGTTGGCGCGCAAAATGGGTGCATCGGTGAGTCGCTGGAATCCGCATGCAGCATTGTCGCGCTCCTTGTTAAACCCGGAATGAGCGGCGTTGGTATGACATACATTCACGCAGATTGTTGCATCTGTGTGGGTGCCCGAAGCAAACCCAGTTCAAGACTTTGCAATGCAATAGCTCGTACTCTTGGTAATGGAATGCTAAACTTCTTTTGTCAAGTACGCCCGCAGTGATACAATAGAACGGTACGCGAATGTTTAGGGAACATATTAAACTATTCGCCAAGCTAGCGCTAGTGACAGACCCAAATAGCTAGGATAGCGCTTAGTAAGCGATGACGTAACTCAAGCTGATTGCTTGGCTTTGCGATTTTGTTACTTGAGCTGTCTGTGTGTGTGCGTATGTGAGGGGGGAGGGTCTGCCTATTGAAAAAAAGCGATGCCTTTCAAGGCTTTTACTTTTTTTATTGCGCCCATATGACACTAGCACAACAAGCCACAAAGGATGAAAAGAGTCAGTGGTTTGTACATTTGGGATTTAACTGCATCGCCCCAAACATTATTCTCCAAAGGATGAACGATTCGTCTTTTCGGGAGTAACTGCCAGAGGACGAACTGTTTAGTCCTCAGAAGTTTTGAGGTACGAAATGTCAAGGAGTAGAAGCTACCCCTGTAAGGGAGGAACCGACTGCGTAGGGACAAACTGTTAGTCCTAATCGTTCCTCCTTCTCGAAAAAAAAAAAGACTTATTACAATTTCTAGCTGAACTACGAAGAACTTGGAGGTTTATTATAGCATTTGACGACATGTACAATTAATACACAAGAAGTAAATTTAGAAATAAACTAGAGAAAATTCACTACAAATACACAGGGTTTCAACTCGTGACTAGCAGTGGCGTACGCTAACCACTACACCACATTCCAGTTGATAAGAGTGAAAATTACTGAGGCATATGTAGGCACCGTTTGGACGCTGCGCGTTCTGCCATGTTGCTAAACGATAAAAGATTCCTTATTGGTCTTAAGCCTTTAGTGTTCGGCAAGCAACCATACGGTGACCCCGTTCATGAAAATGTGAAATGCGTTGAATAGGTATTTCGGCACGCATGGTTCGGGCGCATTTGTGTGCTTGATGAGCGTATACGTATATATAACTGTTCCCATATATGTTGCCGTCACTGTGCCAAGCTTGCCTGCTTCATAGAATACAAAGCGCGGTTGGTAATGTCATTCAGCGAAAATGTATGTTTAATGACAAAAAAAAAACGAGAACGTTGAAACAGCAAAGCTTATTCAGCGACTCATGTCAATTCTGCACCATCGCGCGTACACATTGCGTAGCATTGGCAGCTGCTGGAAGCTTGTTCGTAGCTGCAAGATGTTGACTTTCTTCGGAAGGCGCAACGCTTTCACTCATCGATATCCTGAAAAAGTAATTGCAGAAGCATTCATTATTTCAGACAGAACTATTCGTGCTCTAGTAGTCACGTCCAATCGCGTAAAAGTTAGCCGAAAACAGCTGTTTTACAGTACCCATGATATTGCGTTGAAACAGTTGAAAACATGTTTTGAAGTTCAAGAAGCCCGTTCTCTAGTTTAACACTTGCAGCTTTTATTGCTATACGCGTCTGGGCCCACTTATTTATGAATGAAGCTTCCACTTCATTTTAGAGAAATAAAATTGAAACATGCTTAGCATCGCTGTAAATGAGCGAAATAGCCGATGTGGTCACCGACTGCCTGTGTAAGTGGTGTCAAGCCAAGCTAGACATGCAGTGTTAACAGCTGACCTTCCTAAATTAGTTGGTTATCTTGTAAAAGATGACATTGTGCGGAGTTTAAAAGAAATTTTTTGAAATTGTGGAAATTTCTGAAGGGAAATGCTTATTTGTGCTGCACTGAAAGCAATACAATTTATGAACAGCTGTATTTCTTACAGCTAATGACGACGTTTTGATGGATTATGCACATTTGCAATTCTATAGCAGAAGGATCAGTTCTCGCAACGCTGTGTAGCGCGAGCTAACTAGCCATGTGGGTTAAACGTGAGTGTTAAACAAACCGTGCTCGTTACATATCAACAGCAAAGAGGAAAATCTTGCGGAGTGATGGCAGTCATGTTTACACTCAACGTTCAGGTGGTCATTCCAGTTGGCGCGTAGCATTTCGATAGTGTAGCACTTCATTCCAGTATCGGATGACGTTTCCTACTAGCGCAGAGATAATTCAGTGCACCACAACAGACCGCAATCACAACCACGTAACAATAACACATCCACAACACACCGCTACACCAACGAGGGTTACCTTGACGAGAACACCACGTCACGCGTTGATTCAACTGGAGCGCGAGCCCTCGTTTTTTTTTTTTGTGGACGGGAGCTTACACATTTGCTTACATTTATACTTTACAAACAATATTACTCTGCCCCTGACGTAGTTGCAGTAGTTCTCAGGAACATTTCACCAGGGAACTATTTGCTTACGCGCATGCTGACCATTCCTTCGAGGCCGCCTCTGCGCCGGCAAGTTCCACGGGAGTAAGCGTTGCTGCGCATGGTCTAACAGTTGCTCCCTCTGTTTGCACATGGTACTATCTTCTTGCACTTAATTCCTCCACAGGCTAGCTGTTCGTTTTGGGGACGAAATGCAGCCCTTACACCCATTTCGCTCCCTTTTCGCTACTTTGCGGCTTAGAGTGAACGACAATAACATTTATGTTTTTACCACTTTGTTTTTCATATGTGATTGGCAGGATCCTTTCTCAGCACAAATATTATGCCCCAACCAAACGCATCTATGTATACCCACGAAGCATAGTCACGGTGAGTGCAATGTACTTCTGTTCATTGATTAATATAGTTGTATACAGGCCTCTCGTAGTTGCGGAATCAAAAGGAGCGCGTCTTATGAAAATGCCTTCTACAGTTCACAAAGAAAAGAAAAAGAAAAACGAATGTTAATCAAGCTTTCTTGGAGCTCTGTGCCTCTGATAATGTCATAGGCCCTCCTATCCTATTTATTTTTCTGCTCTGTTCAAGTTTCAAACATTTGTTTTTCGCCAATGCAGTAGAATCGACCGAGGACAAAATGCCTTGAATAAAGATAGGGTTGAAAACTGCCCAAAAAGGCCTTGACGTGCAAGATGCAGCCATTTTACTTTGAGGTGATTGTAGTCGTACAAGGAGATGACGAAGCGGCGGCTAATATGAATACAAGTGCTACTTTTCGCAATTGTCCATATGTTGAATCTCGAGCCGTAACTGCAAGCACGCATGTGTGGCTAACTTCGTTTTACAGATCGTTTTCTGTGGCGCGGTCGATTGTGATAAAGTGCTGCAAGTATACGAAAGTCCTGTTTACCTCTAGTGACAACGTGGAAAGCACCCAGACTAAATCGTTCATTAACCATCAGTCTACAGAAGCCGCTTTATGACCACGTACGTTGCAACGATCTCCTTCACCGCTAATGCGACACTTTCTTGGTGATGACTACAACTGACACTTTCGTAAGAAAACTCAGCTGATATATGTACAAAAGTTGTGAAAGAAATTTCTCAAAAATATTATGTTCTATTAACTTGCTTAGCTATCTGTGTTAGCACATTGCTCCGGTAATCATAATTTTGTCGTGATTCAGATAACCCGAAAGACGAACACTATTGCTCAGCTGATAGTACAAACGTTAGAAGCTCCCAGGCAGCCGCTGTATAGATCGGAGTGGTCAGCGTGCAGTGGTCATGGCGTAGGGTGGATGCTTCTCGTGTAATTTGTCTCCATTTTCATTCGGTGGCTCTTTCATCACTAATGCTAGGCAAATATAGTGCATGCATCCAGAAAGGCCCCTGTAGTCCGGGACACACTACGCCCAATTACGTTACATCGGTATTGAGTATGCATTATTGTGTTTGTCGGATGAAAAAAAACCGCGCGGGAGGTGCTATGGTGTGAGAACGTGGCTTGACAACAGCGCAACGAATGCTCACAATCGTAGAGGTTACTTTAGTTCGAAGACAAGTTCAGCCAGCTTACTATGGTTCTTGTGAACTGCGCTGTCAGTATGAATAAACATCCTTCGAAGTAAACAAAACACAAAACTTACCAAATTTTACGTAGAACTGATGATGATAATTTAATATGAAAGCAAAAAACAATTAGACTGATTGGGAATACCAAACAAATATCTTGATACAAAATGCATCAAATATCGTTTAGCTTGTAGAACGAGCAGGTTCACACTTACAAATTTAGCAAAAGACACAGTATACCAGGCAAAATTCTTCATAAAAGAGACATTATTGTAACCAACTCAAAAAGTCTGGCAGACATCACGCTTACCATGGAAATCGATATTATATGAAGCAAGTGTTAAGAAGTTGTCGGTGAAACTTTTTTTTATTGAGTGAGACGTTACGAAATGATGCTAAAGCTAGGTGAAAATATTTTACGCGCAGTCACGTATGTCGTTGAACAGGTGGGACTGTGCCTACAACATTATTGAACATTCGCGTATGATTTATAGAGCCAGTTGTTTACAGTTGCGTACCAATGCCAATATCAACACTGGTATTACCAACACTATAGCAGTCAGCGGTTAAGTAGTGCTTGGGCTTGTGTCAGAGAGAGAGAAAGAGAGAAATCACCTAGCCTCTGCACTTTACTAACTTGCTAATCTTCATGTGGAAGGTGATTTCGAAATTTCTGCTGAAGATAATAGCCCTCGTCTTAGTGTTAGACAGTCCAGCTTCTTTGGAAACCGCTCAATTATACAATTAACGTTAAAGTGGCCCTGCAACACTTTCTGGGTGTGGTCAGAAAACACCGATTCGTATGCTCGAGACTTCCAAGAGCATGTGAGCCAAATAATATAGCACCGCACGTGGTCTGGAATTCACAATAAGTTCTCAGTCAGCTAAAATCGTCTTTCTCGATTTTTTAACATTGACACTACCAGCCCAAAAAGCGCTCGTCACGGCCATCGTATCAGCCATTGGCTGATTTGAACATGGCATGCTCAGTCGTTACAGAGACCACCCCGGGAGGCTGTGACTTGTACACACGTGCGCATTCAATCACACTGAAATGCCGCGTATTCAAAAAAATAGACGTGCTCAAAAGCACGAGACGCTCGTGACGTATTTTCTTTCCCCATTTCTTTCCTCTCAGCTATGATCGCAGCGCTTTCGTCGGGACGAGGGAAGAAAAAAAATAAAATTGCCGCGCCCAACTAAACTAATAACTCTGTTCGTGATCGGTGGATTTTTTTGTGGTATAAATTCTTCAGACAACGAGCTCATTTAGTAAATCCATTTCATGGGTATATCTGTAAAAGTTCTAGAGTCTCTTTAACGCAACAGGACGCCTGTACCATAGGAGTGCAGATGAAATGTTTATTAAGGTAAATTGCCGCTCTACAACCACCACTGACTTTTCACCGATATTACCTGCGCCTGTCTGTGCTGTCTTTCTTCTTGTTATTTTTTTGTGTCTGTGTGCAAAACGCCATTCACCAACAATATGCTTGTATATGGTCACTTTGCGAAACAGTTCGAAGACCAGGCGTGTCTATGTGGCGTAGTGCTTGATTTCTATGCACAATGTTTATATTAGAATCCTCCTTGCACACTGACATTTATTTTTTGCAAACGTGACGCGCAGCTGCTGGTGTCAGTTTCTCTTAACTCTCCTAAACTTAAATTACTGATGCGTGGTCTCGCCATTCTCCCGTAGATCTAAAGTATCAATCACCTGCAGGGCATACTGGAGTACCGCTGCCCACAGTGTACGGGCCTGCCCCACAATTGTATGGAAGTACACGTTTAAGGAAGTACGGGATAGCATTTTATATGTCATTCAAGTCATGCATAACCGGCCAAACATATTTGTCAAGTGCTGTATATCTTCCATACTGATTTTGGTCTACCCCAAGTTAAGAAGGCGTTCAGAATTCTTTCCCTCTTTCTTTCTCTTTCGGGCATTTCTTCATCTTTCATTGATTCTCATGATTCCTATTATCGCTATTATTTATGTGAGGATGCTTCTCTCTCCTCTTCCTCAGCCTCGCTTCCCTCGCCCGCTTTCTTGATATTTGACACAACACATAGCTATAGGCTATGCTTTCTCCCCGCGAGGGCTAAAAATTTTCTATATAAAAATATTTAGGTACTTTATGAGTACGGACCTTGTTGAAAGAACGGTGTTTTATTTATTCTGTGGAATTCCCAATATTTTACCAGTAGAAAAACCAGAGGAAATAGATCACGTATTGTTGCACTCTTGAGAAGGGATGTAATTAGGAAAAGCTTTACAGCGACCACTGAAGCTTAACCTTGTGGTCCGGTTGGCAATGTGTTTGATAAACTAATATAAATGACGCGGCGTTGCGAAATGTTGTTTGCTCGAATAAGCGTGATTGTGTTAACATTGTTATCAATTCGCAAAATGCTGTTGTTTGTTTCTATCTTTATGAATATATGACTTTTTTCATGGCGCCATTTGAAAAGCGGGATAAATGTCGACGGCTTCTCTTCCAACACGCGTCCCGAAGCTATGCTTGATTTTTGTGTATTATTTATTATACGTCCTCCCACTTTCCGTTTCACTCTTTTGTCCGCATATGTTGCTTTCAACTTTACACTTCCTGTGGTATTTATTGCAGCATAAACGTCGTGTGCAGGTTGTGATAATTTAAAAAGAAACTTGTTTCTTGGAAACTGACTGCATCCCTGTCGTAATGAACAATTTGATGAAGCTTACTAGAGGGATTTCTTCACACTTGGTAACAACCCGTCAAAATCAGTGGATGGAAGCAAGAACTCAGCGCTCTGCTTCAGCAAAAAGAATTGCTTTTGGTAATATTGTAATGTTGTACTAATCTTGTATTTGTATGCTTGTAATGTTATCGATAAAAAATGAATCTATTCAACTTGCAATGCGAGCAGCCTCTTTACTGACTACTTCAATACAGCACAGTTAAAAGCGAGGAGGTTGTTGCTGAAATACGGCAAACATTTTCACTTTTTTGTTTTATACGATTGCCGAATCAGGTAAACAACAATTGCGCAGGTTTGTCAAAATATGAATTTTTATTTTGCTCATTGCTTAGAGAACATACGCTTAGCGAAATGAAAAAAGAAAGTTTGATTTTGAACAGGAAAACCTAAACTACTTCAACGGGCATTGATGCCTCTAAGGTTTCGCATTTGCTTGACGCCTATTTTAATGGTGAAAACTCGGCAAGCACTCAATAGAGCTGTATAATTAAAAAAAACATTTGGACTCGAAGGCATCAGAAAATCAATCAGGGGCACAATTCGTAGCCACTGCGAAGCTATACCAGTTTCATTAGTTCTGACTATTGAATGAAATGAATGTACTATTTGGCAGTGTGTGTGAGTGCGTGTGTCTGTCTGTGTGTGTTAGAGATAAGAGAAAAGGAAGGAGGCTCAAAGCTTGTTTTTCTAATAATAAAGAACACTAGCTTAAGTCTAACTACTGTACACTCGTTTATTCTGGGAAAACTTCAGTTGCGTAGCTGTTTCAACTCATCTGACAGCTTTCATTCTCACATTTTTTGCGCTGTTATTTACCATGTTTCTAAATTGTGTGTTCTTGGAAAATAATGTACTGACTCAAAAAGTACTGTAAAACTCGAGGTCTTCGTACATATTTGGACACCAAGCACACTTTTTTGGTTCCGAATGTTATTGTTGTTCTTGCTTTTACTATGTTAGTCTATTGTTGTGACCTCCAATGTTTCCTCTTTTAAAACAAAAGATCGTAGAATATGTGGTCTTAAGATCTTTAGAGTCCAGTCCTGCCGCAAGAGAATTACTGACACACTTTGTCGATGAGGAAGATTCGTGATGTTTAGAAACTTTATTTCTACTTGCTGTTTAGTGTTGTCATAAGCTATGTTTTCACTTCATATCGGTTGAAAGATGCCACAGATGGTGGTGAAATTTTTTTATTACTCACTTTCCTCTTTTTAGACAGGAATTTCAGCCTGGAAGTCTCGGAGCAAGGACGCTTTTTCATTTACTGAGACCATCTTGGATTTTACAACGCCGTTTTAGATTTAACGCTTCAGCGTAAACCGTAGATCTTAACCAGATAAACCTCGCAAACTTTTAGTGCAATCACAAAGCTGTTTGGGTTGTTCTGTACAACCGCCTGTTAGACTATGATAAGGCTAACACCACCCTTCGACGCTATATCTAAAAGTACTAACTAAGAACTGCTATAAAGAGAGACATTAGTGCTAAAGTTTACAACCCAAAACCATAGGTCTATAGTAAATACAGCAAGAAGAATATCTTTGAGGAAGGCATTTCTTGACCTTGTTGCCTTCGATGATTATTTCAATAAGTTATAGCAATCCAGGAATCAAATCGTCGTTTGTTGGGAAAAAATGTCGACGTAAAAAAAAAGAAAAACCGCTACTAGTAAAAATACGCGTGCACCTTGTACTTACGTATCATGTTATGCATGTATGCGGAAAAGAGGCTGCATGCTTTGTGGGACGAGAAGAAAAAAACTGATGAAGCGAAAAAGCCTGATATATAATCCTGAATCATACTCCTTGTTTTCATGTTTTCGTGTAACAGGCAGCTGCGAGGTACCTGTTAATTTTAATACGCGGCAAGATGCAAAAATCTACCGTGATTCACATGCGTATGAGGGGACAAGAATGGTGGGATCACCATACCTTCTTTTTATTATCCTTTTTGTACTGCTGACGCTATGAATAAAGGAGCTCTTTTTGGGGCGAAGCTCCTTGTGGCGTGGCTTGTGCGTCTCTCGTAGTACCAACCACCAGTGGCACATACCCGAAATAGCGGTCCTTACGATTTTGACCTCCAAGGTGGTTCCGGTGAGAGATTTCTTCTGTGCGTTGTTGAACAATAAAAGATAGTGCTCAATGACATGCTAATGGCTGCTAAGGGGGGAATGAGAGACAGGAGCATTCGGCCTTTAGGTAACGCGCACGCTGCGATCCCCATTAGCAGCTATTGGCATGTACATTGAGCACGATCTGACAAGAAAGGTTTGCTACGTTATACTCGCTGGGTGTAACCTCCTTGGGTTTAGAAAGGTTTAGCGAGCGTTGGGCCGCATAGCCATGAATACAGTGAACTAGTATATACCATGAACTCGAGGTGGTTAAAGGTGGGAAGTAAACCCGAAGCGCAAGCCGTAAGAAAGTGTGCATGTGCCACCTCCCGTTTAGTCCTTGAAATGTCCGCTGGATAGCGGTGCATATGCGAAATATATGATGAAAAGATGCGAGATGGTTGTACTTGGAGTGCTGAATAGATGGACGAACGGACACACAGACAGATGCATGGATGGACGCATGAACAGACGCTGGCGCGGATGCATGGACGAACGCAGGGACGGACGCACGAACAGACACACGCACGGACGGGTGGATGGACGCATGGACGGTTACACAGACGTACGCAGAAACGGACGGAAGCAAGAACGAATGGACGGACGAATGCTTCGCCCCACTCCCCATCGTTCACTCCGTGGATATGCTGCCATTTTTTTCCCCGCTGATGGGGTTCTACATATAATAATTGAATAATTATTTGTCGCCGCAGCCGCAGTAGCAAAAGAGATAGCAGTCTTGGCTGCTTCTGTTTCAGACGGCTGAATTTTTGCTCTTTCTTCTCTTTGCTTTGGACATATTAAGTAAACGAAAAGTGAGGTTTGTTGGGGCAATCCGGGTCACTCTCTCTATGAGGCCCAGGTTTCGATCAATGACCTCACTCGTGTCGCCGGCCTTAACAGTGGAGCCCATCGGCGTCGTCTACGTATATTGTAAGGGAATCGATAGATGCGGTCGGCCGCTCAGCCTTATCTCGCCAAGAGGCACACGTATTACGCTCTTCGCTTCCCATACGCTAAAGACGCCCAAAAAACACAAAAAGAGCCACCGCTGATCAACGTAAAAGGGATACTAATCAGTGTCGCATCAACGCGAGCTAACCGAATCTGTACTCTAGTACTGTTAAGTCTTCTGTGATCCTTCGCTTAGTTAGCATGTGGCTATACTTTGCGGCCCCAATGAGTTAACTCAGTGGTTCGTGCTCGGGGAGATGTCGTTATTTTCTTTTTCATATGTAAACGAAAGCTGTATTTTATTAGTGATGACTTTGCTTATTTTTGGTATTGCACTACTGCTATATATTATACGGTGTGGGTACCGTGAACGAAATAATTAGTCGGTATCGGAAAGGTCTTTCGCACTCAGTAATAACATGGGTACCTATATATAGACAGGAAAAAACATGCTTGACGTCGGACTTTGTGGTAATGCCACTCTGCGGCTTCGGTGAAGATTTATTTGGTCTCGTGTAGGAGACAGAGAGAGGTCAATGCTACCGAGAAAACATAGGCTATATACAATGTTTAGGTCAAATGGTATCAAGTGGAAAAAAAACTGGGTCTATAAAAAACGCCAATGCACACGTCCACAAGCACGTGCAGATAACACATCCAATAAAACGAAAGTTATTCCGAGTCCAACGTACGCGATAAATTGCAAGCAGATGACACTGGTGTTGTGATACTCCACATTACGTTATCCGGATTCTCATGAATACGGAGTACAGTTGCATACTCGAGCTATATTTTATGACACTGCTCCCACGATATATATGCTCTAAGTAAATATATATTCACATAAATAAATATGTCTAGGGTTGGAGCGTTAATTTTTTAAAAATATCAGCCGTAAATGTGTTTGTGTGAATGTGTATTTGAGCGTGTGTGAGCGTGTGTTTGTAAAGAAAAAATGATTTAAAGCCCCTTCCTACGGTGTTAAATTCTTCGAAAACTTTACACATGGTTACGCAAGTTGCAGATTCAGCCAGCGCTCGTACCATGCTTTAGGAGTAATGTAGACTGATACCGCATAAACGTATGTTGAGGACTATGACAAACATCTAAATCAAGGGTTTGAAATCTTCACTTCTATTTGGTTCCGTTTCACGTAAACCACCTCCTTAATTGCATTCATTTCCATCATGCCATCTTACCGCTGTCTAGCGCAATTTCTGCACCAGTGATCAGGCCGCCTTCTTGGAAGCGCAAGAGACTCCGATGACATACGACGCCCACGCATAGTAGCGATTTCAAACTGCAACGCTTTGCACTCACATAAACCCCACAAAGCATATCCAAAACTTTCAAATTAAACGTAATGTCTTCGTCTCGGGAGTTTCGACGCACAACTGACCTTTTTGATTGCTATGAAAGCAAGGGCATCAAAAAGTTAGCGTTAGATGAACTGCGTAAGGCTGTCATTTGTCAACGTGTCTTAGAAGACCTCAGGAGGCGGTGACAGTCGGATACGTCGGGGTTCTCGTGCCATGGTGTATATGCTTGGGTCAACTTTTCGTTTGATCATACAGCCTAAGAGGATCTCAGGGAGAACGTACAATGAAGTGCGTAGTTAAGACCTGCTCCCCCAGAGGCCACGACAATTACTACTGCTTACGATCTTCAAATAACTGAATCAGTAAATTACGGGTAATGATACTGGCAGCAAATTGGCGCCTACACATACTAAAGTTGTGCCACGGTATCACACGTAACATAACTCTAAACTTGAACAAGCGCTAACAATTTCAATTTTGATTTCTTTTTTAATGAATATTTGGAAATCGAAATTTGTCTGACCGGATATGCTTGGTAGAGAAACGGGAGCGTCACACGGTGCTCCTCCCAATAGAAAAAATTCGGCATTGATTGGATTTCTTTTACATGCCATATAAAGTAAATTCGTTTTGCTCTGTTACGTGACATAGTAATAATAAGCTACCTTGATTGCGGTATGCTTGCGGTATTATTCTTATGCACCCACTTATCACAGTTCATTCATGTTTTATTTGATTGTCAATAGAAAATTAGTCCCGAACAATTACAAGTTTTGCATATTAACAATATGGTAAGATTGGAGCTCCTTGAGTGTTTGTTTGCACAGGTTTGTGCGAACAAATTTTATCATCATCCTAAACCGCAGTGCGTTCATTTCGTCCTCTTAAACATTTGCTTCGCTCTCAAACTCTTTCGCCGATTTTCCCAATGTGCAATGCAGTCTATGATGGCGGAGTCTAGTATGAAACTAAAAATTGAGTAACGTCACGCAACTACAAACTAAGGAAATGAAAATTCCGCAATGTATAGTACAAGTGGTCACGGAACTGAAATCACCAAAACTTCCTGCGACAACTTCTCAGGTGACAAAAGACTAAGTATTTCTTTACGGCACATGTAGCCACGTGACGATAATCTCGTCACATCACGTAAAAACTGGTCCCTTGTCTGATATCACGTAAAATTGCATAACACGTAACTAGTTTGGTCCCGCGTTGCCGTGGTAAGCTATGTAAACAACTAGCCATGCGACTAAACTCCCGCAACATCACATAACTAATAGCCAGGTGACTAAAACCTCGTAACATCACGTAACTAGTCACTCCACATGCTCCCATTAAAAGCACGTGACACGGGCGTAGCGCGGGGAACCAACTGAAACCTGAGCATGGCGAAGTCTGCGCATACTTAGAACTGCTTGCAAAAACTTAGCATATGTAACAGAACCTTAGAATTATTACCAAAACATAGCTATATAGGTCAAGCCCTCCGCTGTTTCTTCAAGCCATGTGCCACTAGTGTAAACTGTATACTTTTTTTGTATTCACAAAAACATTTGGGCATCGTTGTCATCATCTCAATTAAGACGTCTATGAGATACTATGGGAGAGGCCTTTGTCCTGCAGTGGACGTAGTCAGTATGATGTTGATGATGATGATGATGATGTTATTGTTGATGATGATGAAGATACTGCAATAATGTTACCCTTTACCAGATTTCCTTTATTAGGCAAAACTTCAGTTAAACTTATACTCAGTCTGTAAGACGCGCAGGAATCAATGGAAGCGCGTGCACAAACTATAAGGACACAACTGTGATGACTTATGAAACGTTTTAGCAGCGATACTGCAGGTACGTAACATTGAGGTGATACACGCACACGAAATTTTTAAATTTAGAACTTGCTTCTTCAGAAAGGGTTAAAATTCCCATTACGACGCCCCTCTATATGAGAACCAAGCGTAACTCTCAGTTCACACAGCCCCATTGTCGAACTGCAGCCACGCGTTCTCTTACTTGCAGCATTCCGTCACGCCTTGGCAGAGTATTCTCACACAAAACTGTGTGTTCAGCTGTATCATAAAGAACACATATCAGTATTGCCAAAGAAGCGTTGTTTTTCTTGCAGAAAGCATCGCTTCAGCGTGATATATGCATGCCCAAAATGCTCGTGAGGGGCGCTACAATACCTTTGTTTACGCTAAAACATTGCAATCGGTACAAAATATCGCAGCTGCCTATTTCTCACGTCATTTCGGAAGGCGGGATTGTTTACGTGAAAAGTGTTTACCCGAGGCGCTCATGAGAGCGCGTTGCTGGGACTTGGCCGGAGCTCATCGAGAAGGAATTACCGTGGGAAAAAGTGGGGGCACATCGTCTGCTGGGAAAATCGGGATGGCTTGAAACACTAGACAAACGAAAACTCATAATTTAGTTCAGTTATAGGGGGTCTTCAAACTTGGAGGATAAATTCCACGTAAATACGTCAAGCGTGCTGCAAACTGCCGGCGGGCAACTACTATTCGCTTTCCTGCCGTAATAGGTGCGTCCTTTTTTTTTTTCCTCATTGATGAGTTTTCAAACAAAGAAAGTGTTAGTATAGAAAAACAGTTCTCAGCGTCCCTTAAGAGGTCTCAGCTCAAGTTCTTTGCGCCATTACAAGTGAAGTGAGCGCGTTCGTTAGGGACACGTCGGCTTTAGCGCCCCCGGCATAATTCTGTGGTTGAAAGATGACTCCAACAGTGCTTTATTTTATTATATCTTTGCTTATTCTTGTATACAAGAAGGAATAAAAGTTTAATGGAATTCATGATAAAGTTCAAGATATAAAACCTATGGTTTCGGTTAGTATAGTTCTTTATCAGGAGCAAGCTACACCGACTCAATACGTCGGGAACGGCACAAAGGTCTCCATAAACCAAAACAATCTTTGCATAAATGGAAATTAAGCGACAGATCCGAGCATAATGTATATAAAGCAAACGTGATGTGTTGTTACATATGAAGGAATGGTTGATTCGCGTACTGGAGAAGTTTCATGACCTCCTTTTCTTTGTGTTCTTGAGCATTTTCGAAATACTCACTTATAGCTTTATTGTAGGGTATAAAAAACTAGTTTCGCAAGTGTGTTTTGTCTGTTTCGTAACCATATTAGCTCAAACACATAGCAAACGCAGGTGCTTCTCGTTTGGTATTTACATTTGAAGCGTAAGCTGTGAGCCGTAATGTTACCTTCATGGCAGAAGGGAAGCTGGTTTTTCATTGGGCTTTGATGCCAGAGATGAAAAATGGATAGGTATTCGTTGTTCTGCGTATGTTATTGGTTCAAGCTTGATCCTTGACGCGTGGTGAACTAACAAATTTTACACTGTTCACTTTGCAAGCACATGATCTATTTGGCTAACTAAGGTGGGTCGTTTCTTTTTTTTTTTCTTTACACTAGTCTTCAATGATTCATCATATTCACGGGTGGGGGAGGAGGGTCGATGAGTACATCATCTGTCATTTTGTTCATTAAAAATGCATAGTTTACTTTTCTTCTCACTCTTCAGTTTTTTTATTCATTGTGGTGCTATGCAACCAATGTGAATCTGGCGATGCAAAATTCAGCATGTATTTTATTATTTTTTTTTGTAGTGTGGTGAGGCAGCGTTCTGTAAGGTGAGCTAATCTGGATTGAAGAATGCAGACGCGCGACCACACCGGTGCCTCATCGGTGCCGATGGACTACGCACTCTCGCGCGTCATCCCAAACAGACTTGATGATTGATTGGTATGTAGGCTTTAATATCCCAAAATCGCCTTATGTTTATGAGAGACGCTGTAGTGGAGGGCTCCGGAAATTTAGACCACCTGGGAAAAGTATCCGTGAAATTTGGGCAAATCTTTTTTCATTACTCCTGACTGATCCTTTACGTTCAGTCACCTAGTTTTTGAACCTATAAAAAGCATACAACAAATACGTCTAGTTAGAGTAGTATAGATGCCTTAGTGAACTACCCCTTCTGTCACAAGATCTTTTTGGACATTTACACAGATTTCCAAGCCTCTAAACAACCTCGTAAAATACAAAACAAACCAACAACGTTATTATCTCCTGGCGTTTATTATCTTTTCAGCATAAGTCTTGATTTGAGAAGTCTGTTCACCTGACGTCACGAGGAAATATTGCTTTCGATTGCACGCATACGGGACATACCCGCTGCTTCGTCATGGCAGTCACACGCCCTTTCTTTTGACCTGGGTTAGCGTGTTTTTGACTGGGCAAGCTGAGTGTAACTGCAAAGCACAAAATCCTGACAGGCTCATTAGGTTTGAGAACTGGGCTAGTTGGTGACAGATCGGTATACCGTACAATAAAGTTCGCGCGCTTCAGATGCGAGCGTAGCGAGTGTCGTGTCCTTCTTGTCCTCTTTGTCACCGTCCAAAGTGCGCTACGTCACCGTACTCTATCGCGATCCTCGTTGGCTGAAAGCCTAGCGCAAACGTTGCCCGCGTGTTTTTTGAAAGAAAATAAGCGGTGAACAGGAGACAGCTGCAGTAAAAGGGTAGTGAAGGCAGTAAAGATAATGCCTCCTCATTTGCGAACTCCAAGTCGTTCCGGGGCTTTTTAAGTGCACGTGTGCCTCAGCCGAGTACAGTTGTGTGGCACGCACTTCTAGGGGAAACCATTCCAGCTTATAGGCACACATTGAATGAGTCAGGTAGCAATAAGGGTTAAAAGCGAAGTGCAATCAAGGAGACCGCAAACTTGTCAGGACAGTCAAGTGAGGGGTTAACTCTTTCGACACTTAGCCCCGTCCTCGTATATATACACACACACGCAATTCCACCGACACTTGTCAGCGTTGCCGTCCATTAAGCAAAGACGGTGCTGACTGCCAGCCGTGAAGAGTCTATTAGCCGAGAACCATCCGTCAGGTCCACTTTGCTATTTCCATTCGCCGGCGTGGTGTGACGCTGTCTCTCTCTAATTGACTCGTATACCCACTTTGGAGAAAGTCTTTCCTAGGCCACTCTTGGCTCTGGAACGTTTTGTTTCTGTGAATTTTTTTTGTTCGCTCAATTCGTTCGTTCCTTTGCAGCAAAGAAATATTTACTGTTTAGACAGCGCTCACCAAGTCTACGCAGTAACTACTTGCAACATCTTGCAAATCAGCGGTGCGGAAGTTATGAAGTTCGTATTGATTTCCTTCGCACGCGGGCTACAATCAGATCCGTGTCAGTGATCTTTTAAATGATACATGTATCACATATTAGCGAACAATATTTTCTAAGCGAAACCGATACATGTTGCTGTACAAGTCGGTCGATAAGCGAAACGAACAAAAAAAGTTGTGAGACATGTGACCTTTGCCCGCAAGCGTAGATCGGGATAGAGCAATCTGGCCCCACGCGTATCACCTTATCTCGTCCATCACTGGCCAGCTTTCGGTTCTCGATGCATGCCTGCAAGTTCCAAACAACTTCATGGTTCGGTGACAGCACACCTGCGTGCCAATCAGATGGCCGAGATTTAATTATCATTCCAACCTAACGTGATTACTCGTTATTTTATTTGCATATATCTCGAATAATTGGTTCTTTACGTGCGTGCAGCCGATGACACCTACGCCAACCCCCGAATATATGTCTGCGAAAGTATTTTTTTAACTCTGTTTTACTTTAATATGACTATAATGTTACGAAGGAGCTGGACCGCATTCGTTTGTTGTGTATATACTGTTTGAAATTTGAGCATGAGGCATATTTTAATTAAGTGGCTCCCGCAAAGAAATGCGAGGAAAGATCTAATCATGAGCCGGCGTGGACATCAAAACAGTTGCCGAGTCTTAGCCACATAATATTTACACAAGGTATGTCTTATAATTTAGGGTTAATAATGAAGATAGTTTTTCTTGAGGCACTTCGACGCAAAAATTTTGATCTGTGGGTCTATCTGTTTGTCCACCGTAACAATACCCAAACGTCCCCAAAGGATACTCCAAACGGCCAACCCAACCCACAGTGCCTACCAATATTTCCCAAGTTTCAGCGTTCATACTTGTGCGATTGTAAATTAAAAAGCAATCATTGCGCATATCTATAGGGCACCATAAAAATACGTAAATATTGTGTATGTGCGGCTTAATACTTGAAAAGGCATACATAAATAATATTAAGGACTGTAGCATTTATCACGCTGCGCTGACAACGCAATGCTATGCTCAAAAGGCAAGTGTTTCCAACGCTTTGCTAAGACGACACGGTGGTGGCACCTGCCCGTCTCTTTGCGTTCTACACCTTATCACCTCCAAGACAGGCGCGCACGCCTTCCTTCGTTTTCGAAGGTAACTGCCAGATAGCGTTCGTGTCTAAACGTGCATCGATGCGCTCGTTTGCCTTCGCTGCACGGGTAGAAACACAGCGCCTCCGGAATACAGTTCACATATTTTCTCGCGCATAACATCAAAGAAACATATGTTCACTCCCTCCAGACGCAAGAATATCGTCTTTCGACGACATTTGCAGTGAAACATGCAAATACGGGGCAAGTTTTTATTGCAAGTAATCTTTCCTCTGATTTATTGGAGGATGCTTGCATTTCCTGAAAAATCTGTATATTGCTCACAAATGGATTTCACGGATTTAAATTATGTTTTTGGTTCAATGTTCACCAGTTCTCTTTCCACAAACGTGCACGGTCTCCAGGGCCCTCAGTGGGCTCGTAACTTTTTTTTCGTCACTCTGAGTGGCATGCAATGGTGATTTTCTCGGCACTAAGCATGAATTTTTTGAAGCAGCATTTTCTCGGCACAATAGCAGTAGATAAGCGCAGTGGCTAGTAAGCCACGTTTTCAAGAGTCAGTATAGAATTTTACAATATTACTTTCATGAAGAAGCCCCGACATGGTGATCTAGGGGATGAGGTACTCGGCTGCTGACCCGCAGGTCGTGGGATCGAATCCCAGCTGCGGCGGCTGCATTTCCGATGGAGGCGGTAATGTTGTAGGCCCATGTGCTCAGATTTGGGTGCACGTTGAAGAACCCCAGGTGGTCGAAATTACCAGAGCCCTCCACTACGGCGTCTTCCATAATCATATATGGTGGTTTTGGGACGTTAAAGCACACATATCAATCAATCAATCAATCAATCATTACTTCTATAAAGAAGTATAGCTTTACTTTTAACTTTGGCCTCTAAGGCTGATGAATCACGCAAGTGAACAAGCACTGGAAACGAGACATACCTTATCTGTGTTACATAGTGTGTTACATAGTAAAAAGAAAATTTTTAAATTAGTCCATCGAAAGTATAACAAGCAGCAAAGAAACTGTATGACACATGTATATTTTGTTGGAACCGACAATCCATAAGGTACTTGGTAGAGGACCAAAAAAAGATAGACATTCTAATATGACGCTGCTACTAGGTATCAAATGCCTCGAACGTTTTTAAACAATCTTCAGATAAAAATGGCGCACTATGGCAGAGTTCTGAATCCGCTCCTAAAGTTACATTAGCAGAAACAATGCATGATATGAGCGAGATTGAGCAGTGTGGATTCTAGAAAGTCATGGTAGACTGTTACTCTTGATGTGTGGCGGAAAACTCTCTAAAATTCTGCATCCTCTCAGACGCCTTGAATTGGTGCAAATAAACTGCATTCCAGAATTTCAGTGTTCCAAAATTTTTTTGTACTTTTGGACAATGATTCAACTTAAGTCTTTTGTTTAATCTGAACCAAAGCTCTCTAAAAACTCTCCACTTTAACCTCAACGAGGTACTGAAAACTATGTACACACTGCAACGTACGCACACCGGAGTTGACAGATGTACTCGCTTAAGCGTTGCGCGATAAATCAATGCATGCACTCGAGTTTTCGAAGTGGCAATCAGTGAGGCAAAAAACAATAAATTACAGTGGATAGTGTCCTATCCAAGTGGCAATCAGTTTATCGAAGTTCTAAGAGGTGACGCTCAAAGACCTAACTTCGTAAGCCTCTACTTACACAAAGAACTCACACTTGCTATCCGAGCTCCTTAGATTACCATTTTACAATAAGGTTTCTAATTAATGAACGTGCTGTTAAAGACGTTGGAAAATCACTAATTGCATTCATATTACGTGTCCCCAGATTGTATATCACAATTGCGAAATCGTGCCGTCTGCAAGTGACAATTGTGGTCACTATATAATCTATTTCACAGCTTCGAAGCTCGCGAATACTCAATACAGTAAAAGCTCATTGAGTTTACACTCGTTAATTAGAGAAATTGCATAATTCGAGCGTGTTTTCTGTTTCAGGCCAGCATTTACGTTGTTTTGTGGCTTACTTCGGTCAGATTAAGTGGCAAGACACTTCATTCGCACAATTTACGGAGAATTTCAAGCATGAAACGCCGCAAGTATAGGACGCAAAGCAGCGTAAACAGCGTTCGCGAGCAGGCAAAACAGCTGTGGGCTTTCAAAGAGGCATGTTTGCCATCCATTATCACGTTGTTTATGGAAGTAAAATTAAAAAAATACAGCACGTTTGTTCAGTATAGAGACTTGGGCCGCAGCCAGATTGTGAACTAAAATTGCGGCATCTACGCTGCTTTTCTGAAAAATAATTTTTTGATTTACTTATTCTGAAAAAAATATAAAAATGCATTTCTTATATACACATTTGTTGATGGTTATAGTGATACTTTTGATATTTTGATGTTCGTATAACGTGGACAGATTTTCCAGTCCAATGATACCCGAAATAACAAAATTTTATGGTAGTTCTAATATAGCTTTTGATAGTTCTCAATCTTCAATATTCCGAGTCATGCTCTCAAGCGCTCTTTTCAATGCCCTCTGCATACGCATCCAATGAAAAAAAAACAGCATCAAAGAAAAAACTGATAAGGTTGAATTTAGTTCCTCATACTACGCATCCTCCCTTGTATACAAGGGCTTGACTCACTGACAATGGGCGACTGCTGCTATTTTTTGGAAGGAGAGAAGAGAATTTGCAGATGCTTGTAGAACACTGACGTGCAAAAAAAAATGGTTACTTATACATGGTAGTATTCACTTACAGAGCAGACTCTTTTTCTTGAAACGGTATTGTCATCAAAATACGTTCATCCCGAAATGCCATCAAATCACAATGCAAACAAGGAGTGTAACCGTCTAAGCTTGCTGTAAAGAGAAAGCTCCTGCTCGCACAATAGCGACTGTGCACTCGACCGTTGCCGTGTCGCCTAGTGCGAATATATTACATGATTTCAGCCTACATATCCTAATGCATGCATCGACCTTGAAAAATAAGGCAACAGATATAAACATGAATGGTGTAAGATTCTAAAATAGTGGAGAGCATGTTAGATATTTCAAATATTCTTCGGAGTTCGCACACATTTTGATGGTATATTGTCCTCGCAAGGGTTCCGCCACGATGCTCAAATGTCAAGAGGCCCCGCGTGCCTTTGTTCGGTGTCGGTGATGTAGGCATGGTAGAGGGAGCTATGTGCCCCCTCGGGCAGGAATGCTTGCTGTGGGCACCGTTGCATAAAACATGAACCCTCTATGGTCTCGCCTGTTGTCATCACCTCAATTTTTTTAACCCTGGAACGCAGTCTCCCTAGGCCGCACACAGTGCGTCATATAAAAGGGTGCCCCGTATTTTTGCGACGCCATGGACAAAGGAAGCCTCCGAAACTTCAATCTGTCACTGCAGCGCTCTTCGAATCTGAAGTCAACAATGCCCGGCTTCTCCACCAGCTCATCTGTGAAAAAAAGAAAACAGAAAAATTGTCTTCTTTTTTATATTTTTAAGAACCACGCTGTAATAAAAGGCGCATTTGTTTTTCTTCAGCTGCGTATTTTCAAGTGCCCTTGACAAACTGCCGCTTTTTCCTTTCGCAAATGTGTCAAGCACTTCGCGTGTAATTAAATACTAGCTGGCTGAGTTCTTCCAGCCACGTGTTATGCACTCAATGTTTACGATTGCGAATATCCGATCTTATTAGGCAGACATGATAGATATAAAACATCGCTGAGCGAACTCAACAAAAGACAAAGTGACACACATGGCGCTGAACATGCAACTGGGTTTGTTAAAAGATGACACGTTGTTTTTTTTAAGCAATGTATCCCTATGTGTAATTTTTTTTTTGATAAACGGAGTTGGAAGTTCATTTCCTCTTTTGTCCTGTGTGTGAAAGGGCCCGCAAGCCCAACAAAGTTCAAAGACAAGATACTGTAGTTCTACACCCCTTCTGTACACTTCCGACAAGTGCTCTCTCTTCCACGCCACTTATTTCTTCAAATCTCATGTGGAATGTCAGTACTAAATATTGACACAAAATGGAATTGGCGCTTCTCGACTACTCACTGCTGTATGCATTCGCGCAGTTGCAAAAGCTTGAGACGTTGTGGAATCAGTTTATCGTGCCCGATAATCATACGAGACCAGGCAGACCGGACATGCGACTTCATGGTGAGGCAATGTAGGCGACAATTCACCACGAATGTTTGTTTACTATTTATTTTATTATTTTTTAGTAATTCTAATATATCGAACAATCAAGAGCCCATTTCATGCCCACGTGACGTGATTGAACTTTATACATACAAATGTTTGCGGGGGTCTCATGAGCAAAAGAAACATGTCCCATCGTTGTTCTTCAAGCTTGCTAATTTGACGCCGAATTTTCGTCTGAAGGCACCTGGCTTCTCTGATGCCATAAATGGACTTTGTTGTGCTTTATCGTCTTTCGGCTTCCTTAGGAATGGCCCGAAGTCTCTTCAACTCTTCATGGAGATCCGTACGCCTTCATGATACTGTTTATGTCTCCATTGAAATCTGTACCGCATGACAAGTCACCTCTTCAACCGATTCAGGTTATTCGTGTTTGCACTAATTATCTGCTATTCGTGTTCGGCGCACTTTCCAGTCAGTCTGTTTGAGGAATTCAGAAGAGGCAGAACCATTGAGATTTCTTATCACCTACGTAGGATAGTGATTGCTGCCACGAGTCTCAATGTGCGTGAACCATAGCAATCGAAAGAAGGAAAGAAGGAAGGTTTAGGCGGGAGGACAGGGAGGTTAGCCAGTTCTTAGACCAGCTGACTACCATGTGCTGAGGAAAGGGGTGAGGGGAATAAAAGGTGATAAAAAGAAAAGTTGCGTATAAAGAGAGAGAGAGAGAGAGAGAAATTACAAAAAATGGCGAGAGAGGAAAGGCAACATCAAAAAGTATAAGACACTAAAGTTTGTCTTTGAGCCCAGTTGTTCGCAAAAAGCGTAGCATAGCTTTCAAAGCCTTCTGGGCTGAAGATAGGCTCGGTCAATGACCCAGAATCCTTTGTTCCGACAAAGGTCGATGATCCAGTCTACCCAGAGCTGCAGTCAGTTCTTGTCTTAGCGCGTTGAAATGGGTGCACTCACATAGAAGGTGCACGATGGTTTCTTCGCAGCTGCAGCACGTGCATGTAGAAGAGTTGGACATTCCATTGAGATAGGAGTATGCATTCGTGGAGGCTACTTCACGAATGCTACTTCAAGCAACAGGCGGCACAGAAGAGTCGCCTCAACTCTAGATATCTTTGAGGGAAGATGAAGCTGCAGATTGGGATCCAAGTTATGCAGGCACGCGTTCGTGAATTGTGTAGAGCTCCACTGTACCGGTGTGAGACCACGCGCAAGCGAACGAAGTCTTGTAGATGCGTCGGTTCTTGAGAACGGGATGACTGCGTATTGTGTACCATCGTGTGCAGATCTAGCATCCTCATCTGCGCGGTAATTGCAATATATACCGCAATGACCTGGCATCCACTGACACTATGCTGTGCTGTTTCCCGATAGCCTGGGGATGAAGAAGCCTTATTTCAGCTACTAACTGTTCATTAGGTCCAAGGCGAAAGGTTGACATAAGACATTGAAGAGCTGCCTTTGAGTCTGAGAAGATAGACCAAGTTCCCGAAGGTTGTTCAACTATAACCTCCAGAGCTGCACGTATGGCGGCGTGTTCTGCGCCTGTCGATGACGTCAAATGCGATGTCATGAATTTAATTCTGATGTGCCTCGCGAGAATAACCACCGCCCCTGCTGAGCTTACTGAAGGCAGAGAGCCATCCGTGTAAATGGGAAGGCGTCCATTGTGCTTCTGTTGCAGGCATAGTAATGTGGCCTGTTTCAGGGCTACTTTTTTCTTATTCTGGATGCCAGGAATTGAGAGGGTGTAGGCACCACAATGGTAACGGTGGCCGAGCTGCATGCGTGAAGTGCAATGAAAGAACTGCACAATGCTGAGCTACAGTTGCGCTGAACACTGAGTGGGGCCTAGAAGTTCGAAGTGAGGGGAGGTGATGTGATGGAAGCCAAGCCAATTGTCTTAGGTGCATTCTCAAAGCGTCTACGAGGATGTGTGCGTTGACTGCATAATCACGCGCAATGATAACTGTCGCTGCTGTAGATGCCCATCTCGGGAGACCAAGGCATATTTGCAGTTCTTGCGCTTGGATCGGCTGGAGGACACGCAAGTTTGTTCTTTAGGTCCCGCAAAGCACGGGGAAGCTCTAGCGCATATAACCGAGGAACAGAACAGTGTAAAGTTGAAGAATTGCTCGTACCAATGCTCCCATGTTTTTCCAGCAAGAACCCTCAGCACGTGGGTGATCATGGTGAGTTTCGTTTTCATGTGGGCGATGGAGGGCTCCAGGAGAGGTCGCGATCAGCTATGACTCCGAGGAATCGGTGAGTCTTCACGTAGTTGATCGTGTGTCCGTTGATTTTAATAACATATGGATTCATCGCCTTATGCGTGAATGCTATAAGCGAGCGCTTCTCTGATGACCGCTGTAGTCCCCGTTCTTCAAGGTACTTTGTCGCTGGTGTAGCCGCTCTCTGAAGCCGGGCACGCAAATGAAGGCGTGTTACGCCTGAAGCCCAGATGTAGATGTCATTTGCATATATTGATGGATGGACAGATTCTGGAAGTGCGTCAACCAGGCCGAGGAGTGCTAGATTGAGAAGTGTGGGGCTAAGAACACCACCTTGAGGCACACCACGACGGATGCAATGGCGCGTTGTTGTGCCGGCCTCCGTCTGCACAAAGAAAGTTCTGGCTTTCAAATAGCTGTCCATTCATGGTAAACCCGGCCCCCTATTTCAACATTTTTATAACATCCAAAATGGCTTCATGTGATACATTATCGTATGCACCTTTCACGTTCAAGAACAACGCCGCAGATAAACGTTTCAGCCTTTTTCGATGCTGCACAGACGAGACCAGGTCAATAACGTTACCAATTGCGGACCGCCCACGCTGAAAGCACGTCATAGCATCAGGGTATACCTCGTAGTGCTCCAGGTACCACTCTAGGCGAGTCAAAATCATCCTCTTTATCACTTTCCCGAAACAGCTGGTAAGCACGATGGGGCAATAGGAGGTCAAGTCCAGAGTAGATTTTCCTGGTTTAAGCACAGGGCCGAGGTGGCTGGGTTTTCACGAATGAGGGACAAATCCGCTGCTCCACGAGTCGTTGTACACAAATAGAAGGGCCCGTCGAGCTGTTTCACCGAGGTTCCAAAGAGCCATGTACGTTATCCCATCCGGTCCAGGCGATGAAAATCGTTTTCATGCCGTCAAGGACACTTGGAGTTCCTCTAGAGAGAAAAAGGTGTCCATTGTTAAATCTCTGGAGCCTGGGGCGTTTTCTAGGTGACGCGTGGTGCACGCAGACGCCTTGCCGGCAGTTTTCATGCAGAAATCTTCTGCTACTTCAATTTCGGTGCGGCCTTGGCGGAGAGACAGACACTTGAAGGGGTGATGTCGATTTGGCGATGTTCGTAAGCCACGAACAATCCTCCATGTTTGTATCAAAGGATTGTGTGGATCCAACGATTCGCACAGAGAATTCCCCTGAAAGAACTGAAGTGAATTGATTCGCCGCTGATTTTTTTTTTTCTGAAGGCGCCTTGCCTCCCTTAAGTTGTGAGCGGACTTAGTGCGCCTATATCTTCGTTCTGCACGACGGCGGATCGCTCTGAGCCGTTCTAATTCCACATCATGCTGACAATATCTTGAAGTAGGTTCAATATGATAAGTCGCTTCTTGGGCAGCACCTCTAATCATATCCTCGAGGGTATCAAGAGGAGGCGCTTCATTTCTTGACACCTCTTTTCCATCAGTGTCCTGAACTTTGTCCAGTCAATGCGAGTTGAAGGGTGGTAGTTTTGCGATTTTTCCAGGCCCTTGTTTTTCAAATAAATTGGTATGTGGTCGCTTTCATGAGTTTCATAGTCTGCGAACCACTTAACCTTTCCATTTAGGCTTCGCGACACAAATGTCAAGTCAAGGCAGCTGCATGTCGTCCCCGTTGAAACGTTGGGCTTCCGTCATTTACACAAAGCAGCTGCTGCTCCACAGCAAAAGAGAATACTTGCGTCCCGCGACGGCCTATCTTCTGACTTCCCCATAGCGGGTGGTGAGCGTTGAAACCTTCGGTGATGATTCATGGTCAAGGTGTGGTTGTTAACAGTGCACGTAGTCTTTCAGGTCAAAAACGACTTGTAGGTGATATATATTCGCCTACTAGCGTGGAATTGACATTGAAATCGGTATTGAGTAAAGTTTACGTCCATAATATCAAGTCGAGGCAGCTGCTATATGTCATTCCTAGAAGATAAATCGGGCTGCCGTCGCTCACCCCTTAAAGTCCGTGCTCTGATAAAATATAAACGAGAATTCTCCCTCTCAATTTATTGTGAAACTTTCAAGCAAAAATCATTGGCGATAAAGTCACCCACCATTATTCAAGGATCTGTAATTGTTGTAAATATATGTTCTAGCATGTGACCATGAAGTCAATATGACGAGGATAGGTAGGCACCTATCAATGTAAATGACACTTTCTTCTTTTTGACTTGGAGACATGCGTAAAAATTGCTGTCGTCTGTCTGAACTTCTCGTTAACACGCGTGAGTTCCTTTACGTGCTTCTGGCTTCTGGCTTACACTGATACACTGCTTCTGGCTTCGCTATACAAAAGATAAATAAAAAATTTGACAGCATATCCACAGCCCAAGGATGAAGAGTGGGGCGAAGCTCGGTCCACATGCCACTACCGCGCCGCTTCGGCTTCCCGTTGTTTTACTGCAGGGTCTCCGCGGCGCGCTTCTGCCTCGCGCACCCGCACGTCGGGGCCCCTTCTTCGAGCGCGAGCCGCCGCCGCCCTGCACGCACGCCGCTCAGCAGGATTGTCCATCTTCCGTCAGCGAGCCTCTGAATGCGCATTCGCGCCAAAATGACGTTTTTATTGTACTACAGAGCGCCCCCTGGCGTACGGTGCCACCGAAGAACACGCGATCGTAGTCGCGTGATCGTCTTTTCTCCTTCCGTACGTGTGACGTCAATCCTTTTTTTACAAGTAAAGCACTCTAGTGTCGTACTATTTGCAGGTTTCGGCGTATAGTACAAGTACTTGCCCTCTATGACTGGTTTAAGAAACAACAAGGGCTGGTTATACACAACGGGGACGCACAAAGCCAAGCCATAAGGAGTTTTGCCGCTAAAAATGATTAATAGCATGACAGGTCTGCTATTTTAGTGGTAAAACAGTTTACGCCGTGGATCGTACGTCCTGTGTAGCCAGTCTTCGTAGTTGTAGTAGCCAGTTGCATTGCATTGCATGTCAATAAAAATAGTGTCACAGCATTTCTGCAGAGTGAACAATGATGAGTGGGGCGAAAGGTTCGTCAGTCCGTCCATGCTTCCAACATATCTGCTGTTGAATAAACCTCAAATGGTCAAACGTAAACCAAAAACCCACCGCTAAGTCATCTGCCACAAACACGTGACTAAGCTGAGGGCATCAGTCATTGAATCAATCATCCCTGCACATCTACCTTCGCATCTCCCGCTTTCAATTTTATCCAGTTTGGTCGCAATTCTGAAGGCCTTCCATGTCTGCTACGTAGAATAGGAGAAATAAAGTGATGAAGCGCAGACGCTCTTCTCGAAGATAATGAGTTTGCGCTGGCAATGTGGTGATCACTTTCCTTCCCTTTCACGAATCGTCGTGCACCCCCCCCCCCATTCATTCACAGTGCACGACCAATGGTGGTCCTGCACCACCGGAGACAGCTAGCCAATCTGCAAGCTTTCAGCATCCAACAAGCTCTCTGCCATGCCGGTCTTGCTTCTTTTTGAGCGTCGTGGTTTGCTGAGTTTCCTTTTTATTCATGTTTTCTCTTAGAATCTCTGCCTGTGTAGTTACAAAACAAGTTTTTTTCTTTTGTTTTTGTTTGTTTGCTGTTCGATACCATCACTTGGTCGTTAAGTCTGCATTGAATACAACCCGTGATGGGAAGCCACTAATAATGCCTGAAAAGACAAAAAAAGGGGATGCCAGTCCGAACAGCGTTTTTTTGTGTGTGTGTTTCTAGGGTAGTTGCTGGCCATTCACTGTTCTTCCTGGGAGCGTCCGAGCACTTACGCCACAACTAATTGAAGGTGAAGTCCACCGAAAGCAGTACAATGAGCTCCACGAAAAGAAAAAAAAAAGAATGCGAAAAGGCAAAGCCGTGTGCTTTCACCCGTGCGAGTCTGTTTTTGTTATTTTAAGTAAACTTTCTTATTGTAGTCCACGAGCCTATTGTGGCAATCTTTGTTTTTTGTTGGAAACTTCAGTACTGCGCCATGTGGAGGTCTCTTTTGAATCAGCCCCGCGCGGCATTGTTCTTGTAAATGCTCTGGAAACGCTGACGCACCCTTATTTTCTGGATGTTTGAGCACATTCATGCCCTATCCTTATAACTCTACTAGAGAAAGAAATAGTGCTTAGCTGTAGTGCGTCAGTAAATTACCATTCAGCAATGCCAAAAGAGGGAGCAGTCACTTCCACTATAGAACATAGATGTAGAAAACCAGGCAGAGCAAAAGACTCGCATAGCAAAGCTTCCTTTGAAGGTGCCGCATCAGCTTTTCGTCAATCCACAAAATTCGAATTATTATGCTGAGACATATTTTCAACCCCACCATTGGTGAATCATGAAGCTGTAAATAAGAAAAGCCCCCTTGAAGTTCTTTGTTTCACATTCGAGGGCTTGAACGGGGGTTTCAGTATAAAATAGAAAAAAAAATGGTAGCATATCCACGGAGTAAATGATGAGGAGTGGGGCGAAGCATTCGTCCGTCCATTCGTTCTTGCTTCCGTCCGTTCCTGCGTACGTCTGTGTAACCGTCTATGCGTCCATCCACCCGTCCGTGCGTGCGTCTCTTCATGCGTCCATCCCTGCGTTCGTGCATGCATCCGCGCCTGCGTCCGTTCATGCGTCCATCCATGCATCTGTCTGTGTGTCCGTTCGTTCATCTATTCAGCACTCCAAGTACCACCATCTCGCATCTTTTCGTCATATATTCTCCATATAGAAGCACCGCCATCCAGCGGACACTTCAAGGACTAAACGGGAGGTGGCACATGCGCACTTTCTTACGGCTTGCTCTTCGGGTTTACTTCCCACCTTTAACCACCTCGAGCTCATGGTATATACTAGTTCACTGTATTCATGGCTATGCGGCCCAACGCTCGCTAAACCTTTCTAAAACCAAGGAGGTTACACCCAGCGAGTATAACCTAGCAACCCTTTCTTGTCAGATCGTGCTCAATGTACATGCCAATGGCTGGTAATGGGGATCGCAGCGTGCGCGTTACCTAAAGGCCGAATGCTCCTGTCTCTTATTCCCCCTCAGCAGCCATTACCATGTGCATTAAGCACTATCTTTTATTGTTCAACAACGCACAGAAGAAATGTCTCACCGGAACCACCTTGGAGGTCAAAATCGTAAGGACTGCTATTTCGGGTATGTGCCACTGGTGGTTACGTACTACGAGGGATGCACAAGCCAAGCCATAAGGAGCTTCGCCCCTAAATGTCACGGCTTTCCCGCAAAGGTGTAACAATGAACGTAATAACATCAAATTGGAAGGTTACGCGCAGAATGGCAAGCAGATTGAAACATGCCCCGTGTTTCTCACGCACAAAGGACGCATGAAACGTACTCACAGGTACATATTAACGCCAATAAGCGTCTCAGTTGTTACTTCACAAACGGAGGCTGTGCAACGATTGCAGTGACCTTTGTGCACCCGGTAAATACAACAGAATCGTTCCGACGAAACTCAAAGGCTAGCCAAGACGTACGATTCTCCCCACTGCAAGATAAGGGTGCTCGATCAAGCGTGCACCTCCTTACTCTTTATGCGGGTCAAAGTACGCATGGGACATCATGGCCGCCACACGCTCACTGCGCCATCAAGCTGATATTGCTAAAATCACGCTAGTTCTCCCCCAAGAGGCCCGCGAACAGCGCTAAGAGGTGTATATGACTAGCTTGCTATTTAAACGTTAAAGGAGGTACCTGTCAGTGGCTCAGTGATTAACGCCTCGCATGCACGACACGGAGGTCCCACGTTCGATTCGCGTGCCGTAGCTTTTCTTAAGGTACTTCGACGCAAAAATTTTGGTGTGTCTGTCGTTTAGTATATCTATCTGTACATTTGTTGGTTTTTTCGCCGTAACGATATCCCGAAAATGGCAGCATATTCACAGGGTGAGTGATGGAGAGTGGGGCGAAGCATTCATCCGTCCATTTGTTCTTGCTTGAGTCCGTCCATGCGTCCATCTTTGTGACCGTCCGTGCATCCTTCTGCCCGTCCGTGCGTGCGTGTGTTCATGCGTTCGCACGTCTATACATGCGTCCATCCATGCGTCTATCCTTCCGTGCAGCCATCCATGCGTCCGTCCATGCATCTGTCTGTGTGTCCGTTCGTCCATCTAGTCAACACTCCAAGTACCACCATCTAGAATCTTTTCATCATATATTCCGGATATAGGAGCACCGCTATCCAGCGAACATTCCAAGGATTAAACAAAAGACACTTTCTTACGGCTTGCACTTTGTGTCTACTTCCCACCTTTAGGCACCTCGAGTTCATGGTATATGCTAGTTCACTATATTCATGGCACTGTGGCCCAACGCTCGCTAAACCCTTCGAAAACCAAGAAGGTTACGACCAGCGAATATAACGTAGCAACCCTTTCTTGTCAGATAGTGCTCAATGTACATGCCGATGGCTGCTAATGGTGAATGAGAAACAGGAGAATTCGGCTTTTACTTAACACGTACACTGCGAACTTTTTGTTGCTCAACAGCGCACAGGAGAAATCTCCCACCGGCACCACCTTGCAGGTGAAAGCGTAAGACGTGGTACGTACTACGACGAGGGACGAACGGGTGCCGCTGCAAGGAGCTTCGCCCCTAAAAAACGCCAAGGGATACCCCGAACGGCCAACCCCATCCGCAGCGCCTACGAATGTTGCTCAAGTTTCAGCATTCGCACTTGTGCAATTGTCATTTAAAAAGCAATTATTGCGCATATGTGAGGCACGATAACAGCACGTCAATATTTTGTATGTGTGGCTTTATACTAGAGAAAGCACACGTGAGTTATTTTAAGGACCGTACTGTTATCAAGGTGCGCTGACAGTGCAACGCGATGCTCAAAAAGGCAAGTGTTTCCAACATTTTGCTAAGACGACATGGCGGTGGCACCTGCCTGTCACTTTGCGTTCTACACCTTATCGCGTTCGAGATAGGATCGCATGTTTCTCCCGGTGGGCACGCCTTCCTTCGTTTTCGAAGATAACTGCCAGATAGCGCTCGTGCCTAACGTGCCTCAATGTGCTCATTCGCCTTCGCTGCACAGATCAAGACTCCTTAACGCAGCGCATCCAGAATATAATTCACCGATTTCCTCGCACAGAACATCAAATAAACATTTTGTTCAGTCTCTCCACAGGCAAGATTATCGTATTTCGGCGACATTTGCAGTGAAACATGCAGACACGGGGCAAATTTTTTTCTTGGATTTCCTTTTCTTCCTTGCGTTTACATACGTATACATATATACATACGTATACATACGTATACATAGATACGTATACATAAACGGCATAGGACAGCGACGCTTACGTTCATGTTGACACTGGCGGTGAAATCCAGCTGATAGTGTCCATATAATTGCTATCGCATTTAAAAGAAAGTAAGAGAGGAGGGGCTGTATTGCTTTCACGGTACTATACTAAAGGTTGCCAACAGAAACCAACTCTAATTATGACACGGTGATATCCATGATGTGCTGCAACTAATAATATGGTCTTGTCCATTATTATTAGGCTGTACTCTTCATTCAATTGAAATGGTGATATCAAAAAGGTGTTTTTGCTTCTGTAGCGGTTAGCGACAATGAAGCATCACGTGTCAAAATGTTTGTTTTTAATTTTCGATCACCTCACATTGCACTGAAAGATGCTTCACTCAAATGAAAGAAGCACTTTTGCAGCGCACGCTTTAGGCTTCTCTGATTTAGGTACTTGTTACTCGCACTCATTTCAACATTTGAAGGTGGTAAAGACGTATATTGGCTGTCGGATCAGTCATAAAACAGCGTATATTGTATTGTAGAACACCTAAAGCACAGGCAACTGTAGCATTTGACCAGAGCCTGCCACCACTTGTCGGCTCAAAATTTATAGAGAAAAACTCGAATAAATGTTGACTTGATTTGATTGAACACAGGCTTTAACGTCCCTAAACCACCACATGATTATGAAAGACGCCGTAGTGGAGGGCTCCGAAAATTTCGACCACCTGTGGTTATTTAACTTGCACCCAAATCTGAGCGCACGAGCCCACAGCATTTTCGCCTCCATCGAAATTGTAGCTGTGGCAGCCAGGATTAGATCCCTCGACCTGCCTCGAATAAATTTCATGACGAACTCATACTGTCAGAATAGAGGCAGATTTCATCATCAAGCAGTAGTGAAGGATTCATTACTCTTTCGGCCCATGTGTCATCAATCGACGACACCACATAAATTTTCTCATGGAATTTTAAAAACATAATAAAACCTGTACAATCTTGAAGAAGCATTTTTTCAACTACACAGTAAAAATTTTTACACCCAGAAGGGTGTAAATGAGCTTGTCCCGTGGACGACACCCTAAGGGTGTTAATTCAGCACCTTCCAAAAAGGGTGCTTTACCATGCACCCTTAGAATAGGGTGTACATGTAAAAAAACTGTAGGGTGTTAAAAAACACCCTTAAGAAAGGGTGCCTTCCATGTCCATCACTTTTTTAGCACCCTCTGAGGAGGGTGCGAGAAGGGTGCACAAGGGTGTTGAGTGCCCATGGCAGGGGTGGCGAATACTGCGACCAATAGATATCAGCATGCACTGATTAAACACTACTTGAAGAAAGTGGTCCTGATTATCGATGGTGCACCACCTGTCGAGCTCCATTCATTGCGTGTGGGCAAAAATATAAACGCGTACAATCGTGTATGAACTTGTGCTGGATCTATATATACTTCAGTGTATATGCATAATGTGCGTTACAGAAAATGAAGCCTTGCTGCCCTTGCATATTGCGTTTATTTAATAGGCAAATAAAACAAACTTTTCTTCTGCCACACAACTTTTTCACCAGATATACGTTCATGTATACGTACACTACACATGCAACACCTCAAATGTTTATTATATTTTTTCAGTTTCACTTTATTGACAATTCTTTGCAACATACAATTACACTGGTTTCAGTTTAGTATACTGCTTTAAGTACATAGAGACTACAAATGAAATACACGCTAATATATCCCTATAATTCTTTCAAGTATCTACAATCCCAGTGGTTTCCAGTTTAATACTCCTTCGTGTGCACAATCGGTTAATAGGAATGAAATACAGGCAAATATATACTTATGATTCTTTCAAATATATACAATCACCATGATTTCACTATATAGGCCTTCAAGTACACAATCGTTCCCAAGAAGTGATGCACACAAAAATATATATGAATAGTGTTTTCAAATGTATACAATCCCAGTGGTTTAAGCTTTGTATTCCTGGATGTATAACAATTGGTTATGAGAAATGATGTACATGCAATCATATACGGGTTTTCGCACATATAACTTTAGCGAATACTTAAGAAACCAATACAATGATCAGAAACACAATATGCTAAAAACGAACACAAAACTGAGTCAGGACACACAAAAAACAAAAGAGGTAATGCATAATTATGGCTAATGACACAGCTGGGTCACTTTATGCCAAATGTCTCAGCCATTTTGGCAACCATCTCAAATGTATTCGAAAAACTCGTGCTGCATTGAAAATAGTGAACTTCTGGAATATTTAGAAGAGGAAAAATATTTGGTCACGTGGCTGCCTTCTGAACTTTCTGGAATGCCGTCTAGGTGTTGTATGTGAAAAATTTTATTTTAAAAGCACCGCTCCTTCTTTCCATACGAAACTCCGTCTACGTGTTACGTAACAAGAGCTTAATTTAGGAGAGTTGGTTCATCGTGGTTGTGTGCTAGTCACAGCGCGACAACTTTAGGAAGAGACAGGAAGGACAGGAAAGAGCACAGACTGTCAACTGAATTTAATGAATGTGCTACGAGCGCTTTTATACGGAGTACAAGAACCGTGTTCATGCGCGACGACACGTGTGAGCACTACAAAATAATTTTAACTGTGAAAAGAATACTCCCTCTCGGAAAAGATAAGTGAACGTGTAGTGATGCACTGATCATTGGTTTACCCGATAAAAAATATTTCTACAAACGTTAAATTGGCATCAAGTAAACCCATTCTCGTGACAAATGGGGCAAGATTGACTATTCCTGTTGCTGTTTAGTACACACACTTTTGAAAGCTTGCAAGGGGTGGAAAATAACACGCTAATATCATATCTGCTGGCTATTTTTCTAGTTGTGAAACACGTGATGTGGTATAACATGCAAAGGTTTTGGTCATTGTTTTTTGTTGGTCCTGTCTTCTTTAACTTTACTTTCTGCAGGAGGGTTTTGCAAACGGGTGTGAAGATTCTGTTGGGATACCCAGCATCTTTTAGTCTTTTAATCTGGTTTTTAAGCCTGACCTCACCCTTGTGCTAACATGACTTCTGAAGGGTGGCCTGAATACATGTGGTATCAATTCCTCTTTCAAATATTTTTGAATGCCCACTATCAAAAGGGAGAACATTCTTAGCACTCCTGGGCTGATAGCACCAGCCAATACCCCAACAGCATCATCACACTTGTTTGCGAAACCCTCCTGCAGAAAGTAAAGTTAAAGGAAACAGGACCAAAAGAAAAAGAGAATGACCAATCACCTTTGCATGTCACATGGTACTACGTACATAAGGTGTCTCACAATTTTAGGAAAAGAGCCAGCAGATATGACATTGTTGTTTTCCACCCCTTGCAAGCTTTCAAAAGTGCATGTACTTACAGCAACAGGAATAGTCAATCTTGCACCATTCGTCACTAGAATAGGTTTACTGAATGCCAATCTAATGTGTATGAGATACCGCTAACACGTGGAAAAGTGAATATAGGGCAAACTGGGCAATGCTTCAAAGATCAAGCAAGACAGCATGCTTCAAATTTTAAGAAGGGCTATAGTAGTCTCATGGCCGGACACCGTAAAGAATGTAAGTGTAGTCCTAGGTTTCATAAAACACGGTTTTTGAAAAAAAAGCAAGCAGAAAAATGAGAGATTTTAGAACTCTTTATCAGGAAGGCCAAGGATCAATGCATCAGTACACCTTCACTTATCTTTTCCGAAAAAGAGTATTCGTTTCTCGGTTAAAATTATTTTGTCATGGTCACACGTGTGTTGTTGCAGATGAGCCCTGGTCTTGTGCTCAGTATAAAAACGCTCGTAGCACCTTCAATAAAATTCAGTTGACAGCGCTCTTTCCTGTCCTTTTTGCGATAAGATTTTTATTACAGAAAGGAATTTCATTTTCTTACAGTTTAGGTATAATGATGAGTTTTCATTGTATCACAACATGGAGTAAATTGCATCTCAATACGGACTAAAATCACAATTTTGTGAAATTCGTGATATTTTCTCGTATATTTCAGCAGCTTGAGAGGTATAAAGATATTTTTTCCTCAGAATATACCTTCTGTGGAGTAAGTATTCACTGCTCAGATATTCATACAAAGTGCAATATTGCAATAAAAAATGCAAACATAACACATTTTGGCTTTATTCTTGGAAGCGAATGTGGCAAAAAAATTGCACTATTATTTTTGAGCTTCAAATACCTTACAGAAGCACATTTATTTAACAGGTAGACCGAATCTGCTTTAGAAAAAATAAGCGGTAGTTTTAAAACAAAATTTTCCACAAACAGCACACAGACGGCATTATGCCAGGAAGTTATAAGCCAGCCACATGAACAAAACTTTTTTTCTCGCTGAAGTATTCTAGCAGTTCACTGTTTTCAACGCAGTAAGTCAGCACACTTTTTTTTTCAAATACAATTCAGATGGTCGCCAAAGTGGCTGGGACGTTTGGCATGGAATGGTCCAGCTATATTTAAGCAAAATAACTTACACAAATAACAATATTTGTTCATCTACCATGAACACACTAGAAAAAGTTGTTCAGGCATTGTGACACTAAAATTTTCAGCGTCGTACTGCCTGAACAACTTCTTTGATAAACTCCAAACTCACGCCGAGAAAAAGCAGCTCAATCACGGTGGTTGTTAAAGGCCTTGCGGCCGTAGACAATGTTGAAAATAAAAAAAAAATCAACTCATCAGTGCTGTCACTCCTTCCTTCTTCGTCATTACTGACACGGAAGATTTTGCGGTTATCCATGTGGAGGCTCAGGAAGTAGGCTTGCTCTAGGCTGGGTCCAGGGTAGACTACGCAGGACGTCAGCGGCACCCTCTCATCCTGTAATAATAGCAAATATAACTTCTCATAAAAGGATGTTCGTGCTGTTCCCGCAGCACCATATATGAAGAATGTGTAGTGTATATCCTTTGAAATGGCGTGTAATTGAAATTACACTGAACTCGAAGCATACAACCCATACATTCCAATAGTTTCGTATGATAAAGATAAGAGTTTTCCAGCATACAGCGAATTCCCGAAATGAGGTGAAGTGTAAGACTACAGCTCAAAAATGGCACTTACGAAAGCCTGAACTCACTTGAGAATCAAATTCCTTCTACGGTAGTGAGCCAGTGTGAAAAACAATTCTTAAAGTACAACGTTTAGAACATGTAGCATTAATCAAAACGCACAAGAAACTTACCTCTTCATGTACAAACAGTGAAGACATCTCTGTTTTCTCTTTTACATGAGAACAAATGATCTTGGGCGTGGCACTAGCGAAGAGGTCTGCAAAAAAAAAGTAAAAGATTTACTTACTTAAATCACGCCTCTAACAATCTAAAGAATTGTTACAAGTCACCAATCAGTGCAATTCTGACTGCCTCTATAAGGGCATCAAAAATGAACAATTTTCTCGTTCTTTCTACTCTCACAAGACGCTCCGTCAATGGAATCTGACCCAAATTTGACGCTGTGCTTCCTATTTGCCTGCTTTCTAGACGTAGGGCTGCGAACATGTGTTCTGTGCCCCTAATCTAGCACAGAAGTTTGTCATCTCTAATTCAATCATCTTAATTCATTGTAATTTGATAAAAGATGTGATAGCTCGTCCAGTTTTTAAAGAGTTGCGGGCCTGCAATAGGCACTGCCTTGCACGTATGAAAGTACTTCTTTAAAAAAAAAATTCAAAGCTTGCTTTCAGAAAAAGTGTCTGGCATATTTCGACAACCAAGCCCATCCTCTGATGGCAATCAGGGGCACGCTATTAGCGATTATTGACTACGAGATTTACAAACGTAAGCCGTGCCTAAATACTCAGTTAAACACAATCACGCAAGTAAGAGCGCTCGAACGACACAACGCGCGCGGACGCCGACTACGTTGCAGCAGCCATGACTTATGCTAGAGAAACCGCACATAGCTCCAACAGTCACGTATACTCTCTCGATTCTGTTATAACGCCGAACATTATCGCAGATGAAAGCGAAGCACGAAAACAGCAAACAGAAACGAGGGAAAACAACGCACGGCGATGGCCACAACAACGCGCCTTTGGAAGTCTGCTAGATCTTTCCCTGTTGCTGGTGGCACTTGTCCTAAATAGCTTAAAAGACCGAGGCGCACGTGCTGGGAGCATCGCGGCATATCAGCACCTCCAACTATACCTTCTTTAAGCAAAAAAAAAACGCCATTTCGTACAGTGCGCCTCTGTACATAATTTTTGCTTTTTCTTTCTTTTTTTGCGCTTACACCTACAGAAGCACGTTGCACATTTGAGTATTAATAGAAATGTTATTACGATGTAGCCCAAAGCACATCTTAAAACAATATCAATCACTTTGTGCAGTGTAAAGACAATGTGCGATCAGCAACTAATCCCGCCCTTGTTAAGTGATCACATCACTCACTGTATGAGTGATGCAGGCACTTACACAACATCGCGCATAGCAGTGTGAACTCGTTAAGTACCACGTTTAATCGGGCATCTGCAACAGGCCCGCGAACGCATGCTGTTGTAAATGGCTGGCAGCCTACTTCGGCAGAGCTGCTGCAGGCGCCCAGCTAGCGCTGTATGATTACTACCTACGAAAACAGTACACTCCCCGTTAACAGGCCCACGTTGTCCGTGTCCGCCACTCCATGAATATTCCTTAATCCGAGCGTCACTTCGAACACGGTGTCATGCGTGACCACCATGGCGCCTGCTCGCTAGAACACACACAGCGACCAAGACCCCCGACCAACGCAACGCATTTGAAAGACTGATGAGACAGAGAGGGCAACACTGAGAGAGAGAAGGAGGAGGCACTGGCGGCGGCGTGGCGGCGCCGCAGCTGTCGACGCAGGTGTTCGGTGACGCAACTCTTCGCTTATCTACGCCGCCGTTGTGGGAGCAACGCTGGCCGGGTTGAGCGGGGGGGGGGGGGAGGAGCGGCAAACCCGTCAAGACGGCGCCGAAAGGCAAACGCTATGGCGCATACGGCGGACGGCCATTCAACGCGGAATGACTCCTTGTAAACGGCCACTCTCCTTCCAGCCAGTCGCACAGCGACGCAGGTTATTTACCAGCCTCGGGTTCTTTGAGTATTTTGACGGAATGCGATTGCAGTGGGCGAAAAATAGTGAAGCAAAACTTGCGCAAAACAAAGTGCACCATGGAATGGCCAGAAACAACAATTATTTCGTCCTCGGTGGCATTAGCGGGAGAGCATCGCTACACCTTTTTCTAGAGAAATTTCTTTTTGCATTGTCTGTGTCAGGCGATTCCGCGTATGTAGCCGCAAACACTGAATGCGTAGTCGAAGCTGGAACAAATTAATCCACAGTCGCGGATGTTTAGAAGGCTTGTCATGCACCACGAAACGTGCCGAGGTTGTTATAACAAACTTTTTGCTGACCACATGATCAGCACATAATTCCATATGGTTGCCCAATGAGCTAGCTAAGCACCTGTAGCAAAGGCAGTGCACGTTCTTGTTAAACGTTGTTAATATAAACGATGGTTGTGCATAAGTGCAGTGACAGCTTTCCGTGTGAATTGGTCATAACCCACGTTTTCGAGCGTAGAAGCGCCTCAACGGAGCTAATCAGTTACCACAGCAAGTTCGTAAGCAATGATGAGGTACGAAAATGTGCAGCTGTTTTCCATGTACTGAATAGTTAGTGTACAGTGCCTTGACCACCGCCATTTCTTAAGCCACCTCCCATATAGACTCCCAGTCTGAACAGGTGTGGGACCTTAAACACTAAGAAGCAGTGCCCCCCCCCCGCACACACACACGAAATTTGAGGGCACACGGGCTGATGCACACGCATACTTATTCACAGGCGCACACACATACACGTATACACACATACGGCAACACACACACGCGACTGTAAACGCACGCATGCATGGGCGTACACATGTGCACAGGCACGCTTAACACAAGCACGGACTCGCACATACACGCGCACGCACACATGCACGGGTGTACACACAATCGCGCTTACACGCGAACACATGCGCAGGCTCACGCACACACACCCATACTCGGGCGAACATTATGTTCCTGTATATAATCCACAGCAAACATGTAGCTTATAACCAACGCTAAGGTGAGCTTTCGTAACGTGGATTGCAGTCAATTGCCATTATAGATGAAACGCGATTTGCTTCTGCTGGCATTCTGCTGTATTCGGAGAGCACCTTCACACATTCTAAGTCAATTAGGCCGTCATTTAACGCAAGGTCCACATACTCGTGCAGTAGCTACGCTGCTCGGCCGCCAATCCGAAGGTCGCGGGTTCGATGCCGGCCGTGGCTGTCGAATTCAGTTGGAGGCGAAAATGTAGAAGCCTGTGCACTGCGCGATATCAGCGCCCATTAAAGAACACCAAATGGTCAAAATCTCTAGAGCTTTCCACTACGGCGACCCTCATAATCATATCGAGGTTTTTGAGACGTAAAAAAACCAAATATTATAATTATGTGTTCTTCTTATGCTGCATATTCCATCTGATGAATCGTCACCTACACCCTTCTCAGGCACAAAAGCACCCTTAGAGCCTATTTTAGGGTGCTGTCGAGGCAAGCACCCAAACAAATGGGTGCTTTTTTTCAATCGACCATTTATGGGTGTTAAAGGGTGTTGCAAAGGGTGCTTTCTCGTAAAAGCACCCTTTTTACACCCTTTTGGGTGTAAAAATTTTTACTGTGTATCCTCACTGCCATCAACACCACCGTTGTTTTATTTTTGCGGAGCATGGTGCGGTAAAAAAGAAGAATCTGGACCTATGTCGTAGGTGACGATGACGCGGGCAAGCACTGCGAGTAAGCGCTACTTTCGGCTTGAAGCCCTGAAGCTGTTTTAAGAGCTCCAACACTTTCAAATACTACGTTTGTTCATATTTAGTGCATTCTAGAGCATCGCAGCAGTAAATTTAACATTTTGGTCATTTCATGGCTATAGGACCACGACGACCAAGGTCTCCAAAGCCTCTAACTATTAGTAAAATACGCGATAAGAACGTGTCTAGCGAAAATAAATGTTTCTGAGCTGAAATAGTTAATAATGCTATAATAAAAAATGGGTGAAAAGAAAATAATCTGGGGCTTTATTACTGCAATTCGCCATGTTAAAGTTTTAATTGATACGTTGGCACCATCAGTTGCCAATATTTATATATACCCAAAAATCAGTGTGATATAACAGAATTATGCGAAGGAAAGTTACTATTTCAAAGTGCATCAATGCGCTTGTGTTCAAAAATTACTCCAAAAAATCTACTTGAATGCAAAAAAAAAACGAAGTGAAGCTTCCAATGGAATTTATGTTTTGACAATCCTAAAAATTTCGTCTGACTGACTTGGAGCTGTTACCTGCACAGGCAGGTAATGCTGCTCGACTGCTGACCCGCAGACCACGGTATCGAATCTCGGCTTCGGGGGCTGCACTTGCCGTAGATATGTAATAATAATTGATGGGGTTTGATGTGTCAATCATTTCGATGGAGGCCGGAATGCTCGAGGCCCGCGTACTTAGGTTTAGGTGCACGTCAAAGAATCCCAGGTGGCCGAAATTTCCGGAGCCACGGAGTCTTTTCTAATCAAGTTGTGGTTTTGTGACGTTAAGCACCATAACGTATCATCCTTATTATTTAAAGCTGCAGTTTTTTTTTCTCTAAATAAAATAAGCGTTCTTGTATTGTTCTCTAGCACTAATCCGCAGAACTGCGTAGAAACAAACATTGTCACAAGATTATCACTAGCGAAGCAGATAATTGAAGACGGGACAAGATGTAAAAAAGATAAATAAGTAAAAAACAAAAGAAGTCAAGGAAAAACAAAGTCGACGAAGGCAAAACTTACCTGCCCTTTGAATGATATCTAGCATTCAGCTATTTCCAGTGCGAAATGCTTGCATAGCCTGCCTGTCCCTCATTTCGTGACTGTGTCCGCTATCACATGCCTCACTTTAATCACTTTACGCCATTTGAACAGATTCAGACTGGATTGAAGGAGTAGAACTCAGCGTCAAGAAATAATTGCGCCATCAGTATGGGACCACTTATCCGCCAAACGTGTTAAGGGCCAAGCGTTTTCTTTCGGCAGACTTCAATAGGGTCGAAAGGTATAGTGTCTGGTTGTTTCCCGCTCCTTAGTATACAAAACATTTTTTTCATCCTTCTTATTTGAAGCTTCGCGTCAGCGCTGATGGCTCTCATGCGGACGTTTCGTCACAGAAAAAAATCAAGAAGTGACACTTAGCGGCCAAGAAAACAAATCAAAGCGAAGCATAAATAACAAGCGCATATGCGAAAGCATCGCTGCTTTTGATTGAGTGATATGTAGAGTTAAACGTCCCAAAATCACGGTATGATTATGACACGCCGTAGTGGAGGGCTCCGGAAATTTCGACCACCTGGGGTTATTTAACGTGCACCCAGATATGAGCAAACGGGCCTACAACATTTCCGCGTCCATCAGAAATGCAGCCGCCACAGCCGGGATTAGATCCCGCGACCTGCGGGTCAACAGCCGAATATCTTAGCCACTAGACCACCACAGCGGGGCTGCATCGCAGCTTTAAACAGAATCTAACCATTTTTGTGTTAATACAGGTCAATTCCTTTGATTATCACAAAGCCTCTCTCTCTCTTCTTTTGTCTTATTTGTCATGCTGCAATACAGAGTAGAAAACTAGACGTACGTATGGTTAACCTCCTTGTCTTTCCAGCTTCCTTCTGTCTCTCTCTCTGCCTCGATTGCAAAACGTAGTCATGAACCAATCGCTACTAAAGAAGCGTGTTCGGCTGCGACAACGTAGTGATCTGACTCATGCCCTTTAGATCTCAATGGTCGTGCTGTCCACTCGCAACACAAACTACTTGCTCGTATCACACGACTAGTTGAGAGACAACGGATCTGATGACGGAGCCGTTATCAGAGGCGAGGATCACATTACTGAGGTGACAGCACGGGGTATTACATAAAGGGCGCCGCAGAAATTCGTAATAAAAAACAGTTATCTTCGAAGAATGAAGGCCCGTTTCGCCTAGAAAAACGGCCGGCAACGTCTATTCTGCGCGTATACCAATTATGTAAGTTGAAGTAGTTATTATAGCCACCACCTATATAGCAAGCGGGAAATTGAGTACTTCGAACAAGAGGCGCCACGACAAAGAGGGCTCTAATCACTTGGTTTTAGAAGGATGAGAAGTATCCATTATTGTCAAATAGCCTGCGAAGAAGGCGCGTTCCTGGTCGCGGAACGATGCTCGCTGAGCCGCACAAAGTGCTCGGTGATCTGATAATTGGCAGTGACAAGATGCAATTTTCAATTGGCCTGTTATAATGTAGGTCATCCAAAGCTGGATATATTTTTCCTCCTCATATTGTCTATTAAAGTAGAATTCATTTGATAGCTACGATGAAAGCTACAGTGTGTCTCTTTTAATCCACTCACCGCTATGGCTAAGCTTATGTTGCGTCTCGAAGGAGCATGAACCAACAACGTGAAGAATCTGGCACATTGTACTTCTTATGGGAATAAATTTCATGCGAAGCACTCGGGCAGTAGGAACCTATGCCAGATCTTTGCTTTGCGCGAAGCGTTACGAGGTGTTTGGATGTCTTCGTGTAAATTCGTCCTCTGTAGGATAACAAACATCAAATCTATATTTTGGTAGTTGCTTCAAAGTCATGTGTTGCTTCAAATAATTTATTACAAAGTCTACGTGCTAACAATATTCAGAACATACTTGTACCTCAACTGCTCTCTTCGACTGTACGCGGGTGAAGAACTCGTCCCAGCCATCCTTAAGTGGCATTTGCCTTCGCCTCCGATCACATGTGCTGTGACGAATCAATAGATAATTCAAAATCAAACTGAATGGTTTGTCGTTTATCGCGTGCTTACCAGGCACGTCAAGTTCACCGGCACGAGAAAGATAGTTCCTCATCCGACGTAATGTGGAAACTCGTATTAAAAGAACGACCTCACTTTCATCGCGGCGAAGCAGGCGCCATACGAAGCGACAACGCGCGTTTCATACGTAGCTGCGGTAAACTCATGATGACTAGGTTTGACTATATATAGCCTGAGGATGCGTAGAAAATCGACAGGCCTGTGCCCAACACGCAGGATATTCACGGTGAATGCTGGAACAGTGACCTTTTAGGGGCCATTTTAAAGTCTCTAGGTACAACTATTACAAGTACTCTTGCAAGGTACCTATCATGCCATAAATCATAGCAATGCTTATCAAGTAAGGAAGTGCTCACTATGTAATTCTGTGTCATTCTGCAGAGAAGCGTGGTGGTATCTATTGTACATTTGTAAGGCATTATGGGCGCTTCGTTCCTCGTGTGGCTGATAACGACGAAAAATATGTTTACCTCTGCTTTTCGAATGTTTCGTCTATATGTATACGTGGGCATCGGCCTGCGCAGGGTTCCTCTGCTTGGGGGGGGGAATAGGAGGAGGAAGGGAAGAAATGAAAGGCAGGGAGGTCAACCAGACGCACGTCCGGTTTGCTACCCTGCACTGGGGAAAGGGGTGAGGGGATTAATGGAGAAGAGAGAAAGTGAAGGGCAACGTGTGTGTAGATGTGATCTTGTCCATTGTACGCTTATAAGCGGTCGCGTAGTCCGGTCGTCTTTAGAAAAATTGAATTGCTGCACAAACTTTAAGAAAAAACAAGAGAGACAGGAAAGAGCGCAGACGGGAGACAGGAAAGAGCGCAGACGGACAGGACTGCGCTCTTTCCTGTCTCTCTTGTTTTTTCTTCAAGTTTGTGCAGCAATTCAATTTTTCAAGTATGAACCAACTAGTCTGCAAAAAAGTATTGCTTCAACATATGTCTTTAGAAAACTTAGCAACGCCCGCATCGCTTTGCTGGCCAGCGACGCGTAGAGCCATGAGCCAAGTATCTTCTCTTCGGAAAAAGGTCTACTGTCTAGTGTCTCTAACGTTTCGCGTAGCAAGTTGCGTTCGCTCGCAAAACGTTCACATGAACACAGTAGATGTTCTATTGCCTCGTCAGTGTCGCACGATTCACATCGGGAGCTATCCGCCATTCCTATGCGAAAGGAGTACGCCTTTCTAAAAGCTACTCCTAACCACAGGCGGCACAGTAAAGTTGCATCTTGGTGGGAAAGGTCCGATAGAACTTTAAGCTTTCTCGATGGGTCCAATTTGTGTAGGCGGCGGTTCCTGACACTGGGGTCACTCAGCCAAGTTTCCGACATGGTGTTAGCGAACGAGTGAAGGCCCCTTGCAGCGTCGGTTCTCGACAATGGAATTGGGGTTGTCCGGGCGTCCGCGTGGGTGGATCGGGCAGCGTTATCAGCAAGGTCATTACCGACAATACCACAATGTCCCGGTAACCACTGGAACACCAAGTCATGTCCTTTTGATAAAACTTCGTGAATCACTGCTCTTATTTCATTCACTAGTTGTTGATGCTCCCTCTGTCGTAAAGCTGATTGCAAGCTCTGAAGGGATGCCTTGGAGTCGCAGAACACAGCCCATTTTTGAGGTCGGGCTTCCGCGATATAAAGTATAGCAGCACGTAAGGCGGCAAGCTCCGCTGCTGTGGATGTTGTCCTATGCGACAGTTTGAGCTTTATAGTGACCTGGTACGCCGGGATGACAACAGCACCTGTGGAGCTGTCAGCCGAGACCGATCCATCGGTGTAATTGTGGGTCCTCTGGCCGTATTTTTCGTTCAGTAGCGACAATGTCACCTGTCGTAGGATCACTGTTGAATGATGGCTCTTGTTCGTTCTTCCCGGAATAGTGAGGCACACCTGTGGTTGTTGTAGGCACCACGGGGGTGAGGCTGGTCTTGTTGCTGGAGTGAAGCCAAATTGAAGGCATTCTCTATGGGCAGAAATAATCTTTGAAAACATCGCGTGTGGTCTTTGAAGTGGCAACACTGCAACATGGTGACCAAAAACTCGGCAGAGGTGTCTTATGTGGGCTCTCAAATTGTCAGTGGTGGTGTATGTTCGAATTGGATGCTCTCTTGCGATCATATTTGCCCCGTAGGTTGAGGTGCATCGCGGCAATCTTAAGCACACGCGTAGTGCTTGTCCTTGCAGACTTTCGAGAGCGCGGATGTTCGTCTTGCATGTACTTGCCAGTAACGGCAAGCTGTAGCGCAAAAATCCCGGAAACAGTGCCCTGTATAGCTGCATCATTGAACTTATCGATGCGCCCCAAGATTTTCCGCAGAGGAACCGCATTATATGAACAATGGAAGTTAGCCTTCTCTTCAGGTAATTGCAGTGGGCACTCCACGAAAGGTCCCTGTCAATATTCACACCCAGGAAGCGATGGTTCTTCTGGTATGGAATATTTTGTCCATTGATAGTAACGGGATATTGTGTCATGGCTCTGCGAGTAAACGCAACGAGGGGGGGGGGGTTGATGTAAATATATGAGGCTCATTTTCACACATGTACAGACACAATGGCCCTTATATTTCCACCCAGGGTGTCTAATATAACATGAGCCAAGAATGTTTAGAGTGAAAGGCACTTAGGAGGCGAATCGAACGAAACGCATAGGTAGAGAAGAAGACGACGAAGCTGTTGCTGCTTGGCTAAGTAGCTCTGTCTGCTTTTATCGTTTACTTTTGTTATATTACGGCTCAGCACTGCTCAAGACGTCGGACGACTCGAAAAGGTACCTGCCGTATCGGCGACCGACGGGTGCTGCGCAGCCCGCCGCGTCGAAAGGTGCTAGAAGAAACGAGACAAGCATCAGGGAGAGCGCCGCCATGACCTCCCAAGGTGTGACACAAGGTCAGAAGCACCAGCTGGTCTGCGCAAGCATACCTGACTGCAAGCGACAACACAGCGCTGAATCAGAGGACGAATCAACTGTCGTCGGGGACCACAACGGGGCGAACCTCACAGATCAAGACATGGACGAGGGCGGTTTCCGCCTTGTACGACATCGCAAAGACAGGACGGTGGGCATTCCTGTCTTAATTGCTCCAACATCCGAAGGAGCTAACTTGAGGCAAGTGAATCCTATTCACCTATACTCGGAAATTGAAACAATTCTCGGTGGAGCCCCAGTTAAGAGCCGTTTCACAGCACAGGGAGCCCTGCTTTTGGATATAGAGACAGAACATCAAGCTAATATGCTTCTAGAGACCAACACTATCTGCGGCCTTGCCATATCTGCCCGTGTACCACACAGCTACATGAAAAATACCTGCATTATAAAAGGGGTCCCAAGATGGTACTCGGACGAAGAGCTGTTAACCTACCTGAGACCTCAGGGAGTATACCACGCAAGAAGGATCATACGACGAGTCCAAACTTCATCCACCGAATGGGAATCAAGGCGCACTGACTCTGTAGTTCTCACATTCGCTCCCAATTCGGAACGTCCAGAGAAAATCAATCTTGGCTTCACCAGACACGAGCTGGTAGACTACGTGGAGACGCCACCACGCTGTTTTAAATGTCAGCGTTTTGGACATGTAGCCAAGCACTGTCGTGGGGAACAAAGGTGTAAGCGCTGTGGGGGGCCTCATGACTTTAAGACGTGTGCAAGTAAAGAAAAACTTGTGTGTGCAAACTGTGGCGGCGACCACCCAGCTAGCTACGGCCGATGTCCAGCACGAACAGCTGCTCAGCGAAAAAATAAGACGTTTGTCCTCGGCCCGAAGACTGTGAACGAACCATCGCTCACAAAGAAGACTTCCGGCGCGCCACAACTTGGCGTTTCGGATAACGAGTGCGCAGGAAATTTTCCACGCCTAAATCCGACAAGAGCTGGTACTGAGTCAACGCAAGTGCTCAACGCTGGTGAGAAATGTATCATGAAAGAGTCCGCCAAGTGCACCTACGCTGATGCACTGAGCCCATCTCAAGTACCATCTGGAAGCCAACAGCAAGAAAACCTCGAGCACGTTATTCGCGCTCTGTTCACAGCACTGCGTTCACACGTCGCTAAGATGCCTGCGAGTTCAACGAAGGATATGTTGGGAGCAGTCCTGGCTCTAGAGTCAGTGTTACTTTGCTCTGCTTCCACAAACACACAGTAGAATAATGGCGCTGTCTCGCCCACCTGGTCTATTTCGTCCTTCAAAAGTGCCCTTAATAATGCAATGGAACTGCGCCGGTCTTCTAAAACGCCTGTGCGAACTCAACCTTTTCCTGCGCGACATTCCAATACCGATTCTAGCCCTCTCCGAAGCCGGTCTACCGAATGCAAGGACGCTCCCAGGGTACATCCGACACGGCCACCCGAGCATAACGTCGTTTGCAAATGGAAGCGCAATGATATACATAAGGCGGGAAATACCTCACGTCACCCTACCAGTGCAAGACCTCTGTTCCAACTCACTGGAAGTCGCTGCTGTGCAAGTGTGTCTGGGAAACCGAAAACTGAGTGTGGTATCGGTGTACATAAGCCCACGAAAAAAGGTCTCTATGGAGACTTTCCTAAAGGACCTCTGCACTCGATGTCCCGCTCCTCGAATAATCTGTGGTGATTTTAACGCGCACCATCCACTCTGGGGAGATAAGAGTGTAGATTTTCGATGCAGGGAACTTCTAGCAGCTGCAGATGCTGCCGACTTATGTGTGGCGAACGATGGTAAACCTACATTTTTCAGGCCACCTGATTCATGGAGTGCAATATACCTTGTACTTCACTCCACGGACCTTCTGGTATCATCGACCACGGCTCCAGACAAGATGGGCAGCGACCATTTCCCCATCTTCACCAATATCCTGGGATTTCGAACTGCTGGTCGGCAATTCTGCAATGTAACACGCTGGGACACCTACAGAGAAGTGTTGGACAAATCCACTGGTGAGCTGTTCGCAGATATGTTGCAAAGCAAGCGATCAGCAACTTCATTGCTGAAACTGCCTGACTATTTTCCTGCTCCAGACTTGAAATTGAAGAACCTCTGCGCAGCACGTAGACGAGCGGAGCGGAAAATAATGAGAACAAAAGGAAATCCGTCTGCGAAAACCGAATATAACAGAATCAACGCTGCAATTCGTCGCCATACAAAAAAATTAAGACGAAATCAATGGGCCGCTTTCTGTGAGAGTTTATCAACGTTTACGCCCTTGACAAAGATATGGGCAGTAATAAATAGTCTTTCTGGGAAGATCCGAACAAACAGGCCATTTGAAGCACTCGCTTTGAAACAAGGGATAGATTTGCAAACCCTTACAGAGGATTTCGCAGACGTGTACATACCTGGTAGATCAGCAGGAGTGGCGATTCCTCTGTCACCCCAGTTTTTCCACACGATGGATACGCCATTCACCTTCCGAGAGCTGGATATGGCACTTAGCAAATTAAGAAGACGCTGTGCCGTGGGTCCCGACTTGATTAGCAATCAAATGCTGACAAATCTACCATATGAGCGAAAAAGGGCTCTTTTGGACATATTTATTCATGTCTGGAGCACGGGAGAGATCCCACTTGTTTGGAAGACAGCATGGGTGGTGCCAGTCCTAAAGTCCGGAAAGGATCCTGCGAGCCTCGCGTCATATCGACCGGTATCTCTAACATCATGCGTATCTAAGTTGATGGAAAGATTAATATGTACAAGATTAACTTGGTACCTTGAACAAGGAAGACGATGGCCACCGTGTATGACCGGATTTCGCCCACGACTGAGTGCCCAGGACAGTGTTTTGGACCTATTAAGCCACATCGAACACCACCACGTCAGCGGACTCTCGACACTCGCCGTCTTCATGGACGTTGCCAAGGCATATGATTGTGTGCTTCAGGCAGGCATCGTGAACGGGCTCCAAGCCATGGGTGTGTCGGGAAATGCTCTTCGGTTCGTACATGAATTTCTCAGAGACCGCTGTGTCCGTGTTAAGCTTGGAAATGTAACGAGCGAAGAGAGACGCGTTTCCCTCGGCGTCCCACAAGGAAGTGTTCTATCTCCCTTGCTTTTTAACGCTGCCATGGCCAGGCTTCCCGACACTCTGCACTCAGCTCTGAAAGCAGTTAAAATATCCATCTACGCCGATTACATCTGCATTTGGATCTCAGGGTACCAGCACAAACGTTTGGCCCGGATAGCACAGAGCGCTATTTCAATCATTGAGCGTCACTTGTTGACACTTGGCCTATCTTTATCAGCGGAAAAGTCGGCCTTCATGCTCTTCCCGGGAGTGCGACGGAAGTCAACACGTCTGTCGCTGAATATTCGAGGCCACTCAATTCGTTGTGCAACAAGTGTTCGCTTCCTGGGCATTACCATCGACAACAAGCTATTATGGCGACGTGCGGTTGATGGTATGGTAACTGCATCAGTGCAAAGGATCAACGCTCTTCGTCGCATGGCAGGGGTCCGTTGGGGCAACAATCCTATGTCCATGCTTAAATTGAATGATGCGCTTATAACAAGCCGCATTCTTTATCAGCTGCCCCTGATATCACCATCACCAAGCCAGTTCGAACGCCTAGAGGCAGTGCACAGAAAGGGTATTCGCTTGGCGATGGGAGTCCCTCAGGCGGCTTCAAACACGAAGGTCACCAATGAAGCCGAGTCTCTTCCGCTCCGCCTTTTGGCGTCTCAGGCCTTATTGACGCAGCTGTCAAGACTGGGCGAGTCCTTCGCAGGCACGGCGCTTCTCCGGCGGTAAGAGCAAGAACTGGCTCAAATTTCAACGCGGCACTAAACACATTTCAATATTTAGGCTTGAAACTGCCTAAACGGCGCCCTATGGACCCGCCATGGTCTTTTGTGGATGTTGCGTGCAACTTCAGCGTACCCAATCTACCAGCGAAGCGCACCATTCCAGCCGCGGAAGCAAAATTTCTTGCGCTGGACCACTTGAGCACCATGTACCGTGGCCACCTACAAGTGTACACCGACGGATCAGTGTGCACACAGACTGATAGCTGCGCAGCGGCTTTCTGCATACCCAGCCTGGGCGTGTCATGGTCGGGCCGCCTGGATCGCGTGGTTTCGTCCACAACGGTAGAAAGCGCTGCAATTACGGCGGCTTTGCGAAAACTGCGATCCTTTTCTGCACGAGATGTTGTAGTGCTGACGGACTCCAAATCGGCGCTACAGAGACTGCATCGTGGCCTACCTCAAGAAAAGTTCACCAGGCAATCTCTGGCACTAATCAAACACCTAAATGGCAAGAGTTTTAATATACAGTTCCAGTGGATCCCATCCCACGTTGGCATTGAGGGCAATGAAAAGGCTGATGCCCTTGCATGCGAAGCACGTACATCGTTTCCAAAAGTAAGAACTCCCAAGACTTACCAGAACAACAAAGATGTGATACGCAATCATTTCAAGGCGATCTACAGGTTTCCACACCAAGCATGTGTAATTCATGGACTTTCTCGTGAAGAAGCGACGCTGTTGTACCGCATTAGAACCGGCTCCGCATACACCCCGGCCTGGTCATTCAAGACTGGGAGATACGCTTCCCCGTTCTGTGCCTTCTGTGGTGACATCGGGGATATTGAACATTTCATTTGGCTTTGCCCACAGTTTGATGCCCAAAGAGCAGCGATTATCCGCACCTTGCGAAAAGGCTGCCATAGGCACCGGACAGTTGATGACATCATCTTTCCTGAAGGACCCGCGGCAACTAGGAGGAACGTGCAACGAACTTTGTTGGTCTTCCTGCGAGACACTGGGCTGTCTGACACGTGGTGACATTTTCCAAGTTAAGGAGATGATCAGGCGGAACAATTGCCGGCCATGCAGGCCAGGCTAACCCCGCCTGCTGCAACACCACCACCACCACCACCACCACCACCATCGAACGAAACGCATACTACTAACACGAGCCTGTAGGTACTCAGGCTATTTTTTTATTTCTCTACATACTAAATAATTATTAATTCTTAAATGCCTATCATTTACTTATACAATGCAAACCCAAAATATAAACACTGAGATGTGGAGCACTTTCAGAAACCACCGACTAAATTGTTCCCTGTATGATGCGTCCCGCGCTGTTATTCTTTTCACGTTGCAAAGGAAGCCCGCGAAACGTGAAAAGAAGCCGTGTGACGGACTGCGAGCGCACTGCTATAGCGCTGCTATAGGCTTTCTTTACAACTCGGAAAAATAACAGCGCTAGACATATCGTACAGGAAACAGTTTAGTCGGCGGTTTCTAAAAGTTCTCTACATCTCAGTGTTCATATTTTCTTTCCAGTCCATAACTTAAAAAATAAGTAATTAGGAGTTATTATTTAATTGGTACGGAAGAAATAAAAATATAGCCTAAGTACCTACAGGCTAGTGCGAGTAGTACGCGTTTGGTTCAATTCGCCACTGAAGTGTTTTTCATTTTCAAATTCTTGGCTCAAGATATGTGGGACACCATGTACATCGCTGAAAATAGCCATTTGGTGGCTGGGCGTGTCATGGCCCCTTTAAGCAAGCAGTTGCAAATGAGAGCATGACTGAAAGCTAGATAAGTTGTTTGGGATTATTTCTTTTAAAGTATTTAGAAAGACGTTCGTAAAAGAAAAATGATTAACAGCGCATTGCACTTTGTTTATTACCTTTCTTTAGTGACCGTTATTCCACGTAATTTAAAAGCAAATGAGAGCATCAAGACGAAACCGAATATTGTCTTTAAAAAAACCAACTGTCCGGTAAAAGGCTACGGTTTGCCTTCTGTTATCTTTTTTGTGCGTCATGTAAAATGAGTACGCCAACAGCGCAATATCGAAAGCAAAGACCCCTCGCTATTTCATTTTCACGACTTATGAACATCGCCTGATCTCAGGGTTATGCAGATCCCCTGTACCGGGCTCATGACGCTGGATAAAGAGAATGTGCTGTATGAATGTAATTTTTTCCTTAATATTGTCACGGTACAGCGTGAACCAAAGGCAGATAAACGTTGACACAGGGACTCTCAGCAGCCAAACAGCAAGATCGCCTTCTTTATCTTCAATCAGCCAGAGCTCCACTACCTGGTGTCCGCCAAATCCCCTTATCATCGTTTTGGTCCACCAGTACACACGCGTCATTTGCCCCCCCTCTTAATGAGCATCGCCCCGATGCTAAACCAGTAGTGCAGTTTTTTTTTCTGTTCTTTAAGAAGTTTCTTGCGCAGTCACTACCTTTCATAAGGCTTCATGCGCACAACGTGGACTAGTTCTGGACGGTGCTGGCGAAGCCTCGTACTATGTGAATTGTCGGGGACGACCTCGTAGGTAACATCACTCAGTCGTCGCAGTACTAGATATGGCCCAAAGTATCTCCTTAGGAGCTTTTCAGAGAGTCCTCGTTTCCGTATGGGCGTCCAAACCCATACTCTGTCGCCGGTCTGGTAAACGACTGTTTTGCGGCGAGAATTGTAGCGGCTCGCGTCGTACTCTTCTTGTTGCTGGATTCGCAGGCGTGCTAGTTGTCTTGCTTCTTCCGCTCGTTCTGTAAACATCTTGGCGTCCGGTTCGATGTCGTCGCATTCGTGCGCTAGCATCGCATCCAACATGGTTCGTACTTCCCTTCCGTGAATTAGGCTGAACGGGGTCATCTGGGTTGTTTCTTGCTTGGCAGTGTTGTAAGCAAACGTGATATATGGCAAGATTCGTCCCAATTTTTGTGCTCGACGTCTACGTACATAGAAAGCATGTCTTCAATTGTTTTGTTCAGACGCTCTGTAAGCCCGTTCGTTTGCGGGTGGTAGGCGGTGGTCTTACGATGGGTTGTTCCACTCAGCATGAGGACTTGTTCCAAAAGAGCTGCCGTAAATGCGGTTCCTCTGTCTCTGATTACGACGCTTGGTGCACCATGCCGCAGGACAACGTTCTCGATGAAAAATTGTGCCACCTCCGCTGCTGTACCTCTCTGGATAGCCTTTGTTTCAGCATAACGGGTAAGGTAATCAGTCGCGACAATAACCCAACGGTTCCCAGCAGTAGAAGTAGGAAGTGGGCCCAAAATATCCATGCCAATCTGGTCGAATGGTGTTCTTGGGACCTGCACGGGCTGCAGGAGGCCAGCTGGTTTAGTCGGCGGTGACTTCCGTCGCTGGCAGTCGAGGCAAGTACGAACATGGTGTTTTACGGCTATGGTCAGTCTTGGCCAGAAGTAGCGCTGCCGTACTCTGGCCAACGTTCTTGTGTAACCTAAGTGGCCTGAAGTCACCTCGTTATGGCATGCTTCGAGTACTTCGGAGCGAAGGGCTGCTGGGATGACGAGCAAATACGCAGATCCTGTCGAAGATAAGTTTCTTTTGTATAGTACTCCGCTCCGTAAGCAAAATGATGACAGCGCTCTTACGAAAACAGTTGGTGCCTTCTGAGATCTTCCCTCCAGGTAATTAATTAGGGCATGTAACTCAGGGTCGCCACGTTGTTGCTGTGCAATAGCGGTTGAGTCAAGCACGCCGAGAAATGCTGTTTCCTCCTCATCGGATAGAGTTGCCGATTCAATGGGTGAGCGGGATAGACAGTCAGCGTCCATGTGGCGCTTTCCTGACTTGTATACGACAGTCATGTCGTACTCCTGCAGCCTGAGACTCCAACGCGCTAATCTCCCGGTAGGATCTTTAAGATTTGTCAACCAACACAGTGAGTGGTGGTCGCTGATGACTTTGAAAGGGCGGCCGTATAAATACGGACGAAATTTTGTGACCGCCCATACCACGGCGAGGCATTCTTTCTCAGTCGTGGAGTAATTGGTCTCGGCGCGTGTTAGTGTTCGGCTTGCATAGGCGATTACTCTTTCTGTGCCCTCTTGCAGCTGCACAAGCACAGCTCCCAAACCAATATTGCTGGCATCAGTGTGTAGCATCGTTGGCGCTTTCTCATCAAAGTGGGCAAGCACTGGAGGCGTCTGTAGTCGCTGGCGGAGGTTCTTAAAAGCAGCTTCCTCTTCGTTGCTCCATTGGAAAGCAACGTCTTCTCTCGTGAGGCGGGTCAACGGTGATGCGATGCGTGCGAAGTCTGCGATGAATCGCCTATAATACGCACATAGTCCGAGGAATCGTCTGACAGCCTTCTTATCAGTCGGCACCGGGAACTGTGCAACAGCTGCGATCTTTTCAGGATCAGGACGAACGCCTGCGTGACTGACAACGTGGCCAAGAAATTGCAGCTCTTCATAGCAAAAGTGGCACTTTTCAGGCTTCAACGTCAAGCCCGCAGACCGTATGGCTTGTAAAACTGCCTCAAGTCTTTTAAGGTGCTGGTCAAACGTTGCGGCGAAAACTACGACATCATCAAGGTAGACCAAGCAGGTTTTCCACTTCAACCCAGAAAGTACCGTATCCATAAGTCTTTGAAAGGTAGCAGGCGCTGAGCATAAACCAAAGGGCAAGACTTTAAATTCATATAAGCCATCTGGTGTCACAAAAGCAGTCTTCTCGCGGTCTCTTGGGTCTACCTCGATTTGCCAATACCCACTCCTTAAGTCCATCGATGAAAAGTAACGAGCATGTCGAAGTCTGTCGAGAGAGTCATCTATACGAGGAAGTGGATACACGTCTCTCTTTGTCACCTGATTGAGTTTTCGGTAATCTACACAGAAGCGCAGGCTGCCATCTTTTTTTCTAACGAGGACTACAGGTGACGCCCAGGGGCTTTTTGAGGGCTGAATGACGTCATCTTCTAGCATTTTGTCGACTTGCTCTTGGATCACTTCGCGTTCCTTTGCAGCCACGCGATAGGGGTTTTGGTGAATTGGTCTCACCATGTCCTCGGTAATGATTCGATGCTTGGTGAGAGGCGTGCGGCCAACCCTTGATGTTGTCGAAAAGCAGTCTTTGAATTCGGCCAGTAGCTCAAGAAGCCTCTTTCGCTCGTTCTTAGGCAAAGCAGTGCTAACGTCAAGGACTGGTGTCGAATCAAGTTTTGGTGCCTCGTCGACTACTGCCAAGCAGCCTTCTGCGTCTGTGATATCGTCGAAGTAAGCGACGGCCATGCCTTTTGGAAGGTGCCGGCGCTCATCACTAAAATTTGTCAGAAGCAAGTCCGTGCGTCCAGCGGCGACACTGACGATACCTCTTGCGACGGAAATGCCGTGTGTGAAAAGGAGCGAGGTTATTCGATCTGCTACTCCTTCGCCGTCAAACTGGACAGCGGCTGCCACAGAAACAAGCGTGCATGACCGAGGAGGGAGAACCACATCGTCATCAGTTAGACGCAATTGGTTTGGTCGCACCTGTGTACAATCAGGTGCGCCCGAACTGTTGCGGAATGTAATCAAACTGTCTGGGATATTGATGACGGCGCCGTACTCTCGTAAGAAGTCCATACCAATAATTAGATCCTTGCAGCATGCGGCGAGAACGACGAACGACGCAACGAAAGAAGAACCTCCTATGTCAATTCTCGCTGTACATCTTCCAGAGGGCATCAATAACTGACCACCTGCCGTCCTTGTTTGAGGGCCTGTCCACGGTGTCTTCACTTTCTTGAGGCGGATGGCGAGGTCCTGACTGATGATAGAAAAGTCGGCACCGGTGTCGACTAAGGCTGTTACTTTCTGGCCGTCAAGAAAAACACTCAGGTCAGCGGTCACAATGTCGTCGCTCTCACGTCTTGTCGGATTTGCAGCGTCGTGTAATGGGGGCTTTTCGTCGTCATCTTCATGGCCTGCAACCTTACCCCCGGAGGTCGCCGCCCTCAGTTTCCCCGTCGCGGGCTGGGTGACCTTCTTGCGTTAAGGTCTGCGGAGGTACGTCGGTGTGACGAAGGTGAATAAGCAGGAGAAGGAGAGCGGGATTGACGTCCCAAACCTGGCTGGCGGGTAGGTATTGCCTCCTCGTCAGAAGTACGGTATTCGTAAAAGTGAGAACGGGCTCCATGGAAAGAGGCGTCCTCCCGGCGTGGTATGTATTCTTCGTTCGCCCGTCGATCGTCAGACCATGTTCGAAGAGGGCGGAACGGATCACTGCGGTGCCAGCAATGACGGGCAATATGACCTGCACCTCTGCAGTTAAAGCATAGTGGACGCCGATCGATTGTGCGCCATGCGTCTGTTCTTCGGAGGGGTGGACGTCTGAACCTCCCTTCTTGCGATGATGTCCATGGTGCTGCTGTGGACGCCTGGTGGTACGTCGGTTGGCTTGGCGGTCGGCTCAAGGTCTGCTCTTGTCGTGGTGACGTAGGGGTCGTCGGTACTGGGTGATATGGCGGCGATGTACCAGATGGTGAACGTCGCAGAGCATCGGCATAGCTCATGGGACGGTGCTCGTCACCAGGACCAGTGGTAGAAAATGCGTGGCGGATTTCGTTGCGTACCAGTTCAGCGACGGACGCAACGGGGGTTTGAGCAACTGGATTTCGGAACTTTTGCAGTTCTTCGCGAACTATCTCCCTAATGAGGTCTCGCAGGGAGCTTTGATCCTCAGGTATGGCGGCAGCATTGATTGGGGTGCTGCTAGACATTCGATGATACTGCCGGCATCGTTGATGGAGCGCCCACTCGATAGCCGTAGCCTCCTTGATGAAGTCAACTACGGTACTTAGAGGGTGGCGCAGTAGCCCGGCGAAAAGTTGCTCCTTAACGCCGCGCATGAGGTAGGTCAACTTCCTATCTTCACTCATGTTCGGGTCAGCTCGACGAAAAAGACGAGTCATATCTTCAGCGAACATAGTCACGCTTTCATTAGGTTGTTGAACCCGTAGCTCCAACAGCTGCTGCGCACGGTCGCGTCGATCGACATTGGTGAACGTATCGACAAGCTGTTGTCGGAAGTCGCCCCAAGTTAACAGACTGGGTTCTCTGTCCTCATACCAAATTTTCGCACCGCCGTCAAGGTAGAAATAGGTGCGTGAGAGCTTTTCTTGTTCAGGCCACAGATTAATCTTGGCGACACGCTCATAGTGCTCAAGCCAGTCGTCCACGTCTTCATGTGCGCCACCACTAAAGTGATAGGGAACCAGCGGTTGAAAGATGGTTACCTGTGAAGGCTGTGTTGGCGGGGGGCCTTGGGGCGCCGGTTGCGGACTGGTGTTGGCCATTTGGAGAGGTAATCGGCACTTGCGAGGTTCCGTGGAAGGCGTGAACTCTGGAGCGAGGCCTACCAGCCGCCGACTGAACCGGTGCACGGGAGTTGCAATGGGTGACAATGCGTCCGAGCTAGATGAACGGCTCCCAGTGGGAGTATGGAGCATTAGGTAGGGTTGCGTCCCAGCACTTCCACCAGTGTCACGGTACAGCGTGAACCAAAGGCAGATAAACGTTGACACAGGGACTCTCAGCAGCCAAACAGCAAGATCGCCTTCTTTATCTTCAATCAGCCAGAGCTCCACTACCTGGTGTCCGCCAAATCCCCTTATCATCGTTTTGGTCCACCAGTACACACGCGTCAATATTATCAAGGAAAGAAGATATTCCAAATGGAAGCCAACTTCCTCGATTGCCCGAGCAAATCATATGGATGAGAAAAACAAAATAGTGATCTACCAACCCGATGGCCCTCTCGTCTAAGCATGAAAAAAAAATAAACGGAATTAATCATCTGCCTGTAAAGAGAAAACCACCTTAGCATATCTCGAAAAAAAAGTAGGAAATCTGAAATATCCACATGTTATGACGATTAAGTCCCACGTGCTTCGGGGTAAAACACCATAGCTGAGACAAGATATGGTAACCATAACCTACTGAGTTGATGCCTATGGAATGAAGATGGTGGTAGAGGTGCATCTGGCGATCCTACTGCGTTCATGCAAAGACGTGAGATCATTTGTACTCTACGTTGTCTTTGACGCATAAATGATGAAGGCCCGGTGCGTAGACGCAGACGTTGACTGCATAGCGTAAAAAAGCTTCAGCAGAATGCCCGGCCCAGGGTGTGCAGGTACGCCTACGACCCACACGCCCACCTTTACTCTTCACGACGGTTGACATAAAAATGCAACCAAGGCAAGAGCTGCTGGCGTCTATCTCGAAAGCTGGCCCGACTGTTCTTTGTCAGCGTTCAAGGAAGAGAGAACACATCACAGATAACAGAATGCTAGAAGTTTTTTCTAGTACCTGGACGTCTGCTTTTCTTTATATATACATCGTTCTGTACAACCGACCGCTAAACTAGAGGCGTCTGCTTTGTGTTTTTTTGGTTTCCTTTGTTTTTTGGGGAGAAAGAGTTGGGTTGGTTCTTAAGTAGGGAGATAAACGACGAACCTTCTGCCTACAGACGGCTAGTTCTGCGGCTACGGGCCTGCATGTTTGTTGTTGCCCATGTGTTTACTATAGACTCATCTGCCCCTTATAGCCATACAACCTAGTTTACTTACGCGGCTACTCTTACAACCACTATTCTCAGTTATTATTTCAGGTTATGATGGTGGAAGGTTGCAAAATAAGTAATGGTAAACAGTTGATATATTTACTTAGACACGTTTTGCGAGGAGCACATACCAATTATCTTTCCTTGTTTGAACTTTGCAAGTCACGTTGTAAATGCTTTCAACATACCTAAACTGAAAGCGCTTAAAGTAGAGACGTTTTACAATATAATTCTTTATATCTATATGTTTGCCGCTTGCTGACGCTGCGCATATGAGCACTATCGCTCTCTGACAGGGACGTAGCCAATAAGGCGGGGGGGGGGGGGGGGGGTTCCAACTCTTTTTTTCTCGCTCCTTAAGTTTTCAGTTGCGCATAGCTATCTAAACAAGCGCCGATACAAGAGTATCCACGAATATACAGAGAGTATGATTGGAGCCCCCTATGGCCCTGAAAAAAAAATCTGGCTTTTCACTGCATCTAGGTGGCTAAAGTATTCTTAGAAAGTATTGTTACAAAACGCTATTGGTTCGACATGCTCTGTAAACTCCAATTTCCTACAATAAGAACGGATAATGGCATCCAAGTGAACGTTTTAGGTTAGCTTGGAAGTTGTCCAGTGTTTAGAGTGGCTAAGGTACTCGGCTGTTGACCCGCAGGTCGTGGGATCAAATACCGGCTACGGCGGCTGTATTTCCGATGGAGGTGGAAATGTTGTAGGCCTGTGTTGGGGCACGTTAAAGAACACCAGGTGGTCAAAATTTCCGGAGCCCTCCACTACGGCTTCTCTCATAATCATATGGTGCTTTTGGGACGCACGCCACATATCAATCAATCAATCAATCAAGTTGTGCAGTGTAAAACTAAGTATAAGGGCTAAGCAATCTACGGGGATCACTCATGTAATCTGCTTGGCTCTATCAACAGGCCAAAAACTCTGTGCAAGCACGACGCCCGTTTTTATCTGTGATTTCGACCTTGTGCTACGACTAAAACTTCTGAGTGAAATAACTGAATTCAGGAATTGAAGTAGCCCGACAGAAGCTTTGTGTTAGCCACCGGCCCTGCTTTAAGTGATCGTACCTAAAAGAAAAAGCGGAGAATCATGAAAATGTCTAGTTAGTTTGACTCAGATACCAGTACATGAAGTAGGTCTCTCGCAGGAAGCATGCTACTAGTTTTCATCATTTTGTGGTTACCTCAGCATCAGATATGGTGAACTAGATTTATGATCATTATGAAACATTAAGTGCTTGCTTCGTAATCTCTAGCATCTGATTCACTCCTGCAACACGTGAGCGTGCTTGTTCCGTCCCTTTTTCCTTTCATCCTTGACTCGATGTTTCGCTGTGGTTAACCATGCGCCAAATTCTACGGCGTGAAATACAAAAGCTGTGATAGGTGAGTGTGTTACGTGACTGTACACGTAACGACTAGTCACGAAATCCAAATCACCTAACCTCACGTAACAGCACAACTACTAGTGGCATAGCAACGGTCGTATACCTAAAAACGATGCCTTAACTAATCCCTTGACTGGAAGCTTGTAAGATCATGTAACTATTCACTTGACTAAATAGTAACATCCCGCAACATTGAGTAACGTGACTGAATTCACGCAACATTTTGTTAAAGCTATATAATCACGTCACATGTTTCCGGTAAAACCTACGAAGTCGCAACTTGGCTAAAGTCGCAACTTCAGGTAGCAGGTAATCACGTGCCACATTCAGCCTTATGTAGCCATTCTGAGTACTGCGTCGAAAACTTAAAATGTCTCGCAAAACCTTGGCATTACTAGCACAATTTACATTAGCATCACTAACGGATCCAGCCATGCGTGACTATAGTGAAAGCTGCACACGTTTTTATGGCACATAGTTATTTTTAGGTCCAATAGTTGTAAATATAATTCATGAACATTATGTAGAAAACATTTGTGTACTGTACGACGACTCGTACACATTTGATTTACTTGAGACTATTGGCTTACTCGAAAGAAAATACTTGGCTACCCGCTATTCTGATTTGCAATGTGTACTCAACATTGTCTTTCTGCACTATGACAGTATGTTTATAGAAAGTAAGTACAAACTTTATTGCTGCATGCGCGGACGTTATTATTTTATGCTAAACTCCAACTTCATTTTTTTACAACAGAAGCTGTTATCTGATCACGACGGCTGTATGGTAATTGTTCGCTGCGGCCGCCGCCACCCGTAATCACTATCGTGCGAAATGAGAAAAAAAAGCTAAAGAACAATTTCTAGGAATGCCGGCCGTTACTACTGACTATCCTCACCAACCAAATATAATGACCTATAACAGTGGGTAATGTTCTCTGCCTTTAAACTTAGTTTTCGAAACCAAGAGATGGCGTCAACCTGGGCGACGGGCAGCACCGGTGGTGCGTAATAATATTTACTTCCATGCATCACCTACTTATTTTGTTTGGAGTAAGGAGCCGCTCTGTGCTCTCGACCATGGGTCTGGTGAGATCAGTGGCGCTTGGGCTCTCATATATATTTCATCTACATATTTCAACGAGAAGAATAAGAATGGGAGGAGGCATATTTGGTGCATTCTCAAGACATTATTGGTAGGTTGCCACTATCCTACAAGAGGAAGGTGTCTAACAGCTGCATCTCACCGGCACGTTTTTATGGAGCACACACCTGGTCGATTAGAAAGAAGGTTCACCCAAGCTGAGTACGACGCTGCTAAGAATAGAAAGTAAAATTATAGGTGTAACGTTAAGAGACAAAAAGAGAGCACAGTAAGAGAGCAAACTGGTGTAAAAGATATCATAGTATATCAAGAAGAAATGGACATGGGTTGGCATGCAGAGCGTAAGCAGGATAAGCACTGCTCAATAAGAGTAAGTAACTAGATTCCAAGAGATGGCAAGTGGGTGAAAAGGAGACCTTAAGACAGGTGGGCACATGAGATTAGCAACTGTGCGGGTATAAAGTGGCAGCAGCAAGCACAGGACCGAGTTATTTGGTAGAACAAAGAAGAGGCCTTTGTCCTGCGGTGGACGTGATCAGCGTGATGATGATTGGGATATGTTTCAGCGAAGGCTGTTATGAGATAACGACAATAGCTGGATTCGGCGTCATAGTTATTCTTTGCCGCCTACTGTAACCACTATAGATCGAAATAAAATAACATGAAATAAGATTTTTTTTTACAAACAGATGCGATTTGTGCTCGGGCCCTCTGCCTGGCATTCGAGTATCATACCACGAAGGCACGCTAGCGCTTGAAGCCCCTTCTGGAACATGCTCTATACAGCAGTCATGCAGGCAAATACTCAGGTTTACACATGTAATATAGAGTCGTAACAGCACGCAATTACAGCTATTTGTCACTGAATGTGAATTACGCGGCTAGCAGGTCTTTGATAGCTTACAAGATATTACAAAAAGCCTAGCCATAATTCGCGCTTCTCATCAGCCGCAGCACAACGTGCACATAAAGATGTGTAACCGAAACCACCACGCTTGTCCGCGAAATGATGAATATGGACATAGGAGGTGCTTCTATACCTCATAGAAATTACACTGATTTATGGTTCAGTGTACACCTTGTACGTGTAGTTGTATAAGTGATAGTTTCTGCATACAGGTCTACGATGGGCTCTACAATGGCCGCTGCTCCAGCTTTCGCCTTGACTATGCTGCTTGTTCCGCGCAGGCCTGATAATTTTTTTGTGATCGCTTTATGACAAAACTCCAGCTTTTCTGCACCCCCCCATGCGCTGAACTAACTGGACAACAGACTGTTTTCAGCAGAGCAGATCATCGGGTCGTGGCCAACGCACGAGCAGCCAGCAAAGCGAGGCGGGCATTGAAGCTGTTCCTAAAATCTACCGAGTTAAGAGGTCTCATGTAGGCGTGTGATGAATGGGCGTATAATTCCCAAACAGTACCTCATGCTTTCTGCTTTCTTTTTTTTTTTCTTCATCGCTTCCCCCAATAGTAGCAAAGCAAACGAATGTCTGATTTTCCTTCCTGCCTTTCCTTTTTTCAAAGCCCCATTCTAGTTCTCCTTGAGTTCATTCAGTTTATTTTATTGAACGTGTACCTATTCGTGTTATAATTCACATTTACTTTTTCAAGCGAGAAGGGTGAGACGCATTACGCCACATGTTCTCTGACGGCCTCAACGCCTAAGAATATTTGCGCTTACTTTCACTGTTTTTCGCAGCTGCCTAAAGGTGATATGAAAAAAAAAGGAAAACAAGCAGATCGCAATCTTCAATTAACGCTCGGACTCAAGCTTCACTTCACATGGCTTTGAAGTGCACCCATATTTGTGTGTGTGTGTGTGTGTGTGTGTGTGTGTGTGTGTGTCTGTCTGTCTGTGTGTGTGTACGCAATTAATGCACCTTCGTAATTTCCAGTAACGACTCGTTCATTCGTTTCAATTAACAGAAATGTTAGGTTACTAAAATATGAAAAACCAAAGCAATCAGTGCTGTGCATGGTGATGCGAGCATTACAAATAAAACACACGTTACAAGTAGATTCATGGAGTCCTGAGAGTTCTGAAGTTTTATACTCCTGATTTTTTTTGCACCTGCTGTGGTGTTCTTCTCAATATGAATCTTTCGTTCAATACATTTTTCACTAAATTACCACAGCTCGAATAGAAAAGACTGGTTAAAAATAAATTGTACAACTCAGTAAACGTTACAGGAACACACTTGCTGTGTTTTAAAATAGAATATATTTAAATGAAAACCATAGATGAGAAACACAAACCGGCTTAAATGTATTGAAAATTCAATACGCAAACAATCAAATACCAACAAAATAAAGCACCTGTAAACATCGGTAACTTTATAAGCCATTGCTGTCAGTATTTTTACATAAAGACTTGAGTGGAGGTGCATTGTATTTTTTTTTCTCAGCAAGGAAACATTGAACCGGCAATATAGTCCTTGGAATGCCCGTTACTGCTTAGAGTGAAGACAACGACAGGCTAGCGCAACAGGTATTCTCGTATTCGCAGCATCCCTCGCGCACAGTGTTGAGTTTGCACCATGCTTTGCATGTGAAATATCTGTCGGCAGTGTGGAAGCTACACAGCCTCTCACTAATGAAGGAACTGTCACTCCCATTGAATAAGATGCCCTCCTCAGATGGGGTCTAAATGAAAAAAAAAGAAAGAAGAAAAAAAAGCATGCGAAACGCATGACAGAGATCTCATATGCTCTTTAGAAGTTTAATGAGACAGTACAGGACAGAAGAATAAGCCAATGCTCTGAGAGAATTAAAAGCGAAAGTAGAGATCCAGCATGCCAGTGATTTAGCAAGCAATAACGTGAGCACTGAAAGCTGAGCCGTCATTAACTAAAATACCTTTTCGTAACCGAAAGAAATTAGTATTCTTTTTCTAGAAACTTTGAATGACTTGAATTTTTATTTGTGGTATTCCTCGCCGTATAGCAGGAGGGAAAAGTTTAAAAGCAAAAAAGCTAGTTGCAACTGACAGCACACGGGCAGAATTGTTACTGCTACGATGTTATAAGCTCATTCTATAGCCTAATGAATTGAGAGTATATTTTTTAAGAATGTTTTTTGCTCATTCTTTTTGGTAATAATGTCTTTATCACTCTTTTGTCGTTCGATTTCTCGTCTGTCTTGTTACACATTCTATTTCGCACAAAAGTTTATTCGTAATGTAAACGCTCACTTCGGGAGCTGATACCTTCTTAGTTTGTCATTAGTAAATTTGATTAATATACTGAAGCCATCACCGAGACATTGCAAGTATCCTAAAAAAACTGTGCTATCGCTTCATAGGTGGAGTACTCTATTCCTGAATCGAAAACCCACAGGCTAGCAGACAAGGCTTGATGGGAGATTAGGAACGTGCAAACAGAAAAGAACGAAAGATTAATAGCCACAGCATTATGAAACTGCTCGGCGGAGCTTCCAAGAACGTTTGATTGTAAGGAGAAAGTGAGGAAAAGAAAGAGAAAGAAAGACAGCGTAAAGCGTATGATGCATAAAAGTAGTGACAAAAAATCTTGGGTCAATGGTTAAGTCTAGTGTGCTCATAAACATCGTGTCTGATGCCCTAATTGGAAATGATGCAAACAAATGGCATCACGGAACCGGTATGCCCACGAGGACGGGAACAGGAAGATGACACATGTGTTTGCATGCGTATAACCTTCTTGCTGCCATCTTCATGCGCTTACAGATTTCATTGTAATGTACTTGTACCAACTGGCTCCGACCCAGTCCCTGACACCAATGTTTGGTTCTAGGAAAGTCATACACCCTCAATAATTAGGACTATTAGGTTAAAGTACACTACGCAAAAAAGTAATCAAATTCTCGCGAAATAAAACGGTTGTCTTAGCGACGCAGTGCAAAGGGCTGCACATAAGTCATGCCTTATTCTCTCAAGAAGGTATTTTAACCTAGAGAGAGTGCGAAGACGTAAGTCTTCTGTATTTTAGATAAGAGCAATGAGTAGCTCATATTCAGTGGCATAAATTGGAAAATTTATGCATATGTACGGAGGCATAGAAAGGCTTGCTTGGTAAAGAAACTACTGCACTCTGGGAACCGGAGGTGCACACGGGGCGAAACTTTTTCCCTATTTAATTATCATACGCCATTAAAGGGAAAGACGCCGGCGAATATCAAACTGTGCGGTATCCTATATTCGAAAAAACAAAGCGTGCTATTATGTGGCACTGATACTATCTGCGATGCATTGCGAAAAGAAGGCAGCTTTTACGCGAGATGTCCGTGCCTCTATGGGCAGTGCCCACAGAGGGCGCATTTCTCTGGCCAATACCCAACAGATGGCCATCGTTGCCGCTCCTGCCTTCTCAGACAGTTCACTCAGCGACTCGCCGGCTGCAATACAATCGCGATCCTCTTCTCGCACTCGCGCAAAGTAGCTTCAGAGCCCATTCTATCACTTCTCTAGGACCATCAAGAAGTTTGTCTATCTGCTGAAAGCTTTTGAGAAGGCAGCAGGTTCCAGCGTTTGTCTTCGAAGGAACGAATGGAGTTACAGTTCAAATAAAAATAGCGATCTGCTCTTCGCTTGACTGCGTGCCTCAGTTTTTCAAATCTTTTGGTTTTACATTTTTATTTAGATTGTTTTACTTCGTTATTGATACGCAATATTTCTTTCCGTTTTTGCCAACATGAAGACGGTGCAGCAATTTCATTTTTGAAGTTATTTTGCTGTTTAAAATGTTGTACTGTCTGATGGTTTGAACCTTTGAACCACACACACACATAGACAGATATATATATATATATATATATATATATATATATATATATATATATATATAATGACATACGATTCTAAAAAAGACTTGAAAACCACTCTGCATCAACCTTCTTTTCGTTCTCACAACACAGTAGTGTCATCGACTAACAAACGCAACCTATCAAAACTGTTACCAAAATGAAAGGACACAGGCAACGGAGCATTAGTTTCCATCCGTTCGCCTTCGTTCCAATTCTTCTTAGGTGCATGGATGATTATAAGGCCAATAAAAAACGTAGCTTATCCCCTTATATAGGCATCGGTATAACATGAAAGTGAGACGTGTCTCTACAGAGGCTGTTTAGCGTTTATTGTGCATTGTTTCATTAACAGCAACAAATCTTGAAGTCACGTTTGAAACGGCAAGCAGCTCGAAACTTGAAGCGCACACCTCAAGCCGAAAACGCGCACGAAATTGGCATGCACATGGTGAGCGTGGTCTAACAACTGTCACACCTCGACACTTACAGCGCACTGTTCAAACAGAAAGAAAAACGCACAAAATAAGCACATAAGTATACACAAGACAAGCATGAACAATTGTCACAATTCTTTCCGCGTTGTGTGTCAGCAGCGTGCTCGTTTTGTAAACGCGGCCGTGGCAGCGTGCGAAGTCACCTGCCACGGCTGTCACCTGACTATAGGTTACGTGTGAGCAAAAACCTTCGTTTAGTTAGATTTCGGTGAACTCACTACCTGGTGCCCCAATATAGTATGTTTTCGTTTTTTTGTTACTTTCAATATTACGCCATAAAACAACGGAACATAAAAAATTTTGAATGCCCATTTGAGACTTGAGAATAAAAATAATTATAAAAGCACTCCACCCGACTTCGCCACAATTCGTTCATGTTTTTTTTTCATTATCGAGTGCTACTTTGTCTTCAATCTGAGGAATTGCTGAGGCATATCACTACTCTGAAGCACGTAATATCCCGGGCCTGAAACTTAGAAACTACAAGCTCTCAAAAAAACTTCAAATTTTTTAGCAGCTCTGTATCCAGTCCATCTGCACAGTACATGTTGCTATCACATGTTACAACAGGCCCAAAAACAAATACAAGACATGCCACAGCAGAGACAATATTTAACTTCCTCCTATTTACACTAGACTATAAACGTTTCGAGCTGACTTAATGCACCATGCTTGCAGATAACCATTCTATGTGTTTAATAAAAACGCGTAAATTGGCAGCGCTTTCTTCGATCTTATTTATTTTGTAGTATTGCTGTGTTCGTGGTTTCTAGCTCCTTCCATCCACCCATCTTCAATTTTTTAACACAGCTTTGGCCTTACTCAAGGTACCTGCAGCGTAATTGATGTCCCCTGGTTACGCATACTGCCGTGCACAACTTAGATGCAAAGTTGCCCTGTGGCCTCATTTATACGCGTGAAGATATGAGAACATAGAAAAGTAGGTGAATAGCGTCCGCGCGTGTCTTGTAGGGCACCCTCGAGCGAGCACATAAGCCTTTTGAAGGCTTCCTACGATGTCTAATGAAGCGTGTGGACGTATCTAAAGCCTATACAGATGACCTCCAGCAAGGTTAGTGTTGCGCGTCCACGTGGCGGCTTAACGTCTTTAAAGTTTCTTTAATGAGGTAATTCATAAACCGGCGATAATAAGAGCGTAGACTTACGACCCTAGTCCGCCAGAAGAGTTTACGAATAGGTATTTCATAATCCTTATTTGAAGAGATTGAGCACTTGTCTGGAGCTTTGGTGAAAGGCGGGGCGAAAAGTTCGCTAGTTGCAGAGTTTGCTAGTTGCACAGCATTTTGCCGACCACTGTAATCATCGGCACGGCCGTTCCAATTAAGCTGCCATACGAGAATTCATTATTTGAAGTTTGAGAGCATTTTACGCGTGTACCTACTTTCACTTTGACTGTTCATGCGAAGACCTGCAAGGTTAATTCTAGTTAATGAAACATGTAGAGTGCCATCAAGAAACGCTGCATGCGTCTGATAGTATGTGCCAGGGGCCACCGTCTGATCAACAATGTACAACAGCCTTATATAACCATCCATCCGACGGGTGAACATAACGTGAAAACGTGCAATAGTGCAACTACGTGCTTGACTCCCTTCACTGTTGGAAGTATTACAATGTTTACATGCCAATAAATACACTCTTCTAGCCACACAGGAACAAGATTATATAGATCGGATTTGCACACTACATTTATGCCTACGCATTTATTACAAGTGCTTGTCTTGCATAAGCCCAAATTATGCTTGAAAGCAGTGATGAGCTGTACAGTGCGGTATAGCGAGGTACGTCTGTGTTTCCAGGAAACATGCTACAGGGTTTGCCTGCAGGGTGCGAAGCTGTTATACTACTCTCTTAGTCATGTCCTGGTTATATGCTGGCTATGTCGAGAAAACCAGACGAAAAAGGTCCGGTTTCCTGGCTCTCTCTCTCTCTCTCTCTCTCTCTCTCTCTCGATATATATATATATATGTATATATATATATATATATATATATATATATATATATGCACAATTATACTTTTCTTTCTAAAGCGAAAAACCTTCATTAGCTGTTGAAACGTCGGCTTCGGCGCCGCCAATCATGTCCCAAGGTTCTTAATCACTATCCTTATTTGTTAAATAAAGCTCAAGTAAAGCGGGGCATAGCTTTCGATGTTTGGGCAGGGTGCGTGCTGGTTCTTCAGTTACGCTTTCTTATCCGTATCAGATCAAGTTGCTACTTGTGATGGTGTTAATAGCGATACATTTCTTTCCCTCTTTAATTTTCATCATTCGTCAAATAGGGCGTATTTTGTGACACTTGTAAAGTTAACAGAAACACAAGAACAAGACATCGCTGTACTACTTTTAGTCTGTTACTACTCTAACCATTGCACAAACTGCAGATTGCCACATTCACCGTGACGACGCCATAGCTTTATGCAAGCGTAATTTAAGGCCTGCAAGTTAATTTTAAGAGTTTGGGCGCTTTCGAACTCCAGTATAAAGCACTTGTAAAAGTTGAAACACTTCCTAATTGAAAGCAGAGTGCACCTGACCGAACACCATTGATATCCTCACGTGTACCTAATGAATAAATGTACACCGCAAAAACTGGATACTTTTGACGCAGATTTTAATAAATCGGATCACTAGCAATGAGGAAACATCGAGAACACCTTTTTTTTTTCATCACCACGTGGCAGTCATACCAGTCTAGTCATTATAATTGTCGAATAGTTTTTTTTTCTGGATCACCAAATTAGGCTTCGCGGGCCATTCCTAAACCACTCTTTAATCGAAGACACTCTATAAGCACGCATATTCTGCCCCAGGCTATAGCTTGGAAAGAGCAGCACAACTCATCAGGGCCAATCGCCCTCTCCTTGTGAACGAGCTGAATTTTATCTGCACCTTCCCAGCTTTGCTTGTACTTTGCGCACTTGCATCTGTCCCACTTTGCGTGCCGTGCTAATTCTATCAGAAGTCTTCCATGGCTGAGCATGGCCTGGGAGTAGCGATCCACATGCATAATGCACCTTCGTAATGAAGGTGCGTTGAAGTGCGCAAGCTAACCATCTGCACCAATCGGAGTGCCATCGTGGCGGTGGCTATTGGCCTTTAGAGAAAAAAGAACTGCTTAATTTAGCTTCAAGCTTCTGGACTGTGTGCGAAGAGCTCGCTTTTTATGTTTTCCGAAATGAATAAACATTTTTTGTATTTTTTTCATGTGCTGCGTTTATTTGTCTTTGGAGTTAGCAAAAGTTCATTTCAATACTAAGGCTTTTTTTACGTCAATTATGCAGTAAACCACAAAGGTTAGAGTGGCTGCCATCGGTGGTAATTGTTTTCCCAGAGAGTGAGAGTGAAGAAAATAAAACATCTTTAATATTTATTTCTATTGAGCAAAGGGCACGGCAGGAACCCTTATTTCCGGTTTTCTATAGGTTTATTCCGGCGATGCGTCGTGCCCGCTGTATAATGAATCGGAGGGCCTCTGGAGACCTGTCGCGTTGGGCCTCGTCCCAAAGCATTTTTTTAGAGGAAGCCAGGCCATACTGCATGTAACAGCAGAAAATAGCAGCCATACTACCCTGACCTGCTCATATAGAAGCAGCCTGTTCATATAGAAGTGAATGGATGTACAGGAGTGTTATGAAAAACAAATACCCCTGCACCGAATCGATAAAGTAAACAGATAGGAATACCCGATTGATACTTCCCACTTGGCTCTTTATATTTTGTTCTGCTCGTAACTATTATGACTCTTGAAGCACACGAACTGCGGAGATAAACGATCTTGTTTATCTCCCTAGTTCGTGTGCTTTTTGTCTATTGTTTCCGCTTTTTGGGGTAATGTTTTCGAAGGCATCTCGTAGCATATCGGATGTTATCCCAGAGGTGGGACACAGTGTGGCACGCTTTTCGCAAGTGGTTCGCAAGAGGGTTCAGCGGCGGTGTATTATGATATGCAAGAAAACTGCTACGCTGTTTCGCAGTTTTTTTTCCTCGGGAGCTGACGCTGATTTACGATACTGACTAATCTGCCTTCTTCGCGTGGTAGCGCTCCGAAAGAAGGAGACCCGTATGCATGAAAATAAAGCAGGGGGGGATTAGGTAAATGAATAATTAGCGCCGTGGCGTTGTCATAAATATTTCAAACGCGTGAATTACCGTTTTTCGTGCCTCTAATACCACATATTATTGAACGTAGTTCTGTATTCTCTCACACTGTTGTTGCCTACCACTGTATTCACGCTCGCAAAATGAGGACTGTTGCAATATTGCATCGTGATCGTTTAGACAATCTTTGAGACCGCGAACTATTAAACAATGTTCCTATGTGTGCACTATATCAAGTTCGTCAGACATAAACATCGTTTGCCCTCAGCGCTTTTTTTTTTCCTAGTCTCTTTCTTGTTGTTCTTATTTTTTGTTCTAACGCGGGCTTTGAACAAAAGCAGATTGCAGAGGCGGGCACCCAGATGTGATTGATGGTTTCATTGATTTCATCATGTGCGGCGTTGTTTTTTTTTTTTCGCGGAATGCAAGGCGGAGACGGCAATGTCATTACCAGAGTAATGACGAACATCTTCAATCCCTAAAGCATACGAATAATTTTTTTTCTTTTTTTAGTTTTTGGTCTGTTACTTCATGCATAAACTAGCGAGACGTTCTTTTTGAATGCACAGAAGTATTGTGCTACACTATTCAGTGAGCGACTTTCACACCTGCCCCGGTGCTATAGTGGCTAAGGTACTCGGCTGCTGACCCGCAGGTCGCGGGATCGAGTCCCAGCCGCGGCAGCCGTACTTTTGGTGGAGGCAAAATACTTGTGTCCCGTGTGCTTATACTTATGTGAACGTTAAAGAACCCCGGGTGGTCGAAATTTCCGGGGCCTTCCGCGGTGGCGCCTCGCATAATCATATGGTGGTTTCGAGACGTTGAACATCAATAAATATCATTGTTGAGCAACTTTCATACCAGTCACAGCGTTTACGGTCTTTTGTGACGTAAGCTGCACTGGCCGATGTTGAGCAGTCTCGCATGGCTTAGAGTGAGAAGTTTTGCGCAAGCGTTAGGAGCAGTGGCGTCGCACAGCGCCCTGCTGGCGCGTCGAAGGCCTGGAAGCTCCTCAAGAAACGTGTCACAATACCGGGCTGGCACTTCACTCACGTGAGATCACTTGCCCATTAAACCGTTCGTCTGTCCCTTTGTGGTTTATCCGTTCATCCGTGGTTCGCTCATCCGTCCATCTACTTGTGGTTTGTCTGTCCATTCGTCTGCCTTTGGATAGTTCGCAAGACGCATACCCTGGCCTACAGCCGAGATAATCCACTATCATCGTTATTATTTTTTACGCTCATATCTATTACGGTATCACAAGGGCCTTGTTTGGCGCCGAAGTTGTCCGCCACCACCACCGCTGGTAACCGTTATCGATATCGCGCGCAGTACGAAATAAATTAAAATATCTCAAGTTGTCAAGCAGCCGCTATGCCACGCATATTCGTCGTTCTGTCAAGAATCTCGGCGCCCGCAACACATCGTCGAGGCCTGGCGTTTTTGAACGCCAGCTCTGAGCGGCATTTCTTAATGTTCTAGAAATGCCATTTTATGAGCTCTCGCTGTGATTGTCGTTCTTGTTTTAGATGAACAATACAAAGAAGCGAAACCTCGGATATATTTGATGGCAATCGAAATAAACGTTTTGAATGAAAATGAGCCAAATGACACTCACAGCCTTTGTAGTACACCAAAATTCGAGCACCGATTCAAACTGGAAGTACTGTTACAACATAAAAAAATTCCGAAAACTGTTGTAACAGGCAAATAACTCTTTTTCTTATTCACGCTTCAATTGAATTGCACTGTTTTGACATCAAATAGCTCTCATTTAGGAAATAGGTACATTTTATATTTTCCTGTAGAAAACAATTAATTGGAGACAGAACATTATTATAAACCAAAAAGATCATTAGTTTTGCAATGACCTATGAAACTGCTTTGCATCCGTATAGGTTTAAATATACCATTTGTTAAAACTTGCATTAACACAACGTCCTTCTTTCGTATGCTTCTGGAAATCAAGCCCTAAATGACCTTGACGCCAATCCTAAACTAGATGACTTAGACAGTTCATTGTTACACTACATAAGACTCTAAAGTCTTTTTTAAAGTAATAAGATAATTATATTAACTTCATTGAGTTTCGAAAATGTATATTGAAGGTACGAAAAACATTTTAAGTGATTAACTTGCATCATGAAATATTACCATATTTACATGACAAGCAACACAATTTTTCTCAAAGGAAAGAAAACTTAAGCAGAACGTGTGTCACAGACACACTTGAACGCAAAGGAGTGTTGACACGGATAATAAGATGTACTCAGCTTTTTTTTTGTTTCCCAAGTGCAGTGTAGCCAATCGGGCTCACCATCTCGCGTTTCACTTATGTCTCTGTGTACATCTACGAAACATGATCCCCTTTACATTGAAAGCCACGAAGGCAGTGTCATTTGCCACCTGCGTAAAGCACTACACCGTGAACGACTAGAACAATAAAGAAAGCGTCAGCTATTGGGGCTGCACATTTCCCTTGGCTACGTCGTGGGTGTCCAAAGAGCAGGTTCTCACTTCACCCCCATCTCTAGCATCAGGCAAGGGTGCCGGCAACTATATCGGCTCGCAGTATATACAGGAAACGACGTATGGAGGAAATGCATGTCCAGCCGTTGGTGCCAATAAAAAAGAGCCGGAGTCTCGTATCCCCACCCGATCCATGCGTCTGCTGCTTCCGGCATTGTTACTTTTATCTGTATCTACTTCAATATTCCAGGTCCGTGTTAATAATAAAAGGTAAAACATCCAAGAAGACCTGAGATGGGACGTTTCAGCAGCCTCAGCATTCCGGGATTACGCTACGCTTGCGTTTACAAGTTGGCATAGCCTTTCGATGCTTCTTTTCTCTCTCTCTTTTGCTCTCGTTCTTTTGCAGCTGTTGTTACTGTCGCTTCTGGCAGTTTCATCAACGTGGCATCTAATTGACCATGCTGACGGAGAAACACTTTGCGTTATACCGGTGATTATTTCATACTGTGGCAGTTAGAATTGCAACTGTGCAGTCCGAGGAAGGGCGTTCTAAAGTGGACTAAAATAAATCCCCGAAGCGTTTTATATTAACGCAGTCATTGCTTAGCTCTCAGCAAAGATATGTTGAGAAAAACTGGAGCAGCTTGGAGCATTGAAGCACCAAGGCATTTTGACACCTATTTAAGCAATGTCTAGTGAATTCGTGGACATATATGTGGCTTGAGTTCCTGTTCAGCACAATACCTCTGCAATCAAAATTGTAAAGCTATTATGGTGTCTCTGTTGAATTTATATAACCAAGGTAACATTCAAAAGAGACTAAAACTTACAGGGCTCTGGTACGAGGTGCCTATACAGAATTACGAATTATCCGTGCACTAGATAGCTGGAAAGAACAAAGTAATGTCTATGGTTGTGACTTGGAACAATCCAGATGTTTTCTGCGCTTATTTAGGTTTCAAAACTGGATCACATGTTGTTATTATATCACATTATTTATACAATAAATGTATCGTTAAGAAAAATGTACAGCTTCCTGAAAGATACGATTTTGTTTTCGAATGCTTCTGAAAAGTCTTGAAGGCAGCTCACATCACATGAAAACACCCCTATGATCGCTAGATAGCGACTCGTCTTGAGAAAGTCGGATGGTTTCAATTGTACAGCATATTCAGGCTTCTATTCCTGCTGCAGGACGCCAAACTTCATTATGTATAATTCAACGTGTGAAAAAGAAATGTATGGTAAAAACAATGCATGTTGTGGCTATGTCTTGCCGTTTCAAAAGCAACCAACAAGCCGCAACAAGATGATTGTTACAACCCCAAGACAGCCTCAGTTTAGAACAATATACTTCGTCCTTCGAAGATTGGATTTCTTTGAAGCTTCATGTACTTTCTCGGACCATCATATATCACTCCGCTGGGCTCTGCTCGAATTTCCTTCGCAATAAACGGTAACCGAAGAAACCGGTGGTGCAGTTTCTACGCGTCGTAAAATCACCCTGTATAGCATCGCTCGCGCGCAATGTCTCGTCAAACTTGCAATAACTACCACAGTACACTACGTATAAAGCACTGGAAGTCTTCTATAACAGAAAGCCACAGGAAGAGACTCGCAGTATGCTTTCTTCATAAGAACAACTGTTTCCTGCCTGCTACCCGCCGTGTTGATGTAAACCGATGCTGTGGCAACGTCGGTCTTGTGTGCGATTCCCACTCTGCGGTGGGGAATATAGCGGCCCCACTACCTCAGGTCCTCTTCACGAAGGCACGTGTTGTTGCCCTTTTACGACGTGTCATAAAAACCGAAGCGATTTCGTCTCAGCATCCCTTCCATTTCATATGATGCAAACTGACACTTGTAGGAACGCGCAAAACAGATCTGGGGGTCTTATATACTTATACTCCCTGGACGTGTTGCTGAATAAAGGTCAGTTAATGGTGGCAACTCTTGCGGTGTATTGAGTTTTCTTTTTTTTTTTGCGAAGTCTTTGCGTTTGAGTTTATCTGGCACCTGGCCAAGGATGATGTTCAGGTGCCTTCTAGCAGCAGGAGCACGTCCAAGTACATGTGTTTGGCTTCATCTAGAGTGCCGGTTTCAGGAAGGCGTGTTTGAGAGCACTATGTAGTCGGTGACGAGGAGTCATTAGCTTTACTTCATCAGATAACTTCCTTGTATCGGTGTACATCCCCTGCCGCGGTGGTCTAATGGCTCAGATACTCGGCTGCTGACCCGCAGGTCGCGGGATCAAATCCCAGCTGCGGCGGCTGCATTTCCGATGGAGGCAGAAATGTTGTAGGCCCGTGTGCTCATATTTGGGTGCACGTTAAAGAACCCCAGGTGGTCGAAATTTCCGGAGCCCTCCTACGGCGTTTCTCCTAATTATATGGTGGTTTTGGGAGGTTAAACCCCACATATCAATCAATATCGATGTACTTGTATGTTGTCTGACGCGTGGAATACAAGTATGCTATACACTTCCTATAATGCGTTACAATTAAAGTAAATTTTGCTGGATAATTTGTAATTAGAAAGTTATTTGAGAAAGAAAAATCTTTCAATGCCGCACACAAAAGGCTTTTTATAGGAAAAGCCATTACCTAAAATTCAACGCAACGCCTTTAGATTACTTAGTCAAGTCCGAAAAAGATTGTGCAGAGAGAGAGAGGAAACTTTATTAGAACTTGGCCAGCAGCTTGGTCTTGGTGGCCTCAGATGGCGGCGCTGAGTCCCTGAACTCGGGCGGCATCTTCGGCCTGCCGGACAGCCCAGAGCTGGTCGTTGAGCTCCGAGCTTCTGAGCGCCGCCTCCCAGCGGCGGCGTCGCCGACAGAGAAGGTCCCCCGCGGCTCCCGCAGACGGGACGGCGGCGGGAACGAGTGAGCTCGAGGCTTCCTGTTGCCTGGTATTGGCAGCCGCCATAGGCGCATCGCGAACGGCGGCCGTTTCTCGACCATTGTTATCGGCGCATTCCCAGAGCATGTGGCGCAGCGTTGCTCTGTGCCCGCATGCTTTACATAGATCGGTAATGTGTAAGTGCGGGTAGCAGTGGCGTATGACGACCGGGCTGGGGTAAGAGTGGGTTTGTAGTTAGCGATAGCTTATGGCATCGTGTCTGTTTAATTTGTCATGCGGTGGCGGGAACTTTCGCCTTTCCAGTCTGTAGTGTTGCGTAATATCTCGGAACGTGATGAGACGATCACCCCACGACCATTGTGGTCTGTGTTTTCGCTGCGTGTCTGTCAAAGTGTCTCGATCCGGCAGATCAGAAGCCCCGCTCTCGGGAGCGGAGGCGGCGGCCACGGAATGTGCCGCGGTTCGGCGAGTGAGACCTCGAGCCGCGGCGTGGGCCGCCTCGTTGCCCGGAAGCGGGACATCGGTGTGTGCCGGGGTCCAAAGGAGGAAGACTGTTAAATTTTGTTGTGGCGATCGCGACGCTGAGTCACCATCACCGCACCTCTTAAGGATGCGGGCCGCTTCCCGCGAGACGCGGCCGCGCGCGAAGCCGCGGATTGCTGCCTGCGAGTCGCTGATTACGATCGTAGCGTTCGGCACTGTGGCGATTGCTAGGGCTATCGCGGCTTCTTCGGCCGCCTCCGTATGTCCCGTGGTCACCGTGGCGCTCGCGAGGCATTTGCCCGCACGGTCAACGACCGCAGCGGCGTGTGCGTGTCTCCCGTCCCCATATCTCGCGGCATCTACGTACAAAACTTCGTCGCTAGTGCCGTACTTCTTTTGAAGGTCACTAGCTCGCTGGTTACGGCGCCCGACGTGGTGCGTCGGGTGCATATTCTTAGGAAGCGGCGGAACAATTAGGCGGTCGCGAACCGAGGCAGGAACATCCGCTTTTTCTCCCTGCTGAGTGTAGTACCGGATGCCAAGTGACTCGTCTTAGACCCCGACAAGCGTTCGTTTTGCGAAACGACATGGGCCTCAATTAACTCGTCGAGTGAGTTGTGCAGTCCAAGTTCTAGTAACTTTTCAGTGCTCGCATTCAGTGGAACTCCAATTGCTCTCTTGAAAGCCTTTCGTATTATACATTCGATCTTCTTTTTTTCTGAGCCTAGCAATTTGAGGTAGGGGGCAACGTATGTTATACGGCTTAGTGCGTACGCCTGCACTAGACGGATCGCGCAGTGTTCGCGCATACCAGTACGTCTGTTCGTGATACGACGTAGGAGTCGGATCGTGACGTCTACCGAACTATGTAGTCTTCGCACCGTCTCACCATTATGGCCGTTTGCCTGCAGGTGTAACCCCAGAATTCTAATTTTGTCTACGTGTGGAATGGGAGTGCCATCTGCCAATAGAACGCTTATTTTGTAGCACTCCCTTTCCTTGTCGCGCGTGGTTTTGCGACCTCTACTTGTAGGTTTGTAGATTAGAAGTTCCGACTTGGTTGCCGAGCATTCGAGGCCCGTTCCTCGCAAGTACTCCTGAACTTCGTCTACACCTGCCTGGAGCGTACGCTCGACGTGACCATCACAACCTCCGCCGGGAACCCAGAGGGTGATGTCATCCGCGTAGATACTATGATACAATCCTCGTATGCTTAATAATTTCTCGGGTAGCCCCAATAGAACTAAATTAAAGAGTAATGGTGAAATTACGGAGCCTTGTGGCGTGCCCCTCGAGCCCAACTCAAATTCTTGCAGTTCCACATCTCCAACGACGACGCGTACGCGTCTGCCGGCAAGGAAGTCACGTATGTAATTATATGTTTTTTGTCCTAGTCCTAATGTTTGAACTCTGTTTAAAATTGCTTCGTGTTTAACGCTGTCGAAGGCCTTTTTAATATCTAGGCCAAGGATCGCCTTGGTTGAGCTGGTAATGTCATCAACAATGTGGTGCTTCAGCTGAAGCAACGCGTCTTGTGCGGAGAGATTGCGGCGGAATCCTAGCATGGTGTGCGGAAATACATCGCGGACTTCGAGAAAGTCAGTCACGCGTTTGAGGACTGCGTGCTCCAGAACTTTTCCTACACAAGACGTGAGCGAAATTGGCCTTAGATTATCAAGCGCAACCTGCTTGCCCGGTTTAGGAATCATGATAACTCGAGCTCTTTTCCACGCTTCAGGAAGGGAACCGCGTTGCCAGCACTCGTTGATATAAGTCACAAATCGGGAGATTGACTCGTCATCTAAGTTGCGGAGAGCCTTGTTCAAAACCCGGTCCAGGCCGGGCGCCGATCGGGTGTTTAGTTCAAAAAGGACTGCCCGAATTTCCGCTTCACTAAATTCGGCGTCTAGTTGCTCATTAGCAACGCCGTCATAATCTGGGTGTTGGACGCTCTCTGCCGACTTAAAGTAACGCTCACGTATTGCACCGAGCAGGTCATCGCCTTTATGATCGTTCACAAGTCTCCGAGTTTTATGGCCTTGAGCGGCACGAGTATCTTCCGGATCCAATAGGTGCCGGAAAAGGCGCCAAGCACTCGCCCCTCGCATCTGTCGTTCGAGGCCGTTGCACAGGTCTTCCCATTGTGACCTACAGACTTGGAACGCATGTTCCTCAATTTCTCTGTCTAACCGTGCTATGCGTTTCCTCAACGCCCGGTTATGTCTTTGGCGTTTCCACCTCTTGAGTAGGGCTTGCTTTGCTTCCCACATGTGTAGGAGCCTGCTGTCGATTACTTCGAGCTTCGCTTCGGGCGGGATGTGGCACGTTACCGCGTCTACGTCCAGATTGAGCGTCGCGGTCCACTCGTCTATGTCCGTGATCGGCTCGTCGCCCCGCCCGCCTTCTGCTCTCTTTTTGCGGAACGCGTCCCACTGCACTAATTTGAGTTTACGGCCTGTGCTTTCAGAGTATGTTCTACGAACGCTCGGGCCCGTGTCTACCGTAATCTCTATCAGAGAGTGGTCACTCCCTAAGTGCTCCTGCGTGTTTTGCCAAGACGCCGCTGTGACATTCGACACGAACGCGAGGTCCGGTAGCGTGTCTGCGCTCACGCTGTTACCCCGGCGCGTCGGATCGGCGGGGTTCGCGGTCAGTTCAAGCCGTTGGTCTTGCGAGTCTTCCCAAAGGTGTTTGCCCTTGAGCGTTTCACGCGTGTATCCCCAGGCCCCATGGGGCGCATTAAAATCACCCGCAACTAGCAGAGGTGCGCCGTTAGCGGCCGTGCTTGCTCTCCGGAGCATCTCCCCAAATCGGTGCTGTAGCGTGGGTTTACTGTAGACGTTAAGTACAAACAGGCCTCGGCCGCGCACGATTGTTTTTTCTCCGCAGCCTGGGCATGGTTAATCGGGGTCTTACTAGGTGTCCTAACGACCTACACGAATTAACGTTGCGAGGATTCAGCGAAGAAAGTGGTTGTGAATTGTCTACCTAATGACAAGGATGAAACAATAACCAAATTTTCAGTTTTAAATACTGCTCGAGTAATAAAAAAACACTGCGTTAATATTTGACAGTTTCCTCTTGCGCTGGCGGCTCCCCGACCTAATGCAAGTAGAACGAGCTCAATGATAGGAGTGTCACTGCATATTTGAAGGGAATTAGGAGAGCCGGGTATTTATGTGCGTGTTTCATTTAAAAAAGTGCTATTCAAATGAGATCGGGTCATCATTGTATGTGTGAGAGATGTAAGTTAGTTTATTCGACGTACGTACTAGGACTGGGTAATTACACTACTCTATAAGTGCAGCCTAGTGCGAGATTCTAACTGCATCGATGCACAGTTCACTGTGTCAACAAATCGAGTGTCGGGCTTCGAGCTTCATGCATAACTTCATGCATAACTTCATGCAAATCGAGCTTCATGCATAACGATTGCGCCATTCATAATGTGCACGTTTGTGAACGTCGTTTTATAAGCTCACTGCTGTTGCGGCAATCGGCGTATGTAAAGTGCCGGTTAGCTGTATTCCCTTTGAACAAAATGTATATAAAGCGATAATTTAGTATAGAATAAGTATAAAATTAGAGTAGGCGCTTGCGTTACGGTCGTACAGAACACTGTGTCGAATTTCGCCATATTCAGGGCCGGCGTACATGCATCAATTTCTGTGTCTGCCATCGATCTGGTCGTTGAGGGATAAAAAACAGACGACAGAGTAAAATGCGAATAAAATGCATGAAACAGATAAAATCTCCAATTACCCACTTCTGGAAGGTCTCATTAAATCTGGCTCTAGGGGCCTCCGCATTGATTGGAACCGTCTCTGTAATCTTCCCGTGATTGTCATAATCTAAGGCAGGGAGTTCAAGCTGATGCTCTGCTCTTTACAGTTGGGTTAGCGGGGCCGTTAAGTATAGATGTTTACTTGTTAGAATAGCTGTGGCTGCTTTCACTGCTAATAAAGCGAGCCCCTCAAACAGGCGTAGCTAGCAATATAAAAAAAAACTAATTTAGGAATACTATGTTGACTTGAAATATTTGATGCAGTCGATATATGGTAGTGTTCCAGCTCTTGTTTTTTGCTCTTGGGACAATGGTTGCAACCATTGACAAATATTTGTGAGTGGTGGAGAACCGAACAACTATACCACTTCAGCAAAAAATACTCTTGCCTTGTTCTTGTGAAGCTGAGGTAAAATTAGGTAGAAAAAAAAATCCACCACAGACACTCAAAGAAGCGGCCTTCCCAAATAACTACGAATTGTCTGGTGCATAGATACCTCCTCAAACACACTAGATGACTCTTTTAGATAACTTTCAGGTGAACTGATGGTGTCTAATAAACTTAATGCAGTTATTACTTTGTCGGCGCTGTAGCTTCAAAAAGGAAAGGCACAGCGTTCACAGAGTGAAAAGCGTATTTTGCTTAAAGAAGTCCGATTGCTTGTAGGAAGCGCTGTCATCTCCATCATGCCAACAGAGTCACCGAAGTGCGATGAACGATGAAGCACGATGGACATTTCATAGTACTGCAGTTGGTTTCCTCCTATATATAATGTTACTGTACTATTTTCTTCTGTTTGTATTTTTCAGGCCTTGTAAAGCCGGACAAAGCGCAGTCGAGAGCCACGTACCAGACCAGACAACCGTGAGATCCCACTCAACCCAGGTGAGAGATGCTTTGCCTCTACTCCGTACTGCGTAACAAAAAAGAGACAACTAGGAACACATTTTTTTTAAGGCGGCGAAATAAAGGCTTGAGAAAGATAGCATGATCATATCACAAAGAGGTATTGGTGGCACCATAACAACCAAGCACAAGAATAACGACATTACAGAATGTCGCAACAAAACCGAAACAATCCTGAACCACCACTTCGCAAAAGGAATGCCGGGTACACTCACAATTATAGGACGAATGGATCGAGCAGAAAGCAAACTGCGAATGGCGGAATGTGGTTTAGCTTAAATGGTAATAAGAAGTTACTCGATGTTATTTATTTAATAAAGCAGCGAAAAACGCATACCTGCCATCAAGGACAGCAGTACGTTATCTATATCAACCTTTTACAAAACATGATGAATTGCCGTAGTAAGTGAAAGTGTTAGGTTTCCCTTCGTTTTCACATTCATACATCACAAGATGCACTAGAAGAAGATGACCGTAAGTGCATGTCTTGAAAACCTCAAAGTGGTGCTTCAAAATATGGAAGGCCGAAATTGAAGTAGTGAAGGAGTTGGAAGCGAGCGAAGGACGAAGAGAAAAAGAAAATGAAAGAAACCGGCAATATATTAGGAAAAAAATAATGAATCGTATTGTTGTCCCACAAATTGGTGATGAAAGAAAAGAAGAGAGAGAGAGAGATAAAGATACAAGGAAAGGCAGGGAGGTTAACCAGACGCACATCCGGTTTGCTAACCTGCACTGGTGAAGGGATAAAGGGGAGAAAAGAGGTTGCAGAAAGATGAGAAGGTACACACAATCACGAGCACACTCGGGGAGCACACACAGTTTACAGGCGGTCGCTCAGGTTTGTTGACTTAAGGTAAAGTAGCAGTGCTTTAGTTGCTTTCTGCGCAACTGAGGCAGAAGCCCAAGGTCCTAGTATCTTCTGCACACAAAATGGTCCGGGGTCAAGTCGATTCAAAACCATCCGTAGCTGGCATCGCTGTGTGTCGTAGCAAGCGCAGCTGCACAGGACGTGTTCGATGGTCTCTTCATCTCCGCAGTAGTCGCATGTAGGAGTGTCTGCCATACCAATGCGAAAGGAGTACACCTTTGTGAATGCAACACCCAAGCAAAGGCGGCATAACAGTGTCGCATCGGAGCGGGAAAGTTGTGATGGTAGCTTTAGCTTGAGCGAAGGATCCAGTTCATAAAATTGACACCTTTGGAAGCTGGAAAGAAAAGAAAGGGAGACAAATGTGGGTACCATGCGTGCACGCACTCATGAATCTGGTGGAAGGAAGAGAGTGTAGACTACGCTGAGTATAAACACGCTAATAAACCTACGTTCCGGAGATTTGTTCTCGAACGTTCCACAGTGGGCCCGTCTTGTCCAATATTGTACCCTTCTGGGTCGAAAACGCTCACAGAGACTTGTTGCCTCAAGAAGCAAAAAAAAAAAAAAAAAAGACTCCGTATCTGCATGTTTTAATGCAAATGTCTAAAGACGATAGTCTTGCGTCTGGAGAAAGTGAACAAAACGCTTCATTGATGTTCTGCATGAGAAAATCGATGAATTGTATTCTGGAGGCGCTGCGTAAGAGATTCTCGATCCGTGCAGTGAAGGGGAACGAGCACATCGAGGCACGTTAGACATGAGCGCTATCTCGCAGTTATTTTCAAAAACGAAGAAAGGCGGGCGCACCTGTATCGGAGGCAATAAGGTGTGGAACGCAAAAAGACGGGCAGGCGCCACCACCATGTCGTCTTAGCAAAGCGTTGGAAACACTTGCTTTTTTAAGCACAGCGTTTCACTGTCAGCGCAGCGTGATAAATGCTACGGTCTTTAGAATTACTTACGTATGTCTCTTTTAGTATAAAGACACACATACAAAATACTGACGTGTTGTTATGGTGCCTCAGATTGTTACGACAGACAAACAGACAAAAGTACAGACAGAAAAACAGGTAGACCAAAATTTTTACGTCAAACACCCCAGCAAATACTACCGTCTTTAAAAGTATTTTTACTACATTATAGTGTCTGTGTGATTTGAATGATATGCCAACAACACAACCAGGAACACCCTGTCGGCAATTGGTTGAATTGGTTGCAAAGGTATAGCTATTCAAAATAAAATGGAGCACACCGGCATTCACATGCATAATTAGCAGTACATTTAGTCATTCTATTTTGATGAAGCACGTAAAAGATTTGCGCTTTCGTGTGCAATAAATAAAAAACGGTATCAACCTCAAAAATTACCCCAACGCTCTACACGGCATTCAATAGTGCGACACATGACCACAACAGTACTTCAAAATTTTCTGAAAAAAAAAGAAAAAACACGCTCACACATAACACCATCATGTCGGTCGAATAGTCAGTTTAATAGATGCGAAAACTGCTTGGCAGAAGCGTGGAACAGCTCATATCAAGTGCGAAACGAATGGATGGTTCAATGCTGCACTACCAGTACGCATAACGCAGTTATTATTTATTAACTTCATCAGGAGCAATCGCAGCAGCCACATCGACACAAGGTGCAGCTACGGAGGTGCTCGCGCTCCTTTACCGGCACGTAGTAGACACTTCGCTGCTTCGCAAAATTATGAATTATGGCCCAGTAGATACTTACAGTGAAAACATTGACGTTGTAGCGGGGCTACGCCATATCCTGATACATGACAATCACGATAGAATCTTAAAAATAATTTTGAGTATCTCTATTTGTGTATCGAGATACACTTGATAATGTATTCATATGTCAGTAATAAAATACTGTTACAATGAGTTGGTCATATTGAGACCTTGTGCAGGGCACGATAATTTTTTTTTGTCGAAAAGAACAAACAACTTTAAAAAGAAAGAAGACTTTTCGTGCTTAGCAACCCGAGGCATGTCACTGGTTGGCAACAGAGGTGGTAGGAGAGGAGACAAATAAAGGGACGCCAATACGCACAGAATGGCCCATGGGACAACTTACCCGAAGCCACTCACGTTAGGATCGCGGAGGCTGTATTGTCGGCCTTTGCTTATGAAAGTCCCTGCGTCTGGAGGCTGGTGCCGCCCAGCTAAAGCGATTTTTTTTTTCAGTTGGCCAGTCTTCACGGAATTTTCCGAGTGTTATGTTAAGACCAAATCGATGCTGCCTAGAACGCCACCTATATGAGAAGCTATTTCTTCTCTCTACTCAGCCGAACTCTGGTTTGAAGTCAATTAGCGAGAGCAAATCACTGATAAATAAATGTATTAATATAAAAGCAGAATAGGTTGTTACAAGGTTGTTTAGTAAAAGGTACATTGGGTAGATTTCATTTGTGCTAGTTAAATAGTGAAAATTGAACACTGGCATAAAATACGCAATAAATTATGCTCTAATAACTCGGTAACTGCTATGAAGAGAGCACTCGCCGTTCTGACATTTCTTATTTTCCCGGACACGTGTGTTAAATTCGCCACAATGGTTTGTACAACCCATCACAGCGTAAGAATAATTGTCGGGGCCCTTATGCCTCAAAACTATGATATGATTGATGTGACCGACGCCCGAGTGCGGGCTACCAGAACGGTGACCACCTTAATTTATCTAACGTGACCTTGGATCTAAGCATACAGGCCTCTAGCACAGACCTCCTCTATCAGAATGAGGCCACTTTGGCCGAATTCAACTCCACCACATTCAGGTTAATAGTAAAGAGTGGGAGCACAGTCTACACCACTACGCTCGCCAGTGCTGAAATTTGGGCGTTTCGGTAAATACTAACGAGGATAAAAATAGCACTGAATCAACGGGGACGGAACAACAAGACAAACAACGCGGGCGCTAATTTCCAACAATGTTTTATTGCCACTCTCGACTGCTTATATCACAAGGCTTTTTGTACGGAGAAAACTTGAATGATCCATCTATTTGTAAGACATGGTAGCTCAACTCTGGTGTGCCAGTACTTCAAACGGACACTTCGAAAAACGCTAAGTTACACCGTTTTTTTTTTTTGGTTCATGCAAGAGAACTCGATCATATAGCCATAGCACTTCATCAAAAGACGTATTTCTGTAAAGTTGTTCATTTGTTTATTAAAAATATTACAAGCACGTTTGAAGTTCAATTTGAATGTAGCCATAAGCAATGACTACTTGCACGTCAACATTAGACAGAAAGCTGTAGGTACTGCGCAAGTGTCAGACTAAATCACTACGAGGTTGGAAAGCAAGCGGTGGCTCAAGGTATCTTGTGTGCTAATGTGTTTCAGCAAAACTGTCTGGTCGACGTCACCTCAAAACGGTTATGAGTTATGACATAATTTTCTCTAACTAACTACACCACGAAAAACACGTAGTTTTGTGGAATGCCAGCCATTCGCTTATACCGGAGGTTGTCATACCAATTTAGAATATTTTGACTTGAGTGACAACGTAAAAATAATAAATAAGAACAGGCGACGTTTATCTAGCGGGTCATTGATGCACGGTGTTTGACGATCCTCTGGCGAGCCTTGACTATATTCAGTTACGTCCTAAAAATTAAGCGCGTAAGAAAGGCAGTGCAGTGTAGCATGTCAGAAAAGATTACAGATAGCAAATTAATTTTGAGACTCTTCTTTTGGATAGCTTTTTTCATATTTTTGATCACCAATTCAACTTGTTAGTAACGCCTGCGCTTCTGCATGGCTTGGTATGAAATTGATTCTTCTACAAAATGAAGAGCCATGGCCATTAGACAAGCGCTGCTAGATGGCGCTCCCTGCGTTCTCGCAACGAATTATTGCAGTGTTTCAAGGCTTTACGAGAAGGAGAACCTTCGGCACCAGCAGCTGTAACCAAACCCTACATGTTTTAGTGGTTGTTGAAGGCGATCATATTGGCTTTGTGAGAACATTTCAGCATATTACATGGCAAGCTTCCAGCTACATATATGCTCGTATTTGAAAGTCCACCGAGCGAGAATTTATAAAGTCGGTGCGACTTTCTGCAACTATCCACAAAGTGGATAACGTTCACTAGGATGCTACTAGCTACTCTGTCACGGTATGCTGTACAAATAACGTGGTAACTGGGCATATTAAGTTTTGCGCTACGAAACAGACTTAGAAAGTCTTTATTTCTCTTTGCACTCAAGCAATCGAGGAGTACTTGAACATTTTGCCTTCAAGTGAATAAGTGCCTACCCGCTTCCTATCCACAAGCATTTTGTTATAATTGATACGATTCATCTTTGCATAGATATTACAATTACATAAACAACAGAAAAAGAAATAAAAGTAGTGCGTCACAAAGGAAAGTTGGCATACAATTTTCTTGGCTGTTTCTCATAGCTGAACGATTCCCAGTTAACGTTTTAGACATCGACAATCGTAGTTGTACTCTTAAGTACGCGGCGCATGTAATTAACAAACCAGGTGTGTTGGGACCCGTGAAAACTAACAGCTGTTTCCTATAATCTTAGTGCCCTTTTTCGCATGATACTATAGAGTACTGCGGAGTAAGAGAAATAATGAGCGCTTCGCAAGCAATAAATGGAGGCCGGGAAACCTTAGGGGTGCTGCGTCGTGTTTTTGTTATTTTTTTATCGTCGAAGGGTTAGGGATGCTTTTCGAAAAATATACTACAGTGCCCGCACAGTGCGGAGCTCTGCTGAAAATTCAGTATTCTCCCGTACAAACCGAAAATGGCCGTTGTGCACGTCCACAACACTAGTGCGTGTTCACGTTGCGAGGCCTAGCATGTTCGCCAAGACCATTCGCATACTTCCCCGTTCCTCATCCATCTTTAACAGCATTTCCCTTACAATATTTTTTATTTTTCTTTCCTTTCTTTTTTTTCTTTTTCGAGAAGCTTGAAATGAACACGCGCTATATACTCTATTTCTACCTCTTCTACGCTGTTTCAGTTCATCAACCGCTTTTAAAACTAAGCTCGATGTGCGTCCATAGTCCAGAAAACGAATATTTTATTCTATGTTCAGAGCTTGTGCTTTTCCATCTTGATGATTGATTGATATGTGGCGTTTAACGTCCCGAAACCACCATATGATTATGAGAGACGCTGTAGTGGAGGGCTCCGGAAATTTCGACCTCATGGGGTTCTTTAACGTGCACCCAAATCTGAGCACACGGTAATTTTCCATCTTTGAGATCGTTTCTGTGCTATTGGTGTCCCCCCCCCCCCCTTTTTTTTGTCATTCCTTGAAAAAATTAGGCAGCAAGAAAGAAACACTTAGGAATAATGGTGTTCGCGTGTTTCTGTGTAAAGTGTGCCTTAGCGTAGCCCACAGTCAAGAAAATGCAATGCCCACTCTACCAAAACCCGATCATCGAAGCAAGTTGAGGAGTGTCTTAGGCAAGGTGGGGAGCGTGGCCGAGACGACGCGTGCAAGCGAGCCTATAGCGCACGCATACACCTACACGCTTAATCTATTCTGCCTTGTTGCCGAGGAGCAAGTATGGCTACAGCGTGGAAAGGCGTGACTAAGGCCTCGTTCCTCCCGCACAAGCTTCTGTATGAGATAGAAGAGAGAGAGAAAAAAGTCTCTGTAGAACGGAGGTGACGGAAAGCTGTCCAAAGACAGAGTGGACAATCATTTCTATCTTAACCTCGTGCAGTGCCTTTACATTTCTGTTATCGCCTCTCGTCAGCATTAGCAGTCCGTGGAGTGAAATGGGGTTTTGACTGTTCCTCGCCGAACGCCTGGCGACTGGCTTCTTGTTTGCTCTTTTCATTGCATTCTAGTTACTGCCCAGCCTACGCCGCCACCACCGCATAGCTTCGACGCCGGCACACAGAAGCTCGGGTTCCCTCGACACCTGTTTCCCACCATATTTCTCATTTATTTCTCGCTGCGTGCCCACCGTTCAGCCCAATTCAGTGAGGAACCAAACCATGATTCCTTCTCTGCCGTGCCAGAGAGAGCACTTATCGAGCGGCGTGGGCACGGCAATAAATGAAAGAACGCCACCTTTCGACGTCGTTCGTTCATTAGTACTATAGTGGGGGGGGGGGGGGGAGAGAAAGGGGCATTTTGCTTTCAACCACCGTGTGCTACTTAATCATGGGAATGTTGGTTGCCTGAAAGTTCAGCAGATGAGTAGGACATTTGGGATTTCGACTATCATCCAAGGTGAAATATAAAATGCCTCGTTCTTTCTGCTCCACTTATAAACCTCATTGTTCCTCACATAATTGGAATATAGTGCGCCGGCAAATGTCAACATAGGAAGGTCATGCTATATGGTGAAACACCAGTATCTGCTTGACGCTAACGCGTAGGCACAGTTACTTTCGACTATTATTTTAAAGACGATAGTCTTTCTTGGGGACCTTCGACGCAAAAAATTTTGTCTGTTTGTTTGTCCATTTGTCTGTTTGTCCATCCTTAACGGTACCGGGCACATTAAGCGGCACCAGTGGATACCCCAAACGGCTGACCCCACCCGCAGCGCCCACCAATGTTGCTCAAGATTCAGCCTTCATACTCGTGCGATTGCCAATTAAAAAGCAATTATCGTTCATATGTCAGGCACCATAACAGCACGTATATTGTATGTGCGTGTTTTACTAGAAAAAGCATACATAAGTTATTCTAAGGACCGTAGCGTTAATCACGCGTACGCTTGCACGAAAAGGGAAGTGTTTCCAACGCTTTGCTAAGACGACAGGGTGATGGCACCTACCCATCGCCTTGCATTCTACACCTTATCACCTCTGAGACGGGCGTGCGCGCCCGTCTCAGAGCCACACATTTCGTTTTCCAAAATAACTGCCAGATAGCGCTCATGTCTCACGTGTGACGGACTTGGTGTGCTCGTTCGCCTCCGCTGCACGCTCGAGGCACTCTAACGCAGCGCCTCCAGAATACCATTCGCGAATTGTTTTGCGCATAACATCAAATAAACGTTTTGTTCAATTTCTACAGACGTAAAAATATCGTCATTAGGTGACAGTCACAGATTAATATGCAAATATGAGGCCAATTTTTATTACATTAGAATTAGGTATGCGCGAACGCGTCGCTGTGATGCTCCTGATTCAGGCCAGCTGCCGCCTTTGTTTCTGTTAGGACGTTGCATGCTCTAATGCAAAACCACTGCCTGTTCGAAATAGCGGCGCCTGTACTAAACAAAAACACCGGCTACTTTGGCACAGTTTTAATGCACACGCAGTATTTCTTTCTTAAGCTGAACAGTTTGCTTGGAAGTACAGAATAGGTCTATTAGCTTTTTTTTTGTAATTCACAGAGGGTGTTTGCTTAAGCAACGGAGGAGTTAATTTGTGTACATTGTAATCATCTCGAAATAGCTCAAAAGGTATTTATTTTTCATGATTACACTTGACTAGAAGATCAATACAATTAGACGCAGATAAGAAGAAGGGGAAGAATATGGTTTTCGTCTTCAATTCGATTTAAGTGAACTCATGCGACAAAGCACGCATCAGGACTAATTGGCCCTCTAGACCTCTACCTAAATGCTGATAGAAAAATTATTTTGCTCAGTTTGTGCATAAAGAGTAGGCTTCACATATTACAAGTTGTCTCACAATTTATGTAAATCTGCGTGGCTTTTTTTATGGCCACTCATGTCATCATCGTCTGCCTGAACCAAATCTTAAACGTTTACCAAAAGACAACTTTGTCATTGTTGAACCGATATAACCGACAATTGAATTTCTTATGTCGATCATTGAAGTCTTGTTAACTGCGAAAGCTTGCAAAGTCAAACTAGTAATTTTATTCACAGTCATATCCTGAGTCTTCATCCAAAAAGCACCGTACAAAAGTGTGGGATGCCATGTCGATAGAAGGACGCATCTCAATATGAAACGTAACGAGCATTTATTAACGTGGTAGCAGCAGCGAAACGAGCATGCCGGCGCTGCGCTCGAATGCTTACAGAAGCAAAAAGACAAAACCAAGCTTGGCAGCTTGCATTTTATAGCCACTAGTGATGACATAACCCACTAGTGAAACTGCAGTGGCGCTGTCCCTTATCGGAAGTGTATTGGAAGTGGCCGTGTCACACCGGGCTAACCAGTGACGAGACGGTGGCTGCGCAGGTTTGTGCGCAGTGGTTGCTAAAGGTGCAAGAACAGGAAAATGTCGCTTCCCAGATAGCATGTTTTGTTGCTGGTTCACAATTTTATCCTTTTGTAACCGTACGTGTTAACCACCGTGGCTTGGCTAAACGTGCAGTAGTTTGAAAGATTCTAATCGTGCGAGTACCATCAGTAAAGGTTATTCGCCTGGTGCGGTGCGATGACTAAGTTTATTGATTTGAGACACCAAGTGATGGCAGCACTCGTGTCGTAGTCATAAATGTAGCCCACTTACCAGGGGATTCTAGCATAACGAATTTCATTTTGGATAAAAGGGTGGCGAGCTAGGAGCCCGTAGTCGTCTTTCAATGGCTGCCGGCTAACTGCTATTGATAAGTGGTAACCACCCCACTGACAACGCTACCAGATGTGCCCACGACAGACCACCCACATTGCTCATCCCCCCCACAAGGTTTTACACAAGAGAACTTCGCCACATCGTGCTTAATGCCAAACGTATGCACTGTAATCTTCCACTGAACTCCGCTGAATCGCACAGAACCTCTGTTCATTACTCCAATTACAGCTGCCATCAAAGACTTCGCGACGTGACGCTACAAAGCTAAGTCATCGCGTGTGTATGACTGACGCCACCAACTGTGCCAACTGAAATTGCGTAGAACCTCTCGACCATGTCCTTGGCCATTGTCCCGACTTTGCAGAAGATCGCCGTACACTCTGGTGTGCCCTAGGAGGACTGGTTGATTCACGCTTTACTCTAGAGAAGATCTTGGGTGCGTGGGCTTGAAGTGCATCAGACCAGAAAGCCACACGAGGCCTTTTACAATTCTTGAGGGCTACGTCACTGAGCAACCGACTGTGAAACCCTGCACTGTGTGCGCAGTGTGTGTGTTGTGAGCAATATCGATCTCCTCTTCCTCTCATTATTTATTTTACTTCCTTATTTCCTTCTATTCACATGTATGGTAAAAAACTGGGCTTGGTCTAGTTAACCTCTCTACCTTTCTTATAATCTTTCTATCTCTGTCTCCCTGCCAGCTGTGGAAAAAAATACGAAGTTGCGTACATAGAGAGAAAATATAGATCTAGTGGATGTTGTTACGCTGCCCTGTGAAAGTCCAAGATCTGTGATCGCATATCCTATACAATCTCTACTAGTCACTGCTCATCTCACAATGCAGGAGTTTAGTATTGTTTTTATATTCGAGCAGATGGTGATAGCAGTATGGTATATAGTGCCAGTACAAAGAGAAAAAATTATGACTTTGCTACCTACAGCATCCTAATTTTAATCTAGTTTGATAACGTGCCATAGAGTTTGCCTTGAAGCTCATTTTATGCAGAAACATGACTTGCATTTCTCCAGTCAACTATCTAAAGAGCTTTATGTGTGTAGACACGAGCGCTACGTAGCTAGCGCGTTTCGTTAGGCTTTTGAAAATCATCCTCTAAATCAACAACCAAGCCCTAATTTTTAGTTGGAATGAAACGACAAATGCAAAAGCGAAGTGAGATTACAGCTTCGAATATACTCACGTAAACGCTTATCTAACCAGACAGCCTATCGTTGGAGTGTACATCAAGTCTCAACCTTGAAGCCCATCACGCAGACGGTTTAATTCAATTGTGTACTCCAGAGTTAGAAATTACTTTTTCCTACGCATTTTTATACCCTTCGTGAAACAGAAGAGTGCGCTTGCCCGCAAAACTTTAGAGTCCTGTGCCCCTAATTTCTCCCAAGTCAAAGGAAAGAAGCCTTGCAAAGCTCCGAACTTGACAGCCTATTTTTTACAGTGAGCTCGGGAAATCCCACTGCTTTATATTGGGTATATGAGATATGCCTGTAATTGCATCAGTGTGTCTTATCTTCTGTTTTATGTGCTTACTGAAAAGAGAACTCGTGCTAGGCGCTAAGATGAAACATGCGTATTTCGCCGAGAGAGTGCTGCAAGATTACGTACACAATTTTATAGCACCACCTGTAGTACAATACTTCGCGAGAAATGTGGAAACGAATCAACATCATTAGGTAAGGGATTCGTGTCAGAAACGGCCACAATATTGGGCTGTCGAAAGTAGATGTGAAAGCCGAAATGGAGGAACTTAGTCTCAGGATATAAACGCGTGAATTCAAAAAAAGTTGAAGTTGCTTTCAGCAGCATCACTATATGTTGAGGTTAGTTTATTGCTTGGTTGAAAAAAAGGGCCAATGAAAAAAAAAAAGTTTCTCAGTGTCTGCGTCCAATGGCTACAAGCATTGAAAGCTAGAACAATAAAAGCAAGAAAAAAGTGTTCATAGTATGGAGAACACCCTGGTTTTGTTAATATTCGATTTCGCGACATGTTTTGGTAAACATATACCTACGCAAGGAACATGTGTCGTCGTGTAGATTGTCAAAAAACAAGTAGCCTTGACCATAACATCTCTGTTTTCATAGTCAAGGGTATAGCGCGTATGTGTAACAGAAAATGGCCAGCACTCAGTTTTCACCACACTGATACACTGAAAATCAGCAAGAGGACACATGTGTCGCGAACACCGAGTAAAGTATGCATGTTTACCATCAGTACCAATTGCTTCTTGGTAATTTAGTGTGTACCGGTTCATGAGGACGGTCAGTTTCTATCTGCGGCACACGGCAAACCTCGACCACGACAGCTCTGCTGCAAAAATGTTTGAGTTTATATTGTGCCCCAACTCCATCTTCTACAAAACATGACACTAAACAGATTATGTGGTTTCTTAGCCTTAGCATGTTTCGGGTTTCTGGCTGCTAAGCAATTATTTTTTTATATACTTGCATTAGTGAACGTGCTTTGCAAAGCCATGTAAACAGTCTTGTGTGTTGTCATCCTGGTTATTTAATTCAGTCATTTAAAGTTGCAACAATAGAGTGTAGTTGTGGCGGTTCTGTTTTTTTTTTACGTGTTTATGCTCACTGTAAATGGTGCTTTTCGTTGTTCATTGTCAACGGTTTTAGCAGCTGACCAAAACCTTCTGTTTAACAAATTAGGGAATCCTTAAGCTCCGTCTTTAAAAGTTGAAAGTGATAGCAATATTCCATTCCTATTGCGCACTTCGAATGCTTAGTGCATGAAATCTTCTCGCAAGCGACAGCAAAGGAACAACGAGATGTCACACAATGTGAATTGAGCAACGAATGGGTCGTCGAAGGCTCCAACTCATTACGAAATCTTCATATCATTCACCTTCTAACTGTGGCGAATATTCAACCGGTTGTCACACAATGCGAATTGCGCAAAGAGTCGAATATAATTCGTAAAGGGTCGTCGAATGCTCCAACCTTTTACAAAAGCTTGATCTTATTCATGATAATTTGATATGTGAGGTTTAACGTCCCAAAACTACCATATGATTATGAGAGGCGCCGTAGTGAAGGAGTCCGGGAATTTTGGCCACTTGGGATTATTTACGTGCACCCAAATCTGAACACACAGGCCTACAGCATTTTTACCTGCATTGAAAATGCAGCCACCGCAGCCAGGATTTGATCCCGCGACCGGCGGGTCAGCAGCCGAGTACCTTAGCCACCGTGGCGGGGCTGATCTTATTCGCCTATTAACTGTGGCGCAAACCCACTGTGGGAGATTGTGGGGGGATTACTGGCATAATTGTTCGTCGTTGTCAGCCACAAAAATGAGAAAATTGCACCAAATTCCTTGCAAGTGTGCAGTGGGTACCATGCTTTTCTGAGGAATGGGGAAAAAAGGCGCAGTAAAAGTGCACATTATTTCATAAACCCACTCAATTCTTGGTCAAGCCCCCACAGTAGGTATGCGCTACAGGGAGCAATAACAGAAACAAGAGCAATGTCTGCCTACTACACACTGATTTAAGGCGTAGTGGGTACCCTGCAAATGCGCTCACCGTAGCTACCCAAGGAGAGAGAGAGAGAGAGAGAGAGAGAATTTATTAGAAGGCAGAGAGGTCGGCCTGAGCTAGTTCGCTCTAGCCTGCTACTCTACACAGGAGATAAGGGAAGGGGGAAAGAAAGAGGGATGAAGGGTGATGATGGGGACAAGAAGAGGTGGCGCGTATGTACAGTAGCCACTTAGCATAGTACCCTACAGTCTAGTATCTAGTTCAGTGCTTTTGATAAAGTCTAAAACAGCCTTGTTAAAAGAGGCTAGGAAAAGCTGCCATTACAGCTTTCGCTGTGGCAATACTGCTCGTTGCGCGCAGGCCTGGCGTTTTTTACATACCGTCGCGCGCCCGTGTAAGTATACGTATACACACACAAGTATAAATCGAACCCAAGTTATCTAGGCCAGTCGGACAGGCTTACTCAGTGGAGCACCAAGAAGGCTAAGTACGCTTTTTGAGAAAACACTATGACAACAAATACTGTTGGTTCAACTCGTGTCCTGGATATCACATTGACTAGCAAAAAGACGTAATGTACTAAACTTGTGAAAGCAATACTAAGCGGCAGTCTGTGCTAATTTGAAAAGATGCCTGCCGACCGACGGAGAAAGGCGTACTCTCCAACCGCAGATAATTAGTTCTCGGGAGATATTAGGTGATTGCGTGTGCGTAGAGAGTATACGTTTCGTGCGATGTAGAAGTAACTCGATATATCGCAGTAGTTTCGACCTGTGTGATCAGTTTAGCTAACCTGATTACTCGTACTATGATGAATATGGCTGGAAAAGAACTCGCCGAATACATTACTCTTCGCAGAGTTTATGCGTGTTGAACGGGGAACACTGATTTATTAGGCAGACGTGCAAGCACGTGCTGAAGGTGGGCATCTAGTTTACGTGTCCGGCTCAAAACACAAACTAGGTGGTCCAGCAATGCCCTCCGCGAAAGTATTCTATATTATAACCTCTACAGCGAATGCGTACACGCTTCATTCGTAATGTTACAGTAAGTGATCCTATCCTGGAAATCGCTCAACAGTGGAATGACAAAAAGCTCCCGCAAAGAAGCAGTTTAAAAGGGCCCGGAAACACTTTTTGAGCATTGTCAGAAAACACAGTAGAGACTCCCGACCACACGCGAACCAAATATTATAGCGAAGTAAGGGGCCTAGAATTCACAATAAATTACTAATGTCAGCTTAAAATTGCTTTCTCTTCTCTCGACGAATCAAGAAGTAAGCTCAAAAATCACTCATAGTAGGCCCATATATCAGCCATAGGCTGATTTGAACATGGCGCGCTTGGTTGTTACAGAGATCATCGCGACTTGTCCACACGTGCTCGCGCGATCACACTGAAGAAGCAGTACATTAAAAAAAAGTACTCAAGGACATGAGGCGCACGTGACATTATTTGTTTGCCTCTCTCATACCGCCCTGCTTAGCTTCCAGTGCTTTTGTCGGGACTAGAGAAGAGAAAATGCGATTGCAGTGCGTGACAGATCTTTGTAACTCCGCTCGTGCTGGACGTATTTCTAAAATTTTTGCGTCAACGAATTTGTGAGGCAGGACACTTTTCCAATTATTTATTTCCATGGCTACTCAAAAAAAATGTTTCAGTGCCCCTTTAAGATTCCTGCGTTGCATCCTTATACAGATTAGCATAGTGCAGAGGTTGTAGCAAATCACTGCCTACCCTTACGCCAATTTGTTTTGACATTTCCAAAATACACCGCCCAAGCACTCCGTAGATCATGTGTGGAAACTTGGGCAAGTTGTTAGGGCATAACTTAATATACGTAGCGCGAAACTTAAAAGTAGTTACAGTGTAACTACGGAAGCAAAGATACAATAATAGAAAAGAGCGCTAACTTTCAACATTGATGTAGTAGCGGAGTGGTGTACTTATATAGGCGAAAAAAGAAGACAATGGTCATGCGCAGAGGGTGCAGTTTATAACTACTGCCAAACAGTATCAGCAAAACTCTTGTCTCTTGTTGATTGAACAAATACATCGCTTAAAAATGATGGAGATGCGCGATCTCTCTCTGCCATAGCGCAACTGATTGGGAACTTACACATGTACCGTCAAACTTGCTTATGTGATAGGCTTCAGTTATCTCACGCGTGGCCTGTGAGTGGTGATTACCTATTGCCTTGCAACGCTCAAAGAGGGGCACGCAGCCGCAGTATCGGCAGTAGATTCCGAGGTGTCCTTGCACCGCATTGTGCACATTACTATCGTGCTCTCTTCAACGGTCATTCAAGCACCTTGCGGTTCGCCCAAGGTATAATATACCGCAGGATAGAGGAATAAGATATAGAACACTAATAGCACAAGGCACGAAGTGCAATCTGTGTTCAACAGAGCATCTTACTCTATTTGCAGCTGGTTGAAAACCACTCAATTCTTGGTCAAGCCCCCACAGTAGGTGTGTGTCACAGGCAATAAGAACAGAAACATGAGCAATACCTGCCTACTACACAATCTTACTTTATTTGCAGCTGGATGAATCACTAACATACAATGCTTTGATAGCTTTTCCGAGGCAAAAAATAAAACAGTGATACCAGCTCGTTTCATTATTTTCTTCATCCTATGCGAAACCTTGTGCAGATAAGGGACTGCAACACAGTTCTTAGAAACAGACGCCTTTCTGGGCTGAGATCGCCCTCCTTGACTTTTGATTTGCTTCAGAAGCTTTTCCGCAACAACAGAAATCAGGGCGTTCGAGTAACCAGCGCTTAAGAGGCACTCGACCTGTTCTTTGAAACTGCGCATAGAGTGACCTCTAAGAGGTCACTATATATGCAACGCAAGTCAATATATGCTACTCTATGAAACACATATTGCGCTTCGCGCCTTGCGTTATTCGGATTGTATATCTTATTCTGCTATCCTGCTGTATGATACACATTGGGCAAACCGGAAGGTGCTTGAATGACTGTTTAAGAGAACACAAGAATATTGTTCACAATGTGGTCTAAAGACACCTCGGAAGCCACCGCTGAGACTGCGGCTGCGTGCCCCTCTTAGAGCGTTACGATGTAATAGGCAAGCGCCATTGACAGGCCCCGCGTGTGATAACTGAAGCCTATCACATAAGCAAGTTTGACGGCACATGTGTAAGATCCCAAGCAGTTGCGGTATTGCAGAAAGATATTGCGTATCTCCACCATTTTCAAGCTATGTATTTGTTCAATCAACAAGAGACAAGAGTTTTACTGATAGTGTTTGGCAGTGGTTTTAAACTGCACCCTTTTGCGCATGCCCATTCTCTTCTTTTTTGCCGGTATAAGTACACCACTCCGCTATTAAATCATTGCTGAAAGTCAGCGCTCTTTTCTATTCTTGTATCTTTGCTTCCGTAGTTAAACTCTAACTACTTTTAGGTTGCGCTGTTCGTATAATAAGTCACTCCATAGAGATGGCTAACCAGCAAGCCTGAACCATGCAGCCCTGTTATTTATCACTCGCGGTTAATCCGTTGGCTCATTTAAAGTCTTTTCGCTTACTGGTCACGTTCGCCTAGAAATCATAATAGGCGATTGCACCCGTGTCTTCGCTTCTTCCCTTCTTCAGAGCAGGGAGGTTCGCCCAATTTATGCGGCATATACGTTTTTGGCTAGTGAATAAATTCACTTTTATTCCACCAGTGCTGATTACTTTCTTTGGCACATACTTCCTAGAAACTTCGCAGGCATTGATTGAACGAGTGTTGGTTTTAGACCAAATCAAAGCGAAACGCCATTTATTAATACGCGATAGCGAAGAAAGCGTACAAAATACTTGGATCAATAGCTTACGTGGTCAAAATGTCGTCCAACAAACAAAAGGTAGCATGGCTGACACTTAGTCGCGCAAGGCTGGATCACAGCAGTGCTGCTGGGCACCTACCCTGCTGGTCATGGCTTGGCTAAGCTTTTACCCTCTCACCTGTATTTTCCCCTACCCTTACCATACAACACTATACGTTGCTAATGCTAAATACAGGTCACCTCAACCTCGACCAGAAAACAACTGCGTTGATTAGAGCATTTCCGAATAATAGATCTCAGTCAAGAAAACTTAACGGCTTCTTATATCGTGTAAGCCGAGTAGCATCTGGTGTACCATAAAGCAGTGTGCTAGGCCTTCTTCTATTCTTACTGTACAATAGACCACAACATTTTGTAGACCACACGAGCGTGCGCCACCTAGCGGTGTGCCATCTACCATAGACCGCAGTTATTATACGGAAACGGGTCGTATTCTTCGTCACTGGCCTTTCAATTTTTTACTGCCGCCTAGCGCATTGCTATAGTTCGCGGTTTTCAAACAAAACGCTTGTAGTATGACCATCACATCGCTGTTTTCATAGGAGGATCGCAACTATCGCGGCGTGCCTCAAACGGCATTCCGTTGGCTAGGTATCACTTTGTGATAAAGATTGCTAATGATAACAGTTATGCTCATAGACCGACTTTAAGGCATAAGCTCGTACACGCAGATGCAAAAAGCGCGTCGTGTCGAAAAAGGAAAGGTGAAAAATATTTGTACTCAGTCATAAAAGAGACAGGCCATCAATTAGGGGAGGGATGCTACGGGAAAAGTCATGCCACCCCCTTCTCCCCAGCCTAGCTCACGCCTTTCATCAATAAATATTGATGTTGCGCATGCATGATAGTTATTTTAGACGTGTAGATAGGCTTTAGTATAAAAGTTAGCCGATAAACGGCAGGCAGTAGTACTGAACATGTCTAGAGAGGACGATAGGTTTGCAATGTGAGATGGAGTTCACTCAGACTAACTCAAGACATATATCTTGCGGTAATGACCCATTCGGACTCATATTTACCATTATTTTCTTCCACCGGGGTCACTTAGATTCAAACTCACCAAAATGTTACTCAACCGGACTAACTCAGACTCATGGCTCGATCTCAGTCCGAGTCAGTCATCTCATGAGTGAGTTTGCCGACCTATGCGCATAACTCGGCATCTCGTGCAGCCAAGCGACGTAACGTTAATAGGAATGTTCTCTCCCACTACCGACAACGCCCGCTTTTGTGAGTGATTAAACTCCATTTCAGGTAACCAAAGAAAGGGTAGTCGCGCATGCTTTAGGCATTCCTCGATCTCGGTCATATATGCAAGGCTTTCGTTCGTAGCGTTCTTCTACAGTGACAAGGGGGTCTGGTAAAGAAATATTGAGAACAAAAGTGGATGCACAATGCAGAGTGTGTTTTAATCATAAGAGCGCTTCAGGGAAAGCATCGACAAGTGGCACTTTTTCTCTATGTTTATAAGTTTACAACGGGTTTTTTTCGACTGAAAGCGACTTCATTAATACTAAACGCAACTGCACACGCTTTCCAGTTAGTTTGCCTACAAATGCGGTCGTTATTCTGTCTATGTCGAATACTGAGATCGTCAAGGTTAAAAATATATTCGCTGCGTGAGGACACTCAGGGCATGAAGCAAAAAAAATAAAACCGTACAACTTATACAAATGCACCAATATTGCTTCGAACGAAGCATTTTCGTACATTCACACAGAGCGCAGCACTTCACCTCGAGTTCGCTTGCAGGTCCTCAGGTTTTTTATAATATTTTGTTATCGTAACGTGGTGGAATGGGCTCACTTAACTCTGCAATTTCCTAGAACACGTCTCATCGATCCCACACCGCTTGATATTGTAGCCTATATATATATATATATATATATATATATATATATATATATATATATATATATATATATATATAATAATATATATATATATATATATATATATATATATATATATATATATATATATATATATATATATATATATATATATAAAAGGGAAAGAAGTGTATACCTAAGGGCTCATTTTTCCGTGTTTTAACACAATATTAATGAGATCTAACAGACAGTAATTCCAAGGAATGTACGGGGGAAGTTATTAGAACCAATGGAATGTAAATAAGAAGAAAGAAGTAAGAAAAGTGGATGCCCCGCCGCGGTGGTCTAGTGGCTAAGGTACTCGGCTACTGACCCGCAGGGCGCGGGTTCGAATCCCGGCTGCGGTGGCTGCATTTCCGATGGAGGCGGAAATGTTGTAGGCCCGTGTGCTCAGATTTGGGTGCACGTTAAAGAACCCCAGGTGGTCTAAATTTCCGGAGCCCTCCACTACGGCGTCTCTCATAATCATATAGTGGTTTTGGGACGTTAAACCCCACATATCAATCAAGAAAAGTGGATGAAAAAATAACCAGCCGTGAGCAGGAATCGAACATATATGTATATATATATATATATATATATATCATCGAACGCGTAATTCGAGAGCATCGAACGCGTAATTCGAAGGTCGTAGGTTCGATTCCTGCTTACAGTTGGTAATTTTTCATCAACTTTTCTTTCTTCTTATTTACATTTCATTAATGTTAATAACTTCCCCTGTACATTCCTTGGCATTACTGTCTGTTATATCTCATTATTATTGTGTTAAAAACACGGAAAAAACGAGCCCTTAGGTATACACTTCTTTCCCTTATATATATATATATATATATATATATATATATATATATATATATATATATATATATATATATATATATATATATATATATATATATATAATATGTAGCAGACACCAGCAGCGCTGCCGATAAAGGTTTAAAGAAGTTCGTATGAATAGCCTGGAAAGTAGCACAGTAATAATTTAAGTAAGAATGGTTGTCATTTCCTGGGGCATTGGCGTCATCGTATATAGAGTTGTGTTGGCCTTGGCAGGCATGTACAGTGGCGGCTGTGACAAATAACTCCTGAATCTGGCACTAAGGTAGAAAAAACTAGATCTTACCAAAATCACTTGACTTATGGATCAGGCGTGAACAAATTCTTGTGAGAAAAAAGCGGAGAACAGTTGGTATTTGAAACCGTCATTAAGGCATTCAAGTGGTGGTGCCGATATTTTCGGTGACTTGCTGTATTTGGCTACTTACTACTTGCTGCAGAGGGTTGTGCATTCATGTGTTGTGCATTCATTCGAACCTTGCACGGCATTCATTCGAATGCCATGCATTCATTCGAACGAGGGTCCCGTTGCAGTCGTGTACTTTGGGACCCTCGTCTGTATATTTTACTCCCTGTAACATCCTTTTGTGACATGATAATAAACTCCTAAACTGATTGATTGAACCTTGGCAGCAGCACCAAACCTTAAAAAGAGATATCGCCCCACACTGGATGTTCTGCAAAGCTTACCGATCAGCTTACCAGGGTTGAACAAAATGACGATACAACAGTATCGAGCAAGTATTAAGGCGATATACTTTTGAATATCTGTATTCAGATAGATTCAGATACATTTGAAAATAGTACTCGCATCTGAGTAGTTAAATACTCCAACGATGTATCGATTGCATCACAACATACTATGCAGGACACGGGTATCGCATTACATTTTTATTTTGCAAAAAATGAATGCTTCCAAGAGGAGAATGCATTTTTTCTGTTTGTTTTTGTTTTTGTGCCGAGACAACCAGAGACTTACAAATACAAGAGGTAAGAAGGGACGTGGTGCTTTTACCTCCGGCAAAGAATGGCTCATGGGGTAAAGCGCGAGACAACACTAATGGCAGAATCACGGAAGCAGTGTTGACGGCCTCTGAATGGCACTGTCGCGCAAGGCCAGTGCAGCACGCGTAAATGTTTAGACACGAAGTAGCTCTTTGACTAGTCTGTGTAATGCTGTCCCTCCGTACACCACCACTGCTCATGTTGACGTCTCATGCCGGTCCAGGAAGACACCCGCAAAGGTGTCGCTCCCGTCCTCCTCTCTCGCATCGCAAGGATGACACAGGCATGCAGCATATGCTAAAAAAAACGACTGCTGGCGCTGCACAACCGTTCACTGGCCACCCCGTATATGAACGCACTGGATCGCACGCTCGGAATGATGTCAAAAACGTCTTTATTAGGCTTTCGCTTGGTCAGCGCTAGCGTCAATGTCACCAACAGTGTAAGCGTTAGCGCCCGCCGCTTCACATCTACACATGGTTCCCTTTAGCGGTAGATGGTCCAATGGTTTTGGCTAGAAGCCATTAGTTCGTGGCAAGCCATTTTCTTTGGGAGTAGGGGTGGGGGGTGGTAAAGAGACACGGGCCTCGTATTTGCACTGTTGTCGAGTGCACTACGTAATGATAACACTGAAGGCGCAAATACATTGCACGGGTCGGGCACGACCAGAAAGAAGACGCCGGGGCTCGATATCCACTATTTCCTTTATTGGCATCCGTCTGAAGAGAAAAATGAAACCCCGTCCTGTTTCGCCTGTTCTTTCATATTATTGCAAGCATGGTACCCAGGAACTGATTATGCAGTACTGCTAAGATGCTTAAATGCAAACTTGCGACAATTCAAACGCAGAATACTACAGATGCTTATATTCTCGAGTGCATTTTCCGCGATAATGGAAGCAGCAATGCCACTCTTACTGTATATTCCCCAGAAATTCTTTGCAGTGCATACTATTAGGATGGGCTAAACAGACGTTCTTACTGTGACCCAGTTACCTGGAAATATTCCCTGCAAGCTAGGAAAAAGAAAAAAAAAGTATTTTCGCGGCGTTTGATTCACTCTCGCAAATATATGCTGACGACCAACGGCTGGTTCCTCGGGCAAGTAATTTGCAAAGGTCTAGGAAGAGTTTTTTTTGTATTTTGGCAGCACCTTTTGTATTACATTTATTCCCATGGCAACGTGCATGGTGTTCGAGCGGGTTACGGTGCAGATGTACATCCCTACAGTTATCATTCATTCAAAATTATAACCTACAAAGCATATCGCTTTGTTCACGTAACATAAAACAAATGAACGCTTACGGCTGTAGAGCTCGCGGCTGCAGCCATTTTAACTATACTATTATACAATTTTCTTGGCGCATTAGTCTTAACGTGCATAAATTTTAGCTTCCAACAGTTTTCGGTACAGGGTAGCAAGACATTGAGATACGAAAAGTGTTCATCAGTAGAATGCATCTGATTCTACGCTGTGCATTAGAATAATTCTGCCCAGGAAACAGAAAGCAAAAACAAGTGATGCGTATGGCCACTGTCGGCGGTCTCGAACACAAAAACCACACTGCAAAATGACAGGAAATATAGGGCAGGGTGGGGTGAAATACGACAAGAGTGTTAAAATAGTCAATAATTTCGATTTCACTCATTACCATTAAATGAGAATGCATAAACTTTCCTTGTGTGCTGCATAATTATGACCATGTTGCCACAGCTCGAAGAGGTGTTTTAAAAATATATGAGAAATGCACCAGATGTCTCATTTTGCCCCAACCTGCGGTAAAAAAAACGAGACACAGAGTGGGCAAAGCGAGACAGTGTGAAAAAATTTTATTCCTTCTGATTTTTCCAAATAGTAGCAGCTGAAATTCACTCTGAGGGCCAAAGTCATAATGAGCCCACTCCTTGCATTTCACACGATAAGTAGAGAGAGAACCCAACGCTGTGTTGTATCCAAAACTCTTATTAGATAAAGCACCCCCAGTATTTCTTTGTACTGATTATGTGTTTTGTTTAACGCTTGCAAATCATTAGATTAGTCAAAATTTAGAGGCTAGACATGTTCTAACGCATTTTCTTCTGCGTTTTTTTTTTTGTTTTGAAGCACAACTACACGAGAATTACATGGCTTTCTACTTCGTCAGCCGGGCTTTGTGAGGCGATGAACTTCAGATTTTTGATCAATTGCTATTTTTTTAATTTGTGTGCGAAAAATATAGTTTTAGAACTCATTCCTAGAGGTGCTTCTGATTGGCTCAACTTGAACTTTTTTCCAATTTTTTCATGTACCTCTTCAGAGCATCCATGGAAACGCGGAATAACCTCGATGTAGGGTGACTGAGCAAAGAAATATATTTAAGAGTTAGTGTGAATAAATTATTCTCTTAATAAGAGAGTCTTTGAGGCATTTTGATGCAATTTTGCCGCGTTTTACTACTCCCACAAGCCCGACTTCAAAAAAAAAGAAAAAAACTTCTGTTTTGGCACCGTGAACTAAATAAACGAAACTTTATGGGGTGTGTAGCTAGTAGTATGAGGCAACGAAACAAGTGTGTAAATTGTTGTACTGATGTTGGAGTAGCTTCGTCCATGGATCCTAACATTAGGCCGAGCAGGATTTCCCCCTTTTTTAAAGGGTCATGAAGACAATAGCAGAAGCCGCGTGATTTTTCTTACGCAAACGCTGTGAACAATGCCAAACTTTTAAACATAAAAAGGTGAACGACTACCAGGAGCTATTGCTCAATCAGAGAAACAAAGAAAAGGTATATTTGTATTAGCTACAGTCGTCCAAGCCAAGATATCGCGTTTTGCCCTGTGTCTCATTTTACCCCACTCTACCCCAAGAGCTTGGTTGAGAAGTTACACGTACGTTCATTTTGTTTTAACATGGTCGTCTATTGCCACATTCAAATGGATTATGTTTGCCTGTTACAGCAGGTGAAGGCATACTTCTAAAAGTAACATTGTGTCAAACAATGAAAGATCAATAATTCAGATTTTCTAGTCGGGAAATCGCCAGAGTGATGACCTCAGATATCTTCTTTGTAGGTACGCTGATTGAGGCTACTATGTCATGATCGTTGTTCACCACTGCTCCAGCTGTGACCCGTGAAAAATCGTGGCCGGGCTGCAGGTGACACTCTATGCACGTTGCGTTTCCTTCAAAGTCCGGCTGGGGCATCTTAAACATGTCGCGGGTATAGGCGACCTTAGCTCAAGTTCTGCGTCGGATCAGTGACGCTCCTCTGGCTGTCGCACCTCATTCTCTGATTGCGCTTTTACCTTTGAATAATGCAGCTACCAAAATGGTTCGTTTAATTATTCATCATACACTTAAGCTGCAGGGATTATTTATCACCAAGCTTCAACATGGGTGCGTTCGCGCTGAACAGTGCTGTACATGCCAAACAATTAATAATGATAGACATTGTGCAAGTTTTCTTCAAAGCTCCAAAAACATTCAACTAATTCTATGAGGACACGTCTTACTGTCGTGCTATAGCAATATCTTTGATGGACGGACCGTGCTTTTATTTTTTTTTATGTTTCTCCGACATAAATGGAGTATTTGCGTTATAATAAAAACGCCTAAAAATTTGCTTTCGCAGCGTGATAGAACAGGCTCTCTCAAATGGCTACGACACTGGTTTCATTAGAGCTGCTCATTAACACGCGAGACTACTCTAATTTTTATTGAACCCAGCAAGCATTGATATATAGCCGCTAAGTATTCCGCCTCGTAATGACAGCTTTTTCTCAAGCCGCCAAGTTCAATGGACTCTCAACAACTCGAGGACCAACCTTTATATTAGAGAAGACCTTATTGAAAATAGTTCTTTAGAAAACACGAAAGTTGCGATGGGCGTCGTCATTGTCACCCGGGATGAGCTTCGAGCCCGCAATAGCTTATCGGACAATCTATTTTACTTCGATGATGTGCGAAGACGGTGTAGGAGCTACGCGTACTCTGAACAGGGCATTATTTCTTTTTATTGGGAGGTGCTAACTCCAGAGTACGCATTTGTTCGGAAATAGATACAAAGAAAACGCAATCGGGCGTGTAATAATACGTATATACACTAGCAAGAAATGGAGTATATAAAGTAGAAAAAATGAGTACACAAAGCATATAAACAGAGAAATAGAATTGTGATTGCTGTAGAGCACTTGAAATACACGAGATTTGTGTATTTCTCAAGTTCCGTGAAGACACCTCGTTTTTTTGGAGTGCGTCGAAATACACGAATGAGTGCGTCAAATGTAGTGCGTCAAATACACAGATGGCCCCTCACATTAAAGAAATTACTTGGATCAAGGCCTGAGATGCATCTTCAGAAAATGGTGAACATCTTCCTGACAGACTTCTTAGTGGAGACTGGACTGGATAACCACCTGTGATATACAGCCAGGAAATTATATCTATAAAATGTGTTAATGCATATACTGGCATTAGAAAAGGGAGTTGTGCGTGTGAACAGTTTATTACAGTGCGAACTGCTGCAAGGAAACTGTGCATTGGCATAATATTTCAACTGGTTTCAGTGTGCTTTTTTTTTTCGGATGGTTTATTTTTGGTTACTGTTCAGTATGATTCTTTTTTTTTCTTCGCTGCAGAACCTATCGATGTGAAGTAGCCGAGTCAATATGAGCCTCAACATCTCCACAGCAATACAGTTAGATCAGAACAGAACAGAAGCAACAGATATGCAATCAGGAATTAAGCCCTCATATTTTTTCTCCTAAAATGATGTGCTTGAATGCGCTGACATATTCAACAACTACGAGTGTTTATAGTTTCAGTAATTGAAACACGCGTACATGTCGAAAAGGAAAGGAAGGAAAATAGGAGGAAAAGAACGGCAGGGAGGCTAACCAGCCTATAGGCAGCCGGATTGCTACCCTGTTCATGGGAGGGGGATGGGGGAGATGAATGTCGAAAAAATGCAAAACGAAACCACTAAAGTTTCTTACCTGCCGTGGTCTACATCTCGCGTCATGAAGATAGTACAATAGTGCGTTCATTGGGACAAGCGTGAAAACAGCTCAGTTCATATAGGCCACGTACTAGAGAGAGTCACCGATGTTTATTTACAGAAAGCCAGAGACATCGACACAAGTGATTTCAGGCTCTAGCCTGGCACTCAACACGGAGAGAGAAGAACGTAGAAAGAAAAACTAATGAATGACAATGATAAGTCAGGGAGGTCGTAATTCGAGTCAATACATCTCATTGAATATTAATTGCCTGTCCATTCGAACATCACCTCAACTTTGCGGCAAGAAGAGGATCGTCTGTTCGCGTAAAATAAGTCGTTTCAAACTATTCTGTGGGATGCCTGCTGCAAGAACTCTTTTGAAGTGCCCACTAGGTTATAACTTTTCCTCCTGCAAATCAACGTAGTATACCCGCAATGCGTCTGTATAAGATACCGCAATGCGTCTGTATAAGATACCGCGCACACCAGTGCAGCTGTACACTTCGTGGGTGTGGTTGCTGATAGTGTCCATTAATTATACGTGAATGCTTGGTAATAGGTGTACCCCCACTCGTTACGTAATTCAGCACCCAGTCGTTACGCACACACTCATTACGCAATTCCTCTCAACTAAACCACTGTTTTTATTTTTATTTACTTTTGCGCGGCTTTCTCAGTTTTTTGTTCACTACCAGTGATACCAACCCTGACACCGGAATTCCCCCAAAAGAGGCTTTTAAACTATATCACAATATTATCATTATTCACCGACTTTCCCAAACATCCATTCCAAGCTTACGCCCTCTAAAGGTATTGTGAACACTAACAATTAAAGACACTCCTTTGTAGACATACATTTGCGATCATAAATGTCCTCACATTTATATTCCTCAAAAGTACAATATGTAGTTCATCTTGATAACAAAAACTTTTTCTTTGCTTTTTATGTGGAATACATTGCGTCGCTTCGCAAATGCCTCACTAGCGGCTGCGCTCGTGCATTTGCAGTGCGAAGGAAACAAGATTCCAGAGTGCGTCAGAAAGGCAAACAGCTTCCAACCAGGCGGATCGGACTAAGCGCTTTGTACGCTTCGTGATTCGAAATAATGCTTGGCTAGGATATTTTTATCTGCTTTTATAGACGGATGATATTGCGGGGAAATTCCTGGGCTAATCGGTGTACTGTGACATTTTTTGCAACCGATGTAGTGAAAGCTAATTAACTCAGTCAATGGCACTATAGGATTCTGACAACACGCTAGACGGTACCCGCCAAAACGCAAGAACACGAAAAGCAACCCTTGTGGATTTGCCTCTGAAGGTTGAGGTTTTTTACGTTTGGGCTGCGCCAGCTTTCGAGCTCTTTACCTTCTGATTAGAAAACAAAAGACGAATATATTATGCCACATACGTTTTTTTTCTCTTATTCTCAACCTAATTTGCGAAAGAGCGATAATGTAGCCGTGGCAAATCAACACGGCTATTCTTTAAGGAGAGAACAAAATTGGCTGAACTTTTTTACTCATTACTGAGCGTAGCGTTTTTCAGTTTTCCTGCGCGGCGTTCCGTTTGATCAGCCGCGCTCATGTAGACTATAAAGATTTGCTCCTCTTGAGACCTTCCTATCTCTTCCTCTTCCATTTTGCAGCAATCCCACCATATATGAGATTCCTCTTCTACAATTACTATTTTATGAACTTTAGTCCTCACTCTTGACGCCACCAACTCGCATGAAAAATTCGGGCTTCATTTATTTATTTTATTTATTTTACAGGGGTGGGACATACAGGGGTGGGACATACATTTACAGTTACAGGGGTGGGACATACTAAGAATGACAAACGTCAATACATTCAAATCATACAGCAATTTAAACAGCAACACTTGAACTTGGAAATGTTACATGGCATACATTGGAAACACCGGCATTGAGGCTGAAGGAAAAACAATGCAGTCGTAGTAAGCATACAAATGAATTGCAATAAATTACCATAGTAAACCATGCTTACAGAAAAATATCTTTGAGCCCTTCCTCAAACTTTTCCAGTGAATCACAATGAACCAGTGGTAATGGCAAAGCATTCCACTGACGAATCGTTTTTGGAAAAAATGAATTTGCATATACATTGACACGCTGTTGTGGCATTTCGTATGTGTATTTGTTTATACTTCTTAGGTTTCTTCCGCGGCGTGGCGTTAAGTATTTTGTTGTCTTTATGTTTAGTTTATTTTTTACAATAAAAACAAGAACTTCATTCTTGCCAATTGCCGTCGTTCAGATAAAGTGGGCAGTTGAAGAGAGCGTAGCATTTCTGTTACTGACTCAGTCGAGGAGTACTTTGAAAGAATAAACCTGGCAGCTAGCCTTTGTACTCTTTCTAGCATATTATTGAGGCCGATTTCCGAGGGATCCCACACAATGCTGGCATATTCCAATGTTGGCCGAATATACGTAAGATATGCTGCTAGCTTAACGGGAGTCGCAGCAAGTCTTAATTTTCTTCGCAAGTACCATAGTTTTCTCTCCGCCACCGCACAAATGTTTTCCAAATGGGTCCTCCAATTTAGATTACTGGATATTGTTACACCTAAATATTTTATTTCATTGACGGTAGACAGGCGGGTAGAACATAGAGTGTAATTGGAATAGAAGACACGCTTACTTTTGTTTGTGACGCGCAAAGCAACTGTTTTAGTATGATTTATTTCCATTTTAGATTCAGTGCACCAATTACTGACAGCATCAAGAATATCATGAAACGTTTTTTGGTCAGCTTCACTTAGTATTTCTTTATAAATTAGGCAGTCGTCTGCAAAAAGTCGCACTGTAGTACTTCTATCTATGCCGCATGAAATGTCATTCATGTAAGTTAAGAATAATATCGGTCCTGAAACTGAACCTTGCGGTAACCCTGAGGTAACGCTTAATAACTCAGATTTGAAGCCGTTTATTTCTACATATTGTGTTTTGCCTGTCAGGTACGCACTTATCCACTGTATTATGTTATAATTTATGCCTAGGTGTGCTAACTTATTCATTAGCTCCCTGTGGGAAACCTTGTCAAAGGCTTTGGAGAAGTCGAGACATATTGCGTCAATCTGAACACTATTATTTAAGGCACGCGTGAAGTCATCGACTTTTTTTTAATTCGGTTACAGTGGATAAATTCTGCCGAAAACCATGCTGATTAGGAAAAAATGTTTTTGTGCCCTCAAGATACGTTTACATAGCTTTGGATATATTATCCTCTAAAAGCTTGCAGCATACACAGGTGAGGGAAATTGGACGGTAATTTTCCACCTTTTGTTGGTCTCCACCCTTATGCGTTGGCACGACCTTCGCCATAAGCCAGTCGTCTTGGACACGCTTTTGCTCTATTGAGGCATTATTTATTATGTATAAATAGTGCGAAAGCCATTCCGCATACCTTCGCAGTAAATTATTTGGTATGCTATCTGGTCCGATCGACTTTTTAACGTTCATGTTCAGTAATATTAATACAATGCCTTCATAAGTGATCTGAACGTCAGGCATAACTGACAACTGAGAAGGAAGTGGCGTGGATGCATCACCATTATCAGGACAAGCAGTAAACACTGACGGGAAAAATCTGTTGTGTAGGTAAGCGATGGAAGAGCGGTCTGTCACCAATTCATCATTGACAACAAGAGAATGCACGTGTCTTGAGTGGTCTTCCTTCTGAGATAAGGTGGAACTTAATATAGGAACTCAATCAAAAATGTGGGGAAAAATACAAAAACAGTGCACATCTAAAAAAATTCACCAAAGACAGTGCGAAACTTCCTATCTTTAAACTTCGTCAATATAAGAGGGTCATGCTTTGTTTGTAGCTAGTAAGAAGTGCCGTAAGCTCCTAATATTTAACATCGTGACGTGTTATCAACCATTTAGTTGAAACTGTACGGTACCGCCTACCTTTAATCAATTGAAAAGAGTGTATTAAAGTTTAATTTTCCGGGGAACTTGCGCACATCCTTGTAGGCATTCTATCTTTTTTTTTATGTTCGCTCAAGCTAAAGCTACCATCACAACTTTCCCGCTCCGATGCGACACTGTTATGCCGCCTTTGGTTAGGTGTTGCATTTACAAAGGTGTACTCCTTTGACATTGGTATGGCAGACACTCCTACATGCGACTACTGCGGAGCTGAAGAGACCATCGAACACGTCTTGTGCAGCTGCACTTGCTACGACACACAGCGATGCCAGCTCCGGATGGTTTTGAATCAACTTGACCCCGGACCATTTTGTGTGAAGAAGATACTAGGACCTTGGGCATCTGCCTCAGTTGCGCAGAAAGCAACTAAAGCACTGCTACTTTACCTAAAGTCAACAAACCTGAGCGACCGCCTGTAGACTGTGTGTGCTCCCCGAGTGTGCTCGTGATTGTGTGTACCTTCTCATCTTTCTGCAACCTCTTTTCTCCCCTTTATCCCTTCCCCAGTGCAGGGTAGAAAACCGGATGTGCGTCTGGTTAACCTCCCTGCCTTTCCTTGCATCTTTATCTCTCTCTCTCTCTCTCTTGTTTATAGTCAACGAGGCTAATTTTCTTGAATATTTTTTAGCACAGCCTCTCCATTTAAACTGTCTCTAATACAGGCATAAAGAATGGTTTGTTTGGCTATCTTTCTAAATACTGTGACGTCATCGAAGCCAAAAGAGCGATAGCCTAACACTCAGTTTAAGCGTATGATTCTTAAGTAACCACTCAAGGGTGACAACAGAGTACTTCTTATTATTGACGTTCTATTTTTTCTTACAATGTTTTGCATGCTTTTTGAATTAGCCAAATATGGCTCTCCTCTAGGCCAAGTCGTTATTTCACTCGACTGAAAATATCGGGTGCAATACTTCTCCGAAGAAACGAAGATTCGAGACCACTACTGAGTGGACTATAGTTAAAAGTGAGCGTGGCTACTATGTGTTTGTCCAGCCCATAGGAGAACTTTTGCTCTTACCTATGTAGAACTGTATATATGTATACTATGTTATTTTGTTTTGTTTTCTTTAGTTGTGAAAATCAAGCGGAAAGGGGTAGTCGTCGCCAGATAATGGTGACAAAAACTCCTTCGCTTATTTTGTATTTCAATAAAAATAAAGCAGGAATGATTTGTAAGATATTTTGTAGAGGCGCTTTAAGTGAGTTTGAGTATGTGTGCGCCAACGTTCTTTCAATTGACACCTCAACCGATGTGCGAGCGTACACGATAGATGGGTTGAGAGTTGCCCCCCTCTCCCTAATTATCTGACACACAAAGTTGTTCCCATACCTGTGCTCAACCGTGTATGTCCTGCGATTGCTCAATCAGCTGGGTTAACTACAGCCACGTTGCTATTGGAAGTCATGGTGGCCGAACAGTTCTAATGTTGAACTTGAAGAACTGTTTGCTTCTCGGGACATATTGGCGCAAAAAAAAAAACTGAGAACACGAAAAAAAAAATGGGGGAATAAAGCAAGCGCTGCGCCTTTTTTCTTGTGCTCGTCGTTTTAATCTTTGCCCTAATATGTCTCGGTTACTTTTGTACCACGAACGAGCTCGGCAGTTAATTAATTGTTATACAATAGGTTTACCTTTTATGTGCTCCACGAATGACAGAAACAGAAGGCAGGTCGCTGGAAGACGCACATTTTGGCTTCATTTGCATCCATCGCGAGTCTTGTACTCTTTGTGACTCGAGAAAATTGGGGATTGCGAGAGATTCGTGTGAACATACATACATACATACATACATACATACATACATACATACAAACATACATACATACATACATACATACATACATACATGCATACATACATACATACATACATACATACATACATACATACATACATACATACATACATACATACATACATACTACATGCATACGTACATACATGCATGCGTACGTACGCACGTACAGACATGCATGCGTACATACATACATACATACATGCATGCATGCATGCGTACGTACGTACATACATACATATATACATACATACATACATACATACATACATACATACATACATACATACATACATACATACGTACGTACATGCATGCATGCATGCGTACGTACGCACGTACATACATGCATGCGTACATACATACATACATGCATGCATGCATGCATGCATGCATGCATGCGTACGTACGTACGTACATACATACATACATACATACATACATACATACATACATACATACTACATACATACATACATACATACATACATACATACATACATACATACATACATTACATACATACATACATACATACATACATACATACATACATACATACATACATACATACATACATACATACATACATACATACATACACACATACATACATACATACTGTCACGCAGCACAGGACGACGCAGTTGTCTATAAGGAAAACAAGTTTATTGGAGCGAACCTGTGCTCCCCTAACAATTGAAAGAATACACAGGCGGCGAAGCAGCGGCCGGCAAAACGACGGGCACGCTAGTGAGCGTCGGCGATCGAATGTCGCGGCATCGGCTGTGCGGGAATTTATATCCCCCGGCGCGAAGGTTTCTCGAATAGTCGACTTGTATCGAGAACGCCATGATAGCGTTTGTTAGAAACGCTGTTCGTTCGGAACGCTCGAAGCGTTGTTCGACAGCGTTTCTTCGAAACGCTGTGGTAGCGTTTGTTCGAAACGCTGTGAAAACAGCGATAGCACAGGCCGGCGCAGCCAGGACGAAAAAACAAAACACAAATAAACAAACCAAATGCATGGTTCGTGGCATTACCCCCCCTCTAAGAGTGCATCGACCCGATGCTAACATAAGGGACAGTCCACACAAATTAAAATAAAAGTTCGTCATCGTCCGTAGAAAGGTTTTAAGCGAACCACATGGACGACTTCGGGCCGCGTGCGTCGTCGTGATGTACGGGAGTCACCATCGGGGATCACTTCGTACGTTAGTTCGCCAACACGTCGTAGAATCTGGTAGGGTCCGAAAAAGCGTCGTAGAAGTTTCTCACTGAGTCCACGTCGTCGAATGGGAGTCCAAACCCACACACGATCTCCAGGATGGTACTCGGCGTCTCGGCGTCGGAGATTGTAGCGTCCGGCATCCACCAGTTGCTGGTCCATTATATGAGCTCGAGCGAGCTGGCGGCCTCCTCCGCACGTTGGAGGTATCCTTGGACGTCGGCGTTGAGGTTGTCGTCTTCTACGTGCGGAAGCATGGCGTCGAGCATCCTAGTCGGCCGTCTTCCGTAGACGAGCTCGAACGGTGTCATCTGCGTGGTTTCCTGGATAGCCGTGTTGTACGCAAACGTGACGTACGGGAGGACTTCGTCCCACGTCTTATGTTCAACGTCGACGTACATAGACAGCATATCCGCCATTGTCTTGTTGAGCCGTTCCGTTAGTCCGTTCGTTTGGGGGTGGTACGCCGTCGTTCTTCGGTGATCTGTGTTGCTGTAGCGTAAGATTCCTTGCATGAGCTCCGCAGTGAAGGTCGTTCCGCGGTCCGTGATTAGGACCTCAGGGGCTCCATGTCGCAGTACAATTTGGTTAATAAAGAACTTTGCAACTTCTTGTGCAGTTCCCCTAGGAAGAGCGGTGGTCTCTGCGTAGCGCGTCATGTAGTCTGTCGCTACGACAATCTATTTGTTCGCGGATTGGGATGTAGGGAACGGGCCCAGAAGGTCCATTCCAATCTGTTGGAAGGGCCTCGTTGGGACGGCGATCGGCTGCAGAAGTCCGGCTGGTCTCGTCGGTGGTGTTTTTCGTCGCTGGCAGTCATGGCAGCTCCGGACGTAGTGGGTGACATCGGATGTAAGGCGGGGCCAGAAGTATTTCGCTTTGATTTTTGTAATCGTGCGAGCTGTTCCGAGATGTCCGGAAGACGGGTCGTCGTGGCACGCTTCCAAGATTTCGTCAAGAAGGTCTGCGGGGATGACAAGTAGATAATTCGTTCTCGTTCCGGGGTTGAAATTCTTCTTCACTAGGATGGAGTTTTTGAGGCTGAATGCTGGTAAGTTGCGCTTGAACGCCCTAGGCACGGCGACGTTGCGTCCTTCGAGGTAGTCGATCATGGCGCGGAGGTCAGGGTTGGCACGCTGCTGTGCGGCTAGGTCGCTCTCTGTCACGACTCCGAAGAACGCGCTGTCTTCATCGGAGTCCTGTGGTGCTGGGTCGACGGGGGCGCGGGACAGGCAGTCGGCGTCGAAGTGTTTCCTGCCGGATTTGTAGAATATTCTAACGTCAAACTCTTGCAGGCGCAAGCTCCACCGCCCAAGACGGCCAGAGGGGTCCTTCAAATTGGCGAGCCAACACAGCGCATGATGGTTTGTCACAACCTTAAACGGTCTACCATAGACGTATGGGCGAAATTTTGAAATGACCCATATGATAGCCAGGCACTCTTTCTCGGAGGCAGAGTAGTTTCTTTCCTCCTTCGACAGACCACGGCTTGCATAGGCGATTACCTTTTCGTAACCGCTTTGCTTTTGGACGAGGACGGCACCCAAACCGATATCACTGGCGTCCGTGTGCATTTCCGTTTCAGCGTTTTCGTCGAAATGAGCGAGCACGGGCGGGTTTTGCAGGCGTTGATGCAGCTCGCAGAATGCCTTTTCTTGGTCGTTTTCCCAGCTGAAAGAGATGCTTTCTTTCGTCAGGCGCGTGAGTGGCTCTGCAATGCGTGCGAAGTTTGCGATGAAGCGCCGGTAGTATGCGCACAGTCCGAGAAACTTTCGCACACCCTTCTTATCTTTCGGCCTTGGGAAGTTCGCAATGGCTGATGTTTTTGCCGGGTCAGGTAGGACTCCCGCGGCGTTCACGACGTGACCCAAGAACTTGAGTTCCTCGTACGCGAAACGGCACTTCTCAGGCTTCAGCGTTAACCCCGACGTACGAATGGCCTCGAGTACAGATTCCAACCTTGTGAGGTGTTCGTCGAAAGTCCGGGCGAATACGACAACGTCGTCGAGGTATACGAGGCAAGTGGGCCACTTTAGGCCTGCTAGCACAGTGTCCATGACTCTCTGAAACGTTGCGGGCGCCGTGCACAGCCCAAACGGCATCACCTTGAACTCGTATAGACCGTCCGGGGTTATAAATGCAGTCTTTTCTCGGTCTCTCTCGTCCACTTCAATTTGCCAGTAGCCGGTCTTCAGATCCATGGATGAGAAGTACTTGGCGTGGCAGAGGTGGTCGAGGGCGTCGTTGATTCGTGGCAGGGAGTACACGTCCTTTTTGGTGATTTTGTTTAGTCTCCGGTAGTCAACGCAGAATCTTAAAGTGCCATCTTTTTTCTTCACGAGTACAACCGGCGCAGCCCGCGGACTTTTTGATGGCTGTATTATGTCGTCGCTGAGCATGTCATCAACTTGAGTCCGGATGGCTTCGCGCTCGTGTGAAGAAACGCGGTACGGTGACTGTCTGGTAGGTCGGGCTCCATCTTCGGTTATTATCCGGTGCTTCGCCAAAGGTATCTGACGTAAGTTCGAGTTCGAGGAAAAACACTCGCTGTAGCGACGGAGCAACTCCTGTAATCTGTCCCGATTTTTTTGCGACAGCGCCGGGTTCACGTCGAAAGAATGTGGCAGACTGGAAGCATCTGCGCGTGCGCGTTCAAAGGTGGCGACCGCGATCACTTCACTTGCTTTTTGCGTTTCTTCGAGAAACGCAATTGCAGCGCCCTTGTTTAGATGCTGGTACTCCTCGGTGAAATTGGTGACCAAAACGTGGGATCTGTGTTGCTTAAACAGCGCAATGCCTCTTGCGACAGACACACCGCGGTCTAGAAGCAACCTTTGGTCAGTCTCCACGATAGCGTCGACGTCAGGAGCAGCACCTTCACAATAGACGGCGATCATCAAGCTTGCGCGGGGTGGCAGGGTGACGTGATCGTCGGCGATCCTTACAGCAGCACGGTGTCCGAGGTTCGGCTGCGGCGTCGTGGAGTGATCGGAAGAAAACGTTATCGACCTGGTCTGCAGATCAATTATTGCGCCATTGTCCGTCAAAAAGTCCATTCCGAGAATTACGTCGCGGGAGCAGTTAGGCAAAATGACGAACTCCGAAGGGTACGTAGTGCCGTCTATGGTGACGCGCCATGTGCACATTCCACTTGGGGTCACGAGGTGGCCTGCTGCTGTGCGTATGTGCGGACCGTCCCATCTGGTCGTAACTTTCTTTAGCTTAGACGCGAATGACCCGCTCATGACCGAGTAGTCGGCTCCCGTGTCGATGAGGGCGACTACGTCAAGGCCGTCGATGGACAACTGGACGTCGGATGCCGCTTTCCTCGACTTTCGGGTGCGTCGGGGCGTCGTATCGCGGCTTGCACGTGTTGATGGTCGGGCACTATGCGTCGTCATCGTCGTCTTCTCAGCGGCAGGCTTCGTTATTTCGGGTACGCGTCGCGCAGCGTAGCTGTCGTCGTTTTCGGGGGTCTCGTCAGGGTGTCGTCGAGTCGTCGGGTTGAGGGCATGTCGTGAGTCACGGTCTTGCGTCGTTGGAGGGTTTTCATTTTCTCGCCGTTGTGCAACTTCACCTCCAGAAGTTGCTGCTTTTAGTTTCCCCCTCGTGGGCTGGGGCACCTTCCACGGGCGAAGTCAGCATTGCTGCGACGGTTGGGAGATTAGTACGGGTAGGGCGACGGCGAACGGTTGAAACGGGATGGTCCACGGCTGGTGTTCGACAGGTATTCTTCGATCTCAAATGGGCGCTGGCCGGCTTGCGGGCGGGGTGCGTCGACGGAGAACCCACGCAAACCCAGCCTCTGGTACGGGCAGCGGCGGTAGACGTGGTCGGCCTCTCCGCAGTGGTAGCACAGCGGACGATTATCTGGCGTTCGCCACACCTCGGTCTTCCTGGGCGCCTGGTTTCGGGTTACAGGGGGTCGGGCGGGCGACATCGGGCGGCGGTACGGCGGGGCCTCTTGATAACGGGTTGGGACGGGTCGGGGTCGACGAGCAGCAGTGGAGTAGGTCATCGCTTGTGGTTCGCAAGATGCTTCCGACGGCGTGAAATTCCCCAGTGCTTGCTGAACCTCCTCGCGGACGACGTCGGTGAGGGAGGCGACTTGGGGCTGCGGCGTTGCTGGGAAAAATTTTCTCAGTTCCTCGCGAACGACGGCGCGGATGGTCTCCCGCAAGTCTTCCGTCAACAATCCAGGGGCGTTTACCGGGTTCACCGAAAGGGTGTTGAGTGGTCTATCGTATTGCCGCGAACGCATATCCAAGGTCCCTCGATCATCGAAGCCTCGGTGACGAACTCAGCGACGGTCTTAGGGGGGTTGCGGCTGAGTCCAGCGAAGAGCTCTTGTTTAACTCCCCGCATCAGAAAGCGCACCTTCTTCTCTTGTGCCATTTCGGGGTCAGCTCTCCAGAACAGCATCGTCATCTCCTCAGCGAACAGTACAACACCTTCGTTAGGGTGTTGCATTCGCGTCTCCAACAAAAGGGCGGCTCGTGCTTTCCGCACAACCGTAGCGAATGTTTTGAGGAATTCGCTCTTAAAGACAGTCCAGTCGGTTAGGGAGCCTTCATGGTTCTCAAACCACGTTCGAGCTGCATCCTCCAAATAGAAGAAGACATGACGAAACATTTCTTCGTCATCCCACCTGTTAAAGATGCGGACGCGCTCCAGCTTCTCCAGCCACTCTTCCGGGTCTTCACCAGGAGATCCTCAGAATGATGGGGGCTCACGAGGTTGTTGCAGAATGACGGGAGGGTTGGTAGTGCTGGTCATGGTGCCTGCGTTGATCATCGTGGTTTTTACGTCTTCTTTCCTTTTTTTTATCTGGGAGCAGTCCAAACTCTGGCTGAAGGCCTCGCTGTCGGCGGCTGACACGAGCTGGGCGTGCTTGTCGTGTTGGGCTTGCTTGTCGGCTTGGCAATGGCTTAGGGTTCTTGTACCCCGCACCTCCACCAGATGTCACGCAGCAAAGGACGACGCAGTTGTCTATAAGGAAAACAAGTTTATTGGAGTGAACCTGTGCTCCCCTAACAACTGACACACAGGCGGCGAAGCAGCGGCCGACGAAACGACGGGCACGCTAGTGAGCGTCGGCGATCGAATGTCGCGGCATCGGCAGTGCGGGAATTTATATCCCCCGGCGCGAGGGTATCTCGAATAGTCGACTTGTATCGAGAACGCCGTGATAGCGTTTGTTAGAAACGCTGTTCATTCGGAACGCTCGAAGCGTTGTTCGACAGCGTTTGTTCGAAATGCTGTGGTAGCGTTTGTTCGAGACGCTGTGAAAACAGCGATAGCACAGGCCGGCACCGCCAGGCCGAAAAAACAAAACACAAATAAACAAACCCAATGCATGGTTTGCGGCATTATGTACGTACATACATACATACATACATACATACGAATGTACGTACATGCATGCATGCGTAGGTACGCACGTACATACATGCATGCGTACATACATACATACATACATGCATGCATGCATGCATGCATGCATGCATACGTACATACATACATACATACATACATACATACATACATACATACATACATACATACATGCATACATACATACATACATACATACATACATACATACGTACATACATGCATGCGTACGCACGCACGTACATACATACATGCATGCATGCATTCATACATACATACATACATACATACATGCATACATACATACATACATACATACATACATACATACACACATACTACATGCATACTTACATACATACGTACGTACATACATGCTTGCGTACGTACGCACGTACAGACATGCATGCGTACATACATACATACATACATGCATGCATGCATGCGTGCGTACATACATACATACATACATACATACGTATGTACGTACGTACGTACATGCATGCGTACATACATACATACATACATACATGCATGCATGCGTACGTACACACATACATGCGTGCGTACGTACACACATACATACATACATACATACATACATACATACATACATACTTACATGCATGCGTACGTACGCACGTACATACATACATGCATGCGTACATAATACATACATGCATGCGTACGTACGCACGTACAGACATGCATGCGTACGTACGCACGTACAGACATGCATGCGTAGATACATACATATATACATGCATGCATGCATACGTACGTACATACATACATACATACATACATACATACATACATACATAAATACATACATACATACATACATACATACGTACGTACGTACATGCATGCGTACGTACGCACGTACATACATGCATGCGTACATACATACATACATACATACATACATACATACATACATACATACATACATACATACATACATACGTACGTGCCTACATACATGCATGCGTACGTACGCATGTACGTACATACATGCATGCATGCATGCGTACATACATACGTACATATATACATACATATACACATGCATACATACATGCATGCGTACGTACGCACGTACAGACATGCATGCGTACATACATACATACATACATACATACATACATACATACATACATACATACATACATACATACATACATACATACATACATACATGCATGCATGCATGCGTACATACATACATACATACATACATACATACATACATACATACATACATACATACATACATACATACATACATACATACATATTCGCACACAATGAGCTATGTAATGCTATTTCGTCTTATGGAGATGAAACCACGGGGAGGCTTAGAAAAGAAATGTTTCCTTTCAAAGCCAGGCTCTTTCGCAAATCTGAGCGCAACTGCAAATTTTCCTTTGATCTAGCGAGCAGCAAAAAGCATGACGAGCCACGCTGGCCCCGTCAACGTGATAAAATGATAGTTGTGCCCCGGCCGGGAAAGATATCCGTCGGCGCTCGTTTAGTTGTTGCGCATGTTGAAGAGTCAAATATGATTGCGTATATTTTTCTAACGCCCTGAATTTACGCGCAGAGAGGTCTAGATGATGAACTGCACTGCTTTGAACAGACGATAAGGGTCAGTAGGGTGCTTCTTGTGCAGTGGATAATGATGCGGTCACAGCGTTTTTCACCCCGCGAGAAAGAACAGGGGTTGACAGAGATAGATGTAATGGTCCAACTTTTTGTGGAGCATTCCGTGATTAACGACGGAGATGACGCAAGCGTATCCCGAAGTTCACCCTTTCTTATATGCAAAGGCAAGAGAGTTCAGAGGTCCCCCTCTCGAGAAAGCGTCAACCGCATGAATTGTAAGGAAGTATAAGAAACCTATAGTGCGAACTTCAGTGGTGTGAGAAGTTTAGTCAATGTAAAAAACATTGTTATTTGTGAACCCATCTTAATTTTTTTCTGGCACTACAATGACATATATATCTTGCACTTGCATTCGTGAAGAGCAGTTTCATCTTGCGAAAGAGCAAACCAAGGGAAGTATATGTACCAATTTAACTCATGGATATCTGTCACGTACTACGACTTCTTTCTCGACAAAGCTCTCTTTTCAAAGGGTTGAAGAGTGTTTCGCCATATCATTGCCCTTTTGCTTGTTCGTGGCGGCTGAACTTCGGTGCAGTAAAACAACGAAACAAAGTTGCCACTTTTAAGGCGTCGTGTTACACTGGGATTTTTCTTGCTCCTTGTACTCCATGTGGTCACCCTCCCCCCTTCCTTTTCTAAAAAACGTAAGAGAGAAACACCCAAATTGCCAAAGTATTTGGATCCCCAAAGCCAGGAAGGGTACAGTTGACCAAAACATTAGGTATTGTGCAAAGCGGATATTTTTTGGTCTGTCAGCGCCATAATTTAGAAGTCACAAAAAATTGCTTCTTGTGCACGTGCTTCATTGGCATACACTTATCTTAATTCAAATGAAACTAATTTAGTAGTATGGCAAAGATACACAATAAAACTGCCACTCATGCACGGTAGCTAAATATTTGGCTGACTGTACGTTTTCCTTAAGTCCACTTCTATATGTTTCATGAATTCTGTTTTGCGTGAAAGATAACTAGAGAGCACGTTACGCTACTAAAGAAAGAAGGAGCAATTTATGGCTTGTATTTTATTTGTTAGACCCCAATATTGAGAACGGACACGCATTCAAACTAAAGCATATCTGGGGATGTCTGTGAAAAGGCGATATAATTGTGGAGAAATTAAAGTGAACGAGGACATACCACGTTGTTAGTAGGGATAGAAGATACAACCTTCGAATATCATCTGTATTTTATAGAATTATTACAAAAACATACCCTATTATATCCTTGGTTTGGTTATCTGGTAGTTTTTTATTACTAACCTGAAACATACGAAAATGTTTTACCACTAATTATTGAAAATGACGTCCGCGTATTAGCAGGAAAGTCAATCATTAAAGAAGAAGCCTTGCACCAAATATGTAGCCTATTTTTGTTTCGAAAGCCTGCCCTTAGGCATAGCAACGGGTAGTGTCAAAAATGTGTATGCAGCTTGGCTTCATCTGTAAAGTCTCTTAATGATCAGCCGTAAGGTCCACAGATCCAGCGGTTGCTGTTGGGTGGTCGGCCTGGCCTGAGATCCATTGTCCGGAGCTGGCGAAAAAGGCTTAGTCGAATGCCTGTACAAGTCCACACGTCTGTGGTAGCCACTTTGCGATAGGGCAACACAACTTCAAAATTACGTCTATACACTATAGCTCACTTTTATTGTTGCTATCTAATGATTAGAAATTATGGGTGTTGAAGCTAAAAGTTCTTGTATATACATGTTCTGCATCGTAGAATACTTGTTCGATGCATGCTCTAAATTCTCAAGCAATCCTATGTGTAAATGATCGCGGGAAATCCTAACATATTATAGGCGTCACATTTGAGGCCACATTTAGGCGCATAGTCACGAATGCCCTAATTTTGCTGCACTGGCGCTATCGATTTCAAATTATCTCGGCTGGACACATGTACTAGCGATGCAGCATTAGCCTGCAAAAATCATCTGCCCATTTTTCAAACAGACTGAATGTGTCAGTCCTCAACGCTGAATAAACGTCGCATTTTCGTGCCAGATCGTAAAAATAATGTGTCTATTCATTGTTCGGGCCAATGAAACGCTCAATTTTAATTCTCGCCAGTTTCGCACGTTTTATACCTTTTGACTTTTACGGGTTCTTGCTATTCACAGACAGCAAGAAAACAGTTCATTGCAAGTGAAAAACACACGCAATAGTTATTGATTCACATGACCTTTCAACACACTCAACCGTCATAAAAGAAACGAAGTGCAATTCCTAGAAGCTTTATTGACGTTAAACATTTCACATTTTAGGTTGCTTCAATCAATTTGGCATTATGGCCGTTGGCTTTATGTTATCACATAAAATGCCAACTTCTGGACGGCAATTTGGCATCGTTCTATGCACATGATACTGTTCTCGTTAGTTCTTCTAGAAAGGGTAAAATAAGCATTCGAATGTTTTACTAGCGCTGGTAGATCAACTTTTCATGACACCTCCTGCTTCATATTTCTACGTCTGGAAACTTTATTTTATGATTATAGCAGTAATCCACATTTGTTTACTTCTCGAAAGCATTGTTACTTTAAGCCCGGAAAAAACGTAGCTTATAAGAACGCTGCATAAATGGCGCATAGTTACAGTAAAAATAAAAGGAAAAAACGGGGATGTTCTTTCGATCACACTGGCTTATGTAGCAGGCACAAAGAAATTAAAATAAATCCTATAAGGTAAACTCTTTGCAGGAGGACTTCAACTATATATGACACAGCAGCGGAGCGCTTAATGTCTGCCATTACTCATTGATAACATCCTTCATTGCAAAATAATCTTAAATACGAGGACTCCCGAAAGGGTTGCATCACTGGCCTTGGCGTACGGAACAACCATTTCAAATTGATACTACACGCAAGCAACGCGAATGTGTTCAAATGTATAGGCGGTATGCCGTTGTTGTAATACGAAGTGAAAAACGGTTCCAAGAGGCGACAGCGACAGAAACACGTGTACGTAAAGAATTTTCCGAGCTCCCGTGCTCGACGACGCAAAGCCTAAATTGATGGATTGCTTCAAAACGCGCGTGTTGCCTTTCGATGTAGGAACCGTTTTTGAAAAGAGGCTGCGAAAGAGGATATGTTACACGCTGCCACCCTATCGTCACCGGCGCGAAGTCGGTGGTGGGAACGACAGCAGGCTAGTTTGTTCTGCACGCAAGCAGTCGCAGTGAAAAGATCACAGAAGTCTACGGGCAAATGAAACGATAGATTTATACACTAGCGAGTGGCACAAGAAATTTCATTCTTCAGGTAACTACAACCTACATGTAAAAAACAATGAATCAGTTTACAAGCACGAAATAGTAGGATCACTAAATTAACACACAAAGAAACTAATAGTTGAATAATTAAGCAATTGATAAATATGCAAAAGTTCAAGAAGTATTAACAGTTGGTTAATACGTGTGATGACCGGCAGCGTTGGGTCCACGACGATCGAATGTGAGATGTTCCGAACAGTTCTGGCCTGACTGCGATGCCAGCGGGGCTGCAACGCTGATTTTTATGAGAACTGGAGCTTGATGGTGGACTCGGCCAGGTTGAGCTAACCTGAATTGAAGTTCCGATGTCAGCAAGGCAGACGTCGATTGCGCGTCTCAAGTAGACGATCGGCTAAGTTCAGGTGACTAGTTGATACAAAGCCATACTAAAAGCTTTTAGAAGAGATACTCGATCATCTTCTTCTATCACATGTCATACAAGCAACCAGACAGCTTAGCAGGACGATATCCTGGGCTTAAATTGCCATCACATCCCCTCATTTTCTTTTTGGAGGAACAAAAGGACTATTGACCTGTACACAATCATACGTGTGGCATTGTGGAACACTCCGCCCTTAAATTATGGTCAAATCACGCCACGTTTTCATAAGCGGGGCATGTTCTTAATTTGGTGAGGGAAACAAATATGTAAGGTGATCGCTTACATCTCGCCGGCGTGTTCTTCCACCGTTAAAAGGGGCTAGTGCCTCGGTTCTCAGCCAGTGCGTCCCGGGACACGTACTCCAGCTTTGAGAACTTAGCGCCTACACCTCGTCGCCACTGACACAAAAGGGTTGATCCTCAACGTTGGACTTCTGAGACGAGCACCCCCGCCAGGCCTTAACAGCTTTAAAAAAATCTATTTCGATGTCCAAACGGTCTCACGGACAGTTGCCACGTGACGCGAGCATGCGTAGTGAGGGTGTGGACGGCGCCGCCGGCGTCAAATCTGCGACATGTTGCGACTAAGAAATGCTCCGCATATGAAACAGAACTACGGTTTGTTAGTGGCAGCGGAGCAAGATACTGACGCTGCACTCATCTGTGTAGCGAATGAAAAATATTGCAATCTTGGCAGCCTGTTCTAGTCGAAAGTGACACATATCTGCGCTGATGCGGCGGTGGCGCTGCAGTTTACCAGAAAGCAAACCAGACGGCGATGTGGCGTGTAACCATGTCACGCTGAGCTGAAGGATAGCGAGGCGGAGGCTGCACGAGAATGGGCACGATACATACGTTCACAGCCGCGGCAGTCAGGTGCTGCCTGCAGCACCTGAGCGGCGGCTAGCCGCTGCGCCGGGCTTTGGTGCTTCGCTTGAGGCGTCTTTTGCCCATTTGCTTTCAAAAGAGAGTTAATTGTTGACAGCCGTAAAAGAACCGTGGTGTTAGCACGTCACGGTGCTTTTTTTGCCATATTTCGTCTACTCTCAGGTGAACGAGGCCACACGAAGTTCTTGACGAAGAAGACAAAGGTGGTGATAGGCCCACTGCACGAAACTGCACGCGTGTAGCGTGGGCCAATTCACTGACTACACGATCAAAGCTTATCACCCTCGCGTTAACGTGGCAGCAAACTCGGTGGTAGGTATACCTAAAACCGGCGAGAGCAGCAATTTTACTGCCATGGCCTCTGCCGCGGGATGCTATGGCGCCGTGATGCCTTATGCTATGCTATTTTTATCGACAAAACGTCTCGGCTGATTGATCGCATGGATAATGTGGACCGATCGATTGATATGTGGGGTTTAACGTTCCAAAACCACGATATGATTATGAGAGACGCCGTAGTGGAGGGCTCCGAAAATTTCGACCCCCTGGGGCTCTTTAACGTTCACCCAAATGTGAGCACACGGGCCTACAGCATTACTGCCTCTATTGGAAATGCAGCCACCGCAGTCGGGATTCAATCCCACGACCTGCGGGTCAGCAGTCCAGTACCTTAGCCACGAGACCACTGCGGCGGGGCAACGCGGACTGACCGTCACCCTGACCACTCGCCAAAAACAAAAAAAGCACAAAAAGCATTCGCGTTGGAAAAGGTGTCGTTCCACGACTGCTCGTCTGGGCGAGCGGCTGGGAAAAGCTTTCCGACTCTTTGTTTTTTGCCGCTAGAGGCGTCTTCATTAGTTACGTCTGCATGGAAATTACATGCGCAGTGTGTGTCGCCGCAAGGTTTTCAAAAGATTCGCTGAATCGCGCGGTGCTTTTCTTGACCAGATTTTTTGTTGCTGCCCGGCGAGTATTTTTTAAATATACGGTAAGCACACGGGTACCTTTTACATGATTTTAATAAGCTTTATTCTGGGGGCGTCCAGGGATATGTAAACGTGTGATCAGCTTGTTTTACCTAACTAACTTGCGACATAAATGAGGTCAGCTAGAACTAAAGTATGTTAGGCACCATCCAACCAACTACCTACCTTTACCCCCGTATTCTAGAACGTCCCTTCACTCAAAGCTTCACCTTCACTTGAGAAAGCTGATAGGAGCGCGTTCTCTAGGCACGGCAAGTCACTGCATATCAGCCATCATCTGCGGCGATTCTTGAGCTGCGCGGCGTCATTTTCAGCCGAGCAGCGGCACAATGCTCAACTCTGTCAAGTGAAGGGTCAAAGTCGAGTCGAGGAGCGTTTCTGAATACGGGGGTTAGATGATTCGGCGAAGTGACATGGCAAAAAAAAAAAAGGGGGGGGGGGCGATGTTTTTCGACGTCCTGCTTTAATGCGATGAAGTTTACGAATTTTTATCCCGTCTTTGAGTACACAAACCATGTGCTGTAGTGAAGCAGTCTTGTAGCGATAGGCAAATGCTAAGAAGATTCCAAACAAACTGAAACCAGATGTTTACTCCAGGGGGCGACTATATGCAGCATGGTTTCTGTGCATTATCGCATGTTTCCATACATTGCCGTCCCTGGCTTCTGTAATTTGTGATGTTAGCGAAAGCGAGGAAGTGTTCATCTTTGATATTATTTGATAGTATTAACTTTGTTTATGCGGTGTGGTATTGCCATCTAATGAACAAACAGAATAATGAAAGTTTTGGTAGAAACATGCACATAGAAACCAGCAAAAACTGATCACCGCTGAAGCACAGTACGCTGTTTCTCATAACGTGCAATATAATCATGTGTACAGTACACACCACAAAGACATCCATACACGTGTCCATTTTAAAATGTAAATAGCGCGCTTCTTACAGCAATAATGTTTCGCCATCACTTGCAAGCAAATTTTTGTAATCTATCATTAGGCGCGTTTTTTCTTGCTGTATTCAGAAGTGTTGTTAAAGCAAGCCATGACTAATTGGTCTTATATAAATAAGGGAAATGTCTCGTTTTTGTTCATTCTGTATGCATATAGTAAACGGCTCAGTGATGCGGGCAGAGCTGGCAGCGACTTCTTTAGTGTCCAAGCTATTGCAACACCAGCTACTAATTACTGCAAAGAAGAACTAGATAGACGACACCTCGTAAGCGAAGGGAAGAAAATGACAATGAGTGATATTTTTGCAATTGCTTTCATTCAACGCAGTCTTCCTCTCGTCTCTCGATTTTTCCCCTGGCAACGAAAGGATCTCCTGCCACCCGGAAGACGCAGTAACTACAAAGCTCTCATTGTTTCCACTGTTCGCAATATGCCGGACATTACACACACAAAAAAAGTCGAACTCTGCTTCCTAAAGTAAAATTTGTTGTTTTGGTTGATGTGAATGTGCATCAAAAGAAGTGAGGAGCCTGACATTACCTTGGATTTATGTATACTTTCTCGTCTGACAGACAACCGCGCTTCAGCGCCTGGCTCGTCAGTAAATGATCGCTCATATTTTGACGTACCTCAAAAAACGAAACCACCAAGGCGTTAGAGTTTCCTTGTTCGCCTGGTTAACAAGCCGGCGTGGTTTTTTCTTCAATGTAAATTGTTGGGGACAAGATAGCAAAAATAAACTGAAACAAAGTGACATGTGATGTTCGGCATCAGGAACAGATTCCTCAGTCAAGACACCTAGACGTGCTTTTCTATTCCTTTTTTTTGTTCGTAAGTATCGAGCGTCCGCTTTCGTTTTGCAGCCCGTGAATATAACTTGTGACCATTGCTTGTGAAACGTTTTCCGCTACATGACTCTCTTTTGCGTGGCGGTAAACGTGCACGCGGTCTAGGTCTGAAAACTTTAACGGGCTCTGTATGTGTGTTTCGGGCATTGAATCAATGTTTTATGCATAAGGTTACCGTAGCACACAAAAAAGTATGCTTCACTTGTATAAGCGGAAGATAAAAGTATTCGTCACTAATCCTAATTTCGAACAGAGGCGTACTGCTTTGTAAATGGCCTTCAAGTACGTTTGAGACACGAATAAAGTGCTTGCCAGCGCAAACGACAGGAGGGTATAGGAGACGAGAACAGAGCGCTGAACTAACAACCAAAGTTTATTGCAAGCCAACTGCAATATATAGGAAAAACAGAATCTGCGCATAACCACGCAACATCACCAAATCTGACATACATGTGCCGAACTGCCTACCTAACCAAGAGCCAGTCATATCAGGGGACCCTAGATAACGAAATTGACAGCCGTGAAAAAAAATCGATGGTACGTTAACACAGGAAGCACCAAATTGTTTAATGTGGTAGGCTTCGCTAATCTCGTGCTCGCGCTGATTTTTATTATGGTGGTTTTGGGACGTTAAACACCACATATTAATCAATCATCATCAGCGCCTATTTTTATATCGCCCCATAACCACACACTTGTCAAACATTAGCTGGCAGCCACACTTTTTACAATGGTCCGCCAAGTGGCTGCGAACGGAGTCTTTCAGAGAGTAAGCGTGCTCCCTCTAAGCGTGCTCTCCTATACCCTCCTGTCGTTTGCACTGTCAAGCACTTCCTTCGTCTACCATGCAGCACCAACCAGCCCAATCAAGCACCTTGGTACTTTTGGGATGAGCGGATAATTTTACATTAAATTGCGCGAAGCCATGCCTAAACCTATTTTTCAGAAATAAATTTAAGGATTTTAACTAAGCATGATGCTTAGCCAGTCTAGTACAACTTGCAGCTGGGTGAGTTGGTTAATATTTCAAGGTAAACTGGAGTGCGCAAATAAAGACAAAGACACAGAAAGACCGCAAAGTGACAGGCGCAGTGTATATATTGAAAAAATTTGATAGAAAAAAATTCAAATAAGATTTCTTGATTTTCGCTATCACAAATTGTAGTCAGATCACGAGGCACACTGTGTGGGAATCTGTGAAATGACACCGACAATCTGAGGTTCTTTGAAGTACACCTCAATATAAGTCTATTTTGAATTTCGTTTGTTTTCACTTGCCAACCTCGCTAAAATGTATCTGGACGCTGAGCGCGCACTGCTGATTGTGTTTTGCATCGAAATTGCCCGTGGCAGCACTTGCAGCAAAGGAAGAGGCGTCATGGCAGAAGATGGCAAAGGTAAAGGCTTGTGGATGTAGAGAAGCAGAAAAGATGGGGAAAAGACTGTCGTTCATGAATGGTTTATTTTTGGTAAGCACTCAAAGCAAATGTCGGAAAAATTAGGCAAAAAAATCTCTCATGTAAATTGTCGAGTGCATGTTTGCTAACAATCGAAACTGATAGATAGAGCTACAGACTCATGCAAAAGGCAGTCGTGTTAATGGTTTAGTTTTTACACATGTTCATGCATGCGTGCTAAGAGATTAAGCTGTAGCCAGAAAAGAAAAGAGAGAAGGAATATAAGAAAGGTACGGAGGTAACTTACACTACGTCCAGTTTGCTACCTTACACAAGGGCAGTGGAATAAGGGAGTAAATGAGAAGGAGAGACAAATTGCACACCACACCCACAACTTAAGCTTTCACTCAGTGATGCTGCTTTAAGGTACTCTAAGAAGGCTCTTGTGACTTTCTGCGATAATTTACTGTGAGACCACGCACCCAAGATTTGCTACTTTATTTTGTAAAGGTCAGAAAATTGAGTCTTCTTGGGAGGACGAAGGGCAAAGGCGACAAAAAAGTTTTTTATTCAGTTTTGTTGGCACAATACTCTAGCATTACTGACAATTGCTTCTACGAAGTGGCGAGTTTCTACACGCAGTGGAAAAGATTTGAAAAGTGTCCCAAGCGCGCCTGATCCCGGGACTGCGCCGAGGCAAATCGACTTTTAAAGGGCGTTTTCTCGGCACACTACTTTTCGCTAGAAAAGGAACATTTTCTCTGTAACTGCTGAAGTTATCAAATGCAAACTTTTGTGACTTTTTTCAGAATACCATGCACCTTTTATGAAGCAAACTAATGTTGCTAAGTTGCCACAAGAATTGTACTTTTTACAAAAATTCTTTGATACAAAAGCCCTGAGTGTCTAGTCACAAATATTTATATTTTTAACTAAAAATGGTCATGCATGGAATTCATATTTTGCTTCAGAAAGATGCCCTGGGTACATGTAATAACCAGAAAAAATTTCATCTGTTTACTTACAAAGTCTTTATCACAAATGTTCCTTCAAAATTGAAACAGTGAAGTATTTACTTCAATTATTTTTATGACAGCTTTATATGTTCTTTCCAAGTTCACAAAACGTACAGTAAAATTTACATTCAAACAACTTGCAAAATTTTGTGCAGTTTTTTTCAAGATGACAGAGCGATAGGCAGTAATATTTGCAAACCTGTCTCTGCTATAAATTACCTTTTAAGGCACGTCTGAAAATACGGGGTTCTTGTGCATAATTTTTTTTTCGAGTTTAGTGGTTGATTGATTGATATGTGGGGGTTTAACGTCCCAAAACCACTATATGATTATGAGAGACGCCGTAGTGAAGGGCTCCGGGAATTTCGACCACCTTGGGTTCTTTAACGTGCACCCAAATCTGAGCACATGGGCCTACAACATTTCCGCCTCCATCAGAAATGCAGCCGCCGCCACCGGGGATTCAATTCCGCGAACTGCGGAGTAGCAGCCGATTACCTTAGCCACGAGACCACCGCGGCGGGCCGAGTTTAGTGGTTGAAGAGAATGTTTAAGCACACTTTTTGTACATTCATGCAAGTTTTTGTACATGTTCATGTAAATATAAACTTGCCAAATGGAACTTCTTATAATAATTTGAACCCTTTTACCCCAGTCATTGGAGTGTGTAGTAATATGTCCTTTTTCGCATACTTGCCGATGCCGTCCGAATGTTCAAAAAACTTAGTACATGAATGGAAGTAAAAGCCTATAAAGAAGCCTGAAGTGCTTTTGACAATTTTGTATAAGCAATGTCCGTATTTTTGCTCTTTGAACGACGGTGTCTTGCAATTTGTAATTTATTTAAAACAATTGAACTGCTACAGATCGCAGAGGGTCGGCTGAATGAGTTTCCAACGTTTTGCGCCCTTTACATGCAAAATTATTCCAATAAACATAGAACCGTGGCAGCTGATCGGATTAGATTTGTCCAGTTCATGTCAAGAACATCCTGTGGGCAGCGAGCGTCGTCTGTTTATGTTATAACGTGTTCCATGTTTACGTGAGCTGAGCGACTGAGCTTATCTCGTGGTTTCCCTTCTTGGACACTTTTAGTTGGGTGAACCCCACATTCTTACGTACGAAGCACGATACGTTGCGTACGCTGCAAGCGAAGGACTCAACAACACTTTTAGTTTACCATACAGACCTTAGCGGGAAGTGTTTTGTTCACCTAGACATATTTTGTGGGAAAGGAAACAGCTTTCAACTGCTTCTTGGCGTCATCATGTGGTAGCGGCCATGATAACGGTCACTGGCATCTAAGTGAAACCGAATCGTTGATTGATTTGTGGGGTTTAACGTCCCAAAACCACCATATTATGAGAGACACCGTAGTGGAGCGCTCCGGAAATTTCGACCACCTGGGGTTCTTTAACGTGTGACCAAATCTGAGCACACGGGCCTACAACATTTCCGCTTCCATCGGAAATGCAGCCGCCGCAGCCGGGAATCGAACCCGCGACCTGCGGGTCAGCAGCCGAGTACCTCAGCCGCTAGACCACCGCGGCGGAGCAAAAACCGAATCGTTGTATTCACGGTTTCACATTCCGTGCAATCTTACAATATCGCTGATCCCTTCATTGGAGGTCTCGCGAGAGTGTCACGTAGCTAGCGCTACCTATTGTTAAGTTTACATGCGCCAGTTTTTTTTTTTTTCGCGGGTGTACGCATACATCCGTGCAATAGATACGCCACATACTGCGCATGCCCACATCTCTCCCATATCCATGCAGTGTACATAGGCTTGTTACATACTCCCTACTAAATGTGGTCATGAAATTGCCCCAGATATGTTAGGTGAAACATATCTAGTAATAGACCTTTTTTCAAGCTATCCCAGAAGCCGCTGCGAGCGTGCAGTGCAGTGTGCGAAATGAGTGTACTCCGCGGCAGAGGCGAGCTCAGCGAAGCAAGCAATCGACGTAGCAGCAGCTGTGATGGAAGCTACGACGCGATAAGAATGACATCCGAGTTCGGTGAGTACTGAATACAATCTGCCGGCGTAGTCTGTTCATCCGCATCGTGAAACGTACGTATAATATATATTTGCATGCCCAAAACAGATGTACGTACACAGCAACTTACGCTTAACGTGATCCATATACTCTGCTTTGCCCTCCAACACTTTCAGGGCCGCATTTTCGGAAGAACTTGCAATCGTCTTTTCATCGTGAGGCAGTTAATATTACTCTCTTATCACATGCCACTGTTTTTGGCTCTTTAGCATCGGCTCGTGCCGTCGCGATCACAGATAAAAAAAAACAACTAGAAAACGAATGGCTTCGTAATACGGGCGTAGGTAAGCTAGCGCCTACCCCCGTCACTCTAGTCGACATTTCACGCTGATAAGCACAGTTGTAGCTTAACTGCCGTGTCTAGAGCCAGTTTTGCAATGTATAACTCACTCTCCGAGGAAAGTGTGCGCATTTAAACTAGAAAACGAATCGCTACAACACACGGACTCGGTAAGCTAGCGCATAGCCCACACCCTTAATTGATAAAGGGAGTTGACAACGTATCTGGACGTTTCACGCTAATTAGCGTAGTTGTATTTTAGCTACAGGGTCCAGAACTCATTTTGCAATGTTCAACACACGCTCCGTGGAAAGGCTGCACGCTAGATTGTGCGTCCTTGGAAATGTCCTTCACTTGCATGCCATCGGCAAACAGCCGCTACGGATCATTCGTACGACAGCGTTCTCGTCGCACTAAACACGTCCGTCCTAAATCAGTGAGTGTGTGCACGCAAGGACACCCGTGCTTGGTTAATCAAACGCACCTGGTGTCGAGTCGCGAGATGCTGTCAACGTGTCGCGCCAAAATGCATGTCTCCTCGTTTGCGCGCGATCGGGTTACGCGATTCCACAACACCCAAGATGCTGAGAAAAAATGCACCATTGATGGCCACCTCTTACCTCTGAGTGTTTCAGACGACGCTTAGGCATAGGCTTGCACGATGTCTTCTCGAAAAATAGCGACGAAGAAAATCCTCGCGATTCGGTAGCTGCCGATCAGCAAGAGACGCACAGAGAGAGGTGGCGGGGTCCTTGGTTGTGTACACATATTTCCCAGAACCACTTGCGTGCCCACGGGTGGCACTGTGGTGCTTAAAAAATATCTATTGGTGACTTAGAAAATTGAGATTCTTTGTATTGTTTTGCAGGTGTATAGTTAGCGGAATCACTTTAGCCCGTCCCTACAAAGAGCATCGCAATCTTGCTGTGTGGTTGATGGCTTATTCTACGTGTTTGTGAGTGTAGCATCGCCTATAAAAGCTCAACCACACTGCCTGAGTTTACGCTTATTGGGGATCGTTCTCAACTTTTGTTTGCCTTCATGTCTTTGTAGGTTGTTGCCGCGCAGGACAATAAGGACCAGAGAAAAGGCTAATTAGATCGCGAGGTATAGGCTGGCTGCAGTTGTCCGAGCAGATATCAACCACTCAGCGATGCACTCTGTTGCCACATATCTGCTGCCGCGTGTACTGAGTCAAGGCCTCCGATATCGCGCGCTACATCGGAGGACATGACTGGCTTCCGAATATGCTCATGAAAGTAGTGCAATCGCCAGTGATGTCACGCATGTCTCATTAGTTGGGGACGCAAGGCAGGGGTATGAATAAAATTGTCTGTATTAGTCTTTCCACGTGGTGTGTCTGCAAAATGATGTTACGATGCCCCAGCTTAAACGCCGACTAATCCTCGAGGCAACAAAGACCGCTTCAGATTACCTTTAAATTCGCGGTTAGATTTCAACACTATTTGATCCTACAGGAGACAACTCTTTATCATAGCATACTGAATGGCACCTCGAAAACACTGGTATGTACTCTGTACTGCAAGTCTTCTCATGGTATAAGTAATATTAAAAACTGGAAAAATATTCAGCCAACTATGTTGCGCTGGGATACGGTGAATTTCAGAGTGTTTCACGAAAACCGTGAAAGTCGAAATACTACTGATATTTACGTTCTTTCCACCTTCGTTCTCGCTTTCCTCCGTCATCGTTTCGTCCTCGCGAAAGAGAAAACAACACGTGCCCCTGCACACACACTGAACGCGCGAGAAACACACGAAGTGGGTCGAAGAAGCTGCCCGTAAATCACCGGCCTCCAAGAAACTGTGATGTGAACCACGATACTGGGAATTGATACGAGAAAGCGCAGCAACGGTGTTCTCTTGAAGAAACTCTGTGTACGGCTCCTTGACACCAGCGCCTATAGGAGTCGATTCTTACCAGCAGGCAAAGTCGTGAAATATCACCTGTCACCATTTCTGTGGCTGCCAATAGATCTTTAGACGTGTGCACTGGAAAAAAAAGGAGGCCAAACACTAGCTCCAAACGACTGACAAAAGTGAAAGTCTGCGAGAATCACCGCCCACTAAGCATTTTCTTTTCATTACAATTTTTCTCTTTAGCACTATTTGTCGAGTGTTGAGGCTCCCTGCAGTAAGCTCCTATTGATTGTAGTCCGCCAGTCTTGACCTTATCTGCAATATAATGGTTTCGTAATCACTCCCGCTGAAATTGAACTCGGAAGAGGTGCCAAGAGCTGGGCTTTCCTTTCATGAGTAAGGGTGCACAACAAATTTTCTTCAATAATGTCGTGTGTCCTAGGATCTTCAATGAAACCAGTCTTCAATTACGTGAATATGGCCGAATTCCTTGCCCTATTTGGTTATATATTGACTAGTCTTCACTTAATAAGAAGTGGCTGACTTGTCGATGCCTAATTAGCAGCCGAAACAGACAACCTAATTAACCGTGTTTTAGACGTCACCTAAATAGCTTAGACGTAGACTTAGCTATGAAAGATGAAAAAAACCGGAGCAAGACAATGAAGCAGACCAGGAAGACAGTGCGTGCTGGTTGATGATGATAATTTGTGTTCGCACTACCCAGTGCAACAAAAATAGAACAGCTGTGCCTTTGAAAATTCCTATCGATCATGCTCTGGTGGGTGAATGAAGGAGGTGTCATGAACCTTGGTGTCTTTATAGAACATTCCATACCACGCTAACTGACCCCGTGGCGTTAGGGTTTTCCGTACAAGGTTGATGATTCAAGGCTGCGTCGGCAGTTGGGCGTTGGTCTCCCCAGTCCGCGCACCTGTCCTATTTAGTAACACCGAATGAGCACTTCTAGCCTCAAGCCTCTGTCGTCAGCGCCTATCCTAGCTATAAATGAAAACGTGTTTCAATAAATGCAAAGCAATGTAGCTGTAATGCCTAAATCAGCCTGGTTTCAAGCCTAAATATGGTTTCAGAGCGACAATGTGTGCAACGCACATGCTATATTTGTGCCACTACAACTACAACAATACAACAGCGTATCGATCGCCGGTCTCTCTCTCTCTCTCTCTCTCACACACACACACACACACAAAATCAGCCCATTGAGAGGCGTTCCGACAGGCCAGTATTTCGCAAAAAAGCCCTGTAGCGCTTGTACGGCCTTCTTCTCTGATGATGAGTCATGGCAATGGCGCAGTCTACTTTCTTCTAACAGCGGCTGGTCATCTAACTCATCTAAGTGTATTAGAAAGGTATTGTCTTTCTAGATTATATTCCAGGTATTCACACAGAGCGTGTCGATTTGTCTCTTCATCTCCGCAGTGTGCACAGGCGGCGGTGTCGGCTATCCCTTTGCAGAACGCGTACGCACGGGTGAACGCGACTCCGAAACATAGTCTGCACAGAGCAGTAGCGTCACCTCGTCGAAGATTTTTTGCAAGCCGTAAGCGTAACGTAGGATCAAAGGATCGTAATTTTGCATGCGTAAAAAGAGGCTCATTCCAAAGAGACAAGAAGCGTTGGCTAGCAAGCATGCGTAGCCTCCTAGCAACGTCCGTCCAAAAGAGAGGTATTGACTGATCGTTGTCCTCTGTATGGGATGAACGGGCAGCTTGATCAACTCGTTCATTACCGATAATTCCACAGTGGCTTGGCGACCACTAAAATATAACGTGGTGCCCTTTCTCTGTTATATGGTCTAGCATTTCTGCTGTCTCGAATACCAACTGCTCGTGTGGACCACGGCGTAGATTTGACAGAAGTGACTGCAGCGCCACCTTGCAGTCGCAGAAGATCGTCCACCGTTGCGTGCTTTGGTCGTTCTCTGCTGTCGTTGATGTGGTTGCATTAGCGGCCCTGAATTTGATGGTTGCGGTGTGCGTTGGAATAACGACCACCGCTGCTGAGCTGTTTGGCAGGACGGAGCTGTCAGTGTAGACGTGGGTGCAGTCTTGGCACATCTCATACAGCAGCAATACGGCGAGCTGCTTGAAGGCTGTGATTGACAAATCTAGTCTTTTTTTCTAGATGCCTGGTATTGTCAGGTTTATGACTGGCTGTTTGAGCACCATGGAGGGACTGAAGAACTCGCCACGGGCGTAAAACCACTTGGTAGAGAGTCACCATGTGCGGTTACTCTTCGACAAAAGGATGAAGCCTATACGCTGGTAAAGAGGCTAGGTGGTGATGGGGAGTCCGGGCCACATGCCTTATGCGTGTTCTCAGAGCTTGAATATCAATATGTGTTACGAGGTTGTCTTTGGCTAAAGCTATACTCACCACTGTTGAGGCAGACTGAGGCAGCCCTAGACAGATTCGAAGCGCGTGTGCCTAAACGATTTGTGTCATGCCTCGACCTGTTTTGCTGGCGTTTGATTATGTGGGCAGACTGCATCGCAGAAAGCTAAGAAAAATCACCCTGTACAGTCTTAGCATAGCATTGGGCTGCATTCCGCAAGTCTTTCCGGCGAGAAACTTGAAGAGATGGCAGATTCCCGTCAATTGCTTTTTCAAATACGACACATGAAGGCTCCATGATTTGTCTCTGTCGACGACAACACCCAGTAATTTGATTGATTGATTGATTTATTTGTGTGGTTTAACGTCCCAAAACCACACCGAGAAATTTGTGAGATCGACAATATGGTATATTTTGACCAATAATTGACGCTCTGTAATTTTTCATTGGTTTGCGCATAAATGCCAGAAGAGCGCACTTTCCAGAGGAAACTTCCAGGCCTCGATTGCGGAGGTACAAGCAGTTGCCATAGCAGCTCTCTCTATTCTCGCTCCTCACTGCAGGCAATTTACCGCAGATGTCCAGATGCAGATGTCATCTGCGTATGTTGATATACAAATATTATTTGGTTAGTGCGTATGGAGAGCGATCAGTGTTAAATTGAATAGCACGGGGCTCAGTACACCACCCTTATGAACACCACGACAACTGAAATGTGCATATGTGTTCCCGGCCTCCATGCTCAGGTCGCATTTGGAGAAAGCTGCCTGTCCACTTACACATTTGGCCACCCACTCAAATCTCTTCTAGTGCGGCAAGGACGGCTTCATGAGTAACGTTATCATTGACCCCTTTGACGTCAAGGAACAGAGAGGCGCAAAGACGCTTATGGCCTTTCTCATGTTCAACCTATGTGATTAGGTCGACGACAATATCGATTGATGATCGACCACGCTGAAAGCCAGCCATGGCATTTGGGAAGATCTCATGATACTCCAAGTACCACTTCAGGCGGCCGAGGATCATTCTCTCCATCACTTACCCACGCAACTAGCCAATGCGATTGCGCGATAGAAGGAGAGTTCCAAAGGTGACTTGCCAGGTTTAAGCAGGGGTACTAGACGACTAGTTTTTCAACTTAAGGGGACCGTGCCCTCTAGCCAAGAATCTTTATTGAGTTGAAGCAGAGCTATTCTCGTGCGCTCCACAGATAACACTGGGCTCTGTAGGAAATTTCGTCAGGTCCTGGTTCGGAGGTACGTTTGCACGAAGCGAGTGCGGCCTTGAGCTCTTGAATGGTATACGGGAGGTCCATACAGGAATCACGTGGTGGCGGACAACAAATTGAAAGTTGTGAGCTGTTAAGTGCTGTAGTTTGCCCTCATAATCCGCGCAGTACTCTTCAGCAACGTCAACATCTGGTCGATTGTGGTAAAGAGCTGAGGTTTTGAATGGTGACCTCTGAATGGGGGTGACCGCAAACCTCGTACCGTCCTCCATAACTGTGATAAAGGCTTACGAGGGTCGAGTGACTCACAGAAAATAATTTAGCGTTAAAATTCTAGCTTGCCCAACCAACGTTGTGTCTTCTTCTGCATACGTCTAGCAGTCCGTAAATCTTCTATGTCCTTCGTGCACAGGTACCCTCTTTGAGCTCGTCGTTGTAAGGCTCGAAGCCGCTCCAGCTCTTTGTCGATGTCCATGACTTTTACATAGCATGAGATCGTACACAGAGTCTTTTGTACAGTGCTCTTGATGACCTCTTATAAATCGGATATGTGTTCTTGGCATTGGTCTTTCATACGAGACGGAATTTTTTTTAAGTCCACTCTTTTAACCATGTCACGAACTTTAGGAGGCGACAATCCTCTGATCTTGACGTATGTTGGAATGTGATCACTACCATGCGTTTCTATATCCATAAATCATTCAGTATGGTTCACTAGGCTTCGAGAAACAAAAGCCAAGTCAGCTGCTGTATGTGGAGCCACGTAAAAATGTAGGATTGCCATTGTTCACTAACCAAAGTTCGTTGTCGGAGGCAAAAAACACCAAGTTTCTGCCCTTCATGCTGGTCTTCTGTTCCTCATACTGTATTATGAGCCTTAAAATACCCGAAGATAACACACGAGTAAGGAGTTGATGCTGTGATGTCTTGTAGTCCTTTGTGATCGAACCAACTTGATGGTGATAGGTATGCGCCAACCACAGTTATGTTGAGCTTCCTCTTTTTTCACTCTTAAGCATACAAACTGATTTCCGTCATGAGGTAGTACAGGTTGAAGAATGTAGGTGAGGTCTCGGCGAATGAACACCAGAACCTTGATACCTTCAGCAACAGTAGACGACATCAAAGGTTCTTATCCTGGGAGTTTTATTGCACTCGATAAGTTCAGCTCACACATGACGATTACGAGAAACACATTGACTTGCACAAATCGAAGAAAAACAGCAACGCGCGGTCTTAGTCCCCTGGCAATCCACTGCAGTATTGCTGCTTTACGAACCTCATTCCTCAAAGACAGTGGTGAGTTAGCCATGGTCTACTCTAAGGCTGCTAGCACTGAACTGAGCGCGTCCAGCACTTGAAGGGAACTTTTGGCTGACGGTGTATTCATTTTGGTTAACAACACGTGAATGGTGTTCACTAATGATCGCAACATCACCATCACGTGATGATCTGGCTTCCCGGCCGTTGCAGCATCTTGTGCTTGTTCTTGAGGCGGCTTCTGTTGAGGCTCAACAGGTCATGTAGGCGGCTTCTGCTGAAGCTCAACACATCGTGTAGGCTGAAGGGTTGGCCATTCCTTTGGTGAGAAAGATCTCCCAGTTTCTTCTCTTTCGGCGGAGATGTTTGCCTTGCTAGGAGCCGCGCCTGTCGATTTCACTTGAGTTTCTGACTTTCTCGTTAGATTTAGCACTGTCCTTCGTGAGGACCTTCGACGATGACGGCGCCTTCGCCTTACATTTTGCTCAGCGTCTCTGTGAGTCGAGGTGCCTCGCAACATTTGCCTTAGAATAGAAATCTCCTTCTTAATCTGATGTCAGTCCTTGGAGGAAGCATTATGAGCACCCTGTCAGTTGGAACATTTCAACGTACTTGCACTAGAGTTGTATTTGGAGTGGTGTTCAGCGCATCGGGCGCACACTGCGTTATTTCTTAAAACGCCCGTCACGTGGCCAATCTTCTGGCACTTGAAACAGTGCATAGGCTTCAGAATAAATGGGCGAACCTACTGGCGAAAATGGCCAACCTTCATGTAAGAGGGAAGACAGTTAACAATGAATGTTATTCGCACACGACGAGAGTTGCCTAGGCGACCAGCATGCACAATGACGTTGTTTTCACTCGCTGGTTTTATGAGTACAAGAAAATCTGTCATTGGAGATTTCAGTGTCTATATCATGGATAACTTCTGTTACGATGTCACCATTCAATGGTATGATGAATCGGACTTTGATGTTTCCCAGCTCCGACACATGCTGTAGCGTGTTCAGTGCACTCGGGTTCATCACGTCGATTGCCAAAATATTCTGCCTCGTGTTTTATCCTGATGTACTTAATCTCGTTAGGCACAATGTTTTGAAGATACGAGGACAGCGCTTGTCTGCTGAGGACGCGTAGATTGGCAGTACTGATCTGCGGTACAAACACAATGGAGTGAGGCCATCGCTGAGGCGCAGTTCTCACAGTCTCATTGTGGCTGTACTTCATGCTAAGGATGCGTTCATGATTCTTCGTTTGGCCTTGCGGTAGAGCACAGGTTCAAAGCCGTCTTCCGAGGACTCGTCGTCTGATGCGCGGTACAGCTCGGTGTCCTCGCTCTCACTAGATGCATTACCACGCTTTCTTGAAGCAATGCCCATGGATGGACCGGTACCGGAGGTAATCTCCGGGAATTGTGCATCTATCACTGCGATGTAAGGAGTAGGCGACCCTGCTGTTGCGCTGTGGAACGCATAGAATGCAGCACAGACAGGAAGATGTGTTCCACAAGAGAAGCACTTCGTCTTCCTATTCCCTTCAAGTATAGATCCCAAGTTTTCTTTGGCCTTTGTATATACGACAATAAAAACTGTACGGGCACCGCACGGGGTGTTGTTTATCAATTAGTGCGGGTAGTTTAATTTTTCGCGATAATTGTTTTACCAATGACAAGAGCCCTCGTGTAAGCCTGAAGGCAGATATCTTATGATGCAACTTTCATGGTATGATAGGTTCTCCAATATTTCATAGATGATGCGTGTGTGTCCACACAAATTCATGCCACAAGTTATCTCGCCTTTTGTGTCAAAACTCCTTTACGTTTGTGCTGAATCGCATGCTAAGTGCATGCCAAATTACAACTGTACGACTAGGAAATAAGGCTACTCACTAGCTAAGGTGGCTTGCAAATAAAATGCTTTGTTAATTTTGGTTTATGGGCTGTTTCTACTGTCGTAAATTACAAAGGCCTAGGGATCTATACTTGCAGTTGGCGTTTCTACCACATCGCTCTACTGGCGTATGAACAAAGGCATGCAGTATATGATGTTCATCGTGTTTGCACTGGAGTTAAATGCCTTGAACTCAACTGATGTAAAAGTATGCTGGAGGAACGAAATTCAGGAACGAAATTCAGGTAAAGCGAAAAAATTTGTTCAGTGAGAATAAGTTAAATGACATTTCTGCTCTTTTCTGCTGTACCACTGTCTGAGCTTGTGTAATTCCAGGAGAAAAATTTCTCGCCTAAGAGAGTGAGAGAGAAAGATAGACAAATAAATAAAATGCTCAGAAGTTAACCCATTCATGTATCAGCTGCCAGCCAGAAAATGAACTTAAAATCTTCATTGTACCTTTTCCCACCTGAAAGAAATTCTTCTTGCACCAATCCATGTCGTGTACTTTTTCCATATAACTTGCGATTTAATTAGTGTAATCATCTATTTCTTGCTCTTACAATAGCTGTATGAAATAGCCTCAGTCTGGAAGTTTTCAGTGGCTTTGGTAGCTTGGCTTCTTTCGAAAGAAATGTGGTGGCATATTTTTGTGAGGTATATTTACTATTCCATGATAGCGTGATAATTATTTCTTCTCCTATGGAGTGATGTTTTTCCAAGACACAATTTTTACTGTAATATACGTGTAAGTCTTACTCTGTAACAGCCTGCCCAGGCTGACGAAATTCTTTCTAATGAAAAAATAAAATAACAACTGACATTACATCAGTGAGGCAACACTCGTTAGCTATTTATGCGGTAATAACGGAAGCAGCCATCAGTGATGTGTTGAACATTAGGACTTTCTTTACGATGTGCGAAGATTAAAACTGAAAAAAAGTAGAGAATTCACTCAAGTAACCCAACATTTTATCTTACTTTTATAAACACTGATCAATGTTGTACTTGAACGAAAAAAGCCGGTTATCGAGATAACACTACACATAATTTTAAATTTTCTTTTCAACACTGAGCTTTTGAAATAGGGAAAAAGTAACTGTGTCTTCATAGGTTTTAAGTTTTTTCAGCAGTAAGCTCGTGAATAGCTATTGCCTGATTGCATACTCGGACAGCCTTGGCGTTTATTAAAAATGATGGCGGCTGTCGGGATAAGCTTCGGAGCATTTACAAACATTAAAAGAATATGGAAAAGATTTAATGAGGTGTCATGAATTTTCATCAAGAAATTTCTATTTTTTCTCATTAGCACACATCCAAAAAGCTTCTTCATATGTAGTCACTGATTAATGCCCTCGAGCTATATACAGTTTCCCGAAAATATTACATACCCATCTCCTTTGTGGAGAAATATCACTGCCGAGGAAGCCGAAACTACACAATGTAAAAAAAAAGAGAAAAACATTGCGCGCGATATTCGAATGCCCAATGCTGGAACATTGAGCGCATGCGAACGAAGATAATGCAAAATATATGAGAGCGTGTGTGTTGCGGTGATAGGGAAAGGAAGATATGAAAGTATATAATGCCCGAACATTATTGATACGCTGCTGAACAGAATAGGTTCATTTTGGTTTAGCAGAAAAAGAATGCCTGATAGTGAAATATGTTGCCGGATATGGCTGTAACGGAATCTGCGTTTCTTTGTTTTAGTTTTTTTTATGCAAGAACGCAAACATTATTAGGATCGGGACCATTTCCACAAGCGTTTTTTTTTGTTTCTTTTTTTTCTTTACTACGATAAACAATACGTGCAATTCAGTTTTACTGCCTTTTGAGAAATATCGGGTTGAAGTAAGACATTTTATGTCTTACTTCATTTTATGTCTTACTTTTATGATAAAGCACTCGAGTTGATGCGCTATGCCTTGGCTGTCAGGCGTATCCTTCGGCACACAGGACGTGGATGTTCAAGAATAATTAATTCTGACAAAGATTTTCTTGCCCTAAAACCTTTTATTTTTTACGAGAAAGTAGGAGGAATTTGCATAAAAAAATATCCTGCTCCAATGTTTTACATTCATATGAGTTCCAGGATCCGGATCTCCTGATTTGGTCTAGAAATACAAAAATATTTTATTCAGAACGCACACATACATACAGAATCTCAGAAATCTGCCATTATGACGAGCGATAACAAACAGTTAACACATGCCAGCGATTGATGTAATGCTTCTAATGCTGATGTAATAGGTGTGTTATCAGTCGTCATGGCAAGACATTACAGTGATTGCATTATATAGGTGTGCGTTCTGAATAAAATATTTCAATTGGTAATGACGAGTCGTTCTTTGTTTATGGCCTTCCTTTCGTGTCAGTTAATCTACGCAATTAAAAACAATGTTTCTCACAGTTTTCAGACACTACCCCCAGTCCGTAAACGCGTTAAATCCACACAATGCCATGTCAAGGCCCTCGATATTGTACTGCAATAAAAATATTCTCGTAATAGGTTTTGCGTTACAACAATCATTCCTAAACACTTTTTGATTAAATATATTTTGTTTTTCAAGACATACTGCTCTCCTTTTGCATAAATTGAATAAAATCTCAGGCAAGAGTTTTAGTGAAAATTCATTTTCTCTTATGTCCACGCTGGGCGAACAAATGTGCTTTCGAGCTGATTCGCGCAAAGAGGCACGTTGCGGGACTCGTCGAATGTAGTAGGGCCTTCAATACAGTGATCATATGAAACAGTGTGCTGGAAAATAAAGTTAAAGGGAGAACAATTTATTATGCAGAAGGTTCTGTTCATCCAACTATCAACGGATCTTGATATTTCACAGCCCTTCGTTGACGCCAATCGTGAAAACAAGTGGTCCACACTATAGTGGCCTCATAAGTGCACGGTAAGAAGCATGCCAGTATTTCCAGTTAGAAAAAAAAGGATGGATAGCAGTATTTTACTTCAGTTTACAGGTTCATCAGCACCACCAGCCTGACTACGTCTACTGCTAGGCAAAGGCCTCTTCCATGTTGCGCCAATCAACCCGGTTCAATGCATTTTGTTGCCACACTATAGCTGCACACTTCTAAATCTCATGTGCCAACCTATTTTTCTGTCTCTCCCTCACACATTTGGCTTCATTGGAATACAGTCAGTTACCCTTATAGACCAGCGGTTATCCTCCCTTCACGTTACGTGCGCCGCCGATATAGGCCTTTTTTTAGATTTCAACTATCATATTCTTAGCCCTAGTTTGTTCCCTGATCCACCTTGTTCTCCTCCTGTCTCTTAAGATTACACTTACTAATGTCCTTTCCATAGCTCTCTGCGTCGCCCTTCATCAACTTTGAACCATAAACACATGCTTTAAGCTTATGCAAACACAGAAAGCAATTAGTTGAAAACAAATTTATTTTTTTCACCCATAACGTTGTCGTGCAAGGGCAGGAAAGATACTGTACAATGTGTCTTCCTCCGGGTACGCATTTGGCTTCTCGGAAGCACTTTCGCGAAATTCTCCGACTTGCCTTGGTATGAAACGTTTCTCTTATACAGCCCGAACCGGCAGAGTACGCTTGGTCGTTGCGTAATCTAATAAGGGCAGTGCGAGCATTTATTATTCAGGCCTACTTTCAGGGGCTACTGCAGCGTCCTGCATCGCGGTCTAGGAGTTCCACAAGTGCAGAATAGATTGCGAACATTTGAGTGGATGGTGCGGTGCTTTCCTTGAAGACGCAACGTGCTCGCAAGAGCTCAGTTGCCTTAACGCAATCCACTCGCCAGGAATGTAGCTTCAGTGACGATCACTTTCGTGAGTGCCCGCTGATGTTTCTTTATTTTTTTCACTGATTTATTCTGCCCACTCTCAAACAAACTGTGTAATAGTTCAACAAACAAAAAATATGCACTGTTGCATAACGCTAAACGCACTTAGCTGAAATGATATGGCTTCCCGCTGATAAAAAAGCACAGTAGAACGAGGAAAGAAAGCCTACACGTAGTGCTTGAATGTTCCCGGAAATAAAAACTTCGTCTCTTTGACGCTAATTCAGTTAGCGATAACTTTTGAAGTTGTAAAGTGAAGGATATTATCATTAGGAAAACTATGCAGTCCGTACAAACAAGGACGAAAATGTACCCATGAAAATAGAACCAGGACTCGGTTACGACAGAATGTTTATTCAGATGAAATCAAAAATATACGTGTGCGCACATCTTTGAAAGATTATATAGCACCGGGTTAGAAATCAACTTTTGTCGATATTGTTAGACACTGCGTACTAACTGATATGATTACTTTCTTGAAGAATAACAAAAAATAGCTTCAATATTTTCGCTGTAAGCTTATCATTGTTTTAAGTTGTGAAAAAAAGGATGTAATCTCACTGTTGGCCATGAAGAGGAAAGTGTCCTCCAAATTAATTGCAAACATAAAAAATTACTGTTGGCCATGAAGAGGAAAGTGTCCTCAAAATTAATTGCAAACATAAAAAATTATGCTCACTCAAACAATTATTAACATGCCTTTCATTCTGGCCCGTATTGAACATATCACCACCTAAAGGGACTCAAGAACAGTTTTTAAGTGATCGTCTAATGGCTTCAGTGAAATTGCTTGTTTTTGAAATATACTGCCACAGAATTTTTAGAGTCCCTCAAATACATGTGCAGCAACAACGATTCGCCACACGTTTCAAGCGCTTTCACAGTTCACGGAAAGCTACGCAGAGGTGGGTGAAAAGGAAGTAAAAAGATGCATTCTTTCTCTAGAGCGCGTTATAATGTTGAGCAGATTATTTTCAATATAAATGCGAAGCATTTCCTAGCAAACTTCGACGCCTTTGAGCATATCTATCTATCTATCTATCTATCTATCTATCTATCTATCTATCTATCTATCTATCTATCTATCTATCTATCTATCTATCTATCTATCTATTTATCTATCTATCTATCTATCTATCTATCTATCTATCTATCTATCTATCTATCTATCTATCTATCTATCTGTCTATCTATCTATCTATCTATCTATCTATCCGCTAACGTTTGGGTGCTCTCGTGGTCATACCTTTACCTTGGCGTGAACCATAATTAGCATGGGAGTTTAAGATAGTTTGACAATTTTGACGCGCTGGTCAAGACATGAATGTTATCACAATCTCGTCCCCACCGTCCAACACGCCCTGTCACACAGTGCCACACACGAACGGTTGGGTATGTGCCACTGGTATGCTGGCATGTGCCACCGGTTATTTACACTTAGTAGCTACCCAGGAACGACGAGAACACACAAGGGGAATTTCAACACGCGAATGATAAGAAATACGCGACATCGGTAGCAAATGTCATGGCCCCAGCTGGAATAGAACCCAAGCATTCTGCGTGGCAATGAAACATTTTACCACAGAGCTACGCCAGGTCTCGGAACTACTCTCCAAATAGACACTTATCTTCGTGAAACATCCGTAGTGGTTGCATTGCTGCCTACCCAACTTTATAAACATTACACATGTACTCCTTTATATAGCCTTCAAGTCGGGTTTACTTGAATTGTAGTTAGTTGCCATGCGTTCAAGTTGAGTTATGTAGCAGGGTCCAGGGCCAGCATGCTTACGAGCATCAGCGCACTATATCAGCTTGTGGTGTTGCTATACTACGCAAGTTCCTGTTGGCATCGTTGCACCAGTGAAAACAACTGGTTATATAAACATTGGCAGCCCTTCAACATATGCCTGTGCGTGCAACAATTGTACATATATTTATCGTCATTTCATGATGTGTCGCTCAATAAAAAATTGCAACACGGTCGTTCCGCATTCTTCGCATGACGTCGAATCCCAGGTACGTAGGATCTGCCTATTTTTTTTTTTCTTTGGCCATGTGGCTTACTTTCAGTGTGCTCACAAAAGTGCAAATGGATACTTGGCGGCATTCCGTGGTGACCGCGGTGACTATGCAGCTTGCAGGGCCAAAATTAATCAACCGGCACACACTTCAGTACATGATATATTTACATTGGTACAAGGCGCCATTTCTAGTGAGAAGAGGTAGGCTTGTAGCTGGCTTTGAAAGTTACCGAAACTTTGAGGCCTCCTGTTGCGCTGTGCTGTTTGACTCGCGTGTTATCAGGAGCCTTGACTACTGATCTCCCGCGTTTTCTGGCCATGCTGAGAAAGGGTAGCACACTTCTTTTAGAATAAGTTGCACACATATTCGCAGTGCAATTGGTGAACTGAGAAGCATACTTGCATTAGCGTGCCTTCAGGCCTATATTTTCTTTTTTTTTTGTTTTTGTCCAAACGCGTGGCAGACAGATGCCATATCTGTCTGGGCACAATGAAAGCCACATTTACTTCATTCCTCACGACATGGTAAATTCAATGCAAATGAGCTTCTGTTTGCAATTTATTTTCTTTACTTTTCTTGATCATTATTTTCTTGGTTTGTTCTGTAGGCGTTCACGAAGACTCTCGCACTAATCGGAAAGCAACCAACCGCGACAGATGAACGTATTCTAAGCGTTCGAATTGCTCAAAAAAGTTATCGGACCTAGAGTGCTCACAGGATATTATTGGTGCTGACATCGCGATACCTCACTTTACCAGCTTTGAATGAGAACTGGCGCAAGTCAATATATTCATTATTGCTCACTGTTGCGCTACAACAGTCCTAACAGCTGACTTACATTTTACGCAATGCTTGGAAACACTGTTCTGCATTCAATGTTTCTGCTATTTCTGCTGTTTCTGCAACTATTCTGCAATTCAATGTTTTCTTCTTAATTTTCGTACGTGTGCCTGCACTTCTGAAGGCGAATTAATCAATGGATACCGATTTCATAGGTTGCTTTCAAACGAAGATTCACCACTAATCTAATTACACTGACGCTGATGCAGACCAAAAAAAGGCGATCGTGACATACAAATTATTCAGCCTTGATGATTGCATAGAAGCCGTAAAACAGTCAGTCAGCGCTTGTCCTGTGGGTTTCTGTTTTTGTCTCTTGAAATTTGTGTTGTTTTTACCCTTTACGAAGGAAACACGTGACATCTCATGCGTGGGTATATTGGTGAGTGATGTCATCGTTGTAATATTTATTTATTTATTTATTTATTTATTTATTTATTTACATACACAGATACACAAGGACACAGAGGAAAGAGGGAGAGAGCAATCTGGCAACTTCACCTTGAGGGTCATAACGCCTGCTAAATTTTTCGGGAGGAGGGCATAAACAGAGAAAACAAAGATTAGAGCAAAGAAAGAGAAAAAAAAAGATGAGGGATTAAAAAAAATTGATGAACACTTTGATGAGAATGAGGGAAAAACATAAATAAAGAATAAAGAAAAAACGTCTATAAACAGGTAGCCAGGTCTGTTTGGTTCATAAATGTTATGAGAGGTCGGTGGGCCTGGTCGCGTCGGGAAGCACAACCGCTCGGAAAGAGGTAGTCGTCTATGGTCGCGCACTTAAGTCCTAGGAATTTATATTCCTTAATGATGGTTCAGCGAACTGGGAGCGTGGGGATACACACCGGCACAAAGCAAAGAAGAGGCACACAGCACGAGCGCTGTATTCCTTAATCAGCAAAGACCGCTGCGTAGCAAATGTAGGACAGTGCACTACGAAATGCTCGAGTATTTCGCAGGAGCCACAAGCTGCGCAAAACCAACTGTCCACACGCCCTTGATTGTGTAATCGTTCACGCACCCGCACAGATCCTACTCATAGTTTGTATAACAGTGCTCGGGAACGACGAGGCAAGCCATGGCCCCAAACATGGGGAGGGAACGATCGATTCGCCACACGCTGGTCTGGGTGCTGCTTTAGGAGGTGTGGGCGTATAAGCAGACGAGCGTTGTCCATCGTACTTAGAATTCGCGGACAGTCACAGCCATCATGGTTGCATGACGAAGCAAGGCGATCCGCTTCTTCAGTTCCCGCAATGCCCACGTGCGAGGGTACCCACTGTGCAGCTAGACATACCCCACGTGACAGAATATTGTTGGTGAATTCCATGATGCTGCTTAGAATAAGGCTGTCGGCCTCCTAGCTGCTGAGTCGGCTAAGGGCACCACGAGAGTCGGTGAAGATGACAACCTTCGATGCTGGTAACCCTTCTTGTACGTACCTAAGGGCGACATCAATCGCTGCTAGCCCGGCCGTCACTGACGATGAGAGGTGCGGTATTTTAAACAACCGCCTGATATTGGTTGAAGGGCAGAAGAAAGCTGCAGAAGTGCTCAGGCCATTGCGGCGTACAGAAGCATCCATAAATACTTTTGCATAGTCTTCGAAGTTTTCAAATAAGTGTGAATGGGCTAATGTGTATAGGTACGAAAAAGGTTGGTCACACTTTTTGCGTATTCCTGGAATGGACAGATGGGTAGAGAAGACACATGGGCTGTGCTCTATGTCGGCAACTCAATAGTTTCGCCAAAATTACCGGTAATGTCATTGAACATAGCTGCCATTTTACCCCGAGAAAGTGGGCGCTGTAACAGCCTGTTAAGGAGTGTCTTGCCATGTGGGGCTCGGCTAAGACGCTCAATATGATGTAGCGCTCTCGGGTCAGCTTGCAGCCTTAGCGGCAATGGCCACGAGCATGAATATTGCACTTGTGAGAGTACCATTTTTCGGTATATTTTTTATATATTCTTAAGAATTTTTTTATATATCTTAAGAACAGCGAGTCTCTTGTAGCATATAGTTAACGACTCGGCTAAGAGAGGTTTAACTTTCTTATTTATTCCAGTGTATTGAGTCACATTCTACCACGCATAATTAATTTAGGAAGATTAATTGATAGAATGCATTCTTTGAGCTTACCCGAAAAGAGGCGAGGCCTCTTGAACTAGAGCCCACCTTATTCTCACCGGGCTACGCGTCTCGGCAGGGCTGCATAATAAATGCCCCGCTTAAACAAGTCGGTGTTTGCCGGCGTCCCTTCGAGTCTGCATACATTCCCCTTCCACGTCTTATCGAGATACTGCATGTCGCGACGTCCTGGCCAGCTGCCACGACGAGGGCGCTGATAGAACAACATTATAGGTCCAACTGGTAGGCTCCCTTGGTATCGAGCATGGCTAGGACTCTGAAATTATTCTGTGCCTCCTGCTAGAGATAGGCCAATACATAAACTCGGCGATAGACACCATCAACGGGTCTCGGAAGCTTCTATTTACCGATCGCTAGCGCCTTGAATGGCGATATTCTTTGACTCCGAGACTTTGCAACCCAGAAATGGAAAACTGTCGTGCTTCTCCCGGCTTCTAGAAACAGTGGTGATTTATAGCGAATACAAGATTGATGAAGCCGGAACGAGACATTTTCAATTGTTCGTAACATCTAAAGAAATTTCCCGAGAAAGTACTTTCGGTGCGCAGAGCGAAGCTGGAACAGTGTTCTTGAAGCTTAAGAGGCACTGTAAAGGTACAATTGTGATGAAGATATAATCGAAACCATGACTGCATAGTGCTATTACGTTGCTCCGAACAACGTGCTTGTTTTCTTTAAGAGAGACTTCGCGTAGATTGATGGAAAAAAAGAGAGTGAAAAAGTGAAGCGAAAATAATATTGATAAGCATTTTCTGTAAAAAATACTGATGCCGTGGAGCGCCACCAACGAAAAAAAAAAACACACTTATGAAGTAGGTTATCAAAACTAACGAAAACGAAAGGGAGAAAGTCTGGGATGCTAACCAGTATTACAGAGTCTGGACTGATACCCAGCACTAAGGAGAGAGGGAAAAGTAAAAACAAACGATAGAAAGAAATGCTGACACAAGAAAAGGTGCACGAAAATAAGAAAAAGCTCAGCAGATTCCATGTATAGTATACCAAGGAAATCGATCTCATGCGAAGTATGCGGAGGGAAGGTGACTGATGTAACTTTTTTTTCGTAAGCTAAACGTTAGAAAATGAAGCTTTAAATAATGTAAAGCTCAGATACTTAATACGTATTCATTATAAATGTCAGACGTGTGAAACGTGTACACAAGAAGAAAATCAGGACACCACAAACACTTAGGAATGAGACTAAACGAATTAAAGTTAGAAAATAGTGCTAAAGATACACACACATGGTGTACGCATAAACATATGTTGCACAGTCACATATGGTGGCGACAAAATTACGAAGCCATAGGGCGCTACATGCCGGAATTAGCAATCAGATGCCTAATTCACAAAACTTCTTCATAAGTGCGTTCGTATTACCACTGGTCAACCAGTTTCTTTAAATATATCGCCACCTGCACGTTTGCGTTGTCCCATCAAAGCCATTGCTCAAAATTCTAATGAATTTTCTGGGCCCATTCCCGACTTTTACTGCAAGGAACAGGTGAATAATTGCCACCATAGATTACTTGTGTAGCTGCTCGTGGACAAAAGTTAGGCAGAGGGGCGCCACAGCAGAAGTGGTCACTTATTTTTAAAAAATGTGCTACTTTGGCACGACACCACGACATCTGTCATCAGATATAGAGGAACTGCCTATACGGCAGAACTTTTGGCGTCCGTTCTCAGGCTCCGTGATACAGCTCAACGGAGAACAACTGCGTACCCCCCGCCCCACTCCCAAAGAACTAACAGAGTGCATTTATAATACCTTTGATGACATGTTTACATGTATGTCAACCCAGAACATAAAAACGGAAACTAACTCTTGCGTTGTGGATTTTCGCCTATAATACCACTCAACAGGAAACTACTGCACTGACCCCATTCAGTTTATTTTATGGTCATGAAGTCACTACAATGTTGTAATCTATGTTGTCGCGCCCATTTGACGACACTCTTGCATAAGATGAAGAATTCACTGAGTGCGCCGAGGAAGTCCGACAACTTGAAACATGAATGTACTGAAACTGGCGCAACTCGCGATCTTGCAGCTTTCCCGCGCATGCATTGGTCATCAGCAGCGTAAAGACGTGAACCGGTGTGACCTACAACACAAATTCGTCACCTACGCGCCAGGCGACAAGATTTGACATTGCATCTCAATATGTTGGCGCAGTCTTTCAGATAAACTCTGAGACGACACTTTGGGCCATACAGAATCATCCGATGCTTGAATGACATAAACTATGAAGTCAGTCCTGGACTCCTGGCTGCCATTGCTGTTCCAGTCGAAAGAAGCATTCAAACGACATCGTGCACGTTCTCCGGATGAAACCGTACCTACCCAGCTTATTCTCGTTTGCCGTATGGGTGCCATATGAATCGCATACGTGTGCGTTTTTCTAAATGGAGCACCTGGGGCGCGTATCAGGACTATGCCTCATCCGAAGGGACGCAACTGCTGCAACTGCCACATGCGTATTACGAATAGGACGAATTCCTTTTAAAAATATAGGCGAAACCAAGGCCCCTGGTCCAGATGGCATTTCCCCACGCGTGTTGGAGCGTTGTGCCTGGCCAATAGCATCTTATCTTTACCTAATATACAAAAAATCTCCCTCTACTGGGGTTCTGTCTGAGGACTGGAATATGGCTTTCGTGGTTCCCATTCACAAGGGTGGTTCCAAAAAAGAGGCCAACAATTATAGACCTATTTCATTAACATCTATTCCCTGCAAAATACTAGAGCACATTTTTTATAAAGACATAATGAAACACTTAGTTCAACATAAATTATTAGTTCATGATCAACATGGTTTCCGTAGGGGCCTGTCTTGCACAACACAGCTGATTGAGTTCTACCATGACTTAGTGTCCAAGGTTGATGACAACGGTCAAACAGACTGTGTTTTCTTAGATTTCAGAAAGGCGTTTGACACCATGTGCCATCCCTCGCTTCTTCGCAAACTCGAAAGGGCAAATATTGATAAGAAAGTACTGAATTCAATAGCCTGTTATCTATCACAGCGTCGACAATGTGTCATTCTCAATGGTACTACTACTTCTACGGTGGAAGTAACATCGGGTGTCCCTCAAGGGTCCGTTTTAGGGCCGCTACTGTTTTTAGTTTACATTATTGATATTCCTGATGGCATTACTTCTCGAATACGTTTATTCGCTGACGACTCAGTTGTGTACAGAAAAATAAAAAATGAACAGGATCGCATTGAATTGCAGGCTGACCTTACCCGAATTGTGAAATGGTGTGATAAGTGGAAAATGCAAATTAATATGACAAAATGTGTGCACGTGTCTTTCACTAAAAAAAAAGGATGAAGCGCGTTACTTTTTGAACGGTGACGTCATTGATCATCAATCAATGTATAAATACTTGGGTGTAACACTTACGAGCGACTGTTCTTGGAATGCGCATGTGCATGCTGTAGTTGCAAAAGCTTCCAGAGCCTTAAATTTCATTCAACGAAATTTGAGATCCTCCCCTGCTGTCCTAAAATGTACTGCGTATATTTCATTTGTCCGTCCGATTTCGGAATATGCATGTTGTGTGTGGGATCCGCGCCAAAAGCCCTTGATTGATCTGATCGAGAAAATTCAGAACAGAGCGGCAAGGTTCGTTCTCAGTCGGTATAAGCGAGGTGACAGCTGTACTGAAATGAAAAACGAGCTAGGATGGGAAGCGCTCTCCTCTCGCAGAAGAAAATTGCGTTTGAAATTGTTATTTCAGATATACCATAAGAAGACTGGCATCAATAAAGACACTTACCTTAAACCACCGTATTATCTGTCTAGAAGGTCTGATCATGACCTTAAGATTCAAGAATACCGCACTAGAACGAACCTTTATGCTAATTCTTTTTTTGTTCATACTGTACAAGAGTGGAATCTACTGTCTTGTGACCAAGTGTGCTGTCATAACGAAGACTTGTTTTTTTTTTCAAAGCTGTAACTCCCCCGCTTACACGCTTTTGGGCAAAGCAGGGTATTTTTGAATAAAAAATAATAAAGAAAAAATGCAACAGCGGCAACATGCGTGTGTTTTATTCAGAAGGTGGAAGCGAGAAAGAACAAGAATGCTGTGTTGCATGGTTTCAGCAAGCCCGACCTGCTACTGCTTTCTTTAACTGTGCATCCAGGTGTCTGCGTTCACGTCGTGATGATATATTGTCAATTGGGATTCGCTGAAACATTATCGATATGAAAACTAGTTAGCGCAAGATTTTCTTGGGAATGCAGGCCTAGAGTATTCTTTCATGTCCCTCTTGTTTGGGCACCAATCTCCTCAGCATATTTTCTTCCTACTTAGCTTAAACTTTGTAGCTACGTGTATTTGAGTTGAGGTAAATTTGGCTGCTCCAACGCGAACCATGTTTTACATATTGTGGCAATCGCTTGCTAAAAAGGAATAACATTACTGGACCAAAGAAGCAATTTCATAAAGCACCCGTACGTTCATACTGATACTGAGCTCCTGAGGTCCTTTCCTGTTCTTCATTTCATTTATTTCGAACATTTTCAAACAATACTCACTAGTAACTTGAGAGGCCTGAGGCTCGTAGGTAAAAGTGAATATAACCTTTTTTTTGTATGGCACGTGATTCTCAGAACAATACCCACAGGAGTATGACAAATTCATATGCAAGCTCACAGTCATCTGCACGTCACCTCAAAAGAATTTTCTGACAGCTAAGCATTACTGTACTGCAGAACGATGAGCTGAATCCGTTAGAAAAACAGTGAGGCTTTTGGTTTCTATTCATTCAACTACATGAACTCGCCCTTCTATCGTTTGCTTTTACTCAGTGTGTCCTTTTTTACACTCCTTGGACTAGTGCTTTCTCTTTTTTTTCTTCTTCTTTTTGACAGCATAAAGCCTTCTCTTCCGGAAGGGCGATTACAACAGCTAAAGTGAGCCTATACTCCCATGCCATACTTACTCAATTTGAAAAGAAATTTATGAGAGTATGCAAAAAAAGTGTCAGTCAGGAATGCATCGACTGAAACTAGAGCTTTACTACTGATTTGCTCAAGCTGATAAAATTGAGCTGCGCCCATCGTGAAAAAGAACACCATCATTCTCAGCGTGTGTCATAAAAGCTATGGGGACGAGTGCTCGGGCTTTACACGTCAACAGTAGTGGCATGACACATTTACGTTAGCAAACACCCAGAAGAAAATAGTTTATACAACACGCGCCTCCATTTCATGTCTGCAAATTGACAGCTTTAAGTTGAAGCTTGTGCGTTCACTTTCTGGCCTGACGGCACAGATGTATGGGACAGCGTGAAGGAGTGTATGCCTCCTTTGCAACACACGCTGCCATGAACGACGCCTTTCTGCACGCATTTTATGAAACCAATGTTCAGAAGAGGTCTTATGTTTCTTGCTATATGTTGTTTGTGGCTATTCGGGTGGCTTCTGTACCAGATAGTGCTAGTATACTTGAGCAGTGATCTCAAACTGATACAACACTTCATAGAGCATAGTTTCCTCATGAACGCGTTTTTGCCTAACTTTACGTTTAAATGCGAAATCTCACTATGACTCTCTGTATGCTACTGCTATTGCTTCATGTAATCCAAGTTACAATTTTTAAAGTATTACTCATGTATGTTTAAGCATAATTTTACAAGGCCTTTTCTACTGTTAACATCGTATGCTAATTGTAAAGGGTCCTCATGAGGACCCTTTGCACAAAGCAGTTACACAAGCTTCCTTGAGCAGCGTTAAGCCTTGAAGACTATTCTGAATTTCTCTGGTGAAGTTAACTATGACTTTGAGCTTGACTTTGACTTTGATAGGGACAGTGCTAAAACTAAGCTAAAGTTCGAGTGATACTAAAGTTTAAGACGGTTTATCTATAAAAGATGGTAAGCACTTGGAGAGGTGGCCAGAATTTAATCAAGAGGGAGGTTTCGCTTATAATACAGAAGCTGCTGTGATGTTCTTTTATCCTTCCTCGTTTTCATTTACCCCATTTTCGTCACTTTCCGCAGGGTTGCAAATTAAACGAGTCTACAGAGGAGCGCCCGGTCTTTCATGTATCCCCTTTTTCTCTCCCTCTATCTTTTCTTCCCCCTTTTTATCTTTTTCTCTTTTCCTCATTCCTTTGATTGCTTTGGAACTCGCGTATGTACAGAGCAGAATGACGGGTTATGAGGCGTGTTGCTTTTTCACGTGGTGACAAGCTGAAAATTCAAATGATCTACGGGTAGGTTGAACTATTGAGAGTGCGTTAGTAATCAGAGTGTTGTCAAACTTGCCTGACTTGAAAAAAAAAACACAAAAAACCGTCATGCTTCGGAATGAATGCTCAGGCTAGTCTTGCGTTTTCTAGGGCAGTTTTTTTACTTTTTTTACCGACAGAGAACACTGGACGCCTAACTCTTTCCAGATTGTCTTCAACCTGACGCCCAATGTGGTTCAACTGATGCCTAGCCCTCATTACTTGAGGGCTAGGCACTAATTAGCGCACGTTTGCGTTTCTCTTCTGAATCTCCACCGCGCTTTCAGCACCGACCTTACCGTCTTCCTCAGACTCGGCCACGACTTCGTTGTGCCATCGACTTGATTAGAACCAAGCTCCTCTAACAATTTCGCAGCCCCATTCAAATGTAGTGCCCTAATTCCCAAACCATACTCAATGACACTCGCATAATCATAATAAATGGCTGCACTTTTGTAACAACACAAAAAATCAACCAATCACCGGTAGATAATATTATTTAGAGGAACAAAAGTTTGCAGAATAATTTTGATTGACTACCATACGGCTTTGTTTACCAAAACGTTGCCGCCAGGGAGCCGGAACATTTAAAGAGAGAAGCCCATATTCACTAAATTTGGCCGGCACAAACATATGGGGGCTAAACTTGTTAGAAATACGGTAATATGCCAAAGTACTGCAATGCTATATTAAAATATATTAATATTTGAAAGCATCATATCTGCTTGTACGTCTGCAAAGAATAAGAAACACGCTGTATTACATATTTCGACAAAAAGATGCTCTCATATTTTCACCAACACACTCTTTCAGAAAAAATTATTCACTTATCTTTTGTGAAAAGTATAGTACATACTTCATATCCAAATGTTACGATATCTTCATCCGAATACAATTTTTAGAACATTGTGCTCATAATTTCCTTTTCAGAATTTTTCGATGCCCTGCGTAGTTGGTTTTGCGTCTCTTTAGGAGTGTGTATTTCACTAAACACTCGATCAACAGGTATGCTAGAAAAATTCATGTCTTATAGCTTCTATACAATATTGTCGCGGTTCAACGTAAGCCGATCACCGAGATGTTAAGTCCGAGAACCGATGGCGTGTGTTTTTATGATGGAGCCAAGAGCAAAAGGACATAAACAAAAGCACGTCGTCTTCTTCAGTGTCCCTTTTCAGGAGACTGTTGGCGCGCACATCGTGTTCGTTTCCTGTCTATTTCGAGTGCGGCATTTGCCTCCCCTTAAAAAACCATCGCCCCGTTACTATAGCTGAGCCTGCCATTCGCGCATAAAGTCACTTTGTACAAGCGACGGTGCTTCGCAGAGTCACTCGCTGACGTATGGCTTAATGCGCTACACGTGCACAAGTTCAGGTTGGTGCTGGCGACACCTCTTACAGTTTGGACTATCTAGGACGACTTCGTAGGTAACTTCACTTAGTCGTCGCAGCACTCGATAAGGTCCGAAGTATCTTCTTAGCAACTTTTCGGATAGTCCCCGTCTACTTACAAGCGTTCACACCCATACCCTGTCTCCGGTTTCGCACGTTACAGGTGTATGACGTAGGTTATAGCGACCTGCGTCGTACTCTTGCTGTTGGTATATTCGGAGACGTGCGAGCTACCTCGCTTCCTCTACTCGCTGAGTGAACGCGTCAGCACTCGTTTCGTTGTCATTGCATTCGTGTGGCTGCATGGCGTCCAACATTATCCTTACTTCTTGTCCATGAACAAGGCTGAATAGGGTCATCCGTGTGGTTTCTTGTTTGGCAGTATTCTATGCAAATGTTATGTAAAGGAGAATCTCGTCCCAGTTTTTGTGCTCGATGTCCACATACATTGAAAGCATGTCTTTCAGAGTTTTGTTGAGCCGCTTGGTCAACCCGTTCGTTTGTGGATGGTAGGCTGTCGATTTACGATGAATAGTACCGCTGAGCACCAAGACGTGATCTAAAAGCACGACCGTGAATGTGGTTCCGCGATCTGTTTTAACGATGGACGGCACACCGTGACTCAGCACAATGTTCTCTATGAACAATCGGGCCACCTCCTCAGCTGTGCCTCTCTGGATGGCTCTTGTCTCGGCGTAGCGAGTAAGATAGTCTGTCGTCACTATAACCCAGCGGTTACCAGCACTAGAGGTGGGAAGTGGGCCCAAAGGTACATTCTGATCTGGTCAAAAGGCGTTGTTGGGATCTGGACAGTGTAGGAAACCGGCTGGTTTCGTCGGAGGTAACTTGCGCCGCTGGCAATCGAAGCAGGTCCGAACATGATGTTTCATGGCAGCAGTGAGTCTAGGCCAGTAATACCTCTCGAACTCTGCCCAGTGTGCGCGTGTAGCCTAAATGTCCAGATGTGACCTCGTTGTGGCACACTTGCAACACCTCAGAACGAAGAGAGGTAGAGACGAAAAGCAGGTAGGTGGACCCTTCTGGTGAAAAGTTCATTTTGTAAAGGACATTGTTTCACAGACAGAACGACGATAGTCCCTTTGAAAAGGCTCTTGGCGCGTTCTGGCTTCGTCCTTCTAAATGATTCATCAAGCCATGTAGCTCAGGATCGTCATGCTGGTGATCTGCGATGGTTGCCGTGTCGAGGATTCTGAGGAATGCTGTCTCTTCATCAAGGGAAGCAGTCGACTCTATCGGTGGTCAAGACAGGCAGTCGGCGTCCCTGTGTCGTTTTCCCGACTTGTACACCATCGTTATATCAAATTCTTGTAGTCTAAGGCTCCAGCGTGCTAATCGCCCGGAAGGATCTTCCAGACTTGTCAACCAACACAACGAATGATGGTCACTGATAACCTTGAATGAGCGTCCGTACAAGTATGGGCAAAATTTCATAACTGCCCACACCACGGCGAGGCATTCTTTTTCAGTGGTAGAGTAATTTGCTTCTGTTCGTGACAGAGTTCTGCTTGCGTAAGCGATCACTCTTTTTTCGTCGTCCTGGCGCTGCACAAGCACAGCTCCAAGGCCAACATTGCTGGCGTCAGTATGTAGCACTGTAGGAGCTGTCTCATCAAAATGGGCTAGCACGGGGGTCTTGTGTAGACGTTGCCGCAAGTAATTTAAAGCAGCTTCCTGTTTCTCGCCTCAAACTAATGCAACGTCATCCCTCCTGAAACGAGTTAGAGGCGACGCAATGCGCGCAAAATATGGAATAAACCGCCGATAATATGCAAAGAGACCAAGAAAACGCCTCACTGCCTTTTTATCTGATGGTGTTGAGAACTGTGCGACGGCGGCAACTTTCTCGGGATCTGGATGAACCCCTGCGTAACTGACGACATGGCCAAGAAACTGTAGTTCCTTAAAGCAGAAGTGACACTTATCCGACTTGAGTGTCAGGCCTGCAGCCCGTATGGCCTACAAGACCACCTGCAATCATTCAAGGTGTTCGTCAAACGTTGTAGAAAATACGACGTCGTCATGGTATACTAGGCTGGTTCTTCATTTAAGCCCAGAGAGCACGGTATCCATGAGACGCTAGAAAGTAGCAGGCACGAAGCACAAGCCAAATGGTAAGACTTTAAATTCGCACAGTCCGTCCAGCGTCACGAAAGCGTTTTGTTCACGATCTCTGGGCTCGACTTCTATTGGCCAATATCCGTTCTTTATGTTCATGGAAGAAAAGTAACGTGCGTTTCGAAGCCTGTCGATTGAATCATTTATGCGGGGAAGCGGGTACACGTCTTTTTTTGTAACCTGATTTAGCTTTGGATAGTCCACACATAAACGCAGGATGCCGTCCTTCTTCTTGACTAGAACAACAGGTGACGCCCAAGGGCTTTTCAACGGTTGAATCACGTCGCCTTCAAGCACTTTTGTTACCTGCTGTTCTATCGCTTCTTGTTCTTTTGAAGCCACATGGTACGAATTTCGATGGATTGGTCTAGTCGTTTTCTCTGTGGCGACTCGGTGCTTGGTCAAAGACGTCTGGCAACTTTCAAGGTCAACGCAAAACAGTCGTGTAACTCGGCTAGCAGCCCAAGCAGGCGTTCCCGCTGTTGCTGAGTTAAAGTAGGGCTGACATCAAGGTTACGTGCTAGGTCATGTGGGTCTTGTGTAGGCGTTGCTTCGAGTGCTGAAAAGCAGTCACAAACATCGGCTATCTCGTCAAAATATGATAAAGTTGTGCCTTTTGGAAGGTGCCGTCACTCGGAGGTGAAATTGGTCAACAAAAAGTTCGCAGGTGAAATTGGTCAACAGAAAGTTTGTTCGGCTGTCGGTGACATTGACTATTCCTCGTGCTTCGGAAATCCCGTGAGTGAGAAGCAGCGAGGTTAGGTGGTCAGCGACTGCTTCACCGTTGAACCCTACGTCAAATGCTACTGAAACAAGGATACATGATTGAGGTGGCACAACTATATAGTGGTCTCTGAGACAAAATGATTTGTGCTCTGGTGATGAAGAATCAGTCAGACGAACACTCTCGTAAAACGAAACCATGTGGTCCGGGATGTTGATTATTGCGCCATGCTCCCTGAGAAAGTCCATTCCTATAATTAAGTCTTTGCAGCACTCTGAAAGAACGATGAAAGTCGCGACGAAAGAGGAGTCTCCTATGTTGATTCTTGCTGTGCATCTTTCAGTAGGGAGCAGCAATTGACCACCCACTGTTCTTATATGAGGTCCTGTACACGGTGTTTTTACTTTTCCAAGACGATCGGCCAGCTTGTGACTTATGGAAAACTCAGCACCCGTATCGACTAAGGCCATCACTGGCTCTCCATCAATAATCATATTGAGGTCAGCGCTCACCATTTCGTCGTTGTTAATATTCGTCGGCGTCGCGTCGTTCTGTAGCGGCAGTACGGTGGACTTTTTAACGTCTTGTGGTTGGGCTGCGACCTCACCCCGAGAAGTCGCCGCCTTTAGTTTCGCCGGTAGGGGCTGGGTGAACTTGTTGCCCGAAGGTCAGAAAAAGTTTGTTGATTCAGTGACGATGTCTGAGCAGGGGATGGAGAACGTGTACTGTGGGCGGAGTTGGGCTGGCGCTTGGGAAGCGACTCGTGATAGAGAGACCCCGTTGTTTGAGGTCCTCGAAAACCAGGGTTGTCATGACAAACAATGTAGTCGGCGTTGGCACGGTGACCGTCGTACCCTGGCCGAGACGGGCGAAGCGATGTGTCGCGGAACCAACAATAGCGAACTATATGGCCGGCACCACCAGAGTTGAAGATTAGGGGGTGCCGATCGACAGTGCGCCAAGTGTCCGTTCTGCGAAATTATGGGCATCCTATGACCTCTTGTGGTGGTGAGTAAGGCGCGGCAAGTGGTGCATGGTGGCATGAAGTCATCGGAGACATGGGCCGATGTCTGAAAGCCTCCTGCAAAGGTTTCAACGAAGGTGCGACTATAGGTGGCTGGTAGTATGACGTAATAGGCGGGATGGGTGGTGGACGGCGGACAATGTCGGCGTAACTCATTTGACGCTGCTTGCGACCGAGATGAGCTGCTGAAAAAGCGTGTCTAAGTTCTACATAAACAACTGTGGCAACGGTGGTCACTGGCGTATCCACTGGAGGAGTGCAAAGCTTCTGAATTTTTTCTCGGACAATATCACTGATCAGGTCACGTAGGGAGCCCTGATTGTCCAGAGTCACTGAAGTGGCGTTCATTGGGGTGGTAGTGGACGAGCGATCATACTTCATAAATCTTTGGTGCAGAGCACTCTCATTGGCAATGGCTTCTTTTATAAAATCGGCCATGGTAGTTGAGGCATTTCGCACAAGTCCGGTGAACAGTTGTTCCTTCACGCCGTGCATAAGGTAGCGCAACTTCTTTTCCTCGGACATATTGGGATCAGCCCGACGACATAGGAGCGTCACGTCTTCAGAAAACATTGCCACAGTTTCGTTAGGTTTTTGAAGCCTTAACTCGAGCAACTGCTGAGCCCGCTTTCGACGGTCGGCGCTAGCAAAGGTGTTAATCAGCTGCTGACGAAACTCATCCCATGTCGATATACGGCATTCTCGATTCTCAGGCCACGTGTGAGTGCTGTAATTGAAAGCAAAGCACGTGTGCGCGAGCTTCTGTTGAGCATTCAACTGGCTGATGTCAGCAACACGTTCGTAATGCTCAAGCCAATCTTCAACATCTCCATGTGGGGCACGACTGAACCGATCAGGTACAAGTGGCTGAAGAAGTGTTACGTGGGCTGGATTGGAGACAGGCTGCCTTGTATCCCTTGTACCACCTGTGGCTGGCTGGTGGAGGCCATTGGCAGATGTATGAATCGTCTGGTAGTATGTTCGTCCAAGGAGGACAGCTCAGGAGAGAGACCTAGCAACCGCCGACTGAAGCGGTGCCCTGGTGTCGTAAAAGGTGGCTGCGTGTCGGGACTTGATGAAAGTCTCCCGGCTCCCAGATGGAGTGTAGAGCATCGGCGGCTTGCAGTCCAGCACCTCCACTGGTGTCGCGGTTCAACGTAAGCCGATCACCGAGACGTTGAGTCCGAGAACCATCGGCGTGGGTTTTTATGCCGGAGCCAAGAGCAAAGGGCATATTGTTGTTGTTGTTGTTGCCCCTTCGCTCTGGCACATACCCACTATGGGGGATTGGCCATGAAATCTAGAAGTATCCTATATGAGATATATTAAAAGGTTTATCCTTAATGAAAAAACTAATGATGTAATAGAAAATAATAATTAACTAAAAAGGAATATTAAACTAAACAAATAATTGAAGATTGAATCAAGAAGAGAAAAGGTGAGGTAATACTACAGTGGAAGACAGAAATTTTGAGTAGACCAGACAATCGAGCTTATCTCACCCGGTCACAATCAAATGAATATGCAAATTTCATTCAAAATTAGACAAGTGTCGTCAGAAATATATTTAAGCAGGCATTATTCTGACATGCGCTTTGATTCTCGAATGAAATTGCATACAGCATCGAATACGCTCCTGTGGCAATGTCCCAAGCTAAAGGCACCGAAACTTAGAACATTATCTGCAGTTAAATTTAAACAAAAGCACGTCGTCTTCTTCAGTGTCCCTTTTCATGAGACTGTTGGCGCGCACATCGTCTTCGTTTCCTGTCTATTTCGAGTGCGGCAATATGTTTTTCATGCATTGCGTTAAGGTAGCAATATGATTTTTTTTGCAAGGCCTCTTTCAGGTCCTGCAATATTTATTGCCAATTTCGTACCTTTCAAGTGCCCTTCATTGAATTCCGGGAGAATGGCTGTCTTGCTGGAAGGCCATAAACGGGAGCGCATGTCTGCGGAGGGGACGTAATCTATTTATCCTCACTAGGCACATTTTCCGTCTGTTGCTTTCGAAAGCATCGCTGATGTAACGTGATCGCTGCACACGATGTGAGAGAAGCAAATATACATATCGACTGGACAGATGCAAAACTTGTTGTAGCCCGTGAATCTCTGAGTATGCTGTCACCGATAGACAGATGAAGAGAGAGACAATGCCTGGGCGGCCATTCAAGGGTGGATGCTGCGCTGTCGGCGAAAACACATGCGCCGAAAGTTATTGCCTCGGTGACAAGCAGCTCGGTTGGGGGGAAACGATGTTGCGACAATTTTACTGCATACAACAATCGTGTCCGCACTCTAAATGGGCCTTTTTTTATGGCTTTACGAATAGTGACGTGAGCCTAACTCCCTACGGTACGCACGCTGACGAGGGAGAAAAAAAACCGACAATCTAGGAGAGGGTTGAGTGGGTCTCAGTTTAGGTTCAAGGAAAAGTTTTTTCATCTCGACCTTGTTTCGTTTTGAGACCATAAAACTTATACTTTCAGCGTGCGATTGATGCAGAAAACATGTCGGACAGCCGCAACATCTCACTAAGTGACTTTGGGCACTCGGTGAGGCGAACGTGAGTGTTTTTCGTTCTGCACGGTGATGTTGTAATCTACTTGGTATTAGGAGCGAGCATGATACTAACTCTTAGTGTAATTTTTACAACCCGGCGCTCGCAATACATACGCATGCGGTAGTTTATTACAAAAAAAGACATTCATAGCATTTTATGCACCTGGGCACTTCTTCATGCAACAAGATCGCATCCAGTCTAGCGAAATGGTTCTTCCGGTTTCACAGGTCAAGAATAAGCTTTCTTCGCGTTTAAGCAGACCTCCTTTGGTAAACCTGACCCGAAAAGAAGCTAGAGAAGCTGGCTTCACCGGTGTAGACAAAAAAGATAACGACTTTGAAGCTTGATGCTGGCAGGACCTCTTTTTGTGCCGGTGCATATTACAAAAAAAGCGAACTTGATATGCTGCACACGATGCCATTCCCAAAACAACACAGCCCTGTGTTGCTCAATCTCAACACAACTCCCTCTCTAAGCACCCAAATTGAACTTGTTTCTGTAACGACTGCTTGGATTGGGTTAGAGCAGCCACAACGGTGATGGCCAGTTTAGGTATCATTATGTTTAATGTACAGCACGCTATTGTTATTGTGCAGCGTCGTTGTGACATCTTTCTGTGGAACCCCATATTGTTTACGAGCGCTGCTGACAGCGAGCGTAGCACTTTACCGGAGAGATAAATCAAGAGCCTGAAAGTCCCCATCACATGCAAGTTGACCATTTGCGCCAGTTTTCTTGCATTTTGAAGGTCAGTGCCATTGCTTTCTCTTGAGCCCCGATATTTGTGGGGAGCGCAGCGTTGCTACTCGCTTTCAATTTCAACTGCGTCGCCACGTGTCGACGTTGGGAGCTCTATAACGATTTAAACTTAGTGGCTATCCACTTTCAGTTGAAACTTTGTGGCCACGTGTTCACTCTAGACAGCTATACCTATACCTGTGCAATTTAGACTGTGTTCCGAAGCAATCAACCTGATTTAGAAAACAAAATTTAACATGAGCCATGTGTCCTCTTTGTGCCCCATAATCCCTATTGTAGGAAGTGGCTTATAGGCTGTGATTTATACTTCAGCTTTGAATTCACAGGGACTGTAATGCACACTTTGTACAGTGTAAATTTCATTTCTTCAACTAAAATATACAGCACTTATTGTCATTTCTCGCTAGAAAAAGCAGTGTGCTTGGGTATGAATATTACCATGAGCTACAGGATGCTTACAACCTTCTGTGGCACTCATTATAATCCTAAGTGAATGGTGATAGGCCACTGGACAGAGAGAGATAGAGTGATAGTTCTAAGAAAATTGAGTGTCAGTTACGAGGCTAAACCCGGTTGAGCCCCCATCGTTGCAGGAGATGGGCGGGGCTGAGCGGGGAGGGGTAAAGAGCACCACCACCGGATTTTATTGAGCACATCGACTCATTTACATGCACGGTATTACTAGAGCGTCATCCCAACAGGCCGCCGTGATCGTGTAGTGGTTACTACCTTGCGTTGCGGCCACGTGCACGTTGTATTTATCCGCACATAGATCATTCAGTATTCTTCTCTCAATAAGCATCATCTCTTACACTCAGTTTTCGTGATATCTGACAACTGAAGAGAAAGCTTTTGCTGGTGTCATTAGCAACACTGATGTACCCTCACTAACTGAAACCAGCTGTGCATCTTTCAGAGAGAGAAAGAGAGAGAAAGGTTGTGGTGCGAAGAAAAGGTAAGGAAGTTAACCAGACTGTGCTGTTTTATATTTTACACACGGGAAGTGGAACGAAATTGGGTAAGATATGTATGTTATGAACAGTGAGGCGTAGCTGCGTATGCGCATTTAGGCTGCTTTCAGATATCAAATAAGCACCCTTATCACTTTCCAGGTTTACGGCTGTGAGGCCAGAATCGCAAGACATTTTGTTTTGTAAAAGAAAAAGTTCATCATCAACTGGGCTTAATGCATACAGCACACTATAGGTATATTCATAAAATACTGAACAGTGGCAGTAGTAAGCGCACACTGGTGAATCATTCATTCCAAAACCTATTCACAGTAAACGCAGCACTTGAGCGTCACGTCTACAAATGTTGTTTTTGTGGGTGGTTGCATGCAGCCTTAGTAGATTAGGGCTCCATAAACGATGGTTAGAGTTTGAGATGGTATATGCAGTAGACCAATTTTAAGTGATGTTATGCGAGACGTGGTGGAGTTCCTTTGCAGCGTCGGCTGTTGACAAAAGTATCTGATCAGTGTCGGTGTATACTGTATTGTGAACACATCTGACAGCGTCACCAACGTGGTAGATGTGAACCAGGTCCTACCACGCACGCGTCCATCGTACTACGGTGTCATTTTTTCATTAGCAGTTCGATGTCGTATTGCATGAACATGGAATAACAACTGACCTTAATTGTCATGTCGTAAACTTTGAATGCTTTGCAAGGCCATGTTAGAGTAGCTGAATGCTGCCTGTTTATTAAGTGGTTCTGGTTTAACAAGTTCACATGCAGCAGAAAGAGCGGCCAGTAAATAACCCGTAAATATCGTCGCGCTTGAGGCAATAAACTGAACAACGATCAGTAACGATGCCATAACGAATGTACATTCAGGCACTCAATAATAATGTAATGTGCAATGATGTCAACGGCTGAATCTCAACGGTAGTTTTCTAGCTGGCTATTGCTGTGTTAAGTTGTCGATGCTGATTATATTTATTTTTGTGTCTATCAGGGGTGGTTTTATTTCGCTCGAAATCTTTCCAAAAAGGATGAAGGGATGGGGTGTTTTAGTTTTGTAGCACATCGCAGGTTTTTTTTTTTTCACAGAAGTTATCATCAGTGAGGTATGAAACACGACTATTAGGCTATTAGGAAGCTTTAAGGCAGCACACATGCAACCATGTCCTAAAAAAATTCTGGGCACAATAAGCGAGAAAAGCTCTTGTGCCAGACAGTCGAACAGGTTGACACTCCGAAATTTTACTTCTTGATAAAGAGCGATGATGTCAATACGTGGGAGTACAGCTTGACGCAGGTGAGATAAGAGACGTAACGACAAGTTGAAACGCGTCTTTCCGGTGGACCTATGACATCGTGCTTACCTCTCCTCAACTCTGCGCTCTTCACTCTCAGAAAAGGAAGCTGGGTTCGGCGGAGTCCGCTTGATTCCCGGCAATCCTCAGTCGACAGCGTCGAACGCGATCCAACCAGTGGGTTTCCATTGCTTTAGCCGAGTGTGCAGAGCCGCTTACTTACTGGTAAGGTCATGGGAGTAAGCATGATTGACAGCAGCTTTACGAGTAGTCACAGGCGTCTTCTCATTGCATGAGTTGGTGGTTAATCTCGCTGCTTTAGCCAAACCGAGCAGCAACTTCGGCAAACTCTAGCGCTATAAGCTTGCCTATGCTTTGCGGTTGGTACTGCTGTTGACATCTATGGGCTCATACTATGCTGGCTCCGGGGGTTGGGGTGGAGGGGACTGTTCGAAGCACTTTATGAGCTAACACGCGCCGAGTCGTCATGGTAACCTCGTCTTAATGAAGAAGTTCTGTTTGAAGCTGCTTTCTGACTTGTTTAGGTGATACGCAATGTCTTTATGTAAAAAAAGAGGATAAAGCTACTCACAATTCAGTAATAGGAGTTTAGAACCAGCAGTTGCAATGGTTTCTGCGTAAACTTGAGTAAGCTTGGTTAAACTCGGTAAACTTCGGTAGAATTTGTTTTATGTTCAAGCAGCGAGTGGTTGCAATTTGATCCGCCAAGTCCTGCAAAGAACCAACATTGTACGGGTTTTTGAGACGTATTTGCTGTTTCACAAAATTTTAGTAGGTATGTGACTCCAACTTTACCTTGTGACATAATAGAATGTTCCAATTATGCTGTGAAACCATTAAACGAATCCAGCTTATCGCTTTAGGTGCGTTTTTATTTTTATGATTTTTTAAAGGCAACTCGCACATGTACTAAGGGTGATCCTTCAGACAGCAGAGTGTCACTCGCCGCTATCCAGTTCATAACAGAAGATTCCATCCGTACAAAATGCCCTGGCTTCTAAGCATTTTTTGATACTTCGTGTTACTGAAAATCAAAATCACTATCAACACGATGCTCAAGTGATTCTTTTTTAACCGCAGGGTTGTGGTTTATAGACTGTCGCGCTAGAATAGCCCAATGAATCGCGAAAAGTAGGCAAGATCTGTTATATATTTTAACCTTAGCTGTTATATTGTCTTAACATTAGCTCACTCATCAATGTTATGATGTCGTAATCATAGTTAATGACCGTAATCTTCATAGTTGTGTAGGACAGCTGTCACGTGCACCAGAACCCTTTTAGCATAAGCGCAGAAGGCTTTGCCTGGCAGGGCCGGACTGGTTGACAACTTTTGCTGAAAAAAGCTAGAGAGTATGCTGTTTATCTAGGCCTTCAAAAAATGTGCCATAATCATTGCTCCCTTTCACCCGTAATTCGCTTGCCCTTGAACACAGGATTTTAATAAAACCAACGCACCCTGTAAATCTGCAAACATGCAACTTTCCCGAGGAGGACTGTAAGTGGTGGTAGCATCAGTATCTTGTTTGAATTTATAAAAAGATAACACAAGCGCAGCAGACCTCCTTTTTCAGTCGCTTAATATCCAAGGTATCAGTTGAAGTTTTGACGTGTGAATAAATGGGGCTGTTAATTACATCCGAAATGCTGGTCACAGGACTCAAGACCAGCCAGTGTTCCCCTATGGTTTATACTAGGGTTAAAACAACCTGATCACACTTGTGGGCAAAGTTTTTAGAATACCGTTTTCTGAAACATGAAATTAACAGACATATCTTAACGAAGTTTCATTTTCCGGCCAAAATATCATCTACGAATATAAATAGAAAAGATATATTAACGTTCGAACTTATTTTTTTTTCTCTCGCTCTCCCTGTTCTTGATTGCTGGGAGACCTTTCGATAGATCGTATACAGGTATTTGCTCCTAATCGACCTTTAATTGTCATATTAAAGTTATGCCAAGATTGACTGCTGGTCTAGTTGGTTTATTGAAACTTATGAAACAGCGCGAAAAATGAAGGAAAGGATGACAATAAAGACAAAATAAAGACGAAAAGAGTGGTCTTTTCGGTATGTCTGTTTAGTCGTGCTGTGCTTAAATTTATTGCGCTCTTACGGAATTGTAATACCAAAGTTCCCTGCCCCGCCGCAAGGTCTAGTGGCTAAGGTACTCGGCTGCTGACCCGCAGGTCGCGGGTTCGAATCCCAGCTGCGGCAGCTGCATTTTCGATGGAGGCGGAAATGTTATAGGCGCGTGTGCTCAGATTTGGGTGCACGTTAAAGAACTCCAGGTGGTCAAAATTTCCCGAGCCCTCCACTACGGCGTCTCTCATAATGCATATGGTGGTTTGGAATGTTAAAACCCACATATCAATGAATCAATCAAATTTCCCCTTCTTGTTGATACAAAAGTGTATGCTTTCAAGGAGTTTTTTTTTTCTTCTTTTAAATGCCCTTTTCAGTGTGATTGATTTCAGTACGAATGGTTGAAATAAATAACACTCGGTATTGTTGACGGAATTTCAAAGGTGGTTGATCTAAAGATCTATAGTTTCTGTTTAGTATGACGCCATTTGGGCGTGTTGATATGTGTACATGGCGGTAAAGGGCTATAAATGACAGACACTTTAAAAAAACACCGGAGAAGGCGCCAATCGTTACGAAAACAAGAATGAAGCACATGGTCACAAAACAAACAATTAAACGAGAGATATTAACCACGCATGTGCTCACACCGCTGGATAAAAAAAAACAGAAAAACAAACCCTTATCTTTCCGTGCCTCCAAACAGCACATTGACCTGCGTTCTTTATAAAATCCTCTTTGTTGGTAGCTCTTAAAGTAGTGAGTTTCTGTTTATCGTGTGACTGAATCTTGTACACTTGAGGACCAGAAAGAGCTCTACGGGGAGCTTACTTTGGTTCGCTTGTGCCAAGGGCAAAAGTCAAATGAATTCGACATAGTGCTATATTTTCGCTAATTAGTTTCAGTATTAATATGAATAACCCGATTACTTTAGTCTTTTCATGGCATTTGTTAACCGTATTAGCTGTACGACAAATACATGGAGAGTCAGAGGTACACTTCATCATCACTTTCTTTGTGCAGCCACTCAAGTATTAAAAAGAAAATTTGTAGGGAATCGCGGGGACCTTCTGGTACGACTGTATAGATTTCGCACTACAGACATTGTGAAGCAAATATGAATGTAGCCTTGAAAAGTATTATTACACTTATTGTGGTTTCTTGGCTACGAAGGCCTGACCTCACGTGTTTGTTGCAGCCATAAGCGCATTGCTTTGTGACGTGGAGCCAAACCCTCTCCCTTATGGCGAAGAGAGCGCGCATTTTCACGTAGCCATGCGCTCACTTTTTCTGCAGGGAGAGAGCGCGACACCGTGTCAAAATATTACTGCTCGATACAATACTCACCAACCTCGTCATTGGTAATGAATATTAGGTACCGAGACTAGGCTGCACTCAACATGTTGTTATCATCTTGCAACAGCTCAGCAATGCCATTCTTTAATCGAAAAACTGACCCTTGTTTTATTTCTGAAATCCTTAAAGAAAGCTTATGTGGTCAGAGGGTATGACCCTCGACAAAAAAAACAGTCAATCATGCTTTATTTAATTACGTTTCATCGTTCATTCCGGACAGGGGCCAAGGCTTTAAAACGACTAAACCCTCTAGCTATTTTAAAGTTCCCACTGGTCCACGCATCTTTAGGCTATGCATGAAATAATCCTTCAAAGCAAAAAAAGAAATATTTTTACTCTCACCAGTAGAAAATTGTCCTTTCCATTCATTTTATTTTCCCTTTATTTCACGGTATACCTTAGATAAGAAAAAATACAGATAGCACACCTACGTTTTTCTTTCTTTGGTTATGTGTTCTCTTATTATAGGGGTAAAATTCGGTTACATATGACATATGACAAAATGTCCATATTCTGAATATCGCCATACCTCCACATCAATTGCTGTCACACCTGTCCCGTTAATTAGGGAGGCGATCGCCGGGCTAATTCCAAGAGCCGAAGTATCGGCCCCCCCGAACCGCACCACGAAAGCGTGGACAATTTTAGAAGTGGTCCTTATTGGCGCGCCAGCAGACGCCGGTTGTGGCCCAAAGAACAAGTCAGAGCCGAGAGTTGATAAACAAGCAAAATTATATTCTCAATAATGGCAGATCAGAAAAACAATACACGAATATGCTCACTCCACAATAGCTGAGGACAATATGTCACCAATCAAACAACGTACTACACAGTACAATCAGCCACACTCAAAACAACGGACACAGACAACAATACGCACTACAATGCAGTCGCATGCATTGAACAACCAAGACACTTAAAGACTAAAGAGATAGAAAACCTATTCAGTCCAAAGTCCTTGGAACAAAAGTCTGAATGATACTCTTCCGAGAATCACTCACTCAAAGTCCAGCTTTGTTGTCGTTCCGCAGCCCTCGAAGTTTCTCTTCCAGGAAACCTCCCGTCTTCAATTGGCCACTCTTCAAACTTCGACTTCTTCGCCGGAACACGTCGGCTTCACACCCGCAGCTGTTTCCACGCGTCCTCGCTCAATAGCGGTAAACACACGCTCTTGCCTGTAGCCCGAGCCTTCACCCCTCAGGTGGAAATCCTCTTCATCTCCGGCTTCGTCCCTACGGACCAAAACCTTCGCCGACTACACGGCGGAATCCCTACGCGCTCTGGCGCTCACTTCCGTCTCCTCCTGATCTCTCATCTCGGCCGCTCGGTTAAATACCTTGCGCGCGACATTTCAGACGCTTCTCGTCATTTCGTCGGCGCGATACGCAGCGAAGGCTGGGAAGAAGGCGAGACGGTTGGAAAGCCCTCTCCGGCCGATGAGTCAACTCGGTATGACCGCGCCCCTTTCGTTCTCGAAAAATGGAGTGCTTGCTCGGCCGCCGTTGTGGGGTGAGGAGGTTCGTCGGTGAAGCCACGCTTCTGCGGGGAGAGCGCGCGCCCGGGGAGCTTTGGAAGTTTGCTTTCTTTTTTTTTTCTTTTGACCTCGCGGCGTTTCTCCCGCCCGTTATGGCGGCGCGCCCGTTTTTAGCGCTCGTTTTGTGACAATTGCGTAGCCCCCATTTTTTTGGTGGGGAGGGGGGACTTGGCGTGCAGAGCGAAAAATGACCATTTCAAGGAGATGCCTCCCTCTCCCCCCTAACAAACGAAATTTTTACGCTCCTGCTCCGCATGAAATTACACCCAACACCCTAACATAAAAAAATACGTTCAGCCCGGAGTACTCGCACATGGCTTCACACTACGGCTGATCATTATAGTACAAAAATTTCGTAACTAATAGTAAACGCAAATTTCAATCCTTCAGTGTCTTAGATTCTCTATGTGTTATCGCTGAACTCCTCCGTTGCATCGACACATTCTCACCAGATTAGCAGTAGGCTCGTTTTGGTCAGCCTGCAACATCTCTTTTACGCTTTGCTTAATACATCAGATGCTTTATTCTTATGCTTCGGTAGATTCCATTCATGAATCAAGAGAAATAAGCAGAACAGCTTAGAAGGAATAACAAGACGATGCACGAAAAACTAATATCTTTAGTGTCACTGGTGCCATAGAATCCGCGTAATCCAATCGTATACCATCTCCTGTGAGTTTGGTGATCGTCTCCGCGCAATGCACCTAACAATATGACTGGCACCAAAAGCAAGGAACAAAATTTATTGCAGCGGCCAGACTAGAAGCTTGCTGCGCGGATATTTGTTCGTAGAAGGATGTGAGATAGAGCAACGAGAGAGCGGAGGAACGAGCTTTTTTTTTTGTCCCCAAGGGGACCTGTTTGCAAGCACTGTTGCTCGTACGGTATAGCGAGGATCACCAGCAGAACATACAAAAGTTTGCCCCGTAAGCCTTGGGGATCATATTTTATGTTCTGCAAGACCTGGCAGGACGGCGTTATAGCTAGGCGAAAAGTTAAAACAACAGCGATATGCGAGAATTGCAGCCTCCTCGTGAATCGACATTGATAGTGATTTAGATGGTCTACTAGATACACGGAAACATCTTTTAACATAAAAAAGAAGCATTGCTGCTGTGTAAATGGCCCCGAAGCTTTCTCTTTTGCGTTAGAAGAGCAGTAGAGATAAATAAGCATGAAGGATTCCCGTCTTAGTCTTTTGCATGAGTTTAGAAACTTTGTAACGAGTATAACATTAATATTTTTTGCTTATCACAGGTAGAAGTATGCCAGGAGATGTTTGCATGGCTATGTACGTTGCATAACTTAACTCGGCCACTGTTTTACGTGCCCCGTACGATAGAATAGCGCACATATTTTATGATAAGTTAGCCGAAAAAGAAATATCTACTTGTTCATACTTGATGGCTAAGCTTTGTTGTGTGGTCGACGTGGAACTGCCATAACCGAAAGTGTGAATTCAATGAGTTTCGGTAAATCAAGTAACTAAGCAACATATGTTATTTTAAAGAGGTAGCTATTGGTTTTAGAAGTAGGCATACCTATAGAATCCCATATATATATGTAGGTATATGTAGAGACTCTATCAAAAATATAATAACATATATCGAACTAGCTAGTTGCTCATAATAGGTTATTTCGGAAAAGTCGCACCACCCATTTCATGCAGAAGATAGTGTAAAAAGAGCCATATGTGCACCTAGTTAGAACACACCGAAAAGTGCAAAAAGTATCCTTTCTTGATGCGATCAGGACAAATTGAGTTACCATTTTTTTTTATTGGCATGCATCATTATGTGCCCTATAGCCCATTATGTGCCCTACAGGCGGCAACAAAGGTTGCCATAACGCTTGTTTATTTCAAAACAGTGAAAACACCCCTCACTCTTTATGACACCAATAATAACGCGTGCTTTTCTGCCCAATATTATAGCGTCTTCTATTTTTGTTTCTACTACTCTATTCTAACATAGAAATTCACCTGCACCACCAGCCATGCGTTAGGTTGATCCCATTGTGGGCTTTAGATAGAAATATTATGTGCTTTATATGGTCATTGATATATCATTCTTATCCGAATAGGTTCTTTGTCCATCGGGAACGCTTCTCGTTTGATGCACTGTGTTATTTTGCAATGAGTGCGCACTACGTTGTGGCGTATGACTTCTTCATGCTAGCTGGCAAACTAGCATAGAATATTCATCTTCCTTTTCAGTCCACCTCACCGAAAGGAAACTGCCGGACTTTTAATGAAGTTTTTTCATTTATTCATTTCAGTACAATCGCGTGTAGCTGTTAGCAGAAAATTGTGTCCAGTGCCAATTTATTGGACTTGTAAAGCGTTGGCCATCTATACGTTGCGGTAACGTTTTAGTGCTGCTAGCATCCCTACTTTGACGGCCCCTCTTCATAGCATTTCCTCCTAGAACAACAGCTAGCTTCTATGTTGGCACTGACTGTTCTTCAAATCTGTGCATTGAACCAAAGCTATTTCTTGGAAACAATAGCCTCTGCAGAAATAGATGAAACTGGGATTGTTCTCATCGCTGATTCCAATAATAGCTATAGCTTGACGACAGGAAGCTACACAGGAGCTCACCTTTCCTATTCTCCGTATAACGAAAACGATACTGAACCGTGCTTAGATGTGGCGCCGTTCAAGATAACATTGTTGCGACAGCATGCGTTTCCGGTCTGGAAGGATGCGAGAGACATTCAGGCATTCGTTATCTGTGCGGCTGTGACTTTCTTTTTGTGTTACATGATATGCTGCAACTACAAACATGCGGCGCTCATTCTCGCGTGTGCTTATCTGAGCATTCCAGGATGGGTTACATTTGTAAAAACACGGTCAATAACCGCTATTAGCATGCCCCTCCCTACCGAAAGAAATGATTCTTCAGAAAAGAAATGCTTTCAATCGTGCACAGTCAGTACCTATTGCGAAACAAGGTTCCCATCTCATTTTAGGTTAAAACTTGGTTTTGGCGCCCAACCCTTTCATCATCATCATCATCATTCATTAACCCTTAAATGTCATGAACAGGGCATTACATAATGAGGAGGGAGGCGTTATTGAGTTCGTGGGACTTATGATTGGGCACTCTACATACAACATCCTTCAGAAATGCAGCAAATGCAGAGCACATCAGTAATAATGATCACTGAAGAAAGGTGTAGACACAAGAAAGCGAGGGAACTAAAATTTAAAGCATAGGGCAATTACAAAGTTCTAACAACGTGAGACAATCACAAGGAACAATTAAAAACAAATTAAACAGGCGTAACACAACGAACGAAACACTCGTGACAGATGTGTGTGCAGTAACAAAGGGCGGTTTTAAATACAGATAATCAACATGTGTCTTTAGCTCTCTATCTCTGTGTGTGTGTTATTCTCATAACCGCGGATTGCTTTTCCAGCCTCTTCACTACGTAGTTCACAGCCACACACTCGGAGAAAAAAAGATGTCGCTGTAATCTAGCGCCTCGCCACTCGTCGTGGAAAACTCAAAAGCGGCGTTCACCCTGTCACTGAGACAGTCAGTCCTGCATTTCCTGTGCTTGGTCAAGACTACGTAGGAAAGCAGGGGAGGGGCACTCAAGCAAAGGCGCTTAAACCAATTTTGTGGGTTGTTCTAAAAAGGCCTACACCTTCTTGAGCTGCAAGTTTGTGGGAAAGTGACATGCTGCAAAATATACAATTTGCAAATCTTCTTTTACACAGTAACACCTAAAGGCGTGGTTCCTTACTATGCCTATATTTTCTGTTGTTTTGATGAAGAAGAAAATGCTGTAGGACTGTGGGCTCAGATTTAAGTGCATGTTAAAGAACCCAAGGAGGTCAAAATTTCCGGGGCCGTATACTACGGCGTCTTTAATTCATATGGTGGTTTGTGACGTTTAAACCCAGATATCAGTCAAATGAATTACCGTTATTTCGTCGTGCGCCTTGATTATGTGTGTGAAAATCACTTATTATATAGGTTTTGCAAGCACTTATCTAGTCGCGACAGCTCACTGCTCTCTCATAGTGGAGTATGACGCACTATAAATCGTTAGTCACTTATTCTAAACACACTGCAGGTCAATTTTTTCATTACGATAACACGTTTTGCTTTTCACATAACATGCTTGATGTATTCTCACTCTGAACAGGAGTGACAGCATAGAAAATCACTAGTCTGACGCCTCCAGCCATCCTCACCTTCTTATTTATAATTAATCATAAAGAATACAACTGAAAACATGCTGCCGGTTTTGCCCGTTTATTTTGTGCCATGTGACACATGCTCATCACAGCCACACAGTTTAGTTGGCGGTACTTCAAATTTTTATTTGGAAATCAGGAAGCACGTTTTTACGCTTTCAATGTAAGTCTGCTGGAAAAGATTTGTTCTGTTACGTTCGGGTACATGAATCTCGTGTGCTGGGAAGGTTGAGATTTATATCAAATAGGCTACTTCATTTCTATAAGTGTGTTGTTTAGAGAATTTTTAGATTAATTGCTTAAATCACACTATTATTTTTGAAGTCCCTAATCACAACAGCAAGTATTCGTGAACTTGCTCAAAATAGATGCTTCGCTATTTCCAGCAATAATGGCGCGAAGGGGAGCACGTTCGATTCATTACCATAACATAGCTGTAGAGTAACTTTACGTTTCGATCTCTCTCATTTGACCCAGGAGTGCTATCGGCAATCGTCGTCTGATTCTTTTAGAAGTGATACCATGTTCCTTCGCATAACAATCTTCCCACTCTTTCTATGGAGGTCAAAGCACTCTGCTATAGCACGCCAACCCTGACCCATAAAGGAAGTCACCGTATCATATACGTGACAAGCTAGAACTCGCCAAGAAGGGGCACGCATATTCTTTTTCTCTTAGAGTACATGAAGAAGTAAGAGCTGTGAAAGTTTTAGTTCGCGCTCGTCTTGTGCGCACCCGTGCGTTCTCAACGAGCGTTTTTTGTTGTGTTTGAGCAGCGTGTGGCCAGAGCCGAGCTGTGACCGTTGTTAGTTCGCGCCCATCCTGTGTGTTTCTATCGTGAGTCCTTTACGATTGACCGGCCCGCTGCAAGTATTGAGCTGCTTGCCGTTTTTCGAGTGACATTCTAACTTGTTTCTATCGCATTTGTTGCTTCACACTTGCGGCAAAATGATGGCTATTTATTCTTCAAATGCACTCATCGATGATATTGCCTCTAATAAGAATCAACCATTTGTGAAAGTGTTAAAAATAAGGGAGCTTGTCTTTAAAATTGCCCCGCCACGGTGGTCTAGTGGCTAAGGTACTCGGCTGCTAACCCGCAGGTCGCGAGTTCAAATACCTGCTGCGCCAGCTGCATTTCCGATGTAGGCGGAAATGTTGTAGGCCCGTGTGCTCAGTTTTGGGTGCACGTTAGAGAACCCCTGGTGGTCGAAATTTCCGGAGCCCTCCACTACGGCGTCTCTCATAATCATATGGTAGTTTTGGCACGTTAAACCACACATATATATTAATGTCTTTAAAATTGTGTGCTTTCGTAAAAGCGCACTAATTTTTTTGTATATTTTGAACCCAAGATTCGTGCTTTGAATGCATTAGCGTGTTTGGACTCAATATAACTGTTATTTTAAGTTCTAAATTCCCTAAGAATGAAAAATATAGAACTCCATATAGGTGATAATCGGGAATCGTTACACGAGTTGTATTTGTGACTTAGTTTTCCAAATCGTGATCAGTCATAAAACAGCACGATAGCGTGCTACAGTGAAACGTTAGCTGGGTTAGGCCACGGCAAGACAGTCTATATAATTCGCAAGTTCATGAAAGGTTAGGATGCCAACTACCACTTTAAGCTCTATCGGACTTGTAGAACACACCCAAAAATCCCCATTCCATTGTCGGGAACACAATTTCCGGCTGGTGAGAAACACCTACGAACTATTATTGGTATTGAACGCGTGATGAACCATTCGGATGAGAAATTTTTCTTGAGTGGAGATCCACTGTACTTCGTCTGTCAAAGACTGCACCATGCTTGTTAGTTCTGCATGATGATAAACCAACTTCACCACCCCTCCCCAACCCTCTTTCCCAAAAACGCAGTACTGTGTGACTGTGTGAACTCTGAAGACAGTGCAGTGAATTTTCTGAATGCCAAGCATTTCTTAGCGAGCTTCAGCAACTTTGCACGTATCTATCTATCTATCTATCTATCTATCTATCTATCTATCTATCTATCTATCTATCTATCTATCTATCTATCTATCTATCTATCTATCTATCTATCTATCTATCTATCTATCTATCTATCTATCTAGCCGCCTACGACTTTTATTTTAGCTCTCCTGGCCATTTCGATAATGGTATTGATACCAAACTTGGTATGGCATAACATGACTGAAGAACATACTTGAGTAGTCATAACATGAAACTTATGACATGGATATCATGAGTGCCATTATTTACAGTTCATGGTCCTGCAGCTCTTGCGGTGGCTTCGTTCACATGGCATGTTTCAAAACTGGTATGGTATGACATGATTGCATGGCGAACACAAGCGACAGACCCTAACATGAAAATCATGACATGCGTGTCATGTAACAACATGACTACATGCCAAGCTCACGATGCGCTCGCGGGCGTTTCGCTAGCGTCACATATACCAAATTTAGTATTACGGTACGTGAATGGAGGACGAAGGTATGTGAGTGGTGCAAACATGTTAAACATGAGATGCGTGTCGTGTAACAACATGGCTACATGCTACGCTCATGAGGCGCTCGCGGCTGTTTCGATGGCTTCGCATGCGCCAAACTCGGTATTACGCGACGTCAATGGATTACGAAGGTATGTGAGCGGTGCAAACACGATCATCATGGAATTCGTGTCATGTGAGAACATTACTACACGCCACAGTCAAGGAACGAATACCTTTTGGCGTGACGTGGTGCGCGAGCTCACCGGCGTTCATTTCGTCAGGTCACGTCGGCGTTAACACGCCAGGCACCGGTCCTGCCATATACTCGCTTGCGCGTGCCGCGCAGCGTTGCTTTGACGCATGCGAATTTCAGCGCGTACGGCCAACGCCGACTAAATTTCAAGGCCGAAAGGCGGCCGCAGTGACGTCAGAGGTTGGGGGCCCCGTTGCCCAACTGAGCACGCTCAGTAAGACTTTCTTTTTCCACATCTTTTATTCGGCCCAATCAAGCCGCGGCAGCTGCGAGAGCGGGAGCATTGGTTCTCCTAAAACGTGAACGAAACACAGGCTTTCCGCCACGTTCGCGGCGTAACTGGGCCCTTACCCTCTGACGTCACTGCGGCAGCCTTTCGGCCTTGGTCCGGCGTCCATCCGTCACGAAAATAGGGAGAGACAGTGTTGTCTGGGTAACGCATCAGCGTGAAATGCAGCATGTCGCATTTCGCGCCGGTTGCCGTCAGGCCGCGCTGATGGACGCTGGTCAGGCCGGTCGCGCCTGGCGTCAGACTATAAAGTACTCGCGTTTTGCTAACGTAGCGTCACTGTGCCCAGCGTGTGCGTGCGTCAATGCTACATTGGAGTATATTGTGCCCTTCATGATGCGCTGGCAGCCGTCTTGCTAGCTCCACATATACCAAATTTGGTGTTACGTAACATCAATGGATGACAAAAGTATATGACTGGTACAAACATGATAATCCTGACAACGTGTGATGTAAGAACATGACAACATACCACGCTCATAACGTGCTGGCAGTTGTTTCGCTAGCTCCACATATACTTAATTCGGTATCACGTGACGTGAATAGATGACGAAGGTAAACGACACTTCCAAACATGATAATCATCACACGGAAGTCATGTACGGCATCATTTACCTGCACCTCGTAACGTTGTGCTGATTTAAAAAAAAGGTATATCAACCTTTCCGATTCGTGCTTCGCATATCATCGATTCCCACTGCACGTGGGATCTGACGATTTTTTTAAAGCAAAACTACAAGGCGAGTATTTTGCACTCTCAAACCTCATTACACAAAATTTCACCGTGTAAAAATTTCTACGTAATCACATTTCTGGATTTTGCAAATATATTACACCTACTTTGATGAATTATTGTATCAGAATATATTGTTATATGTCGTATCAAAAGGCAAGACAGCTTAAACTAAGAGGCAAAGCCATATGCAGAGGCATTACGTATGATATCGGCCTATCGTTCATGGCGAGTGGACCAGTTTTAAACACACGTCCCACTATGTAAAACCAACCTGGGAGAATACTAAAACTACCTTCTTGCAAATTTACTTTAGGGATTATTGCCCCTTTCATTCTCTGGAAGTGTACATTTCTTTAGCTGTATTTTTTTCCGCAGCTGCTTATCGACAGACTCTTGATGTAGACGGGGACAGATACGTGGCCTTACATTTTGACAAGCAGAGAGGCCAGCCAGCGTTCGTTAGCTTAGGTGTTAGAAATGAACTAAGATTAAGAGTCCAAAACATGCGTGAACAGAATTACCCCAAAAATATGAAGTAAAGAAACGTCAGGTTATAATCTCAATAGCAGCATGTAAAGTTTGCCCCGCACCGGGACATATTTTTGTTTTGTGCACGTGTTTCTGTGTGCAGCAACTGTCTTCACTAACCCTTACACCCTAAACTCATACCGTTGCAAGTGTCCATGCCACATTTCTCACGTTTATCCCTCACGTCACATTTTATTTTTAGCAATGGCACTTTGTCCTTACGGACTCAATATCCTAAGACAGCCGGGCTTACACCGAGAGCTGACAGCTGGTTGTTACGCTCTTCATCTTCCCTTTTAGCTGTGTGAGTAGCATCATATGTGTCATTGGAAGAGACGTCGACAGCGCATCGTCACGGATGCTGGCACTGTTACAACAATGCATCTTTATTACAGTTAGTTTTCAGTATCGAACGAGGATACTGGTATTTGCTATGGCCTTTGCATTACTTTTTGTCCCGTAAAAAATAATTCTTTTTTTTTCTGCGTGAGTTTTTCAGTGTTCTTACGACGAGCTCCCGATCCCCTTTGACTTTCTATGCAATTTATACGTGTCTCATTCCACTTCCGACTCATCGCTAACTGTACTCTCACTTCGTTTTTATTTACATTGTGCCGTCTACTTTCTGATGCTACTTTGTGTCAATTACACCGCTCCATCTAACGCAAACATTTTTCAGACAGGATGAATCATATTTTGGTACCACGTCTTGGACGCCACCATACGCTGCGACTCGCTTGTCACCGTGCATCTTAGCGGCACATGTACAGTCTTGTGTCGTTTCATAGCGAGACCGTCCTAATAAGGTTGACAGGCTGCCGTATTCAGTGAGCGCAAACTTTCCTCACTTCTCGACTCGCCGGCTTGAAGTTCTTTCTTTCTTCCCTTTAGGCTGAATAGCTCAAACGTCATCACCGAAGGACGCTGCTTGGACTAGGTGCATGGTTTCTCGACCTAAGTACGATAAAACACAGAAAGAAATATACTATCTTAGTTTTTATCTTTTGCATGTCTACGGAAAAATACTCCTGTACAGGATTAAGGATTTTGTATACAGTGATCATGAGAGTACCTTTCTTGTCAGTCACTAGTCGCGTTCTAGATACTCTCTTGTTCAGCGTTTCCTTTGTCCCTAATTCTTCTGTGTGTGTGCGTTGTAAAAAAGTGCAGGCAATATTCTATATTGGCGAGCACTATGCCGTCTCAGACTTGAAAACTACCACGCAGGGAATTCATTTGGCTCTGTTAACCAGAATGAAAAACACATCTTGGGTTTTTTTTTTCCTTTTTGAAAGAAATAGAAGGGGATTCCGAGTATTCCCTTTTTTTGAAAGCAAAAAATCTGGAGTCCTTGTCCTGTGTAAAATTGATGCGGGCAAGCAACGTTGGGCGTGGGCATGCCTGTTCATACTGCTTTCATGGCTGTCTTTTTATCACATTTTCCAATGCTCCCTACAAAGAGGAAGTGCAAGAAATCCAAAAATTGCTCACGTGTCTAGCAGGGAAGTTTTTCAGTTGCCACGAAGTATGGTGGTCGTGCACTGGTGAAATGTTAAGAAAAAAAAATACAATGTACATCTCGATTGCTTTCTTGACGAATATCTTGATAGATATCTATCATTTACTTTTTAAATTGGAAATGTAAGTGTGCACATATTTCGTCGCGAAACAAAGCCACGTGGTGAGGCTCGTACTGTTCTTGAGTATCTTTTTGCAGTATTTCGGTACGAAAAGAAATACTCGTGGTCTTTCTTTTTATTTATAACATAGTTTAAACTAACAGTCACATTACATTCTGTTGCATTTAAAGAATTTCCTGACAGCGTTTGAAAATATCCCGCTTCAAATTGCAATATGATAATAAATTTTCACACAGGTTGCTGTAACACTGAGTCCTGCGTTATGACCTGCATATCAGATGTGCTAAAGATGCAGGGATCTTTCTTTTAAGCCTGAAACTCTGCAGTATCATTTTCGCACCAGTGTGTAGTCGTATAATACACTTCACTGCATTGGTACGGGCGTTATTTTTAATGCGCAGACCCTGCTCGCAATGAAAAGGGTGCAAAAAATGTCCTGAGCATTTTGAGTATCGGGCGCCCTGATATGTGGTTTACCTTTTATTACTCTGCAGAGATAAAGATATTGTGCAAGGAAGTATGTCTCCCCCACGCAAACAATTGAAGTTACGCACAGTGAAAAACAGTGCGCCATATATTCTCGCTGCACGATGACGATTACGAACCTCTCTACATTCGTGGGCCGTCCCTTGTGCTGCGCAACGAACGCTGGAGCTATATCCGTAACAACAGCTTGTCAGCCTGAGTTAGCTTCACTTAGTTCGTTGCTGTTAGTAGGACTCCCTTAATCAACATCAGGAGGTTTCACGAGAAACATCAGAAGGGATAGAACGACCGCTCCAGTTCAGAAGTAACCAAAAAGTGAGTGACTGTGTATTCGTGTGCTTGAGGCAATGTACATCCTATTATACTCGACTGAAGCATCGAGCTTGAAAAAAATTCAAGCTTCATTATCATACATATGAAAAGAACCATGGTGATGCGTGCACACAGTAAGATGACACGGATCACAGCCGTGTTCAGTTATATATGTATATATATATATATATATATATATATATATATATATTTATTTATTTGTTTATTTAACGAATACACGAAATTGGACACGGCCTTTGTAGAATGAACAGAAATAGGCCTGGTCACGTGAGCACAAAACACGTGCGATCAACATATGAGTGTTCGAAACTTTTCAATACAACCGGGACAACACTGAAAAAGCATTGAAAATTTTATAAAATGCAACGGAATGGGGCATTCGAATTACTGATATATTAACAACGAAGATTACGCATGAAGGGAAAAGTGTGATAACATTTAAAAAGAAGAGAAAGAGTTAAGGATGTTTCTTTAATGGTTTCGCAAAAACGCGGACGTCAGGGCGTCGTAGAAAGGCATGACACTTCACCTACGCATTCGTTAATGGGGGATGACACACTTAGACCTGCAACTTCTTTTGATGGCATAGAAAATGACCTTTCTGATTAACCCTACACCGGCGTTTCGAGAAATCTGTTCAAAAAGCTTAAAATTTAACACAGATGCGTTATTTGCGTTCACAGAATTCATAATACCTTTTCAATATTTTAGGACAACCGAAGACTTAAGTTACAGCAACATAAAAAGGAATCGTAATAAATAATGCATTACTCAGCCATGGGGTAATAATAATGTAAGGGGTTTTCCATCCCAAAGTCATGATTTGTTTATGAGGGACGCCGTAGTGGAGGGCTCGGGAAAGTCAACTACCTGGTGTTCTTTAAGCTGCACTGACATCGCACAATACACCACCCTCATCCATTTCGCCTCCATCAAAATGCGACCGCTGCGGGGGGAATCACACACATAACCTTCAGGTCAGCAGCTGGGCACCGTAGCCACTGTTCCACCGTGGGCGACCCAGCCAGGGACCGAGTCCAATGGGAGAACTTGAGCGCTTACCGCGAATGGTTCCTACGGCTTTCAGGTCTTCGAAGGGCGGCCGCTGGTAAAGTTCGTGGAGTCACAAAACCTGATCGACAACGTTGGCCACATAAAGATCTGAACGTGGGAGAGACGTACAGAATATACGAGCGCCGTCATACCAACCACCAAACTACTATACTCGGAGGCTATGCGGGCTGTGTTCGCCAACTTAGTACGCATAGTGCACGTAGAGTTAAGGGAGAGAAAACACCGTACTAATCGTTGCCTGACACATTGAAGTCATTCCGGTCGTCTGCTAGTGGCAATCACAGGCGCCTTGCTCTCGCTTTTCTTATTGAACGTGATGAAATTTCACAACTCAGCAATAATTACCACATACCAATTCTCGAAAATCTCAGAGCTGCGATGGGCGCGTCGCAGGAAGGGCTCTAATGCTCCCATTTGACACAGCAAACTGCCTGCGTTAAATACAAAAGCAAGTAATTTAACTATTATCGTAGCTGATGCCTCCACTATTTTTATATATGCGCTGCTATAGAACGAGTAATTAAGAAGACAACAAGATACTACAACATTTACTTTTTTTGAGAAATTTCGGACGTTCGTTTAAACGCCTGTTTATAAACATGGGATAATAGATGAAAAAAAATTTTAGTGACTGACGTAGCGCTAGGATAACGGACTCTGCGTACTACTGCTGCAAGCCCTTGAGTAGCTATCCAGGGGCATGTCAGTGTTTTTCCACAGAGTAAAGATATAATGATGTTCTGCTGTACAGACAAGGCAGCATCATACCAGGAATGTTATTTCAATATCTTGGTACGAAATGTTCGCCGACTGTTAGTGCTCTGTGTGACAAGTAATGTGTCTTGCAGTGTTCAATGCTGTAGCTTATTGGAATTGAAGCAATCGGCGAAATACATTCGAATGCGACAGAATATTCTCAGAAAAATTCAAAAGTCAAACCAATGCATGTTAAGAAAAAGCTAGATCCGTTGTTTTTTGTCAGATTTTTCCGCTATAAAAATAGAAAGAATGAACCAACTAAGCAAGAAGTGCAAACGTACAAACATACCATACGGTGTGTTGTTTGGCCAAAGTTGACTACGCATTGTTAATACAAATTGTAAGGAGATGTGGTACAGCTTAGCAAGACAAGAAATGCGAAAAGAACCTGAACGAGAGATATTGTTCTCGCTGGCAAGCTAGATTTCAAAAGCTGTCGGGATAACAGTTTTTCTTTCACGTGTATCATTGCACCTCGAGTTTACTGGCGAGGTCGCGAACTAGTTATCCTCTGCAGTTGTAAAAGCTTTATGTTGGTAAAACTTCATTCTTCATGTTATGTCTTATTTTATCGCAATATATTTTGTGATTCAAGGCCTGGTGTTCTGACGGGTGCTATTCTTATAGATTTTCTGCCTGGCCGTAGCTTCACTTGCATGTACAGTTTCGTCATTGTGATGTAGTAGCTTAAAAAATGCGAGCATAGCAGACGACAGCGCCATATCACCTGGAAGATGAAAAGAATGAAGGGGCATTGCAGCGCGCCCATTGAAAAAAAGAAGAGGAGACGCTCGCGGAGAACGAAGCCGTTCGGACGCCGGCAAGACGACGCAAAGGAGCCTAGGGCGAACCCGCAACTACGCGCGAGGTTCGAAAGGCCGGGTTCCAGCCTTCGAGCCATTGACGTCCTCGGGGCACGGCGTGTCGGCGGGGCCAGGCGCGATTTCTTGGTGAGTGGTCCTGCGGACATCTCCGGTACGTCGAGCGCCTTCAGAAGACCGGAGCTGCTGACCACGTCCATCGAGCCGACGTCGCTGACAGCGTGCGGCTACGCCTAGACCTGGTGATGCCCTCTACAGTGGTACGCTGACCTGGCACCCAAGCGACGACAGCATCCGAGCACGCAACGGGTCCCACTTCAAGGCACCGGGCTACGGCACAGACTGTGAGACTGTTTACTCTTTTCTTTTGTATGTGAACTGCGTGCGTGTACGACTTATAGTACTGTATGTGCAATAGTTTTTTTTTTGTTCGTCCAATATAACTCCCTTTGTTTTCCTCACTGTCTCCATCTTCCTCGCATCACATGCCTTGCTATGTGACGAACCTAACCACGACATATCTGGCGTCCTCAAGACAGGACTACTGTTGTTACATCTAAGAAGAGCATCACATCGCATATGTGCGTGTGACGGTCGATGATGGAGGCAGATAAGCTGATGGCGATCGGAAAGGAATTGGGGTTAAGAGGGTCAGCACAAAAAAAATGGTTGAACCAAGAACGCGCACGCGAAAAAGAGGCACGTGATGCTCGTCTGGCTGAACGAAATGCCGCGAAAGAAGCCGAGGCAGAGGCAGTCGCTAGATTACAGGCAGAGAAGGTAGTTCTTGAGCTGAAGCTGAGGTTGCATCAGTTAGGTGCGACAGCAGGTAGCACAACTACTGGGCAGCTTACCGAGGGTGCGCCCGTAGGCACCACGCAGGGCTACCAAAGTCCACATAAACTCATCCCAGCCTTCAACGAGGAACGCGATGAGCTGGACGCATATATACAGCGATTTGAGCGCGTCGCTACTAGTCAAGACTGGCCGCAAGACAAATGGGCCCTATCACTAAACCTTTGCTTGACCAGAGAGGCCTTGAGTGTAGTTGATAGGATGGCACCAGAACATGCCACGGACTACGTAACGTTGAAGAAAACGCTACTACAACGCTTAAGGTTCACAGAAGAAGGCTATCGGACGAAATTTCGATCAGCCAAACCAGATAATTCTGAAACGGGCATGCAGTTTGCCGGGCGTCTATTAGGTTATTTTGACCATTGTCAAGAAATGGCCAAGACAGACCAGACCTACGATGCTCTGCGAGACAAAATTGTCTCGGAGCAGTTTCTCGCACAATGCCATGAGAAACTCGCTGTTTTTCTTAAAGAAAGAAAGTGTGAAAGCCTTGAAAAACTTGCGGAGGCTATAGACCACTACTTAGGAGCCCAGGGGATGATTAACCTTGGCAGGTAAAGGCGATATGCTGAGCAAGCCTCCAGGTCAAACTCGAACGTCTGAGCGGCAAGATGACAAAGAGAGACCGCAGTGTTTTCTTTGCAACAAAAAGGGTCACAGAGCTGCTGATTGCTGGACCAACACAAAGGGTCCAGGTAAAAAGCCACCCTTTTGTGAAAAACGCCGCCGCACTGCGCATAAAACAGGTGACTGCTCCAAAAGGGCCAACAGCGTTGGGAAGGCCTCATGCTCTTTTCAACAAAGAGATGGAGACAAGATAATTAATTCAGAGTCGCAGGCTTCCCTTTGTGTTCCTTATAGTCCGTAGTGCTCAGAAACGCACCCAGCCAAGCTGAAGGAAAAATTGATGCCCATGGGCGAAGGTGTACTCGAAGGATATCCCGCAACAGTACTACGAGATACCGGATGCGATTTAATGTCAAAACGTCTCTTGTGGCGGATAGCAAGCTGACTGGAAAGATTTCCTCGATTTACCTCTTTGACGGATGGTTCGTGAAGCTGCCCGAAGCACACGTACAAATTTTATCACCTTTTTTCACGGGCAAAACTCGAGCCCTTTGTATGGATACTCCTTTATATGATGTTGTCTTGTGAAATGTGGAAGGCGTTCGAGATGCTCAAAATCCTGTTAACAATTGGAAGAGCCGTCTTTACACCCGGAGCACTGCAGAAGAGTATTCTGGCGCATAAAAATCCGGTTCTGCACACGAACTCTTGTATGCAAAGACTTCGATGTCGCCTGCAAAGAAAACACGTTTCAAGACATAAGTTGCTGCAGTAAACCGACAGGCAGGAAATCCACAACTACTTCCGAATCCAGTTATTAACCCATTGGACATCAGGCCACAGGACTTTAGAACCAAATAGGAGGAAGACAGCAGCCTGCGGAAATGCTTCGAAGCCGTTAACAAAGAGGTCAAGACAAGGTTTGCTAAAATATTGTTCTTTATGAAGGAAGGAATCCTCTATCGCAAGTACACCCTTCACTCTAAGAGGCAGGTGAATCAGCTTGTGGTACCAAAGTGCCTCCGACAATTTGTTATGAAAATGACCACGAAGGCATCCTTTCGGGCCATCAGGGAATTAAACGAACTACAGACCGGGTACTCGAAGAGTTCCACTGGCCAGGGGTTCAGTCAGACATCACACGATTTGTTAAATCGTGTGATATATGTCAAAGAACTATTCCCAAGCACTTGGTGGGTCTTGTACTTCTCGGCAACACTCCTATATTTGACACCCCTTTCAAGAGAGTAGCCATTGATATTGTGGGTCCATTATCACCGATGTCAGAGGGCGGAAACAAGTACGTACTGACAATGGTGGACATGGCAACGCGTTATCCCGATGCTGTAGCACTACCGAGCATCGAGACGGAGAAAGTCGCTGAGGCACTTCGGGAGATGTTTTCTCGTGTAGGTGTCCCACGGGAGATACTCAGTGACAGAGGCACGTCATTCTCGTCACGCCTAATGAAGGAGCTAAGCCGACTTCTCTCCTTCAAACGATTCCCAACGACCCCATATCATCCCATGGCTAATGGCCTTGTAGAGAGGTTCAACGGCACCTTGAAAGAAATGATTAGAAGAATGTGTCAGGAGTGTCCGAAGAAATGGGACCGGTACCTGACGCCCTTACTCTTCGCTTATCGCGAAGTTCCCCAGTCGAGCTTAGGCTTCTCCCCGTTCGACTTGCTCTACGGCCGTTACGTCAGAGGTCCCCTGGCGATATTGAAAGAATTATGGGCCGCTGTTCATCTTGATGATGATGTGAAAACATCCTATTGGTACGTAGTCGAATGGCGGAATGGTCTTGAAGACACCTGCAAATTAGCCAAAGAGGAGCTTCAGAAAGCGAAAATGATACAGAAGCAGCATTGTGACGGAATGACCAGACCACGTCAATTATCCCCTGAAGAAAAGGTTCTACTTCTGCTTCCATAGAATACCAACAAATTGGTTCTGACGTGGAAGGGTCCATTAATGTCCTTGAGAAGAGAAATGATGTCGACTACTTAATTGACCTTGGTACCAGAAGCACGCTATTCCATATAAACCTACTGAAAAAGTATGAGGAATGGCCGCCTGCACCACCGCATGAAGCATCAGCTGTTTGCCGGGCGGATGACAACGAAAGTGACGAGCTACCATGCGTTCCAATCCAACGACAGGAATACTGCACCCATTGTCATACGCAAGCTGTAGACTGCAACCACGCGAAGCTGCTTACTCTACAGTGAAGTGAGAGGCCCTGGCTCCTACGTGGGTGGTCCGGAAACTTCATATCTTTTTATTCGGACGAACATTCATTCGACAGAGTGACCACAAACCGCTTGTGTACATCACGTCGGCCAAGCATGTGAACAGCCGCGTGTTACGGTGGAGCCTCATCCTTATGGAGTACGACTTTTCGGTCGAGTATATAAAATGCAGCGACAATGTAGGCGCAGACTACATGGGCCGTTTTCCAACTCTGTGAGCAACGTCTGTATGAAGAATCGATGCTCAGTGGTATTAATAGCTTATGATATGAACCCTAAAGTGCGATACAAGTGTCATGACGTTTTAGTTCTGTGATTTGTTTCTATTTTTTCTGGTGTGTACTTTTGTGACCAAATGTGCCGAGTGTGCGGGGCTCGGAACTGCTATAGTGTGCAGTGGCGCTTACGTGTGTGTTTCCGACTGCGAACCAACGTGTTCCGAGTGCCCTCAAGTCCTTCATCCGGAAGAACTTTCTTAAGTGGGGGGTGATGTGATGTAGTAGCTTGAAAAATGCTAGCATAGCAGACGACAGCGCCACATCACCTGGAAGATGAGAAGAATGAAGGGGCATTGCAGCGCGCCCATTGAAAAAAAGAAGAGGAGATGCTCGCGGAGAACGAAGCCGTTCTAACGCCGGCAAGACGACGCAAGGGAGCCTAGGGCGAACCCGCAACTGCGCGCGAGGTTCGAAAGGCCGGGTTCCAGTCTTCGAGCCATTGACGTCCTCGGGGCACGGCGTGTCGGCGGGGCCAGGCGCGAGTTCTGGGTGAGTGGTCCTGCGGACATCTCCGGTACGGCGAGCGCCTTCAAAAGACCGGAGCTGCTGACCACGTCCATCGAGCCGACGTCGCTGACAGCGTGAGGCTACGCCTAGACCTGGTGAGGCCCTCTACAGTGGTATGCTGACCTGGCACCCAAGCGACGACAGCATCCGAGCGCGCAACGGGTCCCACTTCAAGGCACCGGGCTACGGCACAGACTGTGAGACTGTTTACTCTTTTCTTTTGTGTGTGAACTGCGTGCGTGTACGACTTATAGTACTGTATGTGCAATAGTTTTTTTTTTGTTCGTCCAATATAACTCCCTTTTGTTTTCCTCACTGTCTCGATCTTCCTCGCGTCACACGCCTTGCTATGTGACGAACCTAACCACGACAGTCATCTAGCATTTGCCTCTTATTCTTTTGGGAAAGTTTTCAGTAAGTCGACAGTCGAAGCGTGCTGACGTTCAGCACGCTTTGCCAAAGTGTAATCTTTGAAGAATTGCTTCAGTCTTGCCGTTCCATGCAAAAGTATTTCCACTGAGAGCATTTAAGGCTTTGTTTTTTAGATTGCTTTTCTTTTCAGTGTCAATAACGCTAGTTTGAATGATATATTGATAACATGTATCATGTTCCATACAAAAGGGAAGAACATGCGGAGTACAATCTGAGTTGGATTTCCGTAATAAAACAGGCAAGCCAATGGCAATTTCATAAATCCTTCTTGGGGTTCCCATTTGGAGAAGACGGACCAATTTAAGCAAGCGCTGACGAGAGTAATCTTATTCTTAGAGATTTCTTTTTCACTCTTTGCGACGTGAATTGCAGGACGTTGCATCACTGCGTCTGGAGAAGGCTGGCTAAATATTCTGTTCTTCCCCTGTGATTTATTAGTAGCCGCAACGATCTTTACGTTGTTGACTGCATCGCTTAAAAAAGTGTCTCTAGTTAAATTAGGCTGAATGAACGTTCTGGTAAGCTCCGTGTGATAGGCCTATTTTATGGCTGTGGTACGATGCAAACATTTCGCGAAGTTCACAGAACATCCAAGCGGGTAAGACACAGCCGCTTATAACATTGACCACGGAAAATTGTTTTTGAAGATAGTGCCCTCGTTTGTAAAACGTTGCACAGGTTAACACTCCGCCTTACAAGTTCGTTTGTGCGAATTCCCATGTATGTTGTCTGTCTAGTTTAAATATTCCAGATAGCCGGTGTCTTTTCAGTAAACTGACTAATAGAAAGTAACGTGATGGCACGCTTGCCTCACGTGCATGTATTTAATTTCCTTTAGCTGTGTCCCAAAGGAAGCTTGCAACTAGCGATCATGCCATGTTTGAAGTTGTAATAACAGTCAATGTACAAAATTCCATACACTTCTAGAGTAAAATTTTTCGATTTGACCAGCTATCGGTTTCTTATTATGCACCGACCATTGAAATTTAATTTCAAAGTGTGATCACATAAGAAAAACAGGCAGCTACACACTAGTCCTACCTCTCTTCTTATTCTTCTCTCTCCTTCCTTCTATTGTTTTTTCTTTATCAATTTCTGTCTTATTTCATCTATGTTACATTTCGTTCTCACTATCTCTGTTCCTCGTGCTTCCTCTTTCTCTCTTTTTCTAAATCCTGATATATTTTTCTGTTTTATTGATTCAGTCTCTTCCTTTTCTTTCTTTCTCTTTGTTTCTTCAGTATGTTTTACACTCTCCATTTTTTCTTTCTCTAATTCTCACCTTTATATCTATCATCTTGCTCACGTCACTTACCGAGACCTTTTTATACTGTACAATAGAAAGTTATACAGCTCTCTGCTAGTTATTCCCCATCAGATTGTTTGTAAGCATGTCAGAATCACTCCCCTCGCGGAAAATTGCCTCGCTTGAAATTTTTTTATTTCTTCTTTTCAATTTTGATCCTCCATCTCTATCTTCTTTCCCTCTCTGTGCTCGACGCCTCGCCAATAAAAGTCACCGCATCCCGAGCTGGAGAAATCGGCGCATAGGTTTTGGAAGTGGTGTAGAAGACGATGATGACGATATCAGTTTGGTGACGCTGCACGAACTACGCGAGCTACCACTGCGTTGCAGTAAAAGTCCTGAAACAGGGAATGTTGCCTGGCGCCAACTTTCAGACAATTAAACATGTCTTCGTCAAGACATGAACACTACTTGAAGCGTTGGCTTGAGCCGCATTCCGTGTTCAACGACTTTTCATCACTTCAAGCATCCATCTTCGCCAGGATCTCTTCCCTGTGGCAGTGACACCAGCTACAGTAAAAATATTTTCCAACCTAGAGAGAGCGCATAAAAGAAACGAACAATATCAGAAGAATCAGATTTCATGCGTCATCCGCCATGACTGCCTATTACAACAGCGTGGGCTAGAAAAGCCTTTTGCGGCAGTGTTTCGTGTTCAAGTACAAAATCTCCACGAGGTTTATCGATGTTTTCGCACTAGACGCCGTCACGCTTCTGAGGAGCAAACGGTGGTTTGGGAATGTTATCTCGTTGCACACGCCACCTTCATAACGGTAATATACTGAGCCAGCTTACCGATGTTGGTATAGCAGGCATCTCTCTCTCTCTCTCTTTGTCCTAGATGACCCTTCGACTCGCAAGATGCAGCGAGACATATAGCGAAAGAACAAGGTAAAAAAAATGAAATGAAAAAAGAAATGTCGATTTCTGCGCATCACAGTACAAAAGACGGTAGCGAAATGCCAAAGCAAGTGTCATGAAAGAAGCCTGTCGTTTTTCGTCCTCCTCTCTATTCCCCAAACCCGGCGTTTATATTTTTCTATGTGGTTCTCCATCCACAAAACTCTTTCCCAAGCCTCCCTTTCTTCAAGAGCGTTGGCCACCGAGGGACGCGTGGGGTCGTTGACACCGCGGATGCCACGGTTCCGGAGCAGCAAGACGATACTGATTAGACATCCGGGCACTATGTGTACCTCGTCTCAGGAGGGAATGAACCCGAGCTCTCGTGCTGGCAGTGGGGGACCCCTCATAATACCTTCATATGTTTAATCTTTCTCTTCTGCACTCGTGTTCTTCGTTTCTCTGCAACTTGGCCAACATTGGTCGAGTTGCGTGTAGCAACATTTTTTTTTGCCCGTTTCATGCATTCCAGCATGATGCCTGACAGTACCTGCCAGAATGTGATCGTGCGTGATTACAGTTTACCAATATGCAGGGTAACTGTATAGCAGGGTTGTAGTAATTTACTACACCATTTTTTTCAGGTTGCCGTTCCCGGTTTGCTTAATGTAGACGTTTCATCGCTTGTTTCGGTATTTTCATCGTAGAATTTATTACGGTGAATGAGTAAATAGGTAGGACTAACAGTGCAGTGATTATATGAAAGTTCATCCAGAACGAGTATTTTATAAGCGGGTAGTATGACAGCATCGACAGAAACTTTAATGAGGCCTATAGTTATGGGGTCTTTTACGTTATATTGGCTGTGTATAGCCGGGGCCACGTCTGTGTAGACCATGTCAACAGCCGGTTTTCGCTCAGCGAGCCGTAACCTTGAGGCAGTTTCAGGCTCTGAAGTGGTGTATCAGGACAATGCATGGCCTAGTTGTCAGGCTGTTTACGTCAAAACGTGGTACTGCCCCAACGTTTCATCTCGCAGAGCAAAAACCGGCTGTCCGCGTGCTCTACACATGCTTGGCCGCGACTGCACATAATATAATAAAATTTCACTACATGTAGCCATGCAAATTATATGTGAAACTTGAAAGGAAAAACCCACAGTCAGTAAAACTGAGATTTTAAGAAATTTTAATACTGATATAGGAAATACAGTCTCACGCAGGTACTCGGAAATCACGAAAACAACGATGAAATGCTGTTCATATTTCATATTTGCAGTGGCTGAGGAAAACTATTACTCAATATCTATTCGCGATCACTTTTGTTGGCTGGCTTGCATGGGAATATCTGGACAGAAACGAAGATATATATATATATATATATATATATATTATATATATATATATATATATATATATATATATATATATATATATATATATATATATATATATATATATATATATATATTCATTGTATATATATATATATATATATACAATGAAGTGTTGGGGGATTGACATGGCGAAACCGCGATACTATTGCCACGGATGCCATAAAGGAGGCTTCGTTAATTTATACCATATGGGGTTCTTTAACACCACCTAAATCTGGCCTCAAATTCTCGCTTGCGTCAAATATGTGGCCGCCTTTGTCGGAATTCTGTCTCGGCAACTTTGGGCCATCAGTCGCGCAAGCTGAAGTGATGAAGAAAAGGGATTAGCAGTTCCCATTGGGAAGACGTACATGCTGGGACACAAGACAAGCACCAACCCTGCATTTTTTTAAAAGAAGCAAGCTGTGCGTCACGTGTCTTGCTATTCGCACACTGAAAATCCGTGGTATACGATCGCTTGTAATCAGGCTGCAATTCATTGAGCTGCAAGGCATAGCTACGGCTGTAATCTAAATATATACGCTGTCTACGAGTGAACAAAAATCAATAAAATGAAAAATATCAGGATGACGCTTAAGTTTGCATATTTTTTACCAGCCCCGCCGCAGTGGTCTAGTAGCCAAGGCCGTCTGATGCTGACCTGCAGGTCGCGGGATCGAGTCTCAGCTGCAGCGGCTGCTTTTTCGATGGAAGAGAGAATGTTGTAGGCCCGTGTGCTCAGATTTGGGTCTCGTTGAAGAACCTCAGGTGGCCAAAGCTTTGGGAGCCACCCACTACGGCGTCTCTCATATACATTAGGTGGTTTTAGAACATTAAACCCCACGTATCAATCACTCCGTTTGGCCAGTTCCTGTCAGCTCTCGCTACTGGGTACATTGTCGAGGAGATAACACAGGTGGTTGCATTGATTGGTGCTTCTAATAATAGCTGAGTCGTTACAAATAAAAACGAGCAGGCTATAAGGCAAATGTGCGACTCGTAGCTTCGTCTGTGTCTTAGCCTTCAGTCGGCAAAATGGACATGGCATGTAGGGATCATCCCACCACCTTATTAAGGCTACAAAAAGTGCCAGGCGTTGTCACGCACAACCAGTGTCCGTCTTCCCACGTGGTGCATCAGTTGCCATCTGTTTCCAATCTCAGGGACCACCCTTTGCCTAGGCTAGCCCAGCCCATGTATCAGATAGTGCTACTCAATTTTTGAACGACCATGACCATCAAGAGCCCCTATTCATTTTCCTACTATTACGACATAGAAAAAAAAGGGACTGTGGGATAGTTATTGGTTTGATCCAGTTGGCTGTCTTTATGACCTTAATTTGAAAGTGCGAATTTTTGACCTATTCCGATAGTGGGAAGCTTGTGATTCATGTTAATTTCGCCAGCATCGTACGTGTGGGCCCCAAAAAAAACCACTGACGTCAACGCACGAAAGCAGGCTCACTTGTTTCGAAACTGAACAATAGATAACTTCAGTCCTCCATGAACCAAAAACTTTAAGAAAGTAACAGACTGAAAACCCGCATACCTTCCTTATATCTGACGTATATCATTTTTCACATGGAAGCAGAGCGTTCTTGCAGACTTATATTCCTAACACATTATAGATTATATTTTAGAGTATATGCCTAACATATATGCATAGATGCGTATAAAGTTACAGAATTCACATTTCGTATTTATACTTCGGATAAAAAAGCCAGAAGTGTAAGTTTTCATCGAGAGTACTTTTCTATTACTAGTATGTAGTCTCCGGCAATATTCAAGGCCTAAACAAATGTCACCAGACCAACGTTTCATACGCGGCAAGAAATTTTGAGCTAGATTGATTTACTCTTCAATCAGGACCGTGGTAACTGCAAATCACCGTTCAATGTACCGCTCCTATCTTGTATTGTTGTATGGTACTCTTCGGCTGTCGCAGTGTGACTCGGAGCATATAAGGAGCAGAGCAAGGCAGCCCTGTCATCCAGGTGCTAGTAAGCGAAAAGAAAGCAAGATATTTTCAAATATGTTTTCGGAAGACGAACGAGTACAAACAATTTTTGAGAGTAATAATATACATGCGAGAAGGAAAAGCTCGCTTGAGTGAACCCAACTGTTGCAGACATGAGCAGTACCCAGTGCCAACATCTGCAGATTGAGTGCCGTTATCTAATAATTGCTGAACGGACATTTAGCTTTTTCATTACAGGGAGTTGGTGTTTGTATGCTCTTAACTTTGTTGATTGTAGTAGAGCAGTGAATTCACAGAAACGGTCCATAAGTATTTTTTTCTTTAAATGGCTGTCTTTCAGTGGGCAGTGAGACACACACGTCCTACTTTTTTCTCAAAAATTTCCAATAGTAGAGAGCTCAAGTTTTGTACATAATATAGGAAGCTTATAAAAACAACATTTCCGCCCTGAATAGCTTTTTTTTCATTGTTCATAACATTATGCCTCATGAAGGGTTAAAATGACAGTGTTAAAAGGATCTTTTCAAAGAAAGTTCCGGTGTCGGTATTGTTTGTAGTCGGGAAAAATTGGCGTTGTCCCTGAGTTATAATTTGACATGGATGACAATAAATAAATAACACGCATTTACACATTGAAATCAAACTAAGGCATTCTGCAGGCAAAGCAAGCTTTGAAGGTTTTCTGAAAGAAGTCCCAATATGGATGCTCTGTAATGTGAGGGGTCCTTTTAACGCATGATATGCAACGTGGAAGAAGCGAATAGTGTCAGGCATAAAATACGCGGGAATTGCACACTGAGTGCGTATATTGAAGGTGCACCGATTACTACGAGCTCACCCATAGTTATTCGTGATCAGCAGCAAAAGCATAACAAAGTGTGTAGGTGTGTACGTTCGCACCTTGACTCACTAAAGCGCTTTGAATGCCTCTCTAATTCTTCAACACGTGTTGCTAGACTTCGCGAAAAAACAAGGACGAAGGATAGTACAAAGGACATAGTTTTTATTTTTTGCACGTTGTTGTAGTTCGTGCTTGAGAATGCACCAAGTGGCCCAAAACGAGATCTTTACTGCTCGCCCAATTCACAAAAGGCAAAATTATAGTGTAGTATAGCACCTTTGCACCTGTACTTGCAATATACAATAAAGCCTAGTTTCAAATAGGCAATGTAACTCGTTGAGGCGCTGTATTTCTTGCGGCAAGGTTGAGAGCTCACCGAAAAGCGAAACCAGGTCATGGATTGAGAAGGCGATGAAAACAAGGCACCATTTTGATAACTCGTTTAAAGGCGATGCTCAAGTGCCATCCATTTTGTTTTAAAATTATAGCACAAAGAAACTCAAAACGAAGGTTTTCTGCCTGCTGAAGACAGCGTATTCAATAGGCTTAGTAGTTAAATCAAAGAAAAATAAAGATAAAACGACAGTGTGACTCTCACTAAGATAAAAAAAAGATATAACGAAGCTATACATCCTCTACATTTCAATAACCTGCTGCCGGTGCTCTAGTAAGTTTCTGTAGAGCCCTTTATTCGTGAGGTTGCCATTTAAACATTCATTACCTGGCATTGCATTAAGAAGAATATACATAGCGAGCTTCGCTTCAAATTTCGGCCATCTTCAAAAAACATTTGTTATGGCAGCTGCGCTTTAATCTAGATATAGTAATTTTTATATTACTCTATCAGAACCGTGTGTAAGTCTGTGGGTTGTCTCGGTTTCATTACCTCAAAGTGTGGCGACACGAATAATCGGGACAAAATTGGCATTTATCCAGGTAGCATAATCACAAGAATTAAAAATTAGATATGCGAGTAAAAAGATATGCGCGATGGTATCAGAAGGCTCGTAAGACGCGTGAATAAGCCTATAGAAAATGCAGGTTCAAAATTGTGAAGCAAGAGAACAGCTATGACCCCACATATTGCTTCAGTTATTGTTATACGCGTATTATCTCTCAGTTTTTACAGGAACGTAGGACCGGTGGGTAGTGAATAATCCAATCAACCATGCCACAAGCTTTATTGGTCGGGGCACGCATTTTGAGCAAAGTAGTTGTGATCCCGATAAGGACTTGAAAAGAAGGTTGATGCGGGGAGGCTGTTGAAACAACTAAATGGAAATTGTATGAACTGATCTTCGTTGGGTCACGCATATTTTAATGAGGTCGAGGACGCTGTCCCAAAAGAAAAATGTTTACGTCTTGACGTTCGCGTTTCTAAATCTCGCCGATAAAGCTGTTGTGATAGCGAACGTCAGCACTTTGTTTAACCTCTACAAAGGCTTACCTTGAAAACAATGATCTTGGTCGAAGTATCGTTTAATACGAGAATATTGCTTTCAGAAATACGAGATTTTCGCTGGTGAAGATACCTTCATCCGAGAAGACACCTCATTACTTCTTTCAAAAGTTGCTTAGCTGTTTCGGCATATGCAACAGGAGTGGACGAGGGACACATAAGTTAAGTCATGCTATAAAAATACTGCGCAAGCTTGGTTTTTTTCTTCATTAACAGGATTACGTTTAATATGAATGCGATGGGATGCATGCGGAGACTGATGCTCATTCCTTGTGTTTCACGCATCACCTGTTTATTACAGTTATTTCTGCACAGTTCTTTGTGACTAGTGTTTCTAACTTCCGAACAAAGTAAATTTAAATGCGACATGCGGTGATGGATTATTATGCGCTTAAAAAATAAAGGTACGCAGTTGACGCAAGTACCTCCAAGAAAGAAATTGTCATTTCACACCAAATGGGCATGCGTTCATGATGTGACAGAAAAAAAGCTTCTTTACAACAAATTATCTACGCTTCCTATTAACATGGCTGATTACCCATGTAAACTGCAACTATATTAGCGCGATAGTGTTAAGTAGTTCGTTTTACTAAATTCCAGCGTCGGTGTTGGCGTCGTTGGTTGGAACTAAGAAGTAACCTTCTCTGTGACTGAAAAATACAAAAACACACTCTAACACAAGCTCATGCACACACACACACATCCACGAAATACAATAACAAAAACTCAGAAATAACTCAGCGGTACTTTAACTTTTTCTGTACTTCTCAGCCTCTGTTTATTCCGCTCGGCACGTTTTCAACGTTCGAGGGCTGGAGGCACTAACTAATGGCTATTGTTCTTACCATTCAAGTCTCAACCATACAAGGGTTTGGCATAGTCTCTGGATTATGCTGGTGGTGAGCGTTATCTTATCATGTGGCGATTTCATAACCCATATAGAAGCAACCTTCTCCACATGTAAACACCTTATGAAAATGTACTAAACACAGCGTAAAGCCTTGCTCTCAATGCTGATCTCATAACATCAGTTCTTGTCTTAGCACTCGGTTCTAATCTTTATCTAAAAGAAAGCTAGCCTGTACGGAAAGACACCCGCTGGGTTAAAAGGAATGGCCTCTCGGCATACGACAGGATATTCGGTCATAGCCAGCTAAGACGGAACGGACGTGAAGCTTTATCAAGAAATGAAGCGCAATATACCCCTTCGGAAAGAGGAATATATAAAGAAAACTGAGACTAAATAAAGACTGCGCCTCGAGAAGGTATTACCTCGACAACGGGCACAAGTGATTCGCGATATAAGGCAGTTTTCGCAACGTTACCCGGTTGCTTGGTCTCGAGCCTTCGTCGAAGTTCCATAGGAGATCAGGGCGGAAATGGCTCAACTTGGCTAAGCACCTGCACGATGGGGAAGGTCCCTCTATAAATACCGCTGGGAATCCGACATACCCAGCGACCACCGGCATTCGCCTTTATTGGTGTCTTCCTCACTCCGTATGGACAATGGCGTCACTCTCATGGCAGTGCAGTTTGCTCCCTCGGGAGCTATAAACATTGTGAGAAAGTTACAAGAAACGTGTGGAGTCTTAGCCATTTAGTCGTTTGCCACTTGTATTACTGGACCGCTTTAATCATTCAGATCGCTTTTTTTTTCATCTGAAGACACTCGCGCTTGCTTATATATGCACGCTTACTTGGAAGCGACATTTGTCTCGTGCAGCTTACGAAACTATCAAAATTCGAGAAAGTTATAGGCCGCTTGTACACGACGTTCAGACATTTTACATGCAGCAATGTTGGGAATTTTCCCGTATTTTCATTTGGTCACCACTTTTTTCCTCGTTGACGTGGCAGAGAGACTGAATTTTTGTCCACTTTCTTGCAACCTCCAGTAGAGAACGTAAACTAAGGTAGTTGCTACGCTGCTCTCATTAAAATTGAGGCACAACTTCACAGCAGCAGTACTTGTGTGGCCCTGTTTGCTTTTATTTTCTTACAACAAAGTCGACTGAAGGTGAAGAGCCACAAGAGGTAAATATGTCTTACTGACAGCCCGTAAAGTTTGCAGAAAAATATAGAAATTTGCCCAGTAGTGCTCTTTGCCCAAAAAGTGTATTCACTTCATAACAATAACATTTCTTTTATTGTTATAATGAAAGCGTATAAGGTCAATAAAGAGTGCTGCGAGAGCTGGCGTCTTTGCTTAACTCCCAATATTGAGCATTTTCCAGTGTGATAGTATCACTAGCAACTTTCTAAGTTTCCAGAACGTTACTTTTAGCTGTGCTACTTCAACGGAAAAAAAAGCAGACAATGTGTGTGTAGGAAGCTGCTTTGCTACACTTTATACTTTAAATTGTTGAATTTACCTGCTATGACCTCTTTACTTCTCTCAATGAAATTAAAAATGCTGCATGATTGTCGTAGGGTACAATCATCGTTACCTATTCATGTAGTTCGCTTTCGCCGTGGGGCTCAATGTGAACATTATCTGTAGCAGGTTTTGTTCTCCTTTGTTGCTCCAGAGCAGCCGTTTGTGTATGTGCATTTGACATAAACAAAAAATGCGCAATAAAAGCTTAAGTGCCATTGCCGAGAGTTCCTGAATTTTGATTGCGTATTTCTACCCCTTTTTACTGACATACTCACAAACAACTACAGCTATATTATGTCTGTAGGATATTGCAAAGCCTCAGGGGAGTCTAAAAAACACCCCCCCCCCCCCCCCCCCCTGGACAAGATCTGTGTGACACTGCGAACTGGAGAGAAACTAACCATTTGTCAGTCAGCCAGCCCAATATCAATGCAAACGTGGGTGACAAAGCGGATTTTGATTACACCTGTCACATTACTCACGCCAAAGGGATACACCTCCTGTTTCAGATGTGAGCTGCATTTTAGCACTTTCTGTGTGCAGTATTCAGTGGTGCTTGTGAGCTGCTTTCTTTTAGTAAGTCAACCAGAAAAGGGTGAGAAAGGAGCACATTTGTCATGTTACCGCCTAGCACGTTCAATTGATTTCAAGAACCAATCAGTAATCCCGAAGTGCTATTTATCACTGCTGTAATATGTAAAGGTTATACTTATCTCTCCCGCAACCACTCTCGCTTACCAGCCTCAGATTACGGCCCCGTTTAGAAGAGGGTTGACGTGTTAATCAATATTCAGCAGCAGTAGGTTTCTTTATATACGTTTACACCTTGTCAATTATGTGTTATGTGCAGACGCCTTTGAAAAACATGTCCAAAATTTTGCATTCTGTATAAAAAACAACGTGTTCGAGCACCACAATAAAGTGGCTACATTCTTTTCGCAAATAACGGCTTCAAAGAGTGATAACCTTGTTTCGACGTAATAAGTTGGTTTGCTAGAAAAAATTAAAATACGACAAAGAGGTTGAGCCCTGGTGTACAGTCTTCTCGGTTCGTTCCCAACTTTCAGTATCAGGCACCTGCAAGATATCCGTTAACGTAGGTTTTGTGTGGGTAGACTGTTTTCAATCGGCGTGTAGGAAGTCCGAGAAACGGAAAATTACAAAGCCTGAAATGAAATAATTTGGTTGCTGGAAGTAAGTAAGCACAAGAAAGATACAAAAGAGGCTTTAAAATACGTTGGCAAAATGTCTAAGTTCCAAAGCACCCAGGACAAGTCTGTGATGATGATGATGATGATGCTGATGATGATGATGATGATGATGATGATGATGATGATGTGGGGTTTAACGTCCTAAAACCACAATATGATTGTGAGAGAAGCTGTAGTGGAGGGCTCCGGAAATTTCGATCACCTGGGGCTCTTTAACGTGCACCCAAATCTGAGCACACAGTCCTGAAACATTTCCGCCTCCATCGGAAATGCAGACGCCGCCACCCGAATTCGATCCCACGAACTTCGGGTCAGCAGTCGAGTACCTTAGCCACTAGACCAACACGGCGAGGCCCGGGCAAGCCTGTCAGTCACCTAATTACCCGCTATACTCTCATGTAAAGGAATTCATTGAAACTTTATTTAAACCAATGCCGTGCAGCTCTTTAAGAATTTGCAGCGATGTTTGGGGGCAGCGATCCAAAACCAACCTATGCTTTATCCGCTGCAGAGGATCTCCCAAAAACAGTCAACATCTTTAACGAGAAGTTGTTAACTAGCATTTTTATTCGTTATGGCTGACGCCTCACCACTTATGTGTGACAAAAGAGCTATCAAGTGATGATACATCGCATCCGGACGGGGTCAGCGCGTACACCAGCACGGCTCCACAAACTCAGACTTTCCTCGACGCCATTTTACTCAACTTGCAAGACCTGTGGGGATATATAACACTATTCTCTTAAGTGTCATGCACTAAAGAAATAACTTCAATGTTTATTTCAGCAACTGCAACTTATGGGCTCGACACACGACAGTGTAAGTGGTGTGTTTCCGTGTGGTCACTGGATCTTCATGAGACCTGTGTTGCTACTTCTCTTACAGTTTTTGACAGCTACATACCTCGCATTTTGATGAGGTATACAGTGATGTTGTGGTGTGGTGAGAGAGCAGTCCTGTACAAGACTGCATACGGAATAGCTAACAGGCCGCCAGCCTATGCAGGGTTACGTTGAGCTATGCGTGACTTTCTGTGAGCAAGCCCACGCTTTATTTTAATAAGAGCGTCAGTTCAATAAAGGTAGCAAAAAGAAAACCGGGCGGGGCAATTTCCTGCAAATTTCGCAAGTCTAGATCTACCGGCTACCTAAAACTTCCTAAATCCTAATTCTAAATCTATAGGTGGTGGTCAACGCATGGTTGAAAAAATAGACGTGCTGCTGGAAAAAACCTGCTACTCCTGATATTGCGGGTGCATGTTAAGGCACTGTAGGAAAGAAACTTGGCCACACGTTATAAGGCCGCCTTGTTTGCATTTATGGGTGAGGAATCTAGGGGTCTCAGAGTGCAGGCGTGCACCGTCTGGTGTGATGGTCAAAAAGGGCCACCACCTCAGCGCTTTCCGTAGGGCGAGGGGGAGCGAACAGTGCATTGGCTATGGAAAGTTGTCATGTTACCAACCTTATAAACACGCTCTTTTTGTGATGAACGCTGAACAACCAACTCGGAAAAAAACAAGAGCACGCCCTCGCCCACAAGAGACAATAACGTCACAAGTAGCGTCTGCTAGCGGCTTTCTTCAAACAGGGAAGTTTATTGCATACTAGTAACATCGCTTCTGTCGAATACAACTGTCCGGTGTGACAAAATAACCTCAGTGGGACGTACAAAGAAGACAGTAAAAACGACATGTAACTTGCAGGACTGCCATGTATCGCTAGATAAAAAAACAAGATTTTTTTATCCAGTGGCCATGGCAATACTATCACAGATCACGGATCACTGCACAAAACGAAAAGAAACGTGAACACAAAAACCACTAAGTTTCAACAGAATCACACGTTATTTGTAAAGAAAGTTTGGAAAAAGTGGCCAACAGTTTAGAGTACTTGGTAAAAAGTAGAAGAAACAGGGAGGTTTATTGTATACTGGTAACAGCACTTCGGGCGAGTACAATTGTCTGGTGTAACAGAATCACTTCAGTGACACGTACAAACAAGAGAACAAAGACACGATTGACGAAACCGACTGTTTATGTTGCACAAGCATTCCCTTGTCACCCCGTACACTATATAGGCACTGCATCTTGACCTCAAATGTAGCGATGGTAAGAGATTTCTCGTGTACGTAGTTAAACAATCAAGATTTGTAGCGTAGGCGTTAACTAAAAGCAGACTGCATCCTTTCCCTCTCCCCAGGTTTCACGTAAGTGAAGTTGAAACGCCAATCTCTGCTTGTTTTTTTTTTTACTGGCTTTTGTGGCCGTTTCTTTGTGCTAACCCCAAACTTCGATAAGTGCCGTACGCAGGCATACGAATACACAAGAAAAAAAAAGAAATCTGCAGTTTCGCCCCAAAGTGAAGCAAGTAGTGCAATAGAAGCGAATTGAAATTTCAGCGAAGTAAGGCGAGCAGCGAGCTCCTTTACCATCTGACCTGGCCGTTGTAGCGAGCGAGGTGAGTTTCATGCTGTATGTCGCTTCATCGGTAAGTAGGCGGTGAAAACACAGCAGCTGAAAAAGTATGAGCCATATGCTTATCCCTGGATAGATATGGTGCATGGTGCCGCGGCTGACCGACAAAATTACGCAGTTCTTGACGGAGTCAAGCACTGCACCCCTTGTAACCACCCATGGGCCGTTTGTGACCCAGAACACGTTGAAGAACCCCAGGTGGTCGAATTTTCCTTCGAGCTCCACTACGGCATCTCTCGTAATCACTTGGTGGTTTTGGGACGTTAAACCCCACATATAAATCAATCAATGTTGTAGTGACTGACATCAAGCATAGTAAGGAGACAGGGAATGCAAACACGGACACAAGCGAGAAGTTAGGACACCGCAATGTGCGACTAACAACTCATAACTGATTGATTTATATGTGGGGTTTAACTTCCCAAAACTACCATATGATTATGAGAGACGCCGTAGTGGAGGACTCCACCAATTTGGAACCCGTTGAGTTCTTTGACATGCGCCCAAATCTGAGCACACGGGCCTACAGCATTTTGGCCTCTATCAAAAATGCAGCCGCCACAACCGGAATGAGATCGCGCGACCTGCGGGTCAGCAGCCGAGTGTTTTAGCCACTGGACAACCACGGCGCGACGACTAACAACTGAAACAAGGCCCACAGCGTGAAAAAAAATGGCAGCATCCGTACGTCCATTCGTTCTTGCTACTGTCCGTCCATGCGTCCGTCTGTGTGACCGTCCGTGCGTCCATCCGTGCGTGTGTCTATTCGTGCGTCAACACGTCCATCCGTGCGTTCGTCCATGCATCCGCCCTTGCGCCCGTCCATGCGTCCATCCGTCCGTGCAGCCATTCATGCGTCCGTCCATGCATCTGTCTGTGTGTCCGTTTGTCCATCTATTCAACACTCCAAGTACCAACATCTCGCATCTTTTCATCATATATTCCTCATATATAAGCACTGCCATCCAGCGGACATTCTAAGGACAAAAGGGGAGGCGGCACACGCACACTTTCTTACGGCTTGCGCTTCGTGTCTATTTCCCACCTTTAACCACCTCGAGTTCATGGTATATACTAGTTCACTGCATTCATGGCACTGCGGCCAAACGCTCGCTAAACCTTTCTAAAACCAAGGAGGTTACGCCCAGTGAGTATAACATAGCAACCTTTTCCTGTGCAGATAGTGCTCAATGTACATGCCAATGGCTGCTAATGGAAAATGAGAGACAGGAGAATTCAGCTTTTAGTGAACGCGCACGCTGCGAATTATTTATTGTTCAACAACGCACAGGAGAAATCTCCCACCGGCACCACCTTGCAGGTCAAAGCGTAAGACTGGTTACGCACTACGCCTTCCACGAGGGACGAACGGGTGCCGCTTTAAGGAGCTTCGCCCCTAAAAAACGCCAGGCCTGAGCGGAAGGTGGAGCAAAGTCACAGCTATAGCTTAAAGAGCACTCTTTTAGGTACTTTTCTAAACACTCATTGGGTAATTGCAGTAGGCACACTTGCTTGCTGCCCACTATGGCATTAATAATAAAAATTGTAGGGTAGTAGGCCAGCATTCGCTATATAATATTTTCGTCATTCTTCTGAGAAGCATGGCCACACGCTAAACTATTGTGAAGAATTTTGTGCCAATTGTTCATGAAGTGGCTGACGAAGATGAGGAATCATGCCTGAAGTGGGTATGCGGTGCAGCTCATAGCTGAAAAAAAAAACAAGCTTTTGTAATGGGTTCGAGCGTTAGGTGACTCACTCGTTACGCTATTTGCATTGTGCGACGGCTGCCTGTTCTTCCGCTGTTTCAAAACGCTTTGATTGATTTGTGGGGTTTAACGTCCCAAAACCGCGATATGAATATGAGAGACGCCGTAGTGGAGGGCTCTGGAAATTATGACCAACAGGGTTTTTTTAACGTGCACCTAAATCTGAGCACACGGGCCTACAACATTTCCGCCTCCTTCGAAAACGCAGCCGGCGCAGCCGGGATTCGATCCCGCGACCTGCGGGTCAGCAGCCGAGTACCTTAGCCACTAGACCATTGCGACGGGGCTGTTTCAAGATGCTTTATAATTCTTAATGCAATTGCTTTGCTAACATCAAGCCTGCCTAAGGCAAGTTTGACAACAAGTACCAAGCACCGGCGTGGCTCAGTCGTAGATTACTGGGCTGGCACCGAGCGGACTCGGGTTTGAGCTCCATTGTATCATTGGTACTAGGTTTGTTTTTTCTAATTTTGCGCGATGTGGTTACGGACACCAGCGGCGACGGACAACTACGGCGCTGTGCGAGACCCGAGTTGTGTGCTCATAACAGCTTTCGCTGTAAAAAAAGTAAATACAAAAAACCTCTCGGGGCATGCCGATGCAAGAGACGAACTTATGAACCTGACAAGAAGGGTTGTCTACGTGAGGGATAAACTGTTCAGACATTGCCGTAGATGATTATGCGTACTGGACTGATAAGTTCGGCACTTGATTGGGCATGCGCTGAAAAGATTTTGTTTATACTTTTTTTTCGCCTCTGTATGTCTTTTTGATTTGCTGGTCGGCATTTTTGCTGCCTTGACTTCTCTCTTCTTTCCTTTTTGGCACGCCTTGCCTCTTTAGCATGAATACCTACCAGCACTATCAGATCTCTCTCACTCTTAAAATTAAGTCAAGCGTTAAAAACACTCGCGCGGTTTCTTCAGCAGCAGTTTCTATTATAATCACGAAAACGCGTGTGCTGCCGAGTCGGTCGAGGGCAACCATATTTGTGAGCCAACTGTGTCATTACTGCGGGCTGACTTGAGTACCAGTCTCATACATACCGCTTAGATAATGTTCAAGCTACAACGTCCACGGCTTGCAAAGCGGGCAGGCGAGATATCATCATAGGGGCCTACCACTGAATGGAAAATAGTGCAATAGGAGCACAACTAGCAGAGGTGCACGCTGCTTTTGGTTTTCACTTTGAATGAAGGAATCTGAAGGGGTTTTTCGTTTTCTTTTTTTTTGAAAAGCCGCGTAAACAGTTACAAATAAAGCAAGAAATGACAACTTCTGTGTCGTAGACTTCAAGTCGGCGTAATTTTAGGCATATCTCAACCCTTAACTGTGCTTAAAAGTAACCTCATCATCCTAAAAAATGTCTGAGATGTTTTAATAATAAATAAAATAAATTTTTTCCCGCTTTATGACTTTTTGTGGTATATTTAGAAATTTACAGATAAGCTTTGATTAACATGAAGTCACAGATAGATAGACTATTTGTCAGCACAGTAACAGACTAAAGTAGATTGATGTCTAGCCTAGCTTTTGTAGTCATTACGTGACATAATTTTCTTTCCATGAACACTACAATATCAGAAAAGCAGCGCCTGTAAGCATTCTTGTAAGGCGAATCTTATTACTACAACCACAGTGTTCTTAAAATTAACTTTTTAAGAGTAATTCAGAGATTCAGGCATTGTAGTTGTTTTTCGCAGATGGCCCAAATGTCTTACTCAAAATGCTTGGCTTAAAATATCCTGTACTCAAATGTCATGCTTTATCGTTGGTAAACTCTTTTATGTCTACGTGAATATGTGGAAGTAGCTACCTTCACACTATTGTGTATAACGAGAGATCCCTTGTGCTCCAGCATTACCTTGTCATGTTTATTTTGCAGATGTACTCTGTAGGTTTATATGCCCTCGTCACGGGATATAAGTCATAGCACACACAGAAAAAAAAGATACAAAAGAGATCCACGCAGCATGTAGCATAAATAAAAACGCGATCTATGCGCACTTACCAACAAAACATTCTGATTATCCTGACTGACAGAAAGAGATCTTATGGCACCACAGGGAGAGATAACAGTTTCCAAACGACCATTGCGTAAGAAAACACATTGCGCTCCTCAGGCGAGGCCTTTCAAGATTTCCTTGTGTCACCTCATGTGGCCTCGTTTCGAGCATCTTGTAGCACTGCCATTTTCAATTCGGAGCATTCCCACGGGTGTTTTTCGAGAAGAACGAGTCAATGGCGCCTGTGCTTCCAAGCGCGCTCCAGCCAGCGCATTAAATGATGTGTTGTAGCCACTGCTTCAATATTGGTTTATGCCTAAGTTCACAATTTTGCTAAATATTTGGCCTCTCATAGTAATTTAAGATTACGAATATGATGGGGTAAAGAAAAGTACAAAGCTATTTTGCTCTAGTTTCGACTGAGTTTACTTTGGCAACGTAACAAATGCGCAAAAAAACACGTGTATAGACAATAATGCTATGTTGTATATTGTAGGCGCTGCGGACTTGTTATGCTTCGAAATATTGGAGCCTAGATGCTCCATTATATACAGAGTATACTCTCACAGATACAGCCACAGATGTTCATAGTGCGAAACAGCACCAACTAAGTACACGTCGCATAATGTTACACACCATACGGAGTCATCTCACTTCTGAGCTGGAAATAGGAAGCCAACCGAAAACAGCTCACCACACCCGGCAAGCCTGTGTAGCCCCTAAAGCCCTGCAAGAGGGACACCACCCGTTATAACCATAAATAGCCTAAATATCATTAAACGTTCATCTCTCTCCTATTTCCACATCTCTGGGAGATAAGTAGTAGCAGGCGCTTTATTTGTGTTGCAGCATCTCCTTAGTACAACAGCTAAAAAAATACTGACACATGTGCCTGTCACCTAGCGTTGCATGATGCAGCCTCATTAAGATACACAAGCTTTCTTGTGATAGTCTTCATGACTTTTCAGTTGCGGGTCTTTTGTCCCTAGAAATTATTTCAGCTGCCTCGATGATCTTACGTGCTGTCTGACTTGCGTTCCTTGTGACAAATTTGTAGTCAGTGGACGTGGGCGAACAAAAACATCGTTACATTTCAAACACAGTCATCTATAATAAATTACGGTAATTGTCATCATTCGATGAACAAAGAGTGCAGCATTGTACACATAAGTTTAAATAAAACGTGGAATTTTTCTGGTGGCTGAAACAAATCGCATGGTGTAAAACTTGGTCAGGGTGGCATTCGAGCACATTACCACAAAAACACAAATGAAGTCAAAATAGTTCATCGGTCTTGTGATGTTCCGGCATTTTGCAATGAGCAATTTGCTTTCAAAGCCACGTTCTGGTAAGAATTCACCACACCAATAACACACGTGTCTATTAAAGACAATGGGAGTTCATGTTTGTTACATTCGCTGCGCATGCTACCATAGACGATTGTTACATATACCTGCTTCGGATTATTTCAGCTAGGCTCAAATACGGGTTGAGTTCAATCATGTACTCATTCGCATTCACGACAACTTCTGAAACGTCTCAGTCTTTTGCCGGTCAACCAAGAACGACACATCTTTTCATGCAGTACCTCAAGTTTTCATCGGACTTTGAAAGGGGCAGATTCCTATAAGTAATTAGTGGCCGGACTGTGTTGGACTCGCGCAGTAAATATGCAGTGATAGCGAAGTCACCCACCAGGGCCACTCTGTTACGTCAGGTTAAAAAAAATAGACGCATGCAGTACGTTTGCCTCGTGGTGGCGGAAGTGAGTCGTCAGAAAATATGACCTTACATTCCTAATATACGGTGCGAAACTATTTCATGGCGTCTATTTAGCCTCTCCAAGACTTATTGAGGTGCTGTTTTCACCAGGGTCCGATATAAAAGATCTTCATTCGCCACGTAGCGCTGGCTCTCGACTCATTAAGAGCTTACGTTCATTTATTGCGGCGGTTAGTTGACTTCCATCGGCACTGAGTAACTATTCACACCATTCACATGAACAAGACTTCTCGCAGAAATGTTATGTTAAGGAAAACCCCGCAGGATTTCATACTTCATTAACGCAGAGTTTCACTCTCTTACATACAGAGCCCACGCTTATTCCACTTGAACAACTCGAACTCACCATAAGGCATAATTTTGTTCATTGCCTCCTTCAAAGCTTTGTGCACTCCTTCCCGTTCCCTCGCGTTAGTACTGTAGTTCAATCATAAAATAATAATATCTGGGGTTTTGCGTCCAAAAGCCAGATTACGAGAGACCACTTCCTTCGTCCACTTTCTTCTTTCATCCACTTTTTTTTCTTCACATTTACATTACAATTGCTTCAAATGACATTTCGTCTGCTTGCGTTGACTTCATTATCTGTTAATTCTCATTAGTATTGTGTCTGATATTGAAAAGGAGCCCTTAAATTTACTTTTATTTCCATCATTCATAGTGAGGGTCTCGTTCTGGCAGACACTATGCCTTCAGGTATAGTGTGCGAGGAATTATTGGTCAACTGTCAGCTCGTAATAAAATCAAAGCTACGTGAAGCCAACAGGCAAAAAAAAATCACAGCATATCTCAGTACTGAACGATGATGAGTGGGTGAAGCGTCCTTTGGTCTGTCGGCGTTTCCGTCCTTGCGTTCGTTCTTGCTTCCATCCGCCCGTGCGTCTGTCCGCGCGACCATCTGTGCGTCCGTTAATGCGTCCGTCCGTATGGCCGTCCATCCGTACGTCCGTCCATTCGTGCGTCCATCCATCCGTCCATCCGTGCGTCCTTCAGTGCTTTCATCCGTCTGCCCCTGCTTTTATGCATCCGTCCCTGCGTCCATCCATCCGTGCGTCTGTCCATGCTTCCGTGCGTCCACCCATGTGTCCTCCATCTGTGCGTCTCTCCATCCAACCATGCGTCCGTTCATCTGTACATGCATCTGTCTGTCTGTCTGTCTGTCTGTCTGTCTGTCTGTCTGTCTGTCTGTCTGTCTGTCTGTCTGTCTGTCTGTCTGTCTGTCTGTCTGTCTGTCTGTCTGTCCGTCCGTCCGTCCGTCCTTCCGTCCGTCCATCCATCTGTCTGTCTGCTTGTCTGTCTGGGCGTCCATTCGCCCATTCCTGTGTCTTTCCATCCGTCTATCTATTGAAAACTCAAAGTACCACCATCTTGCATCTTTTCATCACATATTGATCATAATTAAGTACTTCCATCCAGTGGACATTCCAAGGACTAAACGAGAGGTGGCTACCTACTACTACTACTACATACATACCGGACGCCTGATTCACGACATCAGAAGCTTCGCCCCTAAAAGAGTGTTCCATACTCGCCGCAACGGCACCACTTGGCCCCGATGGATGCTCTCATGTTTGAATGCACAAATGTACCAAGAGAGCGGGAAGTTGTCTGCCACAGTAGCTCAGCGGTATAGCATCGGATGCATTCGTCCACTTTTCTTTATTCACATTTACATTACATTTAATTCTATTGACACCCGAAATAGTTCTCTTGGCAACATTACTTGTTAGTTGTCATTATTATTGCGTCTAACAAAGAAAAGAAGCCCTAAAATAAACACTTTTTAACAATAAACAAGATTCGAAGACAAGCGCCGGACTTTGAACTAACCTTTATTCACTTCGAGGAGTACTTTTATACACGTGTGTGGTCACACAAAACGTTACAAAAACACGAAAAAAATATACGAGCGTATTAAAGTATAAGTCGAAGTCGAAGCACCGGACTCTCGCGTGTTCACCAATAGTGTTTAGCGTCATTGCCTTGAGTCGTTACATAATCAAGAACCTTTAACAACTAGCCGAACTGTTAATGCTGCTTAACTGCGCATTCTCAAGGAAAACGCAATGTCCACCAATCTGGCACGCGTCAGAGTCTGCGTGAAAGATAACCGTTCAAGCATCTGACTTCTTGTGTATATGCAAGCTATGGGCCCCATGGCTCACGCACACGCACTGTTATCCTTGTTTCATTCCTCGAACGTTCCATGCCTTTCTTCACTGTCTTGCCTGTACGAAAGTGCATTTTCATTAAATTTCAATGTGCATTTACACTTTCTTTATTCTCTTCTGTTCGTTTTTTTTTCGGTTCCTGACTACCGTGGTGTTCGCGTATATACATGTACGATGTCTGTTGCCTTGAACACGAACCAAGTAAATCAGTTCTCTTTTATTCTAAGGCATGTCGCAGTTTCATCACAATACACTCTCGAGAAAGAAGATAAGAACGATTATACAGGATGATCGTGACGCTTTATACCACACAAGGGGGAATGAAGAAGAAGGGAAAGACAAAAACAACAGTGCATTAATAATACTCCGAGAGCACGGACGTCACAATGCCTCGCTATGGAACCTCCAACGCTTGTCATCTAGGAGCGTGGCACGTGCATACCAAACGAAAAAGAGAAGAAAAGGTTCACCCTCTTTTATGTCTACCACGATGAATGCACGCACCTCTGAACTTCTAAAGCCAGCCACCGGAGCACGCAAACCCATCCCGAGGAATTCTTTGTGTGTGTGTGTCGGGAGGGGGGGGGGGGTCACAGAACATGAAATACGCGTGACCTTCCCGTAACTCAAAAAGCGAGCCTAGTGATAAGACCAGGCATTGTTTCGGAAGATCCCTATTATCGCAAATGTTGAGGAGAAAACTTGAATTACCAGTGTACTAAATGTTTTTGTTCTGTTTTACTGAACTGTGTGTGTCTGGCGTACCGGTTGATCATGGTGATAATTCATGTTAACACTACTCGGCAGAAAGAAAAGCTTAAAAGGCCCCTCTCTTGAAGATGTAGTGGAATGCAAGGCTAGCGAGCATATTATTGTGGTGACGAATGTTATGAATAATAGGTGTGTGGGAACGGCTGAGTTCTGCCAGTGGTGAACTGTATTATACTATACTTAGTAGAGCAGGTTAACTGGTTTTTCATCAAAACGTTGACAGGGCTTATCATATTAACTCGCATCTCCAGCAACCTGTCCGGTCTCAACTGTGATGATGAGCTTGATCTGTCCACCTGAATCATTGCGTTTGCACCAAGCTGTTGAACCATCCACCCTTTATAGAAACTTCCCTATGGGCAATGCTTCTGTTCCTGAGCCAGAAATGGCAACATGCTGACGTGTTTTTGTCAGACGGCAACATGTGTAGTCCTAATTTCTATTGCTCCCTTCTGACTTTACCACCTCTGTTTAAGAAGAAAAAGTGGTTAGAATTACCCTAACTACAGGCCGTAGAGAGTGTCAAATTAATCTCTCCCATATACTATGGTCATGAATGTGCAACATACCGAATCTGAGCTTACGAATGCATAATATGTGGCAGAAGAACGTTTTTGCACTCTATCAATAAAGGGACGGTGTTCCAATGACTTGGAAATTGATCTTTCGAACGTCCACTCAAGTGGGCGTTCGACGGGCCATTGTGAATGATTTCGATAAAGCAAAAAGGTTGGGCCTGATGCTAGGCTCAATTATCAATTTGAAGCCCTCTACACCCACTCACGTGGAGTGTTTAAAACTTTGAAAAACTGCTCCAATACTTAGATCATTGCAGTAAAGCTGTTGCATAATCTCCTATTAGAACTAGAAGATTCGTTCCGTCTTGTCAGCCTGACTAGCTATCTGTGTAAACTTACGGAAAAGATGATCGACGCTAGACTTCAGTGGTAGATTTAATATACGAATGTGCTTTCAGAAAATATGGCAGCATTCCGTAGGCTCTGGGGCACCATGAATACCTTTCCAGACCCTGTCGCTTATGTAGATCATAAGAGAATCTCTTGAAGAAGGATTGTTGCAGTAATTCTAGATATAAAGCGAGCATTTGACACAACCAGCCACGATCATGTTGTACACGGTGTTAGTCAATTGGGAATAGTAGTAGTGCGCACATCAGTTGTGGCGTCTTACGCATTTATGAAAACTCAATTCCTACAATTTCAAGTTTTCTAGTTACGTGAATGCGTTTTCGCATGTGTTCAAGAAAAGAATTCAAGAAAAATAAGAGATCTGAATCTGAAAATTAGAACCGCAAGTACCTGCGAACCAGACTTATTGCTGCATACTTCACATATGACTGACGTATGATCTACAGATTTTTTTTCTTTGGTTACACCTAGCACACCGAGTAGTACTGATTCCGGTAAGAAACATGGCACTTGCAGCCTATGGATATATAACATTTGCCATGCTGTTATTCATAGCTTCAGCTTCAGTAGGCTCCGATGTAACTTGAAAATACGGGGTACAATTCAAGCTCTCTTTATAAGACCTAAAAAGTTATCATAAAGTAAACTCTAGATTTAATGCGCAATATTATTAAAATTTTCATTTTTTGTCATCTGCTAGTTATTTCTTTTAAAAATATCCATGAAATAATACTAAAGAGAAGCGATTTAGAAGATGGAAATCCGTGAAAACAGTGTTTTTTTTTTTGGTTGCTGCACAACACCTTCAAGTATTAAGAATGCTGTATCATTTCCACATCTGTCGCATTGGGGTACCAGTTACAGTTGTATACGCTGCTGACCTGAAGGTCACAGGTTTGACCTCGGTCGTGGCGCTCACATTTGAGTGAAGCCAGCACGCTACAGAACACCATTGACTGTGCGATTTCAGCGAAAGCTACGGAGCACCAGATGGCCTAAATTTACGATGCCCTTCTCAACAGCATGCATAAGGATGACATTGCGATTATATGTAGAGTTAGCGATCAACCTACCTAAACATAAATCGCGTTTGCTCATGAATTATTGTTTTCTCCTAGTAAATTTTTGTTTGTTGTTCTACGATACAAGGCATGACACCTTTATGGCTAAGTCGCCATGAATAGAAGAGAAAGATGGAAAGGATTACATTGTGTTCAGAACAAAGATTTTTCAAAGTAGCATGCTTGGCATGCCACTCCAGTGGAACGTTTTTTTGTAAGTGAAGAAACGCTTGCAAAGAGCACATAAAAGAAAACATTGAATACATTCGTGAGATTAACGTCTAAATGTCCAGATCCTTCGTCACACCAGACATACGTTATAAATATTATGCTATATTAGGCAAGTAGCTTGATTCGATTGATATTTACGTTTAAGGTCCCAAAACCGCCTTATGATTATGAGAGACGCCGTAGTGGAGGACTCCGAGAATTTCGACCTGGGGTTCTTTAAGGGGCACTCAAATCTGAGCATATATTGAACAAGTATGGCATTGCAATATATGCGGGGTAACAGAAGACATCCTCAGCGCTGTTTAATTAGGGGCCATTGAAATTAACACTAAACATTCTACATAGTTACACTTCGGACCATTACACCAACCTGGCTATGAACTAGACTATAAGGATATCTGTTATTCGCATCAAAGGACTCCTTCAATAACGAGAGTAGATTTTCTGCGCGATATCATTCTCTCTTGTTCTTCACTGGAAACAAATGCCACAAGTTCTACAGTCTGTTACAAAGGAAATGGTGAATTGTAAGGCAGTTCATAAGTTGTTTTCTTTTTTCTAAGCCCATCTAAAAACCTATTTCAAAGAATAGTGTGTAGAAACTGTGATGCGAAACTTGACTCTCGCCTTACTTCAGTGAGTGATCCGAAGCTATTATTCTTGGGAAGCGATGTTCTACAATAGAGAAATATGGTGCGGCAGCAGAAAAGCTCGAACTTTCCGGAAGGATGGGCAACTGGAAAACATCAGTAAAACTAGGTGCGTAGAAACACGGAAAGAAATACACTGCCTATGTATATAAAAAAAAGCAGCGCCGTAAATGGTACGCTGCACAGGGCACTGCCAGTGCAAAAGCCACATGACGCCTGAAGGAGCGCACATCTTCTACTAATGGTGGCCACTAATACCACTAAGCAAGACAAAGCATCCGCCCCGAGCAATGAGAACTGTTATCGATGAGCGAGCCTTAGTCACAATAGTGGCAGGCTCGTTACTGCTTCCAGATCACGCCTGACTGTTGTGCTTCCGGCCGTGACGCGTCTCACTCGGACCACGTCCGCTCGGCGTGTTCCTGGTACTTTCTCTGTTTACCTCTGAGCATTTGCCCAAGTACTTTTGTCTACCTTGTGCCATTGTCAACAGCATAGACCAGCTATCCTGGTTAGTAGCCAATAATAGGTGTCATGCCGAATTCGGAAATAAGCCACTTTGGTATATTTATGCACGAAGTTGTTCTCGGAAGTCCCCGGTGGTCCGTGACAGCTGTAGCAAATATGAAAAGTGCTGTGTCATGCAGAAGTAAAACACTGTCCCGCAGTGAGAAGTTTACTGCATATTACGATACTTTTAATACAAGTTCTGAGGGTAGCTTCACGTTCAATCAAGGCCAGTCGTGGTTGAAATCCTGGCTTACAACTAAGGTACTCTTTAATATTCAACGCAGACGTTCGTGATTGCGTGCCCAGCCTGTTTGCGAGGCTTCGTCTCCACCACCCTCTTTCTCTGGTCTTCATTAGTACTATTACCCGCTGTGTGTGTGAGAAAGAGAGGAGTAAGCGCTTTTATTATACAAGGCAGCGCGGCACCACTAGCGGCCTCCATGGGACTCATACCCTACCACGCATCGCAGGGGAGCAAGCGCTTTACTGCATAGCCATCTGGTGGGCGCTCCTATAGAGTACTAGCAGTTCATCAGCAGTAAGACCCCGTTCGGAAAACCCCATTTCGTTTCTCGTTTTGTACTGGCAAGTGTCGTTCTCCGTACTGCGTTTATACGGTGTTTGGGTGCACAATTCGATATCTCACGCTGTCAAAAAAAAAATGCTCTGGTACTATGACACTTTTTGAAGAAGTTTATGCCTATCTAGTTTCGAGTGTATTTCTGAAGGAAATTTTCTCAAAAGTTGTCATCCCTTCCATACCTCCCATTTATGTGTGTAATTAGGAATAAATTACTAACAAGATGAATTGCTAGTCACTAGACATTTTTTTTTCTTGCGAAGGCAAAATGAACCGCAGAAACTTGCTGTTAATTTTGCCTTCGTAACTACAACTGCATGCGAAACACAAATTGGCTTGCTCTCACCATATAAGATCACTTTCGACTTGTGGCCGTAATTAAATCACTCAACACTCTACAGCGCTCACTTCTACCAAACTTTTGTCTTGTCTTTAGCTTACAATGATATACAACGCTTTGTTGTTCTTGCTTTGCTTCTATAGGGCGAGAAATGTACGAGCACGCGAGCTCGAGAATTGAAAGTTTGTTTTCCTCTAGGCCCTTAAACCGGCTTTAAACTGCTTTTTTCTCGCCTCAGCGCAGCACGAATACGGATAAATTCCTTCAGGGTGCCAAATCCAAGCAGGCAACTTAACGCCGCATCGTTCGAGGAATCAATTTTCCCGGCGCTTTGCAACTCGTCGAAGCAAATCCCAGTGTCCGGCTTGTTTTATTTGTTTTTTTATTCTTTCTAAAAAAACATTCTCGTGTTTACCCCGCGTTTCTGGCATATCCCGTTGTTCACACTTCAAATGCCCTTAGTTTTTTGCTTACTCACTTATACTTTCTTTTTTTGCTACATCCTTTCGCGGCTTTGTAGAAGCGCTGTTTTGCAAGCACATAATTGAAAAACAAGTTATGGCATTATTCGAGAACATGTTTAGGCGCGCAAAGCGAACTTTAATTCTTGCTCAAGGCTGCTTTCAGTATCAACAAGCTTCTTAATGACGCTAGTTGGTATGCTGTGGAAGACAGTTTTCAAAGTCGCTATTTGTTCTATCACAATAAACAAGTCAGTCTTTGCTTACAATATTAAAGGGCCAGCGACAGGCTCCGACTTTTTTTACGCCTTTCAAACAAGCTCGCGCATCTTTCATACGCCTGACCACCATGTTTCTATGCGCAATGACGTCAACTCAGCGATCAGTGACGTTGACTTCATTACTCTTTATTGAGACTTGGTTTAGACCAATCGTTGAGCTGCATACTGCGTCATGTCACGGATCACCAAGTGGACGTCACTGCGAGTGGAAGGAGGTTAGTGACGCGCAGGCAAAAATGCGTGAGGTTTTCTTGCGTGTTTCGGAGCCTGTTGACTGGCCATTCAAGACTATGTAAAGACCTTCATTTTCACAGCAGCAATTAAACACTGACCGAAATAAAAAAAATCACAGCTCTTCCGCAAAGGCGAAGCAATGAACGCAATAGCAACAAATTGGAAGGTCACGTGCATAGTGACAAGCTGACTGAAACGTGCCCCGCATTCATCACGCAAAAATGACGCACGAAACGTACTCACAGCTACAAATGAACGCAAATGAGCGCCTCAATTGTTACTTCGCTGTGTCTGAAAAGCGCGCCCTTTATCCAAACGGAGACTCTGCAACAATTGCAGTGACCTTTGTGTGCCTGGTTACTACAACAGAATCGTTCCAGTGAAAGTCCAACGCCTGCCAAGACGTATGATCTTCCCCACCATGAGATAAGGGCACGCGAGAGAGCGTCCACTCCACTCCCCTCCTTTTCGCGGACCAAAGTACGCGTGGGAGATAGTGCCGCCATGCGCTCATTGCGCCATCTTGCTGATAACGCTGAAACCACGATAGTTCTCCTCGAGAAATTTTCGCCAACAGCGTTAAGTGGTAGATACAAATAGTTTGCTGTTTGAATGTTGTAGGAGCTGCTCCTCGGTGGCTCAGTGGTTAACGCATTGCATTCACGGCTGAGGGGACCCATGTTCGATTCCGCACCGGAGTCTTTTCGTGGATTTTTTCTCTTTCTTGTTTTTTCATATATGCAGATGCGCATATATACAGATATGGTGACTGATGGTTACCCCACGTCGGCGCTGACACTGACAGCAAAATCCAGCTGAGAGTATTTATAAAATTGCTATCGAAATAGTAAGCAGTGGTCCGCCACTGAACAATGATGGTGGTCAACACGTTTAAGATGCATCTGTATGGAAATCCTTGGTCCAACGAGAACATCACTGCCATATTCTAACGCTTCTCGAGGTTTGCGACAAAGGCATCATGCGTTTATAAAAACACACTGCCCTTTCTCAATGTCAAGTGCCAGCTCTATGACAAGCTGTGGTTGTTCCGCCCTACAAAGTTCAACGCAATGCGCTCGCTTTGACACCAAATTTTCATCGTGAAGCGTTTTCGACAGTGCGCGATGCTAGAAAAATAACAAGTACTAGCAAAATTCTTACATTACACAGCATGCCTCCTATAATAGACAACTCTGGTGTTCAAATAAAGTACTTTGCATGTGAGTACCGTCTTTTTTGTTTACTTCCCATGACGGCAGTAACGCCATAGAAAGCTTACACACTAGTGATTATATCGGTACTCATACTTATTGGGCGTGTGCGTAATTACCCGTGAAGAAAATATGCTGTCACCGCAAACTATACCAGCCTTTCTACACACAAAACAAACGCTTTGTTGGGCACTTAGGGTGCATTCTGGGAGAGAACTTTACATTTTCATGCGTTTTCTGAATAAAACCAGTTGGTAGCGAGCAATGGTAGAGTCGTCCTCTCTTTTTTGTGTGTTGTCCATTTTACTCAAATCTATTCTTTTCTACACAGTCAGCGCTCTTCACCCCATGACATTCTGTGGCGATGGAGATAAATTTGCGTGTGCGACGGTGTGATGTTATCTTGGGTTCACCAGCGAAATAAAGACGGCATGTCAAACTGTACAATATCTGTAGTATATATAAACAAAAGGGCACGGAAGCGCTGTGGCCTCCCCTCCTCTTTCATCAGTGGTTATGGGGAATATCCCACGGCAGGCAATTGTTTAAGGTCCGAGACAACTAACAGATGTATAATTCCAGCCGTCAGTCGTTATCTGCAAACAGAAAGCTACTCTTATCATAAACTTACACGCACTATATTCGTCCTCTTCATCTTCTGCGTGACTCGCCCAACACGAACGCCGATTTGTTCGGCGTGAAGGGGTTCCACGAGTACAGAGACAAAGAGAAAGAGAAAAAAAAGAAAGCGATAGAATGAAAGAAAAATTTTTGGCGATAACAATTTCTCGGCGAAGTGGGATTTCAACCTGCTTGCCCGTGACCCGAAGGCAAGCATCGTCCCCAAACGGCTATCCAGGCTCGAGCAGCGCATAACGTAGGTTGGTATATTACATTAAGAATGTGGGAAGGCGAAGTAAGGGTGAGAAGGGGGAAAGCAGAAAAGGAGACAGTAAAGTATACACTAGAAAGAAAGAGAACAATATACTAGGAAGCTGAAAGCGATAGATAGAACGACATATAGGGAAATAGAAAGAAATGCACAGTGAGAGGAAAACATAAACAGATATAACGAGAAAAAAAAGAAGACGTACAAATAATACAGGTGAAAGACAAAAAGAGAGATGAGTAAAGAATAAGCAAAAAAGCCGTCACCCAGCTCCACGTTTCGTTCAGGCTTGGCAACACTACTGTGAACCTGGCTTGATTATCAATTTCGGAACCTTTGGAAATTAGCTTATTTCGGCTGGCTGTTTATCGAGAGAGCTATTCAGCACAATCGAAAGGATTGGGCAGAAATTGGGAATTTTACAGCCGGATCCTTGGAGTTGGCAGGTAAGACTTACGTTGCTTTTCTTGTATATTTTTTCGCCAATTCAGCACTGAAAGTCACAAGTTCCGATCTCGATGGTGTCACATAGAGCCACTTCAAGTTGATTAAAGACGCTCTGGATAGGTCGACCAGTGCGCCACGTTAGCTGCTTGAAGCATGTCTGTGTACTTGGTGCACAATCAGGTTACGTCCTCTATCGTTACGTCTCATTTTTCGAAAAAGAATGATTTTCTAAAAAAAAAAAAGTCGATATAACAATCATGTCATGAAGAAACATCTTCACCACTTTCAAAGAGATACAAAAATTGGGAGCGAGGTCGTTACTCTACTTTCTTTTTCGCTTTAAGTGCCGTTGGTTCTTGAATGAACACGGATCTTAATTTAAAGTATATAACGTAATTTTGTTTAGGTGGAAAACAGCAAGAAGTGTCAAACAGCGAATGAACCCACGATGAAAACTTTAGCAGTTTTGTAGCGTGTTGAAGGACTCATCATACCATCGATACGCTAGTTGGATATAGGTAATAAGGCGCCATGTGTTAGTTTGTGGTAATGGTTTTGTTAGGGAAATCACTCCATCCTGTCATGAAAACCATTTAGAAGACATCAAATTGAGGCGATGAGAAGAAAGAAGAGATACTTAATACAAGTAAAGGAGAACAGGGATTGAGGAAGGAAGTTTGAGCGCCTTATTTGAGGTATTGATTTTAGCGCTCGAGATGAAGCTATCGGGGCATTGAGATAAAGCTGTCTTTTACAATGAGAGTACGACATTGCCCACCGCAGATGAAGTGTGGGCATTGCATTGCGCTAGATCTTACCTAAGAGGGGAAGAACAAGACAATAAATCAATAAGTACAGTTTGAGACAGCTTATAGCATTAGTCTTAACGAACATTGCCCATTATAAAATATTAGTTTGACTCACTTGAACTACTTGACTCGGGTCAATTATCTGCACTGTTCTACAAGCCTTAATCGACTTTCGTTAGAGCCACATTACTGATGTATTCTAGAAGATGTCTGTAGACATCTGATGATGGACGTTTATAGTCTACGATGCGTTGTTTTTATTTTGCTTCATCAATGATCTCTGGAAGGCTATGAAATATTCAAGGGAAGTGCGCGAAATCAGATCAACTTAATTAAAGAGATTATACGTTGTAGCTATAAAAATGTTCTTACTTATTGTTTATCGTACTATGAAACCAATTATACTTTACTGAAACATAAAAATTGTTTTGATTTTGTAACAACATTACTTTTGGTTTACATACACTACATGTTTTCATACAAATATATTTGTGCGCTGTTGTTACTGGTGTCACTGTTGTCAACGGCTATCACGTTGGTTCAGGGTGTTGATATATATATATATATATATATATATATATATATATATATATATATATATATATATATATATATATATTCTTTCAAATGTTTCCCGAAATAGTCGACAGCGCCGCCTGCGGAAGGGTGGTGCTTCACGTGCAGGAGAGGAAGTCTGGCTTAAGTTGTTGAGGCGCGTCAAGCCATTGTTCAGGGGTATCTACTGCACTCCCATCGAGAAAACAACTTTTTTTGAGTTTCTGGAGTGGTGTCTGGAGTGATGCAATCAAGTTTTGCATGAAATATGAATAAAAACAGGGCAGAGACGCTCGAAACGCTTCAGAAAGCCCACGATGACGGCGCAATGAGAGAAAACCATACTCATGTGTGGAACAAGATGTTCTGGGAAAGTCTGGAGTCTGTCAATGACGATGACCACTCTGGTCGCCCATCGAAACTCTGAATGAGTGACTTGGTGCAGAAAGTGGGTCAAGTATTGGAAAAGGATCGGCGAATAAGTGTTCGGCCGATCGTGGAGGACCATGGAATACCCAACACAATCGTTCATTGTGTTTCGACGAAGTATTTTCTCAACAGATTCCTGACGAGTAACCTGAAGGAGTGACACCGCACTGATTGTCTCTAAGCTGTGGGCCAGAATTGGTGTTGTAGTGGAGCTCCAGCTGTGTACGGCCTCCGTCTGGCACCACCAGACTCTTGTTTGCTCCCAATGAATTAGGAAATACTGAGAGTGAGTTCTCATGGGAAGCTCAAGATGATAAAAGTGTTTCGATGAACTTTCATCTGAAGGTTCTCGTTGAGGGCTTCCAGGAAGCCTTGGACAATTGAGCTAAGTGTTGGCAATGAAGCAATAAACCAGTAGGAGAGTACTTCGAGAAAGTTTGAATTGGTTGTTCTGATATTGCATGTAGTATTCATAAAATATAAATTACTGGAACTTTTGGGACTGACCTTATATATATCAAGAATTCCAGGCATGCAGTTTCTTAGGTGAGAGAGTCAATGCTTTCTAGCTGACCCAGCTCAGGCGCATAGTGCATATTTTATCAAAAGTATCGTGGTGTGCACCCATGGCTTTGATTCATTTGGTCTGGGGCTTTGGTATTAGGTTCTTCATTTATTACTGGCCCGACATTAGCATGAAGCTCTCTGTCAAGGATGAAATCTTTCTCTCGGTGTAATTTAGCTTTTAAATTTCACCTGCAAATGCGTAAGCAGCAAACAGTCAGTTACATCAGCCAACTCGTCAACAGGAACAAAAACAAATCGCGAAACAATCCCTGGCACACGTTGCGCCTATGCCCTGGAGGCCAGCCAGATTTGTCGCCGGTGCTTTCGATGCTCCCAGCCTAGCGACAACAAGCCAGTGCCTCCGGCTGGACTCCACTTTTTCTCGTATCAGAAACGGGGGTGTCACGAGGCCCCTCAGAAAGGCATCCGCGCCTTATCATCTGCAGACACGCGTCTCGCTCTGCTGCTCTCTCTACTCCATGAAACATGAAAGCCTACTTATTCGTATACCGTAAGTGCAACTTTGCCAGCCAGAACGGTGCTTTCGTCGCTCCTGACCATTTGCTCAGATGCACTGGCCTCACAGTCTCATTCTTCTTTGTTGCCCCAGAGGCATTGTCAGCAAAGCAACCATCAGAAGACGCCATCCTTCTCGGCAACACCTGCGGGCCCGAGACATACGTTTTCGTCAGCCATGAGAAAACCAGCAGAAGCGAGGCAGAAGTACTAGTGTCTGTGTGCGTTCTTCCCAAAACCTCCCGGCTTTCTTCTTTTTCTTTCGTTCGTGCTTTCATATTACGTGCTGTAAAAGAAAAAAAAAAAGCTCTCGGGAATGCAGTTCTCCCGTTGCCAAATCAAGGGTGAACCTTTTTTTTTTCTTTTCGGCCTTTGCGGCTGCTATCGTCGCAATAATGGTATATATTGTGGTTATTGGGATGCTTTTTTGTTTCGTGTATTGTGAGTCTGTGACGAAACAGGGGTGCTTCAGATCTTTCAATCTGATAAGTGGTCTCGTATGCAGCAGCGATATATTTCGTGTTTTTACAGATGCTTATCCGAAACATTGGTTTCAGGGCTAAAGAGGTGGTTATAATATTCACACCAATGTGACGTTCGATCCATCTTCATTCTCATTTAAAAAGCTTTAGACGTGGCTCGTTGTGACGCAGCTTACACTACGCATAGTTATGTTACGTTTCGCACGTTACTAGCATCCTTAAAGAGAAACTCATAGTTCTCCCTTTGGTGATAAGAAGTAAACTGCTCGACTGTCATACGTTTATAAAAAGAGAAAATTGAGGTAGCTTCATTAACATCGGAAATTCCCGCCATGGTGGTTCTAGTGGCTAAGGTACTCGGCTGCTGACGCTTAGGTAGTGGGTTCAAATCCCGGCCGCGGCGGCTGCATTTTCGATAGAAGCGAAAACGCTTGTGGCCCGTGTGCTTAGATTTAGGTGCACGTTAAAGAACCCCAGGTGGTCGAAGCTTCTAGAGCTCTTCATTAGGGTCTCTCATAATATTAGGCTGGTTGCTGGACCGCCATAAAATGTAATAGCTTAAATTATGTGCCTATGTCGTTTTTAAGAACGCTAGGTACTTTGAAGTACTATTTCAGAATAAGATATGACACGTACTGCAATAAACGTGTGTCACTCTAAATTACCGGTCACCTTTATTCACAGAATATTCATTCCTTGTTGTTAAAACTGGTGCACAAACGTGTTCATATACCTCTTAGTCATTGCGTCAAGACCACTGAAAGTGGAACATGGTGCCCCCTTTCGGCGTTCGTTCTGTTAAACTGTCCTCAAGAATCAGTAGCACACGCGGAATGTTGTGGGCACTCCCAGTAGATGCGCCAATACAAATTATTGTTAGGACAGGGGCAGCTGTCCTCTAAAACATACCAAACTGGCTTATGACATCCACATCAAAATTTATGCACTTGGTTAATTGGAGAGAACTATAAAAAGCAAATGAAAAAATATCCGTTTAGAATGATACACTTTCTTGAGAAGGACAAAACAGGAGCAGGTGTTTCGCCTGTTTGCATACCACCACTTCAATCATGAAGTTCTTGAGAAGACCGAGCTAATTAGCTCTTCTCGCCTGTCAATTTTGCGGTGATATGAAGGGAAGGTAAGAATTAAGAGTAGCCACTCATTACAACTTCTGCAGCTAGTTGTTCAGTGACTTTGACAACTCTGACTGAAAAAGAATTTGAATATCAGACATTAAACTCTCCTGCGGAAGGTGTTTGAGATGGCTAAGTTAATTTTCTGTCTTTAATTTTTCAGAAAGTACCAGAGGACACGCACGCCGCCACAAAGGGGATGACACTCGTGCAGTAAACCAAGAAAGGTCAGATCCAGATCCGATAAAACTATTACACTAGTAACTGATAAGCTCAATACCAAGGAACCGAAAATCTTAATATCCGCCTCGGAGGCCTTCAACCTAAATGTCCCGAGTGGGAAAAAGTTTTTTGTGCGCTGAAAACAAACCATGTCTGGGTAATGGGTTGCGATGTTTGCAAGGAAGTTTATCCTTAAAAATTCTTGTAGACTGTCTTAAAGGATGTCAGTCTTGCGCCCCCAAATAAGTGCTAAAGCGCAAAGAGTCTACCTCTGGCTAACCTCTCTCGTCACTTTACCTTTCTCTCTCTCTTTGGCAGGAAGCTGCGCGAGAAAAGTCAAAGTCTTGAGACGAAGATAGAGGAATGGTCAATTCCATAAAAATACATCATAACTAGGTTTCGAACAAGGTGTACGCTGTAACGACATTATTTAGGAAACTGTTTGCTGTTTCAGTGTAATAAAACAAATAACTATTGCAGCCTAGAGAGTTATAGTAAGCTTGGTATAGAGATGAGTCTGCATATAAGCTGATTGTATTTTAAGTGGTGTCTCTGGCGCAGAGGCCAGATAAGGCGCGCTCACGTCATTTTGTGTATACTTCTCTCTTATTCCCTCTCTTTTTCTACCCCTTAGCTCTTCACCCAGTGCAGGGTAGCAAACCGAACGTGTGTCTGGTCAAGCAACTGTCTTTCCTGGCATTCTTTTCTCTTTGTCTTCCTTCTGAATAATACATCAAGGCAACATTGAAGAGTTAGCGAAAGAACGGCGCAGAGTTCACAGACGTTCGACCTGGTTTAAGAACCTTTTCTCACTAAACGACAACATGGCCAAAAAACGAATAAAATAAAATAAAGGACGGCGAGCATTGTATAGCACCGACTCTCATCGCAGCATGTAAACGTACCTCTCGTGATATGGGGATATTGTGGTCGGCGTACAGCGACGGTTGCAGCTCACGCCTCGTGTAATCAGACTTCATGAGCGCTTCTGGAAGAACAGCGTGAGACCGTGCTGTGTAGTCTCGAGCTGACTATTCATCCGTCTCTTTCTTACTCCTCTTCTTTTCTATCTTATTCCTTTCTATTATTGCCCCTTCACCCAACCCGAAGTGTAGGGCAGCAAACCGAGCCAAGCTTGGTTAATTTCCCTGCCTTTCTTCTCTATTTCTCTCTCTCTCTCGTCATATATTAGTCAAGACACATTACCAGATGCCCGCACTGCACGATAACCAACTAGTATTATTAACGCTCAAGAATGTAGAGTGATATTTATTCATTTATTTATTTATTTATCATTTATTTCTGTATTTATGTAGTTATTGGCTTATTAATTTGCGGACTTATCTATTTATGTATTTATTTACTTATTTATTTAGTTTCTACATAGCCATTTGAAGACATGGGGCATATAAAGGTATATCATAATAGGTGAATCGTCGTTCATTACTACACGTACCGCGTGGTAAAAAGTTTCATTACATTGAATTTCTACAGCGTTTCATGAAAGAGCATTCCACTCACTCTGTTTCCTTTTTACGCTTACGTTGGAGGAATTATTGAGCGAAACACAAGGAAAGTGTTTCTGTGTTTAGAATAAGTAGTTAAAAATATTATGCACTTAATTCTCTACCTTGAGAGAGCATAAAGCCCTCTCAGAACGCTTTGATTGTGGCGGGGCGGGCACAAATCGAGCATAACGCGATATTATTGCGCTCCCTTTCAATATATGAAGCGTGCAGTCTAACGTGTCGTGTACGTTTATCACCACCGTCTGTGCCCCAGCTTTAACACAATATTGAATGTTCTTTGTATTGTATTTTCAAATGTTCACAAAACATGCTAGCGCACAACGTTAGACGTCAGTGGCATGATGCAAACTGTAAATACTTAATTATTTTACGATTCCGCACATCTAAATTACTCTGCAAATTATACGCTCTGGTAATAATAAGAACATTATGGGGTTTTTACGACACCATCGTTCATAACGCGATGCCCCTAATCTGCAGGTACACCATCCTGGAAGATTGCAACTCCAAGCACACGTGTATCACAAGAGTCAATTTCTGTGTATTCACATTCGTAGCTTCATGAACACAGAAAACTCGACGTAGCGCATATACGCTCGCATATATATGAAGGACTCTGTCTTTAGACCAATTTCTGCAACTGCACCTACAAAAAATGTCCTGCCCTTTGTAGGTGCCACCGATTCTAGGGCCGAGTGCACTTCAAAAATACGATATCTTTTGTCAACCTAACGAGTTTTCTGAATTAATCTTTCGTGCGAACGCGTTGGTTAGGACTTTAATTGGTTCATATCGGGCGTCGAGCATCAACGTCTACAATAATTTGATTATAGTGTGGGCATTTAGTATACGCATCCTCTTCACCGGTACATTATCATCATTATCATGTGTGGCTCATGCATCCTCATCGTTGTCGCGTAGCATCATCATCTTGGCTCATTCATCGTAGCTGTCGGCTGCCGGTTCCTCGGTCCTAATAAAAGGTAATCCAAACCAAGACTTCATACGTGGTGGAGAGTGCTGTTAGATCCCCCGCCATCCTCTCGACCACTCTACCCCCTGGAGCTACGTTCAGGTCGCCGCTTGGGCCAGGTGTCCGGAAATATGTCGCACCAAGATGAGGCCGGTGCTGCAGCCGTTCCCACTCAACCACCGCGTGCCGCGCCTTCTCACGTCATCAACAGCCTCCAGCGTGAGCCCCATCCCTTCGCTGGTATGCGCGGGGAAGATGTGGAAGAATGGCTGGACGATTTCGAACGTGTCGGCGCTGCTAACCGGTGGGATAACACCTACAAACTCGCTTACGTGTCATTCTACCTCACGGGTGTCGCGAAGACGTGGTTCCTCAACCACTTCATTGACATCCCCGACTGGTCAGCCTTCAAAGATCAGCTTCGCCATGTCTTTGGCACACCGGCTGTTCGTTCGGCTCTCGCAAAGAAAGCTCTCGCGACTCGGAAACAGCACATCGGGGAGTCGTACACATCCTACATCGAGGATGTTCTTTCACTTTGCCGCCGGGTTGACACACCAATGACAGAATCAGACAAGGTGCGCCAGCTTCTTAAGGGGATTGCACCCGCCGCATTCAATGCCCTAGCGATCCAGAATCCGGCTACCGTTGCTGACGTTGCGACAACCTGTCAGCGCCTCGAAGAACTTGAGTCTATGCGCCTACAATCAGACAGTGATGCGACCCGTACTACGACTGATCCAAACCTGCGAGACACGATAAGGGCGATTATACGTGAAGAATTAGAATCAATGGGATTCACACTACCTTCAGTGTGTCCCGTTCAGTCCTCTTCAACGTCATTGCGCGATGTCATCAGGGAGGAGCTCACGTCCATGACCCACATGGCCAACCTGCAGCCCATTGTCTCCCGTACTCTACCATCGTTCCCGCACACCGCCGCCGCACCACCAGGCACCGTCAGCTCGACGTCCCCGCCACGAACGTACGCGTCGGTTGCTGCCGCACCTCCCACAAGCTTTCCCACGGGCTTTTCATCACCACCGCGTGAGCCGTCACCTGTCCCTCTGACTTCTCTCTCTCCTGGTGCAGTTAGCGCAAGCTACTACCCTCCTCATCGATCGACTCGGCCTACGTGCTATTATTGCGGTTATCGTGGTCACATTGCACGCTTTTGCCGCAAGCGCCAGCAAGACGAGCGCCGAGGGTATGACATACGCGAACGGGACTATACCGCAGGATCCTTGTACCAGGGTCGCCGTTATTCGTCACCACCGCGTCGGTCTCCATCTCCGCCAGCATCGGGTGAACTGCGCAGTAGTCATCGATCAACCAGACGCCGTTCACCGTCGCCTTATCGGCGCTCTTCTTCTCCTCTTCAGCCTGCTTCCCTTACTTCTGATCGGCGTCCGGAAAACTAAGCGATGCAGTTTTTGGAGGACAAACTGCATTCCAACACAGGACTCCAATTCCTCCAGCGCGCCCCTACAATATGATTGCGGTCACAGTTGAGGGAGTGGACGTTGATGCTTTGGTGGACACTGGGGCTGCGTTTTCTGTTATTCGTGCTGATTTGTGTGCCCGTCTCCGAAAAGTCACAACGCCTTATGATGGACCGACACTGGTTACAGCCCAGGGAACAATGATTCGCCCTTCCGCTCTCTGTACTGCCCGTGTACTAATCGACGAAATTCTTCATCATATAGAATTTGCTGTGCTATCCCCGTGCTCCCATGAACTCATTTTAGGCTGGGACTTTCTTTCCTCTGCTTCTGCGGCTATTTGCTGTGCACAACGTGTCGTCCATCTTACTGACACGGACCACTTGCTCAACGACGAAACCTACAGGCCACTTCGACTCATCGCTGCAGTAGACATCGAGTTACCACCAAACGAACATCAATTAGTGACAGTTTTGTCCAACGACGTCGACTCTGGTGACATTTTGGTCACTCCGTCACCGTGTTGCCTTAATAAAGGCATAGCTCTCGCATCAGGTGTGGCTCGGTTCAACAATGGATCAGCTGTTCTCGCTGCTACCAACACCACACAAGATAAAATTTTACTACCACGGGGCACTACTGTCGCCTGCGTTGCCGATCTGCAGCCTGTGTGCGTTGTGCCTCTTACCCCTGTCTCCTCTAAAGGCCATCCTGCAGATCATGCCGCTTCCTCGGCCTTTACAGCAGCCATCAACAAAGACTTGAATGACTCACAGAAGCAGCAGCTGCTTGATTTGTTGAAAAAGCATGCAAACTCCTTTGACGTTCATTCATCCACCCTGGGCCAGACGACTGCTACAGCACATCGTATTCAGACCGACGGAACATCCATTGTGCATCGTCGTCCGTACCGCGTCTCCCTAGCCGAACGGAAAATCATTGAGGAAAACGTAGAAGATATGCTGCAACGGGAGATAATCCGACCCTCAACCAGTCCTTGGTCGTCTCCAGTGGTTCTGGTGCGTAAAAAAGACGGTTCCGTACGATTTTGCGTCGATTACCGAGCACTCAATAAGATCACTAGAAAGGACGTATACCCCATGCCACGCATCGACGACGCCCTAGATTCCTTACAGGGTGCTGAATACTTTTCCATCCTCGACTTGCGTTCCGGCTATTGGCAAATCCCCATGCACGAAGATGATAAAGAAAAAACTGCGTTTGCAACCCCGGACGGCCTATACGAATTCAATGTTATGCCGTTCGGTCTATGCAATGCGCCCGCAACTTTTGAGCGCATGATTGACACCGTGCTGCGTGGCCTGAAATGGAAGACTTGCCTATGTTACCTCGATGACATTGTTGTCTTTTCATCGACGTTTCATCAACATCTGCAACGCTTGGACGAGGTCCTGACTTGTCTTGCGGGCGCTGGTCTTCAAATTAACACCAAAAAGTGCCATTTCGCCAGCAGATCTATCAAGGTACTCGGTCATGTTGTGAGCAAGGACGGAATTCGCCCAGACCCTGATAAAACTGGTGCAGTGCTTCGATTCCCGCGCCCTGACAAACCAAAAGATTTGCGAAGTTTCCTTGGTCTCGCCTCTTACTTTCGCCGATTCATACAAAACTTTGCCTCCATAGCGGCACCACTTCATAAGCTACTTGCTTCCGGTATGCCCTTTCAGTGGTCTCAGGAATGTGAATCGGCTTTCGACAGGTTGAAGAGTGCCCTTACGACCGACCCTGTACTTGCTCATTTTCACGATGATGCACCGACCTTCCTGCACACAGACGCTAGCGGCCGCGGTTTAGGAGCCGTGCTCCTGCAACGCGACAACTCTTCGCGAGAGCGAGTCGTTGCATACGCCAGCCGCGTCCTCTCCGCAGCCGAGAGGAACTACACGATCACCGAGCAGGAGTGCCTCGCCATCGTTTGGTCAGTACAGAAATTTCGTCCATATCTGCATGGCCGCCATTTCACCATTGTGACCGACCACCATGCTTTATGTTGGCTTTCGACACTCAAGAACTTGTCGGGACGCCTCGGACGCTGGATTCTACGCCTCCAAGAATATGATTTTGAGATCGTGTACAAGTGTGGCAGGAAGCATAGCGACGCCGATGCTCTTTCTCGCTGCCCACTACCAGCGACTCCACTCGGGGTTTCCGCAATCAATTTGCACAACACGCCCTCGGAGCCCACGTCTACGGCGGTTTCCCCTCTCGCCTCTATGGACCAGCTGCCTTCGGATGACCCGCACGATTTTCCTTCTCGACAGTTGGCTGACCCATACTGTCGACGTATTATAGACTACCTCACTGGCAGTTCCCGTCCACCTAATGCAAGGCTCCGTCGCCAACTCTCGCAATTTAAGCTGGACAACTCGGTGCTGTACCGCAAAATTTACCATCCTGACGGTCAGCGCTGGGTTCCCGTTCTGCCCCGATCGCTTCGGTCCGAAGTCCTCAGGGCACTTCATGACCATCCGACTGCTGGTCACCTTGGTTACCATAAAACCTACGATCGCCTTCGAAGTCGGTTTTATTGGCCAGGCATTACCACTAGTGTAGCTCGGTACGTCGGGTCCTGCACTACCTGCCAACGTAGAAAACTACCAACATCTGCTCCCGCTGGTAAACTACAGCCTCTTCCGTGCCCAGCCACACCATTCGAAGTTGTAGGCGTCGATCTTTATGGCCCCCTCCCAGTCAGTGCTGGTGGAAACCGGTGGATAGTAACAGCCATTGACCATTTGACGCGCTACGCCGAGACGGCATCCGTTACTACAGGTTCAGCTTCTGAGATTGCTGATTTCATCCTCCGAGCCATTATACTGCGTCATGGTGCTCCACGTGTGTTGCTCAGTGACCGTGGAAGGGCCTTTCTTTCACAACTAGTGAACGAACTTCTTCAGGCCTCCGGCACAACTCACAAGACTGCCTCTAGTTATCATCCCCAGACTAACGGCCTCACTGAGCGATTCCACCGCACTCTTGCTGATATGATCGCCGCCTATATTCAACCAGACCACAAAAACTGGGACGTTGTTCTACCATTCGTCACTTTCGCCTACAATACGGCCATTCAGCGAACAACCGGCTACTCGCCATTTTACCTAGTTTATGGACGCTCCCCTACTTCTTTCCTGGACGTCTCCTTCTTTACCTGCCAAGCGAATTCATCTCCATCCTCCTCAGAGGAATACGTTTCACGACTCGCACAGTGCCGCCAACGAGCTCGTATAAACACTGAAGCCCGCCAGCAAGACAGAAAGCTAGTTTATGATGAATCGCATCGTGATGTATCCTTCCAACCTGGAGACGAAGTGCTCCTTTTGACGCCTGTTCGCACACCTGGTTTGTGCGACAAATTTCAGCCTCGGTTTATTGGGCCGTACACAGTTCTTGAAGAGACTTCACCAGTGAATTATTGCGTGACGCCACTTGTAGCCCCAGCAGATCGCCGTTATCGAACTACAGAGGTCGTCCATGTCTCCCGTATGAAGCCCTTCATGCGACGTTCTTTGTCCCCTTGACTTGCCGCGGCCAGGCTGGCCGCTTTCACGTGGGGGGAATTGATGTGGGCATTTAGTATACGCATCCTCTTCACCGGTACATTATCATCATTATCATGTGTGGCTCATGCATCCTCATCGTTGTCGCGTAGCATCATCATCTTGGCTCATTCATCGTAGCTGTCGGCTGCCGGTTCCTCGGTCCTAATAAAAGGTAATCCAAACCAAGACTTCATAATAGTGTTACTCAATATCACAAGTACCTTTCACTATAAATATATATCATACATTCCAACCGAGAATTGCAGTTCATGAACGGTACACTAGACTCGTTTATTTAATTTGCTGGCTAGACAAAAGAAAATAATTTACTATATAAAAAGCCACAGATGTAACAAATTGTTTTAGTGTTAATCACCGACGTGGTAAGGTATGGTCCTTTTTGCGGGGCTTAATTTGGGGCATGAGAAACAACACCACAGTTGGTTGAATTTTGTTAAATACATGACGCAAGACTACGGCCGAAGTAGAGAAGAACGCGGGCAAGAAAGCCGACTTTCTTTTTTAGTACGTTTGTGCAAGACAAGGACAGCGCTGAACTGTTCTCATGTTTTTCTTTCTTTTTTTTTCTTGCATCGTGATGTTATAAAACAATTACACTTGGTTTTACAAATCCAGGATTTCTGTTTCTCTAATAAAAATTATTCAGACTCTTCGGTAACATTAGAAATCTAACAAAGACGCAGGCGTGCTCGTTCTCGTGTGAAAGATTTTTTTTCCTTTTTGAGCGAAGCTTGTCTTTTATCAACAGAGCTGTGTTGCTGGTGGTGTACGAGAAAGCGCTGCTCATCTAAAGTTTACGCGCATAAAACAAACTGATTACAACGGTCTTGTTTCCGGGGCTGGGACATGAACCCGGGTGCCCCGTTTCGAAAGTGAATGTTTTTACCGCAAGACTACGTGTTCGTGATAGTGCGATGTGAATTGAACTCCTGCACACACGAAAGAGTTTGAAGGACGAGGCAAAAAAAAATTGGGAAGCAGTACACTTACTACAGGCCTTCGTTGAATTATTTTGTGCTTGCGTAAAAAGCAAACGGCTGGGCAACGCGTATGGTCGGTACCCAGAATTGCACATTTTAATGCTATCCCGAATCTGAGAGAACAAAGGCCATAACATAAGTTTCTATGATCGCGTGATCGCGTGAGTCTGGCGAACGGTGAAAAAAACGTGAATGATGCAACGCCAATTCAGCCCGAAAACACCATTTTGGGGATTGGTCCTACCTATAAAGAAAGAAAGAACGAAAAAAAGAAAGAAAGAAAGAAAGGAAGAAAGAAAAGGAAGGTAGGAAAAGAAGGAAAAAGGAAGAAAGAAAGAAAGAAAGAAAGAAAGAAAGAAAGAAAGAAAGAAAGAAAGAAAGAAAGAAAGAAAAAAAAAAGAAAGAAAGAAAGAGAGAAAGAAAAGAAAATCAGTACGTCAAGCGCAGCCATGCCAAGCATCGTTCGCCCCCATTTTCCCATTCTTTTTCCTTTTTGGGAAAGGCTCCTGAATATCATAAGCGAATTAGCTGACCTCCGTCGCGCCTCTCATGCCCGGGATTCGTGTTTTCGCTTTTGGGCACCATAAACGAAAATGCCATTGACAATAAGTGAACTGCACTACTGACCAATGTTCTACAAATGAAGTCAATGATTCGCCCAAGTAATGGCCATACGCCACGGAAGTCTGTGCGGCCCATCAGAAAGCTATTATTATGATAAAAGTATATGTGCTACAGGAATCAGAAAGCTGTAATCATCATAAACGTGTGTGTACCACAGGAGAACGGGGCGAATCAGAACTTCCACTAAAACGCAAGAAGGCAACAGTGGACCCAACAAATGGCATGCGTGGTACCATGTTGCAACAATGGCCCGTTATACGTTACACTTAAAAAGGTTGTGGCTGTTCTACCGGCTCAAACTTAACAAAGAGTGTTCAACAAAGAGAACTCGTTTAACATATGGGAGGATATTAAGGGACGCCTTCATTTGTAAACCTGGGTATAATATTTGTATGGTGAAGATGCACTAAAACTGTACTACATCTTAAAGCTTATAAATGATGTTTATTAAAGACGAGTGACACAACAAATCTGATAAAAATGGAAAGTCTTAAGAAGCGTTAGCTTGACGAAGGAAACGCAAACAGCTTAATTGTTTGATCGGTGTCCGTGCTTTGGAGCTCGTTATTTTCTTTTCGAAATGAGAATTAGAGTGGGAATTACCATCGGAGACTCCTTAGAAATGAGTAAGTACGGTATATGTAGACACACACACACACACAAAAAAAAACAAAAAGAGACACAGAAAGAACGGAAATGCCGGATGAAGACAACGCAAGCCTTTTTCCAATCCTGTGTGCCCTTTCATGCTTGCACTTGGTGAAGCAGCCGCGTTGAGTTAACGGTGCTCGTCGTCTTCTCGTTCCCGTCGTCTGCAGCCGCGTTCGTCCTTCGCTGAGTAACTTAACCGGGTCTTTTTCTTATGCAAATGAGAGTCTCCGCTAAACGAAATGAACCCCTGAGCGCTGACGCCTCGCCGGAGTTTTTCTGTCCACATAAGACAGCTCACCCCCCCCCCCCCCCCCCCCCCGTAGCTACATTAGGCGTTCCTTTTGAAGCACTGCTGTTTTTATAAGCAAACACTCAGGCTGCTTCTCCGACCCAGCACTACAATATTATAGCGCAGGTACACCTATACGTTCACGGTGTTTCAATACAAGCTGAATTAAAAAAGATGAACCATGCGATTTCACCTCTGTAACGCAATTCAGAAAAAAATTTTTTGAATAAGTATAATATACGAACTGAAGAGGCATTGTGACATAAAAGCACATTGCATCGTAGTTCTTCGTAGCGGCAATAACAAGCAGGTTTGAAGCACCACTAGGTGGCAAATGCACTAAGGCGCTCATTATTCATTCTTTTTGTGCGCATTGGTTGCTACGACTCTTTATTGTGAAACAGTGAATCTAGTTGTTTGCCAAGCCTTTCCTTGATAGTCGGTCGCTCAAAACTGCCATCACCTTAGCAAGTACGTACCACTGTGTGGCGTAGAAAAAAAACCTATCATTTTCATAAACGGGTATGTGCCACGTAAAATCGTCCAATTCTACTATACTCGCCACTGATCCACTGAAAATCGAGAAGGCAGCCGTTATCCCCACAAATGACGGCGTTAGCCATGAGTTGAAGACCCCGTGTTCGTACAACTAGAAAGCATTGGTTAAAGGGAGGGGCAACAGTGGTTGCGAGGAAACCCCGAGGCAATGGAAGTCGTGTAAGCAAGCATTTACAAGCCCATAGATCTACGAGAGCTGCGAATACTTGGTGTCAGCGCTAATGCTAGTCCATTGAGTTTGAACTGCCTTGTCGTACTTGTGAATGCCTATTGTTTAATTCTAAACTGTCTGCGCTGATAATCAACGTAGAAGAAACCTAGCATCGCCTAGATAAAGCCAACTTAAAAGCATCGTGCATAATTGAAGTAAAAACCCCTAGATGCAAGTTTGGATCCTTCGTGCTATTCATGGCTCAATGTAAGCATCGTTCATTTTTTATGGGAGTGTTTGTTATTGTTATATTTTGGTTTCCCTAATAAAAAAATTGGCCCAAATCTACATGTTAAACTCTAAATGTCGTCGAAAGACGATAGTCTTGCGTCTAGAGAGAGTGAACAAAGCGTTTTTTTTTTGATGTTCAGCGCAAGAATATAGGTGAATGTTATTTTGAAGGCGCTGCGTTAGAGTGCCTCGAGCGTGTAACGGAGGCCAACAAGCGCATCTAGGCACGTTATACACGAACGCCATCTGACAGTTATCTTCGAAAACGAAGGCGTGCGCAACCGCGGAGAAAGATGCGCGCCAGTCAGGGAGGTGATAAGGTGTAGAATACAAAGCGACTGGCAGGTGCCACCACCGTGGCGTCGTAGCGAAGCGTTGGAAACACCTTCTTGAGCATCGCGTTGCACTGTCAGCGCAGCGCGTTAAACGCTACAGTCCTTAGAGTTACTTGTCTGTGCCTTTTCTAGTATAAAGGCAGACATACAAAACATCGACATGTTGTTATGCCGCCTCAGATATGCGCAATATTTGCTTTTTTTATTGACAATCGCACAACTATGAACGCTAAACCTTGAGCAATATTTGTGGGCGCTGCGAATGGATTGGCCGTTTGGTGCCGTTTGAGGTACCATTAGGGCAGGATAAACAGACAAATGCACAGACAGACAGACAGACAGACAGACAGACAGACAGACAGACAGACAGACAGACAGACAGACAGACAGACAGACAGACAGACAGACAGACAGACAGACAGACAAAAAATTTTCCGTCGAAGGTCCCCAAGAAAGATATCGTCTTTAAAAAAGGAAGCTCTTCAGGGATTCATTGAGTGTACACTATTTGAAGCGAGTTAGTGATCCGCAGAAGTTGGCTGAGGAAACTTACAAACACTGTCTTAGACCTTGTGATGTGAATGCCCATGAAAAGTAGGAAATATTACTGACAACAGCTGCAGGCAGACAATCGCCGCTGAAAAAGCTGTTCACTTTATATCCGAAATTATTGAGCAACCTCCCCACGGAAAGATCCCCTAGACAGCCGGAAACGATTGTCAGGAAACATTATGCAGCCGAATGCGTTAGGTGGATGTCCGGACATATAGCTGTGTGCAACGTTCTGGCAAACGTATTATATACATTTTTTAAAACTTAGATCTGCCTGAATAGCTTTTCTTAAGTGAGAGCTCCAGCGCTAACCTATTCAAATTCTGTATTCATAACTAATTCATGGTATCTTTTCGAGTCATTGTTGTACTCGTAAAGATACATATTATATCTAATTATTATTCACAGCTGGATAATTACGTGCTAAATTTTTGACAAAGACAAAACGTGACGTTTCCTTCGGTGTAGTTGAATGAACGTTGACGCCGACGTAAAAGCTGAGTAGTGGTTATAGCATGCCTGAAGGCTGCTTACAGCTTCCTTAATTTGAAGAGCTTTTTTTTTTATTGATATGATATATAAGGAGATGTTGGCGCACCATTATGGCGCCTTGCCCCGCCACGGTGGTCTAGTGGCTAAGGTACCCGGCTGCTGACCCGCAGGTCGCGGGATCAAATCCCGGCTGTGGCGGCTGCATTTCCGATGGAGGCGGAAATGTTGTAGGCCCGTGTACTCAGATTTGGGTGCACGTTAAAGAACCCCAGGTGGTCAAAATTTCCGGAGCCCTCCCCTACGGCGTCTCTCATAATCAAATAGTGGTTTTGGGACGTTAAACCCCACAAATCAATCAATCATTATGGCGCCGGCTACTCCTTAGCCGTTGATTGAAACTTGAACACGTATCTTGAAGCAAAACATACAAAGCGGTGCATGGAAAATAGAAAACTCAGGCAGAGATATGCAAAGACACACTTATACGCACGTATCACAACATAATGGTAAGTAAATGTTCGAAGGTCAGTGAAAGAAGTCTCTGGAAATGTCCCTCGTTAATATTCGGTCCACCAGCAAAAAACAGCAGAGCACACGTCTGGTCCTTATAAAGATGCATTTGCTCGTATGTACATAATAGTCATCCCGGCATTCATTTCACAACACACGTGATGGGTGTCACATGATACTGTACATAATAAGTACATGTGTTACAAATGAAAGTTTGTTCTTTCCTAATACTTGTCAGCAATCCCGCTGTCTTGTAAGAAACGTGTTAATGCTTTTAAAACGTGTGACTGTAAAACTCCAGTTGGCCACGGGCCCAGAAGTTTTTTCATGCTAAATGGTCTGCGGTCCACGACGTCTCGGCATGTCATGATGTGGACAGTCTATGAGAAGGTGACATACGTCTTCATCTATAAATCCACATTCGCATTCGGCCTCAATCAGTGGATTAGAGTTTCCATACTTCTATCTAAAGCCAGCGTAATTTTGAATTCAATAGATGGATCGATATGATATAAATCACAGCTCTTTGTACTTTGGTCAAACCAAGCAGTTTTGCTCATTCTGAAAGTTGTATTCTTTATAATACTGCGCAATTCATTTTTCTAAATTGGTAAAGAAACAGTAACGTCTTTACGATGTGCTTGTCGTGCTGCTTCATCGGCAGCTGTATTTCCAGGAATGTTGCAATGGCCAGGTATCCATTGGAATTTGATCTCATGTTGCGCCTTCTTTGCTTTGGTGAGCTCTTTCAGAGTTTCGTATGTCATACTATTATTTATTACTGTCCTGTTTGTACTGGAGAGTGATCTTAATGCGGCCTGTGAGTCACTGAAAAGTACCCATTTTCTAGCGTCTGCTACCGAGTTTATAACTTTAGAGCATACAGAATAGCGAAGAGCTCAGATGTAGTAGATGACGTCATGCGACATAATTTAAACGATTCCTGAATATAGAGCTGTGGTATGATAAACGCCGATGTTGAAGACGTTGTAGTACTTGAGCCATCTGTGTAAATGTGTATGTACCCTGGATACCGCATGTGTATATGATAAAGCGCTAGTTGTTGAGCAGCTTGGACGAACATGTCTTTCTTTCTGATAATGTCATCCAATGAGAATTCAATGCTTGGTATTGCAAGCAGCCATGGAGGATAGTCCATTTCAGAGCTCCAAAATTCATTTCTGGGTAATATATGTTCATTACTCTGTACATCGTTTTGAGCAATGCTTTTATCTCTTAGTAAAATCTCCAGTGCCAATGGGTGGTCCTTGTGTTGCGTCTGTAAGCGAAAAAAATGGCGGCATGTTTCAATTGTTCTCATGACTGGAAAGGGTGGTTGTCTAGTCTCTGCTATGACAAGGCTGCTGAAAGTCGCTCGTGGAACACCTATGCAGACGCGCAGTCCCCTAGCTAATAGTCTTTGAAGTCGCTCCTCTGAAGTGCGGGAAAGGCCGTGTAAGACGGCTGCAGAATGTGCAACTTTTTTCGTATTAAAGCATTGTGAACACCGAGCATGGATGGTACAGATCCGCCCCATGATGTCCCAGCAATTCTGCGGAGTATATTCACTAGCGTATTCACCTCGTTTTCGAGTTTCTTTATGTGAGGTACCCATGATAGCTGCCTATCAAGTATTACTCCGAGAAACCGATGCTGTGTTACAATCAATAGTGGTTCTCCTTCTAAATTGAGATTGAAGTTCTTTAACTTCTTACGGGTGAAGGGCAATACAGCTGTCTTTGCGTGAGATAGAATCATTCCTCTTTCTTTTGAAAACTTGTTGATAATATTTATTCCGTCTTGCAATGCAATCTGAATTAGCCGTATGTCCGTGCTAGATGCCCAAATTCACACATCATCTGCATATAAGGAGTATTTCAACCTGGAAGGCAGTCTTTTAGCTAAATCAGCCATAACACAGTTGAAAAGAAAAGGGCTGAGTACGCTTTCTTGTGGCACTCCCTGTCTGACGTCGTGTTCTGCACTTTTTCCTTCGCTCGTCTGAATGAATATTTTTCGACCTGATAAAAATTTGGATACCCACCGCAAAGACATGCCGGACAGTCCGAGTTCCAACATACTCAGCAGAACATGAGTGTGACTGACTGTGTCAAATGCCCTTTTGATGTCCAAGAACACTGCACACGTCAAACTACCACAGGCGCGTTCAGGCTCCACATACGTTACTAAGTCCAGTATTGCATCCATTGTGCATCTCTGTTTCCTAAAACCTGTTAAGTAGTTGGAGAGTACACCAGTTCTGTTGCACCACCATTGAAGTCGCGCATCAATCATTTTTTCCATTACCTTACATAGACAGCTTGTCAGACTGATTGGACGGAAGGATTCAAGGTTCAAGGGCGTCTTAGCCGGTTTTAAGATTGGAATGATGCGAGCAGACTTCCAAGACTCCGGTACAATTTCTTGCATCCATAATTGATTGATTGATTTGTGGGGTTTAACGTCCCAAAACCACCATATGATTATGAGAGACGCCGTAGTGGAGGACTCCGGAAATTTTGACCACCTGGGGTTCTTTAACGTGCACCCAAATCTGAGCACACAGGCCTACAACATTTCCGCCTCCATCGGAAATGCAGCCGCCGCAGCCGGGATTCGATCCCGCGACCTGCGGGTCAGCAGCCGAGTACCTTAGCCACTAGACCACCACGGCGGGGCTCTTGCATCCATAGATTATTGTAAATATCTAAGAGAATAGTTGTGCCTGTGGGCTCAAGGTTCTTTAGCATATTGTATGCAATGCCGTCCGGTCCAGAGGCCGATTTTTGACGACATGATGCTATAGCACAATGCAGCTCCCTTAACGTAAATACAGGGTCTAGTTGAGGATGCTGGGCCCAGAAGCAAGCATTAATTTTCTGGCTGGCTAACGCGACAGAATTATCAAATAAGGCACATTGTGATGTGACGGGACTACTGATAAGTTGACAAAATTCATCTGCTACCACAGCTTCCGGTTTGTCCAAGGCTACAGCAAGAGCACGAAATGGGAAGCTCTGTGATACAGGGCCACTAAGTGCTCGAATTACAAGCCAAATTCTTGGAACAGGTGTGGGGGGAGAGAGCGTGCCACAAAAATCACGCCAGCGTCGTTTACCTAAATTTTCTAGCCGTCTGCGCATTACACTGTGGATTTTCTGTGCATTTTTGTATGCTTCTAAACTTCCGCTGCGTCGATATGCCCTTTCTGAACGTCGTCTGATGGCTCTTAGATGTTCATACTCTCCATCGACTGCAGCATAGTTTTTTGGAATAGGGACTTTCTTTGTACATTTATTCGCATTATCTTGCAGAAATTCAGTAAAGCTTTCAACTGTCGTGAGCTCACTATTTTGGTTTGTTAGGTGGTACCGAAAAGCTTTCTAGTTCGTCAGTTTGCTGTAGCGCCTGATGTCGTCATTTCGCAAGAAGGGGTGATTTATTAGAATGATAAAATGGTCACTCCCACGTGTTTCTACATCCGTTGTCCATACTACACCATTCACAAGATCTTGTGAACACATGGTTACATCTACGCAACTCTAGTAATTATGCCCTCGGAGAAAAGTTGAGGAGCCGTCATTTAAAGTTGTCAAATTGCACTTGTCTGCGGCACACTCAACAATATTCTCACGTGCATCACATCGATCACTACCCCAGATTATGTTGTGCGCATTAAAGTCTCCGCTTATAATCGTATATTAATTAGAAATGTTGAAGATATTTGTTAACTCTTCCACCGAAATGCGGCTTGAAGGTTGTAGGTAAAAATTGATCACTGTTATGCACTGCACACCAAAGGATACTTTGCAAGCGACGAATTCCGGGAAGTCCGAATCACTTGAGTGAAATTTGTGAGTAGGTAGGTCCTTTTTGACGCACAAATGCACTCTGCTAGGACCACTTCGACGAGATGACCTATATATCACGTAGTTGGAGAGGCGGAAATCATCATTCATTCCTGCCTCTTGGATGCAAAGTATTGGAAAGTTATACTGCAAAAAGTGTTTACGGAAGTCAGCACACTTCCTTCGAAGACCATTGGCATTCCACTGGTATATGGAGACATCTTTGTAGCGCTTATTCATATGTTACTTGTCGCAGGTTTGACCCGGATTGTTGACACAATAGTGCTTCTAGAGGCAGCAGGGCTTTTACTTCTGGCAGGTTGTTTGCTTCCGGTAGAGCAGACAGGATTGCCTTAAGTGCTGCGAAAAGCATTGGTGTAATCAATTACATGACTGATGCAGAGGCACGGTCTCCATTGAATGGTTCATTTTCTGAGGCCTGTTGAGAATGACGTGACGTTTCGATGTGGTAGTTGGGGCGAACACTGGCACTGTCGGTTTTGCTACTTTCCGGCAGAGATCGCGTGGGCGTTCGCAGCTTTGGCGCGTAGGTTGGGTTACTTGAAGGTACTTCTCGTGAGTGGTCTCTCGGGTGTGCTCTTGGCGGTTCTCTTGGCTGATCTCTTTGCGTGCTTGTCGGCTGTTGTGTGATGGCCGCTGAGGTGGATCACGTACAGGATGAACAATCTCAAGGTTTGGAGACGGTTCATTGGGGCGCGGTTTTATTCCATAGATGAGCTCATGCCGACGCATTTTTGCAGCAGCTTTACTTTGCGGGCAGCCTGAATATGAGGCAGCGTGATTACCTGCACAGTTTTCACACTTAGGCTGAAGAACTGACTTGCACTCCTTATGATGGTGTTCTTCTGAGCAGATCTTACACCGACGTGTGTTACGGCAACTTTTCGCCATGTGTCCGAATCGCTGGCAGTTATAGCACCGAAGTGCTGGACCAAGATATTCTTCCACTGGGTGACTGGTGAATCCTAAGTAGATTCTTCCTGGAATCGGGCGGTCATCTCGAAAAGTCAGAATCACTGAGTGCAGTGGACACGACGTTACTCCTCCATCTTCCTGGCGGTAGTATTTTATTTGCCGTCGCGCCGATATAACCCCTGCATCTCTCAAGTACTCTAGGAGTTGTTCATCTGAATACTGCAGAGGAACATGTTTTACTTCCCCAACGTTCCGAGTGTATGACTCGGGGATGAAAGGCTTAACTTCCAGGCCAGCTACATTCGAAAGCATCAGAAGACGCTTGGCTGAACTTAAGGAAGCAACGCTGACACTGAAGCTTCCATCTCTGGTCGTTCTGAATGACTGCACTTTTTCTTTAGCAGCGGAAACTACTTCGGCTGACACTCGATTGGGGTTCACTTTCCAGAAGCTAGCACCTTCAGCTGTTGGACGAAAGACGACTGGGATACCCTCTGCTTGTTTCTTTTTATAAGTAACAAAGGTAAATGGTTCATCTTCGCCCATGACTTCTTCATCACTTAGGTAATACGTTGACGTTTTATCGTCGGAAGGATTCTCTTCTAAGCGAAGCTTCTTGCTCTCAACTTCATCGTCTTCCAGTGCTGCTGTGCTAGCTTGAGCCAATTCGTAGTTGTGTATGAGCAAATGGGCAGGCTTTATGATGCTTGGGTGCACCTGTAAGCCCCCAGGCTTTTCATTGTGTCCTGCAGTATCACTCATGTGGTTTAACGCACTTGGACGAGCATAAGGCTCGTGGCGATGGCTACCAACCACCGTAGTGGTCGCGTACTAGCCAAGTCTTTGATAAAGGAACCTCGTACCTGTAGGGCGCCTAGCCCTCGAAGTCTTCACCCGACGTCTTGTTGGCACACCGCGAAGAAATGGTTGTCAGCGTAATAGTCCAAGAAAAGAGCAGAAATTGAACAGTGCACAAAAACAGCGACCGAACAGATCCACTTCTTCCAGCTTTATGATCTTTATGATCTTTATGATCGGCGTAAAGGGAGAAAGCCAACTTATGAATTTCTGTCCGAACATCGGTGTTTCAAGCTCGACGTTATGATAGTTGTGTAGTTTGTAATGGTCTTTCGCGAAAGTATCAACCTCACGCGTGTTCATACCATGAGTAAGAGATGATGAAATGAGTGTGCGTGTCGACTGATAAATCGCACGCATCGTTTTTCGCATCCCGAGTTTTAATGACACATTGCTAAAAAACCATAAGCCAAAGGTCATACAATTATTATATTTTCTACTGCATTCCATCCGACCTGTAGTCGGGAAAGTAACCAAATGGCAAGAGATAAGACATAGTAGTGCATGATTACGAAAACTTAGTTGGCTACGCCTTTCCTGAAAAAAATACAGTAAATTTACACTAAGGCAAATTTATATGAGTCGAGGAGTTTGATATAATAGTTTCATAATGGGTCTTTCACGTGCATTTGGCGTATAGACTGCATTTATAGTTGCGGCATACACTCTTTGCACAAACGCGTAATAATAATCGCGCAATTAACATTCTCTTACATATTATAACATAATCAAGTGGTGCCTAATCACAACTACCCAGCTACATACAATTCCCAAAGCTACATAGCTATATGGTTCCAATGTTTTCGTTTAGCAAATATACCCCCCCCCCCTTTTTTTTTTTTGCACCTGTAACTTACGAACTGCCCCATCCCCTTTTCCGGCGTAGGATTGTGTGCTGGTTGTTTACAAACCGTCTTTCCTGTCTCTACTTTTTCTTCCTTTCGTATACTGAACACAGAGAGAGCGGGAAAATGGGAAAAAATTGAAGTCAATAACCAATACATGAAGTTTAGGCTTTCGCATTTAAAAATATTGACGATATAATTCACTTTCAAGGCTTTCCGCGAGTATAAAGCTGATGGTTGCAAGTACAGCGCATATTGCATCGGTGGTATACCTGCGACGAGTCGTTACGCCGGAAGAGCTTCCTTGTGGCGTGTTACGTTTACAATAATTACTGCTTATGCATGGGGCATATCTTGATATACGATAAAAAGTGACAATGTCCTTGGCGTAGACGCCCAAGATGACTGGCAGTCGAAAGCCACCTTTTCCACCTTTTTTTTTTTCTTTTTCACCCGGCCTTTGTGGGTTGACCCCATTCACCCCTTCCCACTCTCATCCACTCTGAAAACTTGGTATATCTAACGTGGTTCTGTTTTGAGTCCTGAACTTGAAACATTGCAAGCTCTCTCTAAAACCCATGTTTTTGCGCAGTCACAATGTCATGCGATTACGTAATGTTGTGATGTCACAACGGCGACATAAGTTAGCAACGATAATGTCAAAAAATTTATTTGTATGTGATGTTGCGGCTCTCTGCGCTGTTGACCAGTTGTTGCTCCGAATCCCAGCGCTGATCACCAGTTGTAGCGGACCAGGGTCTGCCCGGTCTCATGTGGTAGCGTGGTGTAACTTCGGGTTGAGGAAACGAACGCTGACAAGATGGGGATACGAAAAACAAACAGGTTTAGAGCACTATTTACAATTATTTACAGCATCAGGTTAGGAGTTCACAAACCACGAGCGTGGTGGTTAAACCGTTACATGGTTCAGAGCGACGTCCAGCACTCTGTGGCGTCGTTTTAAGCCCTTTCAGGCTCCTCCTCCTTGAGTGGAAAACCAATCACACACACAAAACACCACCCACAGGGCATCAGTCAGTAACGCACGGTCCGCCGAATAGTTATTTCACCTTCTGACGCAATGCTCTGAGAAGAGGGGAAACGGGGTTCTTTTTCGGAACAATTTGGCGGTTGGGTTGCTTCTTCCGCCTCTCCCTGGAAGGGCAGCCAATGGGTAGACACTTGAATCACGATTCAGGCACTGCGCCGTGCTCCCGACCGAGTTGCAGAAATTAGGTGCCTTTTCTCATCTTCTAACCACTACCACCACAACCGGAGACACGACCTGTGCGGTCAGTCTGCTTCGCCGCCTCGCTAAACAAGCCGGTCCGGAAGAATTGCTTCTAGGGACATTGCCTTACGGACCGTCTTCTAATCTCTTTGTTGCTCCCCGCCGCTGGACGCTGGTTCCGAGAGAACTGCGGTTCCAGGCGTGGGAGCGCTGCCCGGCTACGCTTCTCAGCGACAGCACTGCGCCTACTGACGACGGTCATAACAGTGACCTCATTATTACGTCAAAAGGTAACGTAATTGAAGGCGTCGTAATACGTTCAGATCATGTGGGTTTTTGGTAGGACGACTAGAAACACATTCACTTGAGTATCACGTGGCTTTCGACAAATTTTTTTTTAGTTTCTTTTGTATCCCTCATTTCGTTGCCGATACCGTCTACTAGGTCTCGCTAAGTATCGTGTGGTTTCCCCAAATCTGATAGCTTCGTGACTCATGAAACATATGAGGCGTTCGTCGAAATAAGTAGGAGATCAGAGCTACGTGCATATCAACAACGTTCAAGAGTCAGTAACGAGAAGCGCGTTGTCTGCTCGGGCTATGCGAGCTCACTCATGCCTGCAGTCCGACAGGTATGTATCCTCAGGAAACGTGTCTATCTGCTTCGGAGAAAACATCCTTGGGCACTTATAATGGCACCTCATCTCCAGCTCTCTCGTTAGCGGCTCGTCATCTTGTCAAGCAGAGCGGTCCGCGAGAACGTGTTGAAGGCTGCGTGGGCAGACCGTGTTCATCGTAAAGTTCCTACGCATATTCACAATTGGACACGTTCGGGTGTTCGTTAAGAGTCTGGAAATAGGAACGCCCGAGTCCGACGTGTTTCTATTTTTCATGTCTATTTCGCTTCAGTGCGAAGAAAATTTCGTATATTCGGGTTGGCGGTAGGCGAAGCATTTCTTCGCGTACTGCAAGCACTTTCAGCATCTATCTATCTATCTATCTATCTATCTATCTATCTATCTATCTATCTATCTATCTATCTATCTATCTATCTATCTATCTATCTGTCTGTCTGTCTGTCTGTCTGTCTGTCTGTCTGTCTGTCTGTCTATCTATCTATCTATCTATCTATCTATCTATCTATCTATCTATCTATCTATCTATCTATCTATCTATCTATCTATCTATCTATCTATCTATCTATCTATCTATCTATCTATCTGTCTGTCTGTCTGTCTGTCTGTCTGTCTGTCTGTCTGTCTGTCTGTCTGTCTGTCTGTCTGTCTGTCTGTCTATCTATCTATCTATCGATCTATCTATCTATCTATCTATCTATCTATCTATCTATCTATCTATCTATCTATCTATCTATCTATCTATCTATCGATCGATCGATCCGCTTACGTCCGGGTGCTCTCGTAATCATCCCCTTAACTTGACGAGAACCAAAAAGAGTTAGGAGGGTAAGATTGTTTGACGAATATGACGCTCTGGTCAAACATGAATGTCACAATCCCGTCACGTACGTTGTCAAACATTTCCCGCCAGACAGTGACACAGACCCGAGGGTGGGTACGAGCCACTGGTATGCTGATATGTGCTGCAGGTAATTGAAACTTAGTATCTACCAAAACACGATCAGAACACACATGGGTAATAACGCGCGAGCATTAAGAAAAAAACCCGAGATCGGCAGCGTTGACCTGACGAATGCAAAGAATAAATGTCAGGGTTCCAGCAAAAACCGAACCCTAACATTTTGTATGCCCGTGGTGTGGAGCCACTTCAACACTTTTGCACATCACATGGGAGTGTGCAGAGCACGACGAAGAACATGACTCCAAAGGCACATGGGAGGAATGGGAGGCGCTGCTTTCTAGCCCAGCTCTGGTTGGTCAGCTGCGACTGATCCACAGAGCTGAACGGATGGCTCGTGCCAGTGGGGCCCTGGAATAGGGGCACCACCCCGCCGCACAGACTCTGTATAATCCTCGGGGCACTGGAGTTCTAGCCTGTCTGGATTATGTGCATAATAAAGTTTTCTACTACTACTACTACTACTACTACTACTACTACTACTACTACTACTACTACTGCTGCTACTACTACTACTACTACTACTACTACTACTGCAACTACTACTACTGCACGGAAGCCGTTTATGGGGCTGACCATAAAATGACGCCATGGTGCAGAAATTCGTTCATACATGGGGCGCAGCATTTCTCCTGATCAAGACCTTCGCACTCATTGAATCCTAACAGGCGATAAAAAAATTATATATTTGTTACCACGTTCACTACACACTGGCAATGCTTGTTATCATATCTTTGATGTTTGCTTTTGCAGTAAAAAGCTAGAGGAGATAGTGAGTACCCACAGCAGCACTCAGTGTGTGGCTGAGTGTTGTTGATGTTCAGTTACAAAGCAACTCTTTCGGGAATTCTAGAACGCCCTAGTGAAACATCAATGCACATCTAGCTTCGAGATGCGTAGCTTTCTTATCCGCAGTTCATACTTTTCCAGGGCGCCCCATTACTTTCTGAATACGACCCAGCGAAGTCAGGTGTTAACTGTTGGCCGCGAGATTAAACACCGTTGGCTGCATGCGGAGAGCTGAAAAAACCTAGCCGTGTGGCTCGCCCCTTGCATCGTGTGCTAGTCGCAGCACGTTTGTGAATGCAAGCATACAACCTTCCCATACTTTTCAGCACTGTTATAAGTTATCACGAGCACGTTCCAGCATGGCGCCAGGTGTAATCATCGCACTATCCATACCCTATAATTTTTCCAATGTCGCCGCTACTTTGTTGTTCAAGCCCATCACATAGAGCATTTGCCGTCGTACTGAATGAAGGAACTTCTAAATTGCGGCGTGCTAATGCATAATTTTAGTGGCACCGTCTCGTAGAGTATTGGTGATCTCGATATACTTGTGATACCACAAAGCGTGAACGAGCGTCTTCAGAGGCTATTCAGAGATAAAAACGACCTCAAGCCATGCAATTTTACAGTGGCACACGTATTCGTGCAAACATAACTATGGAGTGCACAAAGTTCTTCATTAATTTCGCAGAAATATTTTCATGCTGGCTATATCAAGATGTAAATACCTAATTGTCTCAGTAATGCAACGTTGCATTGTTTTATAAGTAGAACACGAGCTAGACACATACAGATAAAGCAATAATAATTGATGCGGCTTAATGTCCCGAAATCATCATATCATTATGAGAGACGTCGTAGTCAAAGGCTCCGGAGATTTCGACCACCTGAGGCTTCTTAACATGCACCAAGTCAAACTATACGGGCCTCAAGCAAGTTCGCCTTCATTGAAAAAACTATAACCACTAAAGCTCCATGACTGGTCACATATTAAGCAAGAAAACACATCGAGTACCGTGCAAAACACGCCTGTTAGCAAACGTCAACGGGCCGCTCACTGGCAGTTTGCGCTTTTCTAAAAAAAAATGGTGCGAAATCTGCATGTTACACCGCAAATGTAGCCGAAAGACGATAGTCTTGCGTCTGGAGAGACTGAACAAAACGTTTATTTGATGTTGTGCGCAAGAAAATTGGTGAATGGTATTCTGGAGGCGCTGCGTTAGAGTGCCTCGAGCGTGTAGCGCAGGTGAACTAGCGCATCGAGGCACGTTAGACACAAGCGCCATATGGCAGTTATCTTCGAAAACGAAGGCGTGCAGCCCGCGGAAAAGATGCGCGCCAGTCTCAGAGGTGATAAGGTGTAGAACGCAAAGCGACGGGTAGGTGCCACCACAATGACGTCGTAGCAAAGCGTTGGAAACACCTTTTTGAGCATCGCGTTGCACGGTGAGCGCAGCGCGATAAACGCTACATTACTTGAAGTTACTTGTGTGTGCCTCTTCTAGTATAAAGGCAGACATACAAAACTTCGAAGTGTTGTTATGGCGCCTCAGATATGCGCAATATTTGCTTTTTAATTCACAATCGCACTACTACAAACGCTAAACCTTGAGCATTATTGGTGGGTGCTGCGAATGGGGTTGGCCGTTTGGTGCCGTTTGAGGTATCGTTAGGGCAGACAAACAGACAAACGTACAGACAGACAGACAGACAGACAGACAGACAGACCAAAATTTTTCCGTCGAAGGTCCTTAAGAAAGACTATCGTCTTTATTAATAGGAACGTTAGCCCGGCTTATTGCAATAATGTGGCAGTGGAGGTCATATATACCACCACTGATATCCGGTCACCTGGCTTTACTCGCCGACAAGACTTCCACCACCCACAGCAGCTCGGCGCGGCGTACCATTGTGTACGTTGTATTCATTCTCTCACTCATCAGGGTAGTTACAAGCCCTGTCATAGCGGGGAGCACAAAGATCTGCCCAAATTCTCGATATTCTGAATGTCCTGTATTTAGAAGATACAAAGGTCAACAAGCGACAATAAATTGATCCATGGTCTCGCTTCCTCATCATCACCAACACGTTCTCTTTCTGCTCTCTTTTCCATCTTTTACCCTTTTTTAACACTCAGCAGACCAAAGAATAGATTCACGAGACCTTCCAGCTTTTTTGCCACAGAGAGACAGACAGACAAAGAACTTTATTGAGTCCTGCGAAACGCTGCTCCTGTAGAGCAACGTCACGGGCCGCTCCCACATAGGAACGGGGAAACCTAGCCTCACCGCCGCATCGTGAGCTCTCTGGACAGCCCGCAGGTGTGGTAGCAACTCTGAACTTCATAAGGCAGAGTCCCAATCTTCTTCTGTGAGTGGACTTGGGCCCCGTAACGAGGGGCACTGCCAGAGCTTATGTGCCAAGTCACTAACCTCACCACAATCAGGACAAGTAGAGTCAAAAGCGTCTGAGGAGACTATGCTGAGGAAAAATAGGCTTGAATAGGACCTGGTCTAGAGCAGTCTAAACGTGATGGTCTGAGGTCTAGACAACTTGTTTTGTGGAGGAGCAAATCACCGCCTACTCAACTGGTAGTGTTTAGCCACTTCACTGAATGTAAGTAAAGCGTCCCTGAACATCTCACTGCCAACCTATACGGACCTACGTCCTCCCCAGCGCGGAGGGTTAGTGTGCGCGCCTGGGAGTGAGCAGTGTCATTCAGGTTTACTAAAGAGTCCAGTAGGGGTTCGAGATGTTCAGGAAACCAGGTAATGGTATGTGGAGAAAGTGTCCTATTTTCAAGTAGTTTGAATACTTCAGTACAGACGGAACCAGAGGCGAAAGCCTTGACCGCTGACCTTGAGTCGATGAAGATTTGCGATCTACTGTCATCCAAAAGTGCAAGGGCTACAGCCAACTGTTCGGCTCTTGAGGGAGTTGAGTCTCTAACTGACGCAGCATTGATAATAGAACCCATATGATTGACGGAAATAACAGAAAACCCAGCTGAGCGACCTTACTGAGCATCATCGACAAAACACATTGGATGAGGATCTTTCCTGATGTTCTTCAGAAGTGTGATGGCCCTCGCCCGGCGCCTTCCTACGTTGTGCTGAGGATGGACGTTTTGCGGAAACGGAGAGACCTGGATGGCAGTACGCTGTTCATCCGGTAGTTGAAGACGGTGATCCTCCACGAGCGCTGGACTGAGGCCTAGGACGGACAGAATCTTCCTACCAGCCGGCGTGGACGGCACGCCACAGTAAACATGTGTCTCTGCCCAAATTATGTGGCTCATACCGGCCTAAACAGCTTTGGTGTTAATAAATAAATCATAACGAATACCGTGGAATGACATAATGCAGCGTTCGCGTCAGCCCGTGGCGGTGGAAGTTAGCGATGCCAGGTTCGTAACGTTGCGTAGACGCGAAGACCGAGCACACTGCTGTACTGTCACCGGCTCGTATAGCGCGGTGTCCCCTGGACGCCTACGCACCCTGACTCTCCCTCTTGTAGGACATTTCTCCGAATGTGCAGTTTTAGTTACTTCTGATATGATATTTTTTTGTTTGTTTCAGATAAAAACAAGCGTGGCTATCAAAATTTTATTCTTTCCGATTGTTTTGCCAGACCACGGTGAAATTGATTGATATGTGGCGTTTAACGTCCCAAAACAGCCATATGATTATGAGAGACACCGTAGTGGATGGCTCCGGACATTTTGGGGGGTTCTTGAACGTGCACCCAAATCTGAGCACATGGGCCAAAAGCATTTTTGCCTCAATAGAAAATGAAACCGCTGCAGCCGGGATCAGATCCTGCGACCTGCGGGTCAGCAGCCGAAGACCTGAGCCAACCACGGGGAAATGAAGTATTCTGCAACAAAACTAGAATCTCATGAAATAGCTCAGCTCTGGAAGAAACATCCTGCATTATCAAGTCTGTGTGAAGAGTTCATTACTTTGTGTTTTCAATCTTGTAGGCAAACTCTCTGCCATAATTTTTTGTTACATCGTAAACCTTTGTTTGCAATGCAATATGTATACAAATATGTCATCAAATATATGTCACTGTTTCACCTCAAGACCGGAGCAATGAATTCATTGCAATAAATTTGAATGTGATCCGAATAACGACAGGTAGCTGTATACTTTCAGCGAGGCGCGGAGGCACAAGGAGGAACGTTCAAAAAGAACGCACAGGTATATACACCGGACAAGCGCGAACTATAAAATGTCGGAGTTGGTATGTTTTAGAAGGCAGGGGCTGTATCCGTCCCTCACTCCCTCCCGCGGCGTTCATTCCCCCACTGCGCATGCGCGTACCCTCCCACACTCTTTTTCACTTTTTTCTACGCTCCCCCTCTCTCTCCCGAGTCGGCGGTGAAGGCCCTTAAACGCTTTCTCAGTAGTGCGGCTTCCACTCGCCCATTGCGCATGCGCGTCCCCCTCTATTTTTCTATCCTACACTCACTCCTTCCTTCTACCGAGTCGGCGGCAAAGGCAACAAAACGCTTCCTAAGTACTCACGATCACTTCGTAGCCGTCAGTCGTCGGTCTTGCGGCGTTCTTTATTTCCATCAGACAGAGCACGTCTGCATTGGTTAGCACGGGATTACGGTAGATGTCTCAGGCACCTTTGTTGAGGAACCGGATGTTTAGCAATGCAATAGTCATGGTGACCAGCAGCATTGATCACCGGTTGCGTTCACGGCAGTCGAGGTTGCGTTAAGTCGTGCAAGGCCTGGTCAAAAACAATCTGTTAGCCACGTAAGTGTTCCTGTCTAGGCATAAGCCTTTATCTTTCCACGACACTTTCTTCTTGCTGTACTTCCTGTGCGTAGTTGTTTTTATGCCTTTCTTTTATATCATTTTTCGTTTCTGTGTCTTCGTACGTCTTTATCTGTACATCTATTTATTTCACTGACTTTCTTCTTCTTTTTTTTCTTTCTCTACTCCTTCTTGCTGTATGTTTCACATTCCCCTCAACTCACTATGCTTTCGAACCCCATCCTGTACGGTAATACACAAGGCTATGCTACACTGTGCTAGCGTCCCATGATAGCCGTGTATACAAAGCTTCTTGTTCGAGTATGGGGACGCAAATTTGAATCTCTTCTGAGAAAAAAATTATAAAAAACAATCCCAGAATTTCGTCTCTACGTTTCTGTCCTTTTCATTTTGTATATCTACTTTACTCTCTCTCTCTCTCTCTTTATGCGTAGTCAATCTCTCGCCCATCAAAGTTACCGCATTCCACGCTGTACAAACCGACGCACGGATTTTTGGAGTGAAGCAGCAGCAGAAGAAAGGAAAAAGGGAAAGGCGATGAAAAAGAGGACAAAAGGAAGCGCGTGCCGGTTCATGACGCAAACCTTGACCTTGTCAGCTGTGCTGTAAAAGTCGGCATGAAGGAGAAAATGATGTGTCCAGGAATGACAGGGAGCCAATGGTTGCCTCCCTTTCTACACAATTGACAGCAGCTGGTAACCTCGACACTTCAGGCAGGCTCAATTTAGGTAGAATCGCTAGCAGCCAATCCCCGCGGCCGTCAGTGAAGGGATAATATATGAATCTTCAACATCAAAGCTCATCACGTTCCGCCACAGGAGCGAAACTGGGCGAGAAAGAGATATGCGTTTTTTTCTTTCCGCCACTCCTTTGTCGCCTGTTTTTCTGAGCACTTCCTAGCAATCCATCTTCTCACTTCTTTTCAAGAGCGAATGCTGCTGAAACACCCCGTCGCCTGCAACTGATCACTCGTGGAGGAGAGGGAAATCTAGTTTGGATCGCAAAGGGGCACACTGCCTGTCACGAATCTTGTCACTCAGCAGTAAAGTGTGGACGTGACTTGGATGTTCATGGCGGGAGACTTGAAGACACACATCACATTCGGCTCTTCCTGAATTACCCGTCAACGTGTTTTCTATGGGAGAAAAAGGGGAACAACGTGTAATGGCATAAACTAAACCAACAGCCTACATCAGTGGCCCACGATGATCTCGGGGGTGCTACCCATCTCAATATCACTTCCCAAATACACAACAGTTTGGGAGCGCACAGTAACGACATCAGGGAAAGAAAAGTAGGCATACCTACGCACGACGCACTTCGGAGTTGCTGGATGCTCAGTATACGTGCAAGAGAGTCGCGGGAAACTAATTTGTTCGCACTGAAGTAAAACATTTGGCGGAAAGTTGTGTCTTCATATACTACACAGAATTGCATTCCCTCAATATGCGGCAGACTTCCCAGTTCGTTTTCCAAACACGTTCAGCCCTCGTCCCCCTTTAGGGTTCTCCTTGTGTACAATAATGCACGAACGTTTACTGCGAATAAATGCGAGAACACGGCGTGTTGTCCTCGTGTGTACTGTTTTGCGTTTCAACAGTTCCGGAAGGCCACTGGTTGATTTTATTATAATATGGAAGTTCGACTTTGCAATATGGAAGAGCCACCAATTCATTCTGAAGCGAAACTCTGAACTCCTGTACGTTATTTCTCAACGCTAGCTCATTAATTGGCTTCTTGGGTATCAGTTTAAGTGTGTGCTTTTTTATGTTGAATTCAAGCTCTTACCATTCTATGGTCACTGCATCTGATCTTGCCAACTACTTCTACATCCTGCACAATGACCCGGTGTGCACTCAAAATACGTCTATTTAATTTTTAGTTTCATCATTTGGGCTGCACCACGTTTATTTACGATGATGCCGTTTTCTGTAAAACATATTCAAGATCCGTAAATCGTTATGTTTTGCGAACTCAACTATGTTTTGCGAACTCCCCTCTGGCATTCCTAGATGCAATTCTATACTCCTCCATTGGACCAAGCTGTAGAGAGCGAGACTAGAACAGTGGAGAATTCTCACAGAGAGATTCTAAGCGAGTAACTATAAGTTTGCCTCGCTTCGCAACTTAGCCAAACAGAGCAGCGTTTAATTAAGAAGTTTTCTCGTCTGACATAAGCGCGGCACGCCTCAAATAAGCAGTCTTTAGGTTTTAAATACAGAGTTTGCTCTCCATGCTGCCCGTCTCTATTAGTGCCCGTGATAACTGCCAGTTATGTTTATCAACAGCGGTGATGAGGAAAGAAAAAGGATTTCGAATTGAAGTGAATCAGGTCTAAAAAAAATTGGAAATTAAAATCAGCCACGGCACAAACTAAATGCTCTTGAAGTGTTGTAAATGAAAATTTGCCCTTAATTTCTCAAGAAAAATAAATCAGGAATGTAGATCAAATACGTTTCAAGCCCATTTAACGAGGCAAGCATGCGTTAAAAGAAAGAGTGGCACAAACCAAATGAAGCAAGATCAACACCCCGTCTCAGCAATTCAAGTGCGTAAATCATTGCTGGACTTTCTATTTGAACATTATTGGGTGCATTATCACAGTTCTGAATTGTAAAATCACGGCGAGCACAATCTATTACAATGTGCTTCTCAAACCACATTTACTTTCTAGACGCATTCCAGCACCTTCACTTTCAAGACAGCAGGGTCGTAGTTATATCCTCTGTTTGCAAGGTTTCTTGCATGTACGTCACAGGTAACCATCGCTAACTTAATTCTTGCCTTTTTTTTGTCCAACTGGACAATACATATTAGCCTGCTTAAACTTATCGGGAACTTGAATAAGTCCAGCTGCCGCAGCTGCAGGAATGATGTTTTTTGTTGTGCTTTGTGCTCCTTGATGTTTTGACGCTAGCTGCTCCCATATACAACATGTTACCATGCCAATTAAGGGCCTAATGCATATGTTCTCTATTCGGCAAGGGAGGAGGGTAGTACAGAAATATGAATAAAACTTCAAATAGGTACAATGTGGACTAATCTATGCATCAAAGCTAATAGTTCCTTCGGTTGCTTTAGCATGTATCAGAGAAAGCTACAGAGTGACCACTGTTTCGTCGGCCAAGAACATACCTTACAATGCAGGCTAAACAATTACTCTGAGCTCAATTATTATATGTCGACATTCAGAAGGCCGATTAAATGTAGGTTATTCCTCTAATACTCATGTAGAGAGTGTTAGCATTTTACCTCAACACACGATCAGACCGATCATTTTCAAACCCCTGCTGCCCAAAGACAAGCTTCTACAGTGGTAAAAAAAAAAAACCTTGACGAAGAGTCCCTATCGCACCCTGCTGATGTTGTGGAACGCCCCCGCCCTACAAAGCGCTGAGCTATGAAGAAAGCCAGACTTTTGCTGACTTGTCACTACATTTTCTCCCTCACATCCGTCATAAAAGCACACCGAAAATGTGCTCTTTTTTACACCTCCAAGAAGTAGCTTGAACTGTTCTTATCGCAGTATCGCTTTGTTCAGCAGAATGCTTGCATCGGTGCGACAGGGGCGAATTGCTCAGTACTGCTGAAACGATCAAAAGCAATGTTGCTGAAGCTATAATACCTGCTTATGGTGTCACAAATGGTAGTAGGCCTGAAAATAAATTGCTGAAATGGGTTGAAAGAAATCGGAAACAGATTTGATACCTTGAAGGTCACTACTGATATAGAAGGCTTACATTCACTTGCCTGTGCGCAGGAATTCCTTCCGGCTTTTGTTTCGTGTGTGATGCGGTCTAGCCGGATTCCGACATCCTCGGCATTCTTACTTGGCATTTAAAAACATCGTAACTTTTCAATGGCTGTGGGCTGTACTGGCTCGTAACAACCCCACGCATCGAAAATAGACACGGTGGGCGCTAAGGTAACTCATTTCTCCTGTTGTTATAGGCGTTGATAGAATTTATTGTTTATTGGTGGTCATTTGACAGCGGGATGACTTTCCCTCATGACGCCTCAATCAATCAATCAATAATTCATTCAATCAGTCATCAATCAATCAAGTTTTATTTATTTCATTTATTGTACCCTCAGGGCCATGCAAGGCATTAAAGAGGTGAGGAGTTTGCAATGAAAAGTTTCTACAGTGTAAAGCATGAATAGGAATGCAATAGAAAGAACAAAAAACATAAAACCATTTCAAAGCATAGAGGGAAGGGAAGTTACACAATGAATACAAACATAAAAAACGGAACAAACCGGACATGCAGCATATACGGGTAAATCAATAACATTCTAGTTAGCAATGTTGTTTAAGGCGATAGGAAACAAACAGTTATCACTAACAGGTGCCATGTTTTCAGGAATGTGGTACCACTCTAGTGATGTCCGAGAAATGATTGATTCAAAAAATGTGTGAGATAAAAGGAACATGATGAACCTTATGGGAATGGTGAATGCGACGCGATACATAGTGTAGATTATGAATAATTATGCTACGCAATGTTGGGTGGTGTAATATTTTATGAAACAATGGTATACGGAAGATTTTACGCCGGGCTACAAGAGATGCAAGAGATAGACTAGTTTTCGTGGCTTTTATGCTGAAAGTTTCGTTAAAATTAGAAAAAATAAATTAAATGAACGGTGTTGTTCTGAGCTAGGTCTAACGCGTTAATTAGGCTAGTGTTTTCAGGGTCCCGAACACATGAAGCAAATTCTAATTTGGGGTGGATTAGGGTTCTATAAAGCAATAGTTCTAATGAATCGAAGCATAAAAAAGTTTCGCCTAGGGTAGCCAAGGGTGCGCTTTGTATTCCTAATTACGTAAATTAAGTCTGTTACCCATAAAAGGTTAGATGTGATAGGAACTTCTAAGCATTAGCATGAGGTTAATGGCTCTAAAGTGAGGTTATTTAAGTACTATACTTGTGAGGAGGTAGGTGACCTAGATACATGCATAGATTTTGTTAGTATTTACTTCCATGATCATTATAATGCACTAGTTAGATATTTTATTTTAATTGAATAGTAGGCGACTGTAATCATTTCATGAAGTAATTTCTGTAAAACAACACAATCGTCAGCGAAAAGGTTTAAAATCGACTTAATAGTTGATGGTGAACGCGGTGAAAAACAGCTTGAATGTACCCGGATGCTTATTTACAGAGCAACATACACATTTCTTTTTATAAACGTAAGCATTCATGAAAAGCAAGACATGTCAAATCAGATTAGTATAGAGCATATATTGATTATGTAAGGTACTAGTGCACGAGATAAGTACTTGTGTTCATTATAATGCATTACATGTATAATTCTTAGTGAAAACAACTTCTTGAGAAATGAAAGTGGCCATGGACTCATTCTACCTTCAGCTTTTTCTCCGTTTGCCTTCTACATCCTCCTTTTCACTTTTGATTTCTGTTTGCTTCTTTGTAATGTTTGGCAAGGCAGAAGAATATCCCGGGCAACAACCAGACTTAAGAAGCAACGCCAAGTTTGAAAAAAAAAGAGCAGTAAATGGGCTGCGTGGATCACTCTGCCCGGCAACTGTGCGTTACTGGGCATGATGAAGTAGTCAGAACGGGCAGTAGGAGCAGTCAGAGGGGTTGACTCTGACTGCCCGGTGGCGGTCCGTATTCGATGTCCACGCAGCTTCCAGGCTCCATTTCTACTGGAACTGGAATGGTTGTTCCAGTTTATGCAAAATAGCTGCGAAGAGCGCCTGCGACGGCAGACGAGACGACCACCACACTCAACTATTAGTATACGAGCACAACAGCTTGGGCAGCAATCGAGCAATCAGTCAGTAGACAGAGTGAAAGGATATTGCAAATACATAAGCGTCAATAAAAAAAGTGGCGGTGGTTCGATATACTATTCTGCAGATTCTCTATAGACAAAGCAGTGGTTACAAAAATAGGCAAATGCAGATGCGAGTCATGTTTAAAAGTGTCTATCCATGCCCATTCATGCCTTTTTATTGCTATATATCTTTTTCTGATTATTGTATATACGTAAATGTCTTTATATATGCATACACGTGGTATGAACAAATAAATATGCAAGTATAGTATGCATAAACTGACCCGTGCTAATGTAGCACAACATGTGTTCCAATTTACGTATATGGTCGTATACCCATTTATAGAACGGAGTATGAAAATGTGTTGTGTCCACATCAGTAGCCCAAAAATGTACTTCGAAAAGGTCAGATTTGAAATATTCAGAATCAAGTTGGCTTTTTTTCCCGCGATTTGCCGTTTGGATCGATCTGCTCAATGGTTGCTGTGAACGCGCCACCACCTCTGTTTCAGGCTAGGAATCACTCCGCATAGCCGTGAGGAGACGAGCAATACATGTTAGGATTGTTCTTCCCAATCTCTTCAATCATGTGAAACTTCCAGCAGTGGTCAAAAAAAGGAAAAAAAAGTGAATTAGTAAAACTTGCATGAAAAAAAAATGCAATGCGAAACTAAGAATCACACTTATATCGCATTCACATGTGCCGTTTGGGTTGCTTGCATTGGCTATTCATCGTAAAAGAATGACAACAATACGATTTACCAGTGCGACCCGCTGAATGAGGGCTTTCACCTTCAGCAAAACAAAAAAGCGTATTCTCTCAAAGCTCTATTTGCTTCGAGATTTTGGAGTTGCCTCATCCTGATTTGCACGAAGAGCGAGCATTCGCCGCAGTCGATGACGACGGAGATGTTGTGTGGCGGGAAGGTATGTTGGCAGAAAGATAGATAGATAGATAGATAGATAGATAGATAGATAGATAGATAGATAGATAGATAGATAGATAGATAGATAGATAGATAGATAGATAGATAGATAGATAGATAGATAGATAGATAGATAGATAGATAGATATATAGATAGATAGATAGATAGATAGATAGATAGATAGATAGATAGATAGATAGATAGATAGATAGATAGATAGATAGATAGATAGATAGATAGATAGATAGATAGATAGATAGATAGATAGATAGATAGATAGATAGATAGCTGTTGAATGGAGGTCCACTTTTAAATGTTCATCAGCACCAAATTTACTGGCTTGTCCTCATTTTCTGTTTTTAGTAATATTTTAGAGCTCGTCTGCCACAAGCATTAAGACATCACAGGTATTTTAACTTTTATACTGGGTGTGAGTTCAGCTTCAAGAAGCGAGACTTCTTTTTGACGCAGACCATATACCTTCTCGGTGTGCTTCGTAGCCATGTTACCTGCGTCAAGCGATTTAATAAAAATTCAACATACTTTTTTTTTAGTTTGGTGTCACCATGAGTACAGTGACAGCAAGTTAGGGCTGTTTTTACTCCTAGTTTGTTTATTCCTTATTGATTTTCGTGCGTTGAATAATAACACGCCTAAAAGTGCCCAAGTATTGATATTCAATTACCATATGTGGTCAATAATAGCCTCTTAGAGTGATTTTGTTATTTCAAGTCATCATCATTATCCTCACCTAACTACGCCCACTGTAGGGCGAAAGCCTCTCTCCTGATCCACCAATCAATCCGGTCCTGTGCTTTTTGCTGCTACGTTATTTTTAGTAATCACCGCAGTTCTCAATAAGTTGAATTGGTTTGGAGTATTAAGCTTATTAGCTCAAAGTTATCAATCATTTAGGATATCGGATGTCAAGTCGAACTTCTACTCCACCACTAATATAACTTAGCAAAGAGAAATTGAAGTAAGATTTCATCGCATTTAAAAAGTATTTTGTACATCATTTGTCTCACCGGAACATGCAGCTTTCGTAACCATCTCGCAGTTCAATTAGGTAACTGTAACTAAGTGTTGAAGTTTTGGCGCAAAAACCTAACAACAAAGGTTCAAACGCTGCTTCCTACAGGCCACTATTCGCTGGAGCCTCCTGAACATTTTGCATGACGAATTGTTAAACTTCATAATAGAGCTACCGTTTTTAAACGACGATGGAGATATCACTCATGTTCGACAAGCGTAGATCAAGGATATTTTACCCTGTTGAAAAAATAATTCATTTGATGGAGTCTGCTTCTCTATCTACAAATCCTCTTGCATGGCAGGTTTGGGTGAAGTTGAAAGACGAGTCCCGCAATTACTGAACGCTAAGCTCCGACCGAATATCTGTGACAGCTTCTACGACAACTTCTTCCTGTGACAGCTTCTTTGGCTGCAAGGTCTGGTTGGTCGAAATGCAGTAAAACTCCAAGTCATTCGAAACGCCTTGCGGTTAAAATCACAAGTTAGGTCTGACAGAAAGCCTAACAGGGAAGTTGATGGAGCGCTCGTAGTTCCGAACGAACAAACATCGTCCAACGCGTTCGTCAAAGCAAGCTTAGGGATTTTTTTTTTTTTCGCAGTAGGAGAAACTCTTCACCGGAAGCAAACTTGTGTATGAAATAACTTCGGTCGGCCACGGCCACGTCTTCGGTACGCCAGGTTCACTGTAGGCACTTCGTGTTTTCACTGTTCCGCTTGTCACGCATCGCATCCACCCCGGTAGTTGTCCAGCTGACCGACTTCAGCTTTTCTTAGCATTCGGTTTAGTAGTATGCATTAGATTAGTTGTCGCAGAAGTTCGCAAGCAATTTCGCTACGTTGCTCATCCTCGGGTGGACCAACCCTTCGACAGCGTGACTTTTATCGTTTCCATCTTGGCTTCAGGCATCCAATACCACACTTACTCTTCGTCGTCAACGTCATTCTCTTTCTCTCGTGACCAGATAAGAGTTTCATCTTCAGTCAAGTGCCTTCGAAGGTCTTAGTACTCAATTTTTATCCTGTTCCTCAGAATTCAGCATGCTTCATGAAGAGATTCTGCAACGGCATTTTTAGCAACACTCCTTCACAAATTACTAGAAACTAGCATAGACTAACAACCACATAGGCCCTCTACTTAATGTTTGTTTTTCTGTGTGTCATCCACACGCACAAACTCTCAGCGTTTTTTTATCGATGAACAGTTTTTGTATAAAATTCTGTAAGGAATTTCTGTATAGCTTGCTGCAAAATTACACGCACTAAAAGAAAATAGTAAAAGGCGGCATGTATGATATTAGGTGTCTATTTGCTGACTTTCTGCGCGTTTTTAATGTTGCCACAAAAGACTAGTATCTATTTCCGGATGCACCATGCAGATTAAGATTCGTATCGGTTGCATTGTGAATCTGAAGGAAATAATCCTGCAACCTGCAATATTCCAGTTTTTTTTTTAATGTCACGCATTATACGACTGCTTTTTCACTAGAACAACAGTAGTCAATGAAACTTTAACACGGCGTTACAGTCCCTTTTGTCAAGCTGGGTTTCTAGCTGGTCAACTGCTGACAAATGAACAAGCAGGCTGCACCAGTCAGATTCTTGTAATGTACAACGTGGTTATATATAGGCAACTAAAATTATGTGGTTAAACAGAAATGCTCTTAAAGTTTGTTAATCATGTTCGCTGTCTGTGTAGTTGGTCCTGCCATCTTTTAGGGTCGTCTTTTTCAATCACGCTCAAAATTCATACTGGTTTCGGCATGGTAGAACGAGCTGATGATAAAATTAGTTTATTCAATACATTTCGACTCTCAGCTAAGAAATAAAGGACTGACACAGTAAGAGATGTATTATCTGATTACTATATGTCAAACATATAACGTGGTTAGCAATGAAAAAAACTCGTCACACTCAAAACATGTAACAACGATGTCCGAAGACCTGGCTTCAAAAGCTCTCGAAGATCTTCAGTTCAGATGCACGCGCAATGTGTATGAAAAAAAGCTGCTGTATTGCATACTGCATTAAGGCTTGATTTTTTTTTTGTACACCTCGTACTTTTTCCTTCAAACGTACGTTTAAATTTCAAGAGCGTTAGCGCTAAGTTCCCCACATGAATTACTGAGCAAGAGCGCCAAGCACGACAGCAAAAATTCTTCTTAATAAGTCTGTCCATTTCGTTTAAGGACGGCAATCTTCGCATGTTTTCAATCGATAGTGCACTAGGCGTGAAAGTCTGTTCATTGTGTCTAGAAAAATTCGCACAGAGCGCATGAAAAGCAAATAAATGCCCATTTGTGCAATAAACGAACTTGCGCATTTCGCTCACTCCGATGGCCTCAAACTGGCGAGCATGTGCAACCTTAGTGCCTGAGTGCTTCTAATGCGTTTGTGTTGAATATTTGTAGCAGGAAAGTTTCTTTCCACGTTTAATGATGCATTGCACGGGGACCTTGTTTATGTACATCAGGAATTAAATAATGTACAAGCACTATCACTAGAACTGTTGCTTTTCATTGATGTGCGCTTCACAAATCTACTTTGCGTGCAGTACACGCTCGTTATCATGCTTTATGGGGTACTTTTTATATATTGTTATGTGCCACTCACCTAGACGACGAAGAAAAAAAAAGCTAGGTGGTGCCTGCTCTCGCCATCTTGATTGTTTTGGCCCACGCTACCGTGGACTGCAAATATTCTAAATACACCCGTTTTCTGTCATCCCCCGTAACATCATTGGTGAAAGGTACGGGGCACTCGCTTCACGCAAGACGGAACTTCGCAGCGGGCGTCTTCTTGGACAGACCATCATGTCGACAAAAAAATTGCCCGCAGCTTCCCTCGGGGGAACACTGAGGAGGATGCGGACCATATAATTGGTTAACGGGGTGTTAAAGTGCGACTTACTTGGGTCGATGGCTAAATTGGTTAACGTGGTTGTGAAATGGGGTGTTAAATTGCGACTTACTTGGGTCGATGGCTAAATTGGTTAACGTGGTTGTAGGAGGAGGTGTTAAATGAGTGAACACGTACACACGTATGCGAAAGGGCGGCGCTGGTCGAAGGGACGTCGATCATTGTGTTTGTGGATTCGTTGGAATTCATTTCACCGCGACCTTGGACGTCGACGCGCCGTACAAACCAACCGACGAGCGGCAACTGAGCGAGCGAGCGCCGACCTTGAGTATATATACAGCACGACGGCGCATGCACTGTCAGCTGTTGAATGTTCTCGAAGCGCGACGCCACATGCGCGTCCACTGGAGAATCAGGAGAATTGTAGATGTCGAACGCGGTGTGTAGAGGAGGAAGGGTGCACAGATGGTGGAAGAGTGAAGCGCGCGCGGTGTGTAGAGGAGGAAGGGATGCACAGATGGTGGAAGAGTGGGCGACGGCGCGACGGCGCATGCGCGCGCGTCAGCTGTCGAATGTTCGAGAAGCGGTGCAGACGGCGCGGACGGCGCGGACGGCGCACTACAAGGCGCGAGTATAAGATGCTCCGCATCTAAAATGCCGTCGATGCATGCCCCGCTACGCCTAATTCATCGAGCCACATTGTCTCTTCGTGCTACGCGACGGCACCTTGCTACGTCGCAGTCTGATACCCGATGGACCTGACCTCTAACTTGTGATTCCGGCACACCTTCGTTCGACTGTTCTGGCCCAGCTTCACGACGTGCCGATATCAGGGCACCTCGGCGTTTCCCGCAACCAAGATCATGCACGCCGTCGGTGCTAGTGGCCAGAAATGTATAGGTCAGTACGTCGTTACATCACCTGGTACGATCTTTGTCAGCGCCGCAAGAAGTCAACAATCCCACCTGCCAGCTGTATTCAATCATTCGACAACCCGTATGAACTGTTTCATCGTGTCGGCCTCGACTTGCTAGGTACGTTCTCTACGTCTGTCTCGGGAAATCGATGGATAGCCGTTGCCACGGACTATGCCACATGGTTTGCAATTACTCGTGCACTTCCCACCAGCTGCGTGACCGACGTAGCGGACGTCTTGCTACACTACGTCATCTTTCAGCACGGAGCCCCACGGCAGCTTCTGACGGACCGTGATATTCAGTTTCTGCCTCGGGTCATCAATGATATTTTAATGTCTTGCTTGACCAAACGTAAGCTAATCGCGGCCTACCATCCAGAGACAAATGACTTGACGGAGCGGATGAACCGAACCATTACCGACGTGCTAGCAATCTACGTGTCTGCCGACCACCAGCACTGGAATGCAGCGTTGCCTTTTGTCACGTTCGCCTGCAATACGTCGTGGCACGAGACGGCTGGCTATTCACCTTTTTTTTTGCCCGAAATACAACGTTGCCTATGGACACGATAATGCCTCCTTCAACGTACCTACCCACTGAATACGTTCAAGAAGCTATAGCTCGCGCCGACCATGCACGTCAGCTTGCGCGCGTTCGGTAAACTGACTCGCAAGAGGGCCAAAAGTCTTGTTACGACAGCCGTCACCGAAACGCTCACTTTCCTCTAATATCTCTTGTTCTCCTGTGGTCTCCAGCCTACCCCATTGGGCTTTATAAAAAGCTACTGTTCCAGTACTCCGGACCATACCATGTGCGCCGCCAAGTGACAGACGTCACGTATGAAATTGAGAAATTGTCTTCGTCCTCATCCCCGCAACCCCACCCCGATATCGTTCACGTTATCCGTCTGAAGCCTTATCGTACACCGGACTTCACCAACGCACACGTATAGTGACCACTTTCACTACCATCTTTCTCCAGCTGCACCGAGTCGGTGCCTTCGCCACCGGAGGGTAATGTTATGTGCCACTCACCTAGAGGACGAGGAAGGAAAGGACTAGATGATGCCTGCTCCCACTGTTTTGGTTGTTCTTGCCTTTTGCCCGTACTACTGTGGACTGCAAATATTGTAAATACGCCTGTTTTCTGTCAAATTCCCGTAACAATATATTCCCAAAATTTTAATCTTCTTGTGGCTTTATTCGGCCTTCATCCTGAATAGCTCTGTTGCGACGAAAGTTGTGCATATCAAATGGGTTATTATTTATTTATTTATTTAATTATTTATTTATTTATTTATTTAAATATATAAATAATTATTATTTTTAAACGTACCATTTAGTCTTTCTTTCAACTGGTATGCGAAAACCTACAGCATTAGACAAGTTAGAGAAACTATGCTAAACATCAGTGGCACAATTGAAAGCCGATTTTATGAAGTTAGAACCATGCATGCTCAAGTTTTTCAATTAATTGGGGAAGTTGGTAAAGCTGAAAAGAGCATTTATTAGTGCTCTATAAATCTACGATATTGACGTGTTGACAATTAACATGTATCGTGGCGCTGTCTTTGCCTCTAGCCGATGGCCATGCGAAAAATCCCCAAAGGTAAGCGTCGTACGTGTGTCGCCTTTCTGTCGGTTTATCAGCAGCTAATAAGCCAGAAACACATCGGGAGGGAGGTACTGTAATGTGGACATGAAACTTTTCACCTCGAACTGATGCTCGCCAAGTACACGGACACGTGAACCTATGATAAGCTTTCAATATGCAAAGACGGGGAAGATGAGTTCAACGATTGTGCGAGCAGCCTCGGCCAAAAAGTTGCGAGGAGACAGTTAGTGCCATCGGTCACATATCAACCATAAAATTACGAAAGCAACCACCGTAGTTTGCAATCTGAGCTATAAACAAGCAGGGGCCAACAACGGTCACTTCTGGGTAACTTCTGGTACGCAAGAGCGTTTCTCAACTGTGAGGTCATTATACTGATACGCGTTGCGTAAGGCTCGTCAAAATAAAACTACAGAGTTGTGACTCAAGGGTTCCTGTTTGCATCATTCCGGTAGAGAAAAAGAAAGCTTATGGAAACTTATGCTTAAGAAAAGCTGCAGCTGTTTCAAAATTCAAGCATGATCACCCCTGTTTTAATCATTCCTTTCAGAAAAAAGCTTAGCTTCGTTAATGAGGCTTGATGACAACATATATACAATGATTGTGTCCAGCGTAGTGTAAATTTCTCCAGGTTGGTTCAGTTCTCTTCTTTCCTGTTCCATCTTGCTTGCTTCAGAGAGGTTTTGGTTTATAGCTCTGCACTACTTCATTTCTTTAAGTTCTGCATTAAAAAAATGCTACCTTAACTTTTTTTGTTGTACGCATTTTGAAATGAATCGCCAGTGATTGACGCTGCAGATCTTCGATTTTGACATGTTGAATTTGTTTTTTCTGCATCCAGAACTTCCTAGTAGTTAGTAGCACAGAATTCGTGGGTTCGATCCCGAGCGTGGCGGCTGCCTTTTGTTGAAGGCGAAGTTTTAGAGAAGCGTGTACTGCGTCGTTTAAGAACACGTCCATGTAGCCCCACGTGCTCAAAATTGTCTGGTGGCCTCCACTGAGGCGGGATTCACAATCATATAGTGGTTTCGGCATTTATCATTCCAAGAATTTATATTGTTGCTTTTTCACATCGACGAAAAAATATGCCAGGCCTGCGTGGTAGGCCCAGCACAGTCACAGTGAAAGCCAAAAGAGCGGCCATTCAGAGCCTTTTCAAAACACTCATTGGATAACTACTGCAAGCACACTTGCTTGGTACCCACTAGAGCATCAATATTAAAGTTTTGGGTAGTAGGCCTGCATTCGCTGTGCTATTTTTTGTCATTCTTCTGAGAACCGTGGTATCCGCTAAACAGCTGCAAGGAATTTTGTGCCGATTACCCATGCAGTGGCTGACGACGATGAGGAATTATGGCTGAAGTGGGCAGGCGCCACAGTTAATAGGGAACAGCAACAAGCTTTCGTGATAGTTTGGAGCATTGAACGGCCCACTCGTTACGCTTATCGCATTGCGCGACGAGTGGTTGTTCTTTCGCTGTTGCAAAACGCTTTATAAGTCGTATTAACGCGATTGCTTTCCTGACATCAAGCCTGCCCATGGCGAGTTTCACAACAAGTAACAAGCACCGGGGCAGCTCAGTGGTAGAACACTTGGCTGGCACCCAGCGGACCCGGGTTCGAGCTTCACGGTGTCATTGGTGCTGAGTCATGCCTGCCTAAAGCAAGTTTGACAACAAGTCACAAGCACCGGCGTAACTCAGTGGTAGAATATTGGGCGGGCACCCAGCGAATACAGGTTCAACCCACACTATGTCATTATTGAAATGTTTCTTTTTTTATTTCGCGTGATGTGGTTACGAACACTGGTGGTGGCCGTTGCGGTGGACAACTGCGCGTGAACCGAAAAGTGATCTCATAACAGCTTTCGCTGTAAAAAAAGACGGAGGACCCTCAAGCTTCGCCTTCAGGAGCTGAACACGATAGCGATGTACGCGTGCGCACACGCACACGCGCACACACACACACACACACACACACACACACACACACACACACACACACACACACACACACGCACGCACGCATGCTCACACGCACACAAACGCTCACACGCACACGCATTCTCATTGTCACTCTCGACATCACTAGCCTGCCTTCGCTTCTCGGTGCAGACCAAACTCTTCTACAACAAAAGACAAGGAGCAAACGCCCTCTCCCCACTATCTTTATTAGCATATACCTTGAATTTTCGCTCATCACCAACGATGCATTTCGCTCACAACCAATGAAGCCACCACTGACACCGATGCCACTGACACTGAAATTTGTGCGGAACGACCTATTCAGCACTATCGCGTTAAAACACCAAATTTTGTATATGCTTTCATTCTTGGTTATCTTATATTTATATATTTCTGTTTTATTTCTACCATCTTATAGACCAGTAGATGAAAATGACGTTGGTAATGAGCTAATCCTGACCTTAAAGTTACTGTTCCGTATATTACGTGTTGAGTCTTAGCAAGAAGTTGGATTTAGCTGCTATTTTTCTAATTTGAAACAGCGTCCACCAGAACGCAAAATGTGCTGAACGTATGCAAGAGGTCTTTAGGAGAACTTCACAATTTCTTTTTCACAAGCAAGAACGTCTTCTTACGGTATTGCCAATATCAGCAGAATATCTGCGCATAACGAAGTAAAAATGCTCTTGCCATTGACACCTAGATATCAAGACCCATACAAACTCCAACATCGTGTATAACAACATATAAATGCCTATATACCATCGGACGTATGCATGTGGGAGGTCATTAAAAGACGTCAAAACATAAAAGCTTCAAGTACAACAGACAATATAGAGTTGGCAGAGCTTGCGAAGGTTACTATAAGCATAAAGTATTTAATGTATGCAGGTATAAAATGTAGAGAATTGAACACGCTCTGAAGAACAGAGGAAGTGTCAAAGCAGTGAAGGGGAAACTTGTAAAAGGCAAAAATCAGATGTATCAGATGTATGCACTAAGGGACAAGGAAGGCAAAATAACTACCATTATGGATTCGATAGTTATAATAGCGGAGGAGTTTTACAGAGATCTGTATAGTAGCCGGGACAATCACTACCTTACTATAAGAACAATAGCAGAAACTCTGATGGCCCCCCACCAGTAAATATAGAAGACGTCAGAAAAGTTTTGTAGAACATGCAAGGAAGCAGAGCTGCGGGTGAGGATTAAGTAACATAAGATCTGGTGAAAGATGGAGGACGGATCGTGTTAGAAAAACTAGCCACCCTGCTTACAAGGTTCTCCTGACAGGAAGAGTACCAGAATCTTGGAAGAATGCTAACATCATCTTAATACACGAGAAAGAAGATGAGAAGAACTCGAATAATTACAGGCCAATCAGCTTCTCTCCGTCGTATAAAAGCTGTTTACAGAGGCAATTGTTAACAGAATTAAGACAACATTTGAATTCAGTCAACCAAACGAACAAGCAGGATTTCGAACAGGCTACTCAAGAATCGACCACGTTCATACTATCCATCAGGTAATAAAGAAATGCTCAGAATACAGCCAACTACTATACATAGCCTTCATATATTACGAGAGAGCGTTTGATTCAGTAGAAATATCAGCAGTCATGCAGACACTGCGGAATCAGGGCTTCGACGAACCATATATAAACATCCTGGAAGAAATCTACAGGGGATCATCTGCCACCATAGTGCTCCATAAAGAAAGCGACAAAATACCAATCAAGAAGGGTGTAAGGCACCGGGATACAATCTTCTTTTCGCTATTTACCACGTGATTACAGGAGGTTTTCAGAGGCCTAGAATGGGAAGAGTAAGGGATAAGAGTTAATGGAGAATTGCAGCTCGTGATTACGTCAGACAAGAAGAGCAGAAAGGTAGGTCTAAAATAAATCTGCAGAAAACGAAAGTAATGTACAACAACCTCAGAAGAGAGCAGCGCTTCCAGATAGGTAATAGTGCACTTCAAGCTGTAAAAGGCTATGTCTACTTAGGGCAGGTAATAACCGCGGAGCCGAACCACGAGATTGAAGTAATTAGAAGAATAAGCATGGGGTGAAGCACATTTGGCAAGCACTCTCAAATCCTGACGGATAGATTGCCACTATCCCTTAAGAGGGATGTATATAACAGCTGCATCTTGCCGGTACTTAGCTACAGAGCCGAGACCTAGAAACCTATAAAGAGAGTTCAGCTTAAATTGAGGACCACGCAGCGAATAATGGACGGGAAAATGGTACGTGTAACCTTAAGAACGAGAAGAGAGACAGTGGATCAGGGAATAAACCGAGGTCAAGGATATCATAGTTGAAATCAAGAAGAGGAAATGAACATGGGCCGAACAAGTAGGGCGTAGACAGGATAACCGCTGGTCATTAAAGGTAACTAACTGGACTCCCAGAGAAGGCAAGTGGGTTAGGAGGAAACAGAAAGTTAGATGGGCCGAGGAGATTAGGAAATTTGTGGGTATAAAATGGCAGCCGCGATCACAGGACCGAGTTGACTGACGGAACATGGGAGAGGCCTTTGTCCTGCAGAGGACGTAGTCCTGCAGATGATGATGATCATCATAACATCGGAAAGACTTTTAATGGTGGCCTCGAGCGCAAAATGGTTCATTGCACAACATCATCACTCATATTTACATCTATCTGTATATTTGCGGGCTTTCATCGGCCTGTCGTACAACGCTTTCCATCAAAAGATTCCTCTGCCACGTGTTGCAAGCGTCGACTCATCCGTCATCATCACTTTCGTTTCAGCAGTTTAAACATGATGGCTTGTTTTTTTTTTCAGCACCGGCATTCGCAAGCCTTGGAGAGATAAGTTTTTCAAGGTTCTCACTCACGTTGGTAAGGGAAGCGTGAAATTGGTATTCCTGTAATGATGCTTTGACCTTTTTTTTCTATGTAGTGGAACATACTTCCAACGTCATTTTACCGGACGTATACGTTTCCAGTACCTAAAGTTTGAAATGTTGACAGTGACGTACAAAAAAATTATGGTGAGGCAGTGATGAAAGAACATAAAATAAAGTGCCTCTGCCCGTGCCACCGTGGTATAACAGGCTTATAACAGACTGTACAGGTGACGTACAGTCAAATTGCCTTCGCCTATGGAGTTACATATAAAAAAACATGCTCAACAGACGTGTGATGCAGAGCCAGTCACTATCCCTGGGGGCCGTTAAGAACGTGATACAAACTAGCTATAACCTGCTTATAAACGACCGGTAGACGGTGTAATCTGCTTAAAAGAACTTTTAAACTACCTACATGCATGTTCTGTACATTTAAAAGCAGGACTATTATGTCAGTGGCCATAGGGCCGTGTTATAGGGCCATGTACCAAGATTTAGGTGCAAGTTATTAATCACCAGGTTGTCATGTCTGAAGCCGTTCACTACACCATCCCTCATAATCATGTCGTGTTTTTTTTGGGCTTAAGTTGGCAACCAATATAATTGGTCAGTGTTATTACTTGACAAGCAAGCGAAATCAGTGGCCTGTATAGCATAATATACATTACAATTTGATTATTTGGAACTCGTTTAATTCGAATTTGTAGTTTAATCGAACCAACGCACTGGTTCTGGCGAAACCCTGTGTATTTCTAAGGGCGAAAACTCCCGATTATTTGACAGCGTCAAAATCGACAATGATAAGTTTAAACTGGAGGCCGGCCCCTCATTTTCCATCGTTCATCGCAGAGGTCGGCCCAGATGGATATCAGGACCATCCTAACCTAACCATATTACTTAAGAATGCAAAACAACGAAACAGCAGCATTTCTCTGCAGATGAGGATTTGGACGCTTAGCGGGTACACTTGGGGAAACCGCAAGCGATGCTCATGGATTCAAGGCAGCATAAACGCAAGCAAATACAGATTACGGATTACTTTTATTTGGATTGTGTTAACTCTGCCACGGGAATAAACATGCTTTAGAGCTTCATATTTTTCTATATTTCGACACTAAGGCTCACTGCTCACGAATTCATGTGGACGCTTTTTCTCGCGGATCAAAGATTGATCAGATCATTCTATTCGGTGTTTGAAATGCATGAACTTAATTTTAGTAATTAACCTCCCACAAACGTGTAGTAGCACCTAACTAGAAAAAAACATTGGGTACGCCCTTTTTGGATACCCGCACAGTGTGGTGCAATGTCTGTTTGTTCTAGCGCCCGCCCACTGATTTAAACTCCGGTTATTTCAAACAATTTTGTAGTCTGCTTCGAGTTCGATTTATCAGATTTTACTGTGTAGTGTTGCTTGCATAGCCTTGAAGTCGGAAGATAAATATGCGATTTAAAATTCCAGAAGCACTGGGATCGATACCCAGCACCTTCACCAAATGTTTCACGAAAAAGTGGTTGGCACAGAACTGCAGATGTGGTGCAAGTATAAAAAGATGTACCCGCTGCCCAAGCTGTGATTGGAGATTTCATCTTCCTGTAGTCTAATCGAGTTTCCTCGTTTTTTCCCCACAACAATATTTCGTGAAACTATTATTTACAGATATATTTATTGGCTTTATGATCAGTAAACATACAAAACTTAACAACGTGTTGCTCTTATTTTGCTTGTCTATAATTTTTAATATATGGAGATAGATTCTGTTGCATAGCGGTGGCAATCTATCTGTTGCTCTGAACGAACGTAGACGTCGACGATTCCGTGTCAGCCGGGAACAACCCCAAAAAGCGTTTATTTCACGCATGTATATAAGCAAAGTGAAAAGAGAAAATGTCGGAAAGAATACAATCAAGAAGGAGCCTGGCACTGGGCAATGACGGTTCGTGCATGACGCCGTAGTTTGATACTACATTTACGAAATTCCATGAAATCTGGCATGAATACAAAGCCGAAAGGCACACGTGAGGAATGATTAGTCGCGACCTATTTCTTGGCGTTCAGCTGCAGCTTTTTCGCACGTACCGTACGCATTTATCGAATTACGTCCACAAACAATTATATACATGCTTCGGTGAAGTATTCCTTCCAACCCGATACTCTAAGAAACGACCCAGTAACAAAGGTGCATTTTTGTCCCACAAAGATAATCATCATCTGATCTGTTTGCGTGTTCTTTCTTGGAAACTGGGAGCTGTTCACTTTTCTATCAAGAAAGCCATGCCACGCTGATAACGCGTGATCATGATTACGAGTATGAGAAACGCCGTCGTGGAGGGCTCTGGAAATTTCGACCACCTGGGATTTTTAACGTGTACCCAAATCTGAGTCCATGGGCCTACAGCATTTTCACCTTGATCGAAAATAGAGCCACCGACGCCGGGACTCGATCTCGCAACCTGCGGATCAGCAGCCTATATTGTATCTTAGCTACTAGACCACCACAGTGGGGCCCCCTTGTAACTTTAACGAGTGAAAGGACCCTAAATCTTACCTAAAAACACAGAACAAGAGCATTAGCCTTTCTTCGCTTTTCTCAGCTTATGGCACAATCCATGACGTCATCACTCGGTTGACGTGGTGTCAAAAAGAAATGAGTTGTCCGATTGGTAGATACACAAGGGGTGTAACATGTGGATTATCTTCTACTTTGTATCATCTTGATGTCACACGCCATTAGTTGCTTTCATCGCATGCCTCTCGTGTGCGACCCACACATTTCAACTCAGTTGGCGCGTTTTAGACTGTGCAAGCGCAGATAACAAAGCAGAGTCGAAATGCACGAAATTCTCAGTGCTGCTGATTGATATGTGAGGTTTAACGTCCCAAAACCACGATATGATTATGAGAGACGCCGTAGTGGAGGGCTCCGGAAATTTTGACCACCTGGGGTTCTTTAACGTGCACCCAAATCTGAGCACACGGGCCTACAACATTTCCGCCTCCATCGATTCTCAGTGCTGCAATTGCACACGTGTTTTATCAAGAAATAAAAGGCGAACAGGAGATGAAGGGAGTAAAGGAGATAAATGGAGTAGCAGGAGAGAATAAGGGAGTAACAGGAGACTAAGGACAAAAGGCGAACAGGGTATAGAGGGTATAGAGTCAAGATACCGCTCTTTCGTCTTCAAACTCGGGGAGGTTTTGGGGCTTTTTAAGATAGCGTGCACCTCCCTGGAGCTAAATAGTGCGGCTTGCTCCTATTGGTGAAACAGCTTCAACTTAGAAGCAAGCACAGAGTGAGTGAGGCCACAATTATAAGGGTAAAAGGTAACTACGAGCAAGGAAACTGCACAAGTGCAGATGCTAACTTTTTTTCGCCACTCAGCCACACTCTCGTACGCAGGCAATACCACTGACAGTCGTCAGCGTCGCGATCCATTAGGCTGCAGGTGGCGCTGTCTGACAGCCGGGAAAACTCCGCAACTGCGGTTACGCCTTCGAGCAAGCCAACTGAGGCGAGAACCATTCTTCAGGGCCTCTTTAACGTTTCTATTTGCCGGCTCTTCGTGATGCTGCCACTTTCTAATTGCCTCCTACCCACATCGATGAAAGTCTTTTCTAGACCTCACTTGGCGCTGACACTATTTCTGTTTGCGCCTTTGCTTCTTCGCTCCATTCGTTTATTTATCGCAGCAAAGGAACAGTAACTATCTAGACAACATACACGAAGTCTACACAGTAACAATTCGCAACCTGTTTTGAGTGAATGCTGCAGAACTCGTACATTTCCTATAGGTAGCCTTGGAGCTTCGTGGCACAAGCGGGTGGTTGTCGATGATCCCTTGTGATAACTACAGTATGATACTTAAAAGAACTTTCTTTTTTGATCAATTCCGGATTCTGCGAGGTTACATGGACCACACAAAACCGCATGAATTCCGGATTCTGCGAGTTTACATGGACCACACAAAATCGCCACGGCACTACGTTAAAACTGGACTACATTCCTATGTCGTGTATCTCATTTATACAATCCGCACTTGAAAAACATTTTTATTAAGTTGGTTCCACTAAGAAATTTAAGGACGTACGTATTTGCTGACTTGGACCTCGAAACTGTTTTAAAGACTTCACCAAATAATATATGCTTTATCTTTTGGTGTTCCTCATTACGCTAAACCTTTATTTCATTTTCAGAAAACTTCTTGCATTGCATCCATTTTTAAATTACTAACAAACTATTTGCTTATTTTTATACAAGAATAAGTTTCAGCTCTTGTCATTTTTACTGAATTTTTTTCTGTTGCTGCGTCTTTAGGGGGCTTATTGATTATAGTGCTCTAACTTGAGCAGAATGCCATGTGGTTTTTGGTTGCAGCATGTTTCAGTTTTTCGGAGAAACGTTTTCTTTGGCACAGTTACTAAATATAGGGGCGGTAATCCATAAATGATGTTTCTGTGTGTCAGTATAAAGCTCATAGCATATCATTTCAAGAAAAACAGTTAAAGTTCCTCTCTGAAATTCCACCTCCCAGGTGGATAAATAGTGCTAATGTGCAAACAATTATAAATGAGGCACAGCTTATCTGTCGGCGCCGCACGGCACAAATTAAAGAGAAAAGTAAAACTAAACCAGGTTAAGAACAGCTTGCTGCTGATTGGGCGTATATAGTATTTATGGCTTGTTTGAAGCAGCACTTTTTTAGCTGATTCACAGAGAAATAAAAAAAGATTGCAACACCTATGTAATGCCATTACCAGGCATCGAATGTCTTTAGTCTTTTCGAACAATGTGATAGTAAATATGGTGTGCTATAGCCAAGTTGTAAATGCTTATCGGAAGTTTAGTTTGCAGAAATGTTGCATGCTATAAATAATGCAGAGGAGTGCAGCTCGTATGTAAGTCGTTGCCAAAAGTTGTTCTTCATGTTTGGTGCAAAGCACAGAAAAGCTGTGCGTTCCTGCAGAAACCTTGAATTGCTTGGAATTCCCAAGTTTAGATGTTTCATGACTTCTTCATCTCTTTAAATGAATGATCAGGGTAACGAAAAGTTTTTCGTTTAATCTCTCCTCAAGGGCCCATAAACTCTGCACTTTAACTTTGGCTGGCTTCCGTAAAAACGGGGACAAATCGTAGCGGGCGTACAACAGAAAAGACTGATGCACATGGTTAAGTGATGCGTCATAAATCACGGGATCAGCTGGAGTTTTCGAGGGGACAATTAATGAGGCAGGAAACGATAAATAGCAATGGGTAGCGCTCTAACCGAGTGCCAATTAATTTATCCCAACACCCCAGCGGTGACACTGAAAGGTGCAACTTCTGAACTTTGTACTTGTAAACCAGTACGAGTTTCTTGTACATTGTTCAATAGATTACCCTTTTTCAATGAAGTTTGTAATTAATAACAGCGTGACTGAAAGCCTCGGCAAATTTCAGATTGCATACGCATGGCGTAAACACCAGTCTGTATATACAGTGGTTGCAAAATTGTGGCATCTGCGAGTGGAAAAAGTCGTCCCTTTTAGTGTTTCATCTTCGTGGTGGTGGCAGATATTTGATAGCTTTAATATAGTTGTTCTAGATGGTTCTCTTTCTTCGTTATTCCTAATTACGCTGTCAATTGCTGTTGCTAATGCCATCTGTATATGCATGCAATCAAATAAAGTGACATATGAGTAGAATCAATGCGATTGATTATAGCTATTTTTACTTTGCATCATCCATTGCACGTGCACTGAGCCTTTAAGGGAGACTGATGGAAAATATCAACTTGGTGTAGTTTATTTGGCAAACTGCACTCTTAGAACTATAAGGCCATATGTTTGACTACCATAGGTTAATCATTCGTGGATAAAATCAAGGTTGAAGTTTCATTTTTAAATTGCACACCGAAATCACCATGCGTCGAATTGAAACTTTAAAATGCATTTTTTGCAATTTCACGACAATGAATAGATGAAATTTCCTAAAACTTCGTAATGTAGTACTATGGCACCCACAGATGACCATGTATTTCGTTTTTAGTGATGAGAAGCTGCGTAGAACCAGTAGAGGCCTTTAAAACCATGACGTCATGAGGTTTGGTGCAAGAATCTCAAGTACGTGTCTCCATCCGCATTTCCTTCTAGCGCATTTTCTCGATTACCGAGCGTCGTGTCACGGTAAGAGGGATGTTTTCAAGATAGTAAAACTGTAATTTATTGAAGCGAAAAAAGTCGTTCCACCCTTAGTGTGTCTTTACATTACGAACTACAGGTGCCCGCTGCATTATTGTAAGAAGAGAAGCACCCCACCGTGGTGGTCTAGTGGCTAAGGTACTCGGCTGCTGACCCGCAGGTCGCGTGATAGAATCCCAGCTGCGGCGGCTGCTTTTCCAATTTAGGCGGAAATTTTGTAGGCTCGTGTGCTCAAATTTGGGTGCACGTTAAAGAACCCCGGGTGGTCGAAATCTCCGCAGCCCTCCCCTACGGCGTCCCTCATAATCATATGGTGGCTTTGTGACGTTAAACCCCGCGAATAAATCAAATCAATCAATCACTCAAGAAGAGAAGCAAATGTGTAGCCGCTTGTAGAGCTTTGATATGAAAAGAATGATCAGTCTTAATAGTCTGCACAAGCAGAAGAGATATTCCATTGCCTTGAAAAGGTAACTTCTTCAAAATACATCCGTCTGGAAATTCCTTCACAGGACAGAGAAAACAAGTAGTGTAAACATCTAGCCTTGTGACAGGAGAACGCTGCTCTTCTCACAATAGTGCCCGCGTCCTTGCACATTGTCGTGTCGCCCGATGCCAAATTACCACTTAATTTCAGCCTACATACTCTGGTGCATTATTCTACCTTGAAGAATAAGGCAACACATCTAAAGATGAGTGTGCGATGCAAGATTTTAAAGTACTGGATGCCATCTAGATATTTTAAAGATGCTTCGGGGCAAGCACACATTTTGACGATATAGTGCTCGCAAGGGTTTCCCCGTGCCAGCCACGATGGCCAAAAGTGAAGACGGCCCGCGGGCCTTCGTTGGCTGACCGTGGTGCGGGCATGGCATAAGACGCAATGTCCGCCCTTAGGCAGGAATGCCTGCTGTTGTTGCTGTTGCATAAAACATGAACACTCAAGGGTCGTGCCTGTTATCACCGCCTCATTCTTTTATTTTTCTTTTTACCCTCGGACGCATTAGCCATGGAGCATGCACAGTGCATGACAAAAGTGCGCCCCATTTTTATTTGTGACGCAGTGGACAAAAGATGTCCCCGAAACGTCACTGCACCCGTCCTCGCTGAAGTCAACATTGTAGAGCTTCTTTATCACTTCACTTCAGACGATAAGAAATTAGAGTTCATCCTAATATTTCACGAATTGTGTTGTAATTGAAGGGCCGGCAGAATTCGTTTTGTTTCGTTTCGAAATAGATACGGTGCCTAATAGCCACCATTGAGTCATTCTGTGCCGGATGTGGTTCGTTATGAACCTACATCAGTGTCGTTAGCTGGGCGCGATGTTGTATCATCAGATGTGTTTCGACTTAGGATAGAATTATCCAGCATCATAGTCAGAATAATCGCATTAGTTGGCGTTATAACGATGCCACTCACGTATCCCAAAGAAACAGTACATCAAGTAGACATTTATAATTATGACCCAGATGTAATATACATGCATTAGGAGGAGATGCCCTAGATCTCACCATCACTGTTGCTCTAAATTTTCAGAGTGTTTAGTTTGTATCCCTGATCAGTATCCACAGCCCGATGCTTTCTCTTATGGGTGCAGCTAATAGGGGTGCAACTGACAATCCCTGACATGTCGTTATATATAGACACGACTACAATAAACTTACGCGTAAAGTTTGACAATCATAATCTAACTAATTGTGATGCCACAAGTTTACCATGAATTATGTTTTATCTTCACTTGTTATTGATTTCTTCAGGCTGTGTCTTTAATCACGAATCTTCCAGCAGTGCAACAATTCAGTAGGTATTTTTTTTTACTTTAGACATCTTTGAACATCTTTTCAGTATGCTTCACGCTACGTGAACCTATTAAATTCTGTAATAATATAGCTCACAAAATAAAACATTTAAATTTTTATTTAAAAATTCATCGAAGCATGCAGCTTAGTTTACTCAGCACTGTAAAGCGGTCGTTTTCGTGTTGTCACCTCACACAAGGGGATCAAGAATTGAGCACTGCAAGCGTCACGGATTGAGCTTTTATGCATTCGTGCACTTCCAGCTTTCAATCATCAGATGCTCTGAAGAAACTTCGTAATGACAATGTTGAGGACCATTGCTTATTTTAAGTCGTTATGAACATAAAAAATTTCGATTGCAAATAACTAAAAACGCTTAAGGTCCCTTTTTCACTTGCCTTGGACTACTGTAAGACAAGATCCATCGTATTTTTTTATTCTCAGTCGGTTTGTTGAACCCACACCAATATCGTCTAAAAGCTTTCTGTATATCTGACATGCTTTTCCGCTGCCTTCAAGATAGGAAGCGCCTCACCGGCTTCGTGCTGCCACCGTGACCGGCAAAACTCTCACCAAGCCTCGTTTCATATGATGTCGCCATCCTGTTTAATTACGTCACACATTTTGTCAATCTGTCTCGTCACGATGACGCAATTTATTTGCGTCATCACGTGACTATCTTTTTGTTCACTCGTGTTGACGCCCCGACAGAAGGAGCCGAAGCAGGACGATGTTGAATTTTCAAGTCTTAGAGACTTTCGCCATGAATAGGCAATGGTAGAAATATTATAGATCTAACGCTTTTCCTTTCTGAAGCTACTCAACATTCACTCTCATTTTGCCTGCTTTTTTTAGTTTGTCTGATTTATCTTTTTAGGGGCGAATCTCCTTAGGGCGTGGGCTGTGCGTCCCCTGTAGCCTGTATGTAGCCACCTCTAGTTTAGTTCTTGCAGTGTTCACTAGATGGCGGTACCGTCCCCTGTATGTAGCCACCTCTAGTTTAGTTCTTGCAGTGTTCACTAGATGGCGGTACCGTCTCCTGTATGCAGCCACCTCTCGTTTAGTTCTTGTAGTGTTTACTAGATGGTGGTACTTGTAGCTGATGATGAAAAGATGCAAGATGTTATAAACTAGAAAGCGGTACTTGTAGTTGATGAAAGACGCGAGATCTTATAAAATAGGAATGATGTCACATATGGCGCGTGTCATTGGTTGAAGGCAATCGTTCGATTTAGTGCGGCGACGTACGCTAGGGGGAGCGATGTAATAAAATCGAGTGGGCAAAATGTACAGAGGATTCATGGTTTACCAGGTTTACCTCCGGAGCTTCGCCCACTCATCATCATTCACTTTGTGGATATGGCGGAATTTTTTTTTATCGTACGAGGCAGTCAAGCTGAGGTTCGAACTTTTATAACCACCTCACATTCCTTTATTTTTGTTTTTTGCATTCTAGACAATTAGGCTTTACGACTTCTGCTGACCAAAGTAGTTTAAACTTACGACGTCGTATTTTACATTAGCCCAATGTTAGAACACACACCAGAATATCAGCTTTTTTCTCCATCTACTTCAAGGAACCACCAACGCTCTTATTTCAGAAGCGAAAGCACAATATACGAAGAAATTGCACACTCGTGCCCGGCCAGCAGCCGCATGTATTGTAATTTACCGCTGTGTTTGCTCGCCTGCTGATTTTAGCTGCGGGAAAGGATTCTGCTGAGCTTCAGCGAATCTCCCTTTTTATTTTATTCAATTGTTGGCACTCTCTATTTTGGAAATATGGCCCGCCGCGGTAGTCTAGTGGCTAAACTACTCGGCTGCTGACCCGCAGGTCACGGGATCCAATCCCGGCTGCGGCGGCTGCATTTCCGATGGAGGCAGAAATGTTGTAGGCCCGTGTGCTCAGATTTGGGCGCACGTTAAAGAACCCCAGGTGGTCAAAATTTCCGGAGCCCTCCACTTCGGCGTCTCTCATAATGATATGGTGGTTTTGGGACGTTAAACCCCACATATCAATCATATCTTGGAAATAAGTTTAAACTCAATGGAAACATTTGACTATTCATAGAACCAAGCTCGATCGGAAATTGAGTCTTGTCTGGTTCAATCTGCGGGTGAAGAAATCGGGATAAATACCAGAAATATTTGTCGTTCTGTAAAAATGCTGCGTATACCCTATAGTTCCTCGATGGCAAAAAAAAAGTGCGTTGATTTGATCAAAGTGAAATAAATGAGGGAGGGTTGAAAAAGATATGTGTGAAAACACCAATACCAGAAGAAAAGCATAGCGCGCTTTTCCAATTCCCGTTACTTAAAAAAAGTTTCTATCCACTTTGCTATAGTTGGTTTTCCCGTCAGTTCTTTACGTACCGTTCGTTCCCGTTTACATGTCATTCTTACGCAAACGTAACGCGTTACTGTTACAGATCCACCAATCCTCAATGGAACGGTGGCCGTCCTCAGAATGTCGTTCTGTACAACACTGTTAAAAATGACGCTCGAGAAAGTTCTATAGCGGCGATCGGCACTAAGATGACATTAAGTCGATGCGTGCTGAGCAGAACATGAGAGGTACGTTTGATTGTGGCGCGCTCGTATTTCCGCACTGTATAGTATTGAAGCTCCGGATTTTTAGAATGTAACCAGGAGAATAATACAGACACCCTTTTTACTTCAGCTCCACAAAAAAAAATGGAACAGGTGAGGATCCCGTCTAATCTTTGCGCAGTGACAGATTACACGATACGTGTTCCCTCAAGAGTTGGCAGCACTGACATAGTACTTTTGGTGCTTGGCTGGTGACGCAATGGTTGCGGGTTCGCTCCCAGTCGTGGCGGCCGCAATGAGTCACAGGCAGAATGCTAGATAGCTGTGTGCTGTGAGATGTAAGTGCACGTTTGAGTAAACGTACACGAGATAACCGAAATTTCCCGAGCCTTCCACACTCCTCACCATATCATTGTTTTCTGGCGTAACACCCCAGATTGTTTTTTTCCATTATTAATCCTAATATTAGTAGTAGTAGTAGTAGTAGTAGTAGTTTTTCTATACAATTTCATCCCCCGTTTCATCGTGTAATTAGGATAAATTTATTGTTTATTAGTTATTCTGTTTCACTTATAACACCACGACGCTAGCGCACAACTACGTTACCTTCCATTTGACCACTACCAAACTGCACACCCCTCACAAATGTCTCGTACATAATTTCTCATTGTCATCAATGCTTATCACCAGCCACAGTTCCAAGAGAGCGTGTAGCTGCACAAATGCACACCTTGCTTTGCAGATGCATAGCGGGTACTTCGCGAAATGATGATGAAATAACGTAGTTAATACTCCCCAGCTGCACTTTCAGCAGGCGCCGCAAAAGAGCTTACATTGACCTTTAATGCTGCCCCTCTGGTTTACCCGCACAGGATGGCTTTCGTCTTCGATCCTTATAAAAATGCATAAAGGTGATGGTAAGTTCGTTAATTTCTTTATTTTTTTCATCATGTGACTCTTTTCGTTGTACTCTGTAATGGAGCACCCTTGCCCTACTACTTAGGTCTCCCGCTCATCCCGGACGCTGACCTTCACGCTATGTTGTTTGTCACTTGTAGCTGTGCCCATGGTGGCCGCTTTCACAAGGAAACTATCTTTTGTTAGCATCTCCTGCACACGTTTTCTTCTTCTGTATATTATCATCATAATTTCCGTCATCCCCATACTTCTTTTGTCATTCACCCTCCTTGACTACTTCTCTACGCCATCATTGTGTAAACTGTACTCATTTATTGCGAGGTTAGAGGGACACTTATAGGTCATTCCGAATTAGGCGTCCTAATATTAATATATA